>OW387027.1:32852145-34083527 GCA_936439885.1 Nowickia ferox | reverse complement strand
AAAAAAATAAAACAATTTTTTACACATAACAACTTAAGAGTGCTAAAGGCCTACAGATAGTATTGAATGGCATAGATTCTTATGTTGTTCCCGAAGAAATAAAAGATACAATCGTCTTACAGAGATTGAAGGTAAAAATTTACCTAATATAATAAATAGGGAGAAGATCCCCCAAACTCTATTTCGCATTGAACTGACCCTTTTATGTTTTTCACTGCTAAATTTAGCATTTTCTGTTTTGACTTAGCAGTGAATGTTTCATTTTGCATTTAGTATTATTCAGCATTTTAATATTATTTTTTTAACCTTATTTTGCATTTTTTTCTTTTTCTTTTGTGTAAGTAAAAATCTTTGTGAATCTTAGTATGTACATATATCATTGTATTTTGTCATCTATACGTTGATACAAAGGTATAATCATAGAAACCACGTAAACAGCAAAAGTGTAAGTGCCCTGTCGGATTTTTATTAGCTGGGCTCAAAATATAGGTGACTTTTTGCTAACTCATTTACAACTAGCTTCTGAACTAACTCATAAAGGATACAGATGTGAGTCAGTTGTTTTTTGTACAACTGTCTTATTCCCGATAAGTATTGGACTAACTTTAAGCTAACTTAAAACTGATGCGGAGATTAGTGAGTTGTTTTTGTACAACTAACTTCTCCTCGATAAGTTTTAAGTTAGCTTTTTGTTAACTTAAAGTTGATGCAGAGATGAGACTAATTTTATCGAGAAGATGTCAGCATGAAATTCATGTTTATGTTAACACTGTGCCGTCTTTATTTTATATGGTGCAATAGCTACGTGTTAAGTATGGTGGCTGACAAACAAAGTTATCACGGTACGATACACATTCTCCTCTCTGAAAAATATAATTTAAAACTTAATATTACTAGAAATGTTAATAATTAAATAGTTAGTTAAATCATGGCTAGCCTAGCTCAAAATACTCTTTTTTTGATGCGCCACAAATTAACTCATTATTGGCCAACCATTAGTTAGTCAGTTCGCAGCTAACTAATAGTGCACTTGAATTTTATCAGTCAGAAAATAACTCGAAATGAGCTAACTTGTGGTTATTTGAAACTTATGCAGCGTAAGTGAATACTGACTGAATAGCGTTTAACATGTAAAATGAGTTAGCTTTTGAGTCAGTTGTTAATCGTCTATGATTAACCATTTTGACAGTTATACTGAACGATGGAAACAGTGAATACTTCAAAATGTATCGTTGTGGAGAAATCCTACTTTTGAATACATCTTTTCTTCTTATTATTAGATTTTTGACGCTGAAGAATAAATATATCGGCCATGTCACAGAGTTCAATTCCGTTCGGAAACAGAATTCAATCCAACCCATTTTTGTAGCAGATGGTGTCTAAAAAAGAAAACTTAAATACGGAAGCTTATCAGGTGTGTCCAGACTGTTGGGAAGCCTGGTATGCTGGGATATTCTCCGGCTAGGGCTTGACATCTTGAGGTGGATTGGATTCCGTTTCTGAACGGAATTGAACTCTGTGACATGGCCATATAACTGTTATTTTCTAATTTTTATTTATTTTTTTGGCAGAAATAAAAGTTGTTTCCTGATTTTTATTATTTCGAGCAGAAATAAAAATCAATTTCTGATTTATAATTTTTCTAACGGAAGTTGTATTATAGTATAAAATATATGTATATTTGTATATCGTTACCTCAATATTGAAAGGCACAAACTGAATGGCGGTATTCGATGTTTGATGCAAATTTTCGTGCGTTAGTGCAAATGCAAAATATCGTAGCTTTTCTTTGGATCGTGTGTGTATTTTGTTGTTGGATTTTAAAGAAAAGCTACGATATTTTGCATTTGCACTAACGCACGAAAATTTGCATCGAGATTTTTGCATTTTTCGATACTTTAGATGTTCTTCTATCGAAATATACAAAAAACTGTATTTAAAAAGTATAATGAGTTAGGGCCTTTCTATATTAAGGTAAGGATATGCATATCTACATAACAACTAGGATGAGATTAATGTGTGGGGATTCCACCATGTTTTTTTTTTTTTTTCATTGAAAAATGCTGAAAATGCCTTTCATTTAATATCTATATCATAAAAGTGATAAAAATAGTGCCACCATTTTTTTCGGCTGCGGTATCTCAGAAATTGAGTTTTATTTCTGCTCGAAAAAATAAAAATCAGGAAATAACATTTATTTCTTGCCGAAAAAATAAAAATCGGAAAATAAAAATTTTTTTGCTCGAAAATATAAAAATAAAAAATAAAAATAACTATTATCTTTTGACTTTTATTATAAAGTTCATAACATATGCCGTTCTTGTACTCACTCCGTACCAGGCTTTATTTATAAAAATTATTAAGGCTTTATAAAGGGATTTTAAAACAAATTTTCATAAAAAAAATTTCTTATTAATCCTTTATATAAAGACTTAATAGTTTTTATAAATAAGGCTGTTATAATTTTAAATTATTTTTATTATTAAATGTTTTTCTATTACTGTAGAAAAGGCTTCAGGTAAAGGTTTCCAAAGCAGTTGAAAGCTATTTGTGAGGAAAATCCCGACTTATGAATTCTGTGGAATTCTGTTTTGCAGTATCTGCTGTAGAGCAATATAGAGAGAGGGAAAATTTTTTAATAAAACAAAATGCAGAAAGTGCAAGACGCCTGACACAATTTTTCATACCGGAATGTCCACTGCCATCTGAACAAAGTAAATTTAATGAAAAATTATGCAAAACATTTTGCACAATTGCGAATAATCCTCTTTTTAAAATTCGATGTGCACACATTGAAAACTTTTTCGAGAACTAAAGGCTGATTTTTTAGCAAGTTTCTTTTTGGCAACACTGTGATTGGCAATTGAGCTGTTTTCGTTTATCATGTGACTGATAAACATGATCAGCTTGGTCTATAATTTAACCATGAATCGACTTGCAAATGAAAATTCACGCTCGGTTAAGAATGTGCATCCATGCACTTCTTTCATTTCGCACAAAAATTACATTATTGAACATTAAACCACCAAGACGCATACGTAGGGTACGGACAGAGGAAAATGTCGGAGTTGTATCCGCCAGTGTTATTGATGACCGTGAATTATCGATTCGGCGCTATTCGCAGCAATTGGGCCTCTGTTACTTTTTTCCAAAATGGAAGAACTGGACTTAGCTGACATGTGGTTTCAGCGCAAGACGGTGCCACATGCCACACATCACGCGAAAAAATGGCCCAATTGAGAGGCAAGTTCGGTGAACAGTTTATTTCATGTTTGGGCTGGTCAATTGGCCGCCTAGGTCTTGAGATTTAACGCCTTTGGACTATTTTTTTTGTAGGCAATGTTAAGCCTCATGTATACCAACGGTTGACGCACTGGAGAAATTATGCCAGCGTGTGATCCATTTCAGATATATCCGCGGTCAACATTTACATGAAATCATCTTTAAACATTGAATTATATAGATTATTCTATCGACTCAAATAAAGATTTCATACACATCTTTAAATTGTATGTGTTTTCTTTTAATCAAATCCGAAAGCTCTTAAAAAATCACCCCTTATAAAGACTATAAAGTATTCTCAGGGACGCTTTTACATTAAAAATATATAAAAATTATTCAAGAAAATATCGTAAAAGCATAAAAAACCAATATTTATGAATTTAAATAGCTGAAACCACCGATAGATACAACTTGGAAAAATGCAGCAATTATTATTGTAAATGTTTAACAGTCTGATAAAAAAGTAGCCAGTCAAAAGTTTTTAAAAAACACAAATGATTTGAATAAAACCAATCACTCCACAGTTATCCAACTTTTTGATGATTAAAATTTCAATAGAAATTTTTGTTTTGCTGCAGCAAATTTTGAAAGAACATTTCCAGTGTATAAAAGTTTATTTGGATGTGGCAAATATCTAAGTTCATATTTTTTTTTTTTTTTTGCTTATTGCAATAACAATTGTAAATAAGAATCTTGTCTTATTTATCCAAAATACAGTTAAAGTTAAATTTCTAAACTTTGATTTTTTTATTATTTCCTTTTTATAAAATAACTAGATTTTACCAGCGGCTCCGCTCGCATTGATATGATATTTTGGGAACAACATTTAAAATTTATGAATGTTTTGATATTTGATAATGTTAAACAGCGATAAAACCCGACAAAAAGACGAGACAAAAATCAAAAACAGACTAAAAACTGGCCTTACAACTGGTCAAACAATCAAACCCCACACGAAAATTATCCTAATCAGCTCAAGAATGTGTTTTTCGAAAGAAAAAAAATTAGAACAAAATATAAATAAACCGTTTTCGAACCGGATAAAAATAGCCTCTGTTTGACGCTGGTAATGGAGTTTTCAATTGAAAGAAATAATTTTCAAAATCCGTGCCAAATATAAAAAACCGGTTGCGAACCGGATAAAAATAAGATATAATTGACGCTGGTAATGTAGCTTTCCATTGCTGAAGGAATTTTAAAATCGGTTTAGCGGTTTGAAAATCCTACCAAATATAAAAAACCGCTTTCGGTTATGTTTGACGCTGGTAATGTGGCTTTCAATTGGTGAAACAAGTATCAAACTCACTTTCACATTTATAATATTACTCGTAGTAAGGATAAGGATTAGTAAGGATAAGGATTATTTGTATCTTGCAAATGTTATTGAAGATTTTCATTTCCAAATAAGCCAACTTATTTAATTTTTTAGCTCATATTTTTTTGAGTTTTTAGTGCATATTGAATGTGCTCAAAACACTTTTTTTTAAAGCATATTTCTGGTTTCCCTGGTTATTGTGCATTTAAATAATTAAGAATCGTGAGCATTAATCACATTTTTATAGATTATATACTTAATTATACTTTAACTATTTTTATTAACACCTCTACGACCTCTAGAACAACAATAACAAAATGAGCACACAAGTTGACAAAACAAAGATAAATATAAATTAAGCTAAAAATAAAAAATAAAGCAGCAGAGGCGGTGCAAATTAAAATAAATATTTGAAAACTAAATTTAAGAACTGTGTTCGTTTTTTAATATGAAGTAACAAACATTAGGAACAACTTAATAAATTTTGATTTAACATGTATTTGATGGTCAACATGTAAAAGGGCCAACAAACAGACAGACAGACAGACAGCCGCCTGCAGGTATGTAACGAGCCAGAAGAAACTGAGACAGTCAAATATAAACACATCTTTTAACAAAACATTAAAAATTTGTTTAATGTGTTAAATTTTTTGTAACAAATCAGTAGTGAATACAAGCTTAAACTAAGCACTTGTGGATAGATAAATCAGACTGATTAACTTGAGTTTCATTAGATATAATTTAAAAATTGTGACTAAAAATTAGCGGAAGGTGACCTTGAACTTTTGTTCAAAATACACGCCAGCGATGAGTTCCTTGAAATACCAAGGACTAATTTTACATATAATTTTATGTTTAAATTGCTGGACTGCGGCACAAAACGATCTTGTGTGCAAAATAATAGAAACGAGCTCTTATAAATGCGAAATCCATAAGGTACAAACAACAGACAATTATATATTGACAGTGCATCGCATATCGTCCACTTTAGTCTCAATCAATAACTCCAACCATCAGAATACAGTGAAACGCCCTGTAATACTCATGCATGGCTTACTGGGCTCTGCAGCTGATTTTATTTTAGCCGGTAAAAATCGCTCCTTGGGCTCTTTACTGCATGAGCAGGGCTACGATATTTGGCTACCCAATGCGCGCGGTACAACCTATTCCAAAAAACATTTGATATATGATTCATCTCAACAAGAATTTTGGAATTTTACTTGGCACGAAATGGGCACACAAGACTTGCCTGCCATAGTGGATTATATATTAAGTTTTACTTATCACTCAAAGTTGCATTATGTAGCACATTCTCAGGGTTCTACTGAATTGTTCGTGATGTTGTCGGAGAGACCGGAATATAATGAGAAAATAATTAGCGGGCATCTATTGGCGCCAGTGGCCTTTTTGAAAGACCTTCAAAGTCCGCCACTCAAACTAATGGCTTTGGAAAGCGAATACTTAGATGTAAGTTGAAAAATCAGGAAAGTATAAACGTATTTCAGACTCAAGTTAAATTTCAATTGTTCGTGCTGACATGGCAAGCTGTGATATTATGCGTACAATAATTCACTTAGAAGTGTGATTTCATTAAAAATGTGCTAATTTTACAAACCTTATGCGGCCCACTCATTTTCAATATAATTGTGCAATTTTTCGTATTGTACAATAATATTGCCAATGTGTATGTTATATTCGAAGTTGGCACAATATATTGGCAAATATCACAAGACTTTTGTACAATCAAGACAATTGTGTAATGTGGTAGCAATATTGTTCAATGTTGTTTACTTTTTCACTGTCAGGAAAATTGTGCAATATTTTCTTTGAAAATATTGTGCCATTTAAAGCATAGTATAGGTCAACACGACAATAATATTTACAACAGCATATACAATAATATTGTTTAATGGATGGGGCGCTTTATATGCAAGACAAAAAAGGTTTTGGCATGTACATATATTTTAGTAGCAAGTACTATTGTCAATTATTCGTGTTTTATGTTTGTTCGAATAAAATTTCATGATTTTATATTTGTTCCAACAAAGAAAATTAAACTCTATTCTAAAAATTTAGCATAGAGCGGCACTCATTTCTCTTAGTTTAATTTTTTTATTAACAAACAAAAAACAATTCCACTAGAACAACAATTATTTTAATAAAAAAAAATTTGAAATATTATTCAAAAGGAAACGTAATCAGTTAAAAAAATATACTTATTTATGCATATCGCTCCTTTTCTTTATTTAAAAAACATTTATTTATTCTAACAAAAATAAAAATATTTATGAATTGATCAGGCTAAAGTTCGTATCGCTTTGTAAGCCAAATTACATGTGATAGTTATTAATGAACAAATAACACTAAAGTTAGTTGTAGATATTCTGACAAACACATAGTTGGCTTACAAAGCGATACGAACTTTAGCCTGATCAAATCATAAATATAGAAACAAAGGAAGTTCGAACAATAAATAATTAAAATTAGGTAAAAATTAATAGTCATGGGCCAGTGGCAAAAATTAAAAAAATATACTTATAGTATCAAACCAAAAAAGTTTGTCTTAAGTAGAACAAAAAATAAGCAAATTAACTAACATGTGCATAATTAGTAAAGAACAAACGACAATGGCAAGACTGTTGTAAATTTAAAGATGGTAAAAATGAGCTTTCATTACAAAAAAGCTTTCAGCAAATTGTAATACGATGAATCAAAACAATTCACATACTCCGTTTGCAATAAAAGTTGAGTATATAAAGCAGAAATCTACATCAACTGACACCACACACAGTGAACCAAACACAAAAGAACGCTGATAATGAAGCTTTAGTGGCCTTCGAAAACAGCCGGTTGTTCCGTTCAACTATATGTTTGTCAGAATATTTACAACTAACTTTGATGTTATTTGCTCATTAATAATTATCACATAAATATAGAAACAAAGGAAGTTCGAACAATAATAATTAAAATTAGCTAAAATTAAAAATAATTCTGGGAATATTCGAAAAATTATTTTCCGAGTGAAAACACTAGTAACAAGTTACAAGTGGCACACTAAATCATAAATAGTAATAATTAAAAAAATCCCACATGTTGAGGTGTGGCCAAAAACTGTTGATACTGTACAAAGGACGCAAATATGTAAAATAACAAGTATTTATCAAGGTTGGCAAACGGTATCGTAAAAATACCGATACCGATTCAAATACCGCTAAAATTAGATACCGGTTTCGGTTAGAAAATACCGGTATCGAGAATACCGTTTACGTCTATACCGGTATGTACCGGTATACCGATTCCCACCAAAAATAAAATTGCAAAAATATATGTCATTTAAACTTCTTTTATAAGCAAGTTTTTGTCTTCCGTTAGCTGCTTAATGTCTTTAGGAACGATAAACGTATCCCTAGACATATGAATCTTTTAAATTGGTGGAAAGAGCAAAGCCATTGTAAGCCACAGTTATATGAAAACGCGAAATTTATTATGGACTGTTCCAACTACACAAGTTAGTGTAGAAAGAGTGAAAGGTATATAGTGAACCCTTACCGTTGCGGTTGTTCTCATCCGAGCTAATGCAGGGATTTAAAGTTATAAGAGTGCTTTTTTAATATATGTATGTATGTACATACTAGTGTTGTCAGTCCATGTCGCTTACTGTTTAGCAAACTTAGAATATCATAAGATCAACTATAGGGTCCGCCAGATAACTTTTTTTTTTGAAAACAGGGCGCAAAACATCGAGTGTAGCTTCGGCTGTGTGGCACGTAGCGCCGTCCTGTTGCCAATAACCTCCTCTTCAATTTTTGTGAACAAAAATTCGTTCAACGTGGCCCGACAACGATCGCCATTGACTGTAACGGCCACTCCTTGCTCATTGGCCCAATTATGCCTCTGGACCAAAATCCGCTCCAAACAGTGACTCGTTTTAGGTGCGTCGGCTTTTCAATGTATGCGTGCGGGTTTTCTGTGCCCCAAATGCGACAATTTTGCTTGTTTACATACCCGTCAAGATCAAAATGAGCTTCATCTGAAAAGATGAATTTTTTTGGCAAAATCGGCATCTGCTGTAAGTCGTATTGTCGCAATATTTCCCAGCGTTGTTCAAGCATATAGACAACCATATTCGTTCAGCGGAAGGATAAAACTAATTATCTGTCAAATCAGACATGACCTAAGTGTTACCATTCACGAAATAAGCACTAGTTGAAAAAAACGTCAGATGGCGGGACCTATACATTTAAGATGTACAAGCATTTGACCCAACTAGTATTCTTGGAAAACATCTATAACTAGATTTTTCCTTCGCCAAGGGGGATGGATGTTGTGAATCAGAATTGAACAACCGGTATATTGCATTAATTTGTTAACGCAGCAACAACCAGTGCATTCACTCGGTTGTTTGTTAAATTCTTTGCGTTGACAAATTGTGCAATATCGATATTTCGTAATTGGGTCAAAAGCGAAATAATATATATTAAAGAAATAAGTTACTGTCTAGTTAGCATAATAAGATTAACTAACTGTTAAGTAAAATATAGTTATATGTAGTTAGTTGTAGTGTGTTGGACAGCTGTAGAGTCAATACCTGCGATTCCCACGGTACCCTCCAGGTTTAAATTTGTAAAATATAGAACTAGTGATGTGCCGAATGCCAGTTTTTGATATTCGCGAATATGAATAAAAATATTTGAAACAATATGCGCGTATTCGATCATTATATGTGAAATTTATAGACATATTTGGGTTCTCTCTACGTCTGCAAAATGATATATGAAAAATTTTCTATGAAAAAGAATTTCACACCCCTGTTCACGTACATTAAAGTTAGTAAAAACAAGAAACACAAATTTTATAATGAATTAAATTAATTCCCACACAGTATGATAAATTTTCCTTTTTAATTTTTTGCAGAAAACTCATTTTATACCAAACAATGTAGAGAAAAACTTTGGTGAAACTGCTCCTCATATATTCTCCTTTTACATTTTTAAATATTCTCAATATACATAAAAAAACTTATTATTATATCAAAATACAACATACATATATTACCAATAAATGTGCCAAATACTCGTACCTAGAACGAAGTGGTTCTGCAGAGCTTTATGAAAATATTTGTTCCAAATCTCAGGCACAAGAAAGTGTGAAAGTGATATGACGATATCACATTAATAAGTTTTAAAATTTATGTTGGCCCGATGGAGGCTAAAACGTATAATTTTTGAGCCATGTATTAATGGAAACTTTTATATATATGCGTATTTTCAAAAGGATATATTTTATTTTTTTATACAACCGAATCAAGAAAACTAAATCCTGTGCCCCTCCAATTTTGAAATATTTTTAAAGAATATATATTTATATTTTAATATGGACAAATAATTTTCTAACAAATATCCATTAAAAATATAGTATAGGGGCACAGGATCCCCTCCAATTTTGAAATATTTTTAAAGAATATATATTTATATTTTAATATGGACAAATAATTTTCTAACAAATATCCATTAAAAATATAGTATTTTAATAAGTACAAAATATTAAGAAAATAAAAATCAGATACGTAGTTTAATTACCTCTTGTTCTAGATTAACGGGTCTGTATAACTTTAGAGGAAAACGTCGCACGATGGAAGCAGAGGTCAAACAAACCTTAATAAAACAAATTTGAAAAAATTACGATTATTAATAAGCGACAACAATAAATCCCATTCCTGGTTTCGGTAATGGATATCAATTTGAGTCATTTGATCTCCCAAAACACCCCAACAGTGTATTTTTAAAGCCCTCTCGCTTAGTGCACTCGTTAAAAATTTTCACTTTTAGAAAATGAAATATTTTTTACCATGGCAACCTTTATTGTTCCAAAATAAGAAATGAACTTCTTTGAAATGATTTCACTGCACATTTTAGATTTACTTAAAGATGACCAAACAAAGCCATCTTCAATCCGATTTTGTTTACACCCTTCTCTGTAATAGGCTTGATGGAGAAAATGCTTAAAAACTTTTATATTTGAAGTTAAAGATTCCTCTTTTGAGGTGAACAAAAGTACTTACTTTACATTTTTTAATGTAAATATGTAGAAAAAATTTGTTTTGTTTGTTTTTAAGTTGGCTACAAGAATATTGTATATTCTTTGAATTGAAATATTCAAATATTCCTTTCGTCTGAATTTGGCGAGTACGAATACGAATATCTAAAAACGGCCGAATATTCGGGAATTCGAATACGAATGTTCGCACATCACTAAGTACATAAAATTCTACATGTGCTTTGTGTATAATATACACTGTAATATACACTGTATATGTTATTTTGTTTAATTAACCAAAATGTGTACTTTACATATGCAAAGCTTCAACTTCCTGATTTTACTTTTTTAATAATACATTTTTTAATAAAACTATAAAAACAGATGTAGCAACAAATAAGTTTATATGTTAATGTAAAAATACTCCCTTTTCGAAGTAATTTAATAAAAAAAAAGATTTTTTGCTATATCGACTGTCTCAACAAATAAATTTAGCAGTAATATCGGTATTCCGATATTATAGACTCTTTAACGGTATGTACCGGTAATACCGATACCGTTACCGATACCGAAATTTAAAAAATAATTGTACCGGTATCAATACAGATACCGTTATTTATTTCGCTTACTTTTTACTTTTTTCGTATTTACAAAATGGCGTCTGTTGGCCGCCATGTTGAATTTTGACAACTTACATATCTTTAGTGACACTCCCGGGATTAAGACAAACAGACGGACGCAAGAATCATCAAAATCGGTCCACGCGTTCGGTTTATATAGTGCCGCAAAAGAACACACATACATACATACATACATACATACATACATACATACATACATACATACATACATAGGCTGATAAACACAATACCCTTCTTTGCGTCGCGCAGTCGGGTAAACACACGCATAACGGTATTTTATATTCTTCCAAAAGACTGTGTTGCTAAATAAATTTTTGTGGTCGTTAGATATTGTGTTCAGTGAACTGGCTTATGAAAAAACAAAACCGTTTTGATAATTTTTAGTTGTGACTGTTTAGTGTGCGATATGTAGTGTGCGATATTAAAATCTGCCACCAATTAGAGATTTTCCTACAAAAAACTTGAAACTTGTTTTGATTTGTGGTGTAGTTTTTGAAGTAGAAGGTATTTCTATCTGACAAATTATGGCATTTCCTATAAAATCGTGCTACCGTGTCAACTTAGTATTTCCCCACTGCTTCCTGTTTACTTGAATATTTTGTTCAAAAACTACATGCATACATACATGCATACATACATATGGGTAATTCCAGAAAAGGTCGATCCAAAAAAAATTTTTTACCCAAAAATTGTTGTTTTGCTTTTAATAATAAAGCTGAAAGGTCCATACTTTATAAATGTCCAAGCATTTTTAGTTTTGGAAATTTTCTTACCGAAATATGCCAATGTATAAAAAATATTTATTTCGCTAAGCTCTTTTTTAACGATTATTTAAAGAAAGCTATTATTTTTTTTTTCTTTTTGTAATATAAAAATTTTCTCTCAACAATAACTTTACGCATTAGCACAAAAGAAGGAGAACAGAGTTCTAATGACGGAAGTTTTTTGAATTGGCTTTCACTTATACCTTAATGTCGCATCCGTCGCATAAAATCAATATTTATTAATTTTTTTCAGCAGTAAATAAGCATTTGTTATTGTTTAATCTCTTTTGAATTAAAGTTCAATCAATATTGGCAAAGTTAGTTTACCCATTTAAAAAAAATAATTAAAACAATATTTTCATATTTCATAAATCTACACATAAACGATCTTATTTCAGCTTCATTTACACATTCACAAAAAAAAAATCATTAAATTTTGATGAATTATATATATTTCTATAAGTGCATAAAAATAACTTCTATTTCTGCCGCGTCCCTTTCTCGCTGATATTTGCTTATATGTTTTTACTATATTATTGATATCGCCCAACATTATTTCTTAAGTGTACTGCTCCTTCATTGCTTTAAAACAGTTGGATCTTTCTATTCCTTTCTTGTTTTTTGCTCATATATACAGAAAATATAAATTCAAACGATTTAAAAAAAAATAGTGGTAATAAATACTCGTGTTTTATTATTTGTAAAAAGTAAGCAATGAAATGTACATATTTATTGTATGAATGAATGCTGTTTTAAAGGAAATATATTATATAAATTTGTAATCGTCAGCGCCTTGACAATTGAATGTGTGATTTGAATAACAATTGTTTTACACTTGATTTCAAGTAAAATTGGGTACATACATATGTTTAAATTTTGTCAAATATGTATTTCTATTAATTTAAAAAAAAACTGAAATTATGCTGGAAATATTAAAAATAAATAATCAAATAAGTGAATTTGTAAAAGCTGAGTAAAACGCAAGAATATGAAAACCGTTTGTGCATTGTCTTTGAAGCTTGAAATAGACTTAAATTTAATTGTAATACAAGGCCTGATTGAACTTCAATGCAAGGCTTGAAGCAAACTGTATTAAAATGCTTGAAATATATGGTATTTAAAACCTGAATTAAAATTTACTACAACTGAAATATTGGAGTTGAGTTCAAATTCCGTTTTCACTGGAGAATGTAATTGAAATCAAGTGTAAAGCAAGCATAATTAAACGGTTAAAAATATAATTTTTGACTTGAATAACAATTGTTTCACACCTGATCGTGTCGTACTTTGACTTCGACTAAGATGATTGTGTACTTGGTTAAAGGAAGAATGTTAAAATGTTTTTTAGTCTAGTACAAGATCGTCATAGTCGAAGTCAGAGTATGACACTCGTAATTAGGCCAATTAATTTTATTGTTGAAAATTTATAACAAAACAAAAGCAAATTAACTCGGGAATTAATAACACTGCTCTGCAAAAAATATCTTAAATAAAAATAAATGCATATAAATATGTGACAGGGACCTACTTGTCGAAAAAATTGATTTTTACTTTTTTGATTATTCTTATATGTAGTAGACAATTCGCTCTTTCTAATGCAGCAAACCTCAGCTTTCGAAGTGCATTAGTTTTGTTATAAATTAGCTTTAAAATACACTTTTGATAAAAAAAAAATCCGATGTGACAAACTTTTCTGCAATTGATATTGAATCCGCCATTTTTTATTTTTAAAATCTAATACCAGATTCGTAAGCAGCCACCCCAAAAATCCCAGGTAACAGGTTTCAAGCCATAAAAGCGTTCAGTAGCATCAAAATCAACTTGTTAATTTCAAAGTCGTTCTTCTCAAAAACTTATATTCTGAAGTTCTTGCTCCGGACGTTTTTTATTTTTTCAAAACACTGTAATCAAAAAAGTATATAAAGTATAAGTTTTTTATATAAATACCCATCAGCATACAGGCCTGTTCTGAAAATCAAGGTGATTTCAAATCTCGTCATTTCAAAAACAAACTATTATTAGCTGCCTTATAATTGTGTTTTTATTGTATCTTAGGTTTTTGTAATTTATAATAGAATATTTTATTCCAACTTCCAACGCTATAAAACGTGCAATTTGCAAAAGCAATGATTTACATTTTTTTTAATTTTTGAAATCACTATGATTTGACACGTCGTGATTTGCAGAACAGGCCCGATAGTCGTACTTTGAGCATAAAAAAGATTCAATGTGTTTCATTCACGTATTAATATACTAAATAAATGTACGATAGTAAAAATGTAATAAAATAAAAGAAGAAGACTTACTTTTGTACTTGTGGACTCATAAATTTACTATAAAATTTTATGAATGTCTAACATTGAGTGATCTCGTTATTGTTCACACTTGAACGACACGCACACACATACATATCGCTCATTTAATCAAAGAACGTCATAACTCAAAAAAAAAACTAGTTTGCCAGAAAACGACTTTAAAGTTTTCAATTTACACACAACTCAATGGAAAAAGAAAATTTTATTTTGCTTTCAAGAGTTGAGTAAACATGATATTTGTATGTAATTTTTACACAATATAAAAAACGATATGAGGATTAATTCTGCATCATTAACTCAAAAATTTCATTTTATGAGTTATGACGTTCTTTGAGTAAATGAGCTATATGTACATTCATACATACATACATCCATATGTACATACATGCCCATACTTATGTATACATATACATATGAATGTGCATACAACGCATCATATGCCCGTCAAAAAGTTGTAAAAGTGTCATAAATTACAACTCAAATCTGCGACGATGACAAATAAGTGTTTAAGTTTTGTTCATAACTTTTAATAAAATGTGTTGGAAAAAAATACAACGACTGCTTTATTTTAAAATTATCATATTTCCAATTTTTATAGTACTTGCTCTAAATCCGCTTAATAAGTCTATAATTACTTGTGTTATAATGCCAATTATTTAATTTATTTTTCCCTATATAAAGAAAGTGCAAAAGGTACTAATCACTTTAAACTGAGGTTTCTACTTTCCCGGATTTTTCCCGTTAGAAATAAGACATTTTATTTATCGTTTCCCGGGATTCCAGGGAATTTTTAGAAATTAGTTGTTTTTTATCCATTCTAAAATTAAATAAGTACATTAGACCTTCTCGCCTTACAGGCAAAAAAACTTCGCCAAACATCACCGAATATAAAGTACTGTTGCAAGGCAGTTTCAAAATTTTCTTATTTTTTTTTGCCGAACGTAGAGCATTTAATTTAAAAAAACAATTAAAATAGTTCTACCGGAATCATGGAAATACTTCCTTAGCAAAAGCTTAATGATTTTTTGCGAGCTTTAATTTTCTGAAACTAGGGTGGGACATTAAGGGATGTAGTAATTGAGATCTGATGGGTAAATACTAGAACGGAATATTTGAGGTCAATGACTATTGAAGCAAAACATTGGTCTCTTCGCCAAAGATAAATAATAATAAATAATTTTTTTTCGCAACTGCCTTGTAACAATACTTTATATTCGCTGGTGTACGGCGAACTTTTTTGGCGATCCACCTTAACGTACATACATATCGTTACCTTAATATAGAAAGACCCTAGCTCATTATTTTTTTTAATCGAGATTTTTGCATTTTGCGATACATTAGATGTTCTTGTATCGAAATACATAAAAAACGGTATTTAAAAAATATTAATGACCTAGGGCGTTTCTATATTAAGGTAACGATATGTATATTTAAGAGCTAAATAAATATTATTAAATTCTTCTGTCTTTAATAATAATATTTTCATACAACTGATTGGGTCAATTGTTTATTGCCTTTGTAAGTATATAAAATAATAATTTGTATTTTGATATAACGAAATAAAGAACAAAAATTACAATTCAAAAAAAACAAATAGAATTTCCCGAAAATTACAGGGATTTGTTTTTAAAAAATTCCCGGTATTTCCCGCCTAGAAACTACTCTAAACGTATCGACTGATTCTAAAATAATAGAAATTGTGGCAAACTTCCATCTTAAGCAATTAAATTTTCAATTGAGTCGGTTGTCCAAATAAAAGCGTGTATGGCACTTGTCGAGTTGGTTGTTGTCGAGTTGGTTGAAGAAAAATTAAAAGATTTTATTTTTTCATGTTGACTATTAAATCTTTTAATTCGATTGTGCTGTGTGTGTTCGAGTCTCTTGATTAGCTTCCAAAATGTATGTTTGTATCTTTATTTTGCATGAAAAAAGATATGTATTTTTAAAATTGTATTTAATTTCATTGAATTTTAAATAAAAATATAAAAATTAATGGATGAATGCAATAGAAGTTTTAAATTTTTAAATTTGTTTATGCAGTGTGTGGCCAAAAATCAAGACTTGAAAGACTCAATTGACAACTGAATTGCAACGTGTATGGGGTGCTTTATACCATGTACACACGACATAAAAAAAAAACAAAGTTGATATTTTTTTTCATTGCGGATATAACAATATTTTTTCATAATTTTAATTATTATTGTTCGAACTTCATTTGTTTCTATATTTTTGATTTGATCAGGCTAAATTTCGTATCGCTTTGTAAGCCAAATTATATGTGATAATTATTACTGCACAAATAACACCAAAGTTAATTGAAAATATTCTGACAAACATGTAGTAAAACGGAACAACTAGCTGTTTTCGGAGGCCACTACACCTTCATCATCAGCGTTCTTTGTGTTTGGTCCACTGTGAGTTTTGTCAGTAGTGGCCTCCGAAAACAGCTAGAATATTTACAACTAACTTTGGTGTTATTTGTGCAGTAATAATTATCACATATAATTTGGCTTACAAAGCGATACGAACTTTAGTCTGATCAAATCAAAAATATAGAAACAAATGAAGTTCGAACAATAATAATTAAAATTAATAGCAATGGGCCTGTGACAAAAATTAAATAAATATACTTAATAATAACAAACCAAAAAAGTTTGTCTTAAGTAGGACAAAAATAAGCAAATTAACTAACATGTGTATAATTAGTAAAGAACAAACGACAATGGCAAGACTGTTGTAAATTTAGAGATGGTAAAAATGAGCTTTCATTACAAAAAATCTTTCAGCAAATTGTAATACGATGAATCAACACAATTCACATATTCTATTTACAATGAAAAGCTGAGTATATAAAGCAGAAATATACTGAAATCAACTGACACCACGCACAGTGGACCCAACACAAAGAACGCTGATGATGAACGTACTGTGACCTTCGAAAACAGCTAGTTGCTCCGTTCTGCTAGTGTTTGTCAGAATATTTACAAGTAACTTTGGTGTTATTTTTTCATTAAAAATTATTACAAGTTATTTGGTTTTCAGAGCGATACGAACCTTAGCCTAATCTAATTATATATAAAATTTTTTTTGAAAAACATTCTTTTTTAAATGAAATTTTAAAATTTTGATTTCTTTCCCCTATATGAAAAAAAATAACGTGTGCCTAAAGTGTACGTTAAAACAACATTTTAATACAGAAACCGGTTTTAACGTACACTTGAAGCACACGTTATTTTTTTGCATATGGGAGTAAGTTTTTTCCGTTTTCGCAAATGCAGATATTAAAATTTTGTCAAAAGCAGATTGCTGACTTTTAAATTAAAATGAAACTATAAACTAAAGTCGGATCAGATTTAAAAAAGTTACAAGCCTCAGAAGCCTTGTGTTATAAAACCGTAGTTTTCTTCTAAGGATGTTCGAAGTTTCAGATATATCCAATCAGCACTTTAGAAGTTCCACATTTATTACCACTTATTTTTGTAAAACTCCCCACTGTGCAATGTAGAATAAAAAACTAACTCATTACACTGTGGAACATTTTTGGGATTATTGTCTGGGGGGTGAGAAATTCCAAGTCAGGGTGATGGTACTAGGTCAGCATAGTAAAACCCTCAAAGGGTTTGGCGTTCGTATGTGTCAGTTTTTTTATGACCTTTTAAATTTTTTCTTTTTCACTTGTCCGATTTTGATGAAACAAATTTAGAAAAATTATTAAGAATTACAATTTCTCTAATCTGTTTCTATACCGTAAAAATAAATTTGTGGAGGCAAAAAAATATTTTTTTGCCTAAAAATTAAATTTTTTTTTTTTAAATTCATAAAAAATCCAAAACGGAAAAAAGGATCAAGTGTTATTAATTTCGTGTTTTTTGCTCATGAGTTATGTGACTTTACGCGAAAGTAATTAGTTTTGGCACTTTTTTCCATTTTGGATTTTTTATGAATTTAAAAAAAAAAAATATTTAAATTTTTAGGCAAAAAAATATTTTTTTGCCTCCACAAATTTATTTTTAACTTCGAAAGTGTTGCACATATAGGAAAACGGTATAGAAACAGATTAGAGAAATTGTAATTCTTAATTTTTCTAAATTTGTTTCATCAAAATCGGACAAGTGAAAAAGAAAAAATTTAAAAGGTCATAAAAAAACTGACACATACGAACGCCAAACCCTTTGAGGGTTTTACTATACTGACCTAGTACCATCACCCTGACTTGGAATTTCTCACCCCCCAGATTGGCTGTTGTACTGTGTTATTAGATATTAGAACTGTTCTCTGGAAATTGCCATGTGTGTGAAAATCAATAAAAATAATATTTTTTACTCAACCTTTAATGAATTTAAATAACGTTTTTTTTTCTTATTTTACCTTTAAGTACATCTTAGTACCCAAAATAATAAATCCATTTTATGTACCCTTATTTATTTATATACTACATACAATATATTTCTTTTATTTTTTTTTTCGTTTTTCATTAACTTTTCTCCCGTTAAGATATCGTAACCATTAAAAATTCTTTTATAAAAAACAAAAAGTGTGTATAAAATTAATAATATGCATACATTTTTAAAATGTAATCCATACTATAGAGCAGTTGTTTTATTGGGGCTGGAGATTAACCCATTGAGCAGTAGAGTGAATATGGAAATTTTGCAATTTTAAGAAAAAATTTCAATTTTCAATACAAAATTGTTAAGGCCTTGTTTACAAAAATTGTTAAGGTTTTATAAAAGGTTTTTAAAACAGTTTTTCGAACACAAATTTGCTTATTAAGTCTTTATAAAGCTTAAATACTTTTTGTAAATAAGGCTGTTATAATACATTAACAATGTATAAAAAATGACGCTGAATATAAAATCAGCGACGTCATATTACAAAAAATGTTTTTTTTATATAATACCTCTGAAACTGGAGAGGCTAAATAATAAAGTTATTTTAGTAATCAGCAGACAAAAATACAAATGGATATACTCACCAATGTGATTCTACTCAAATGAAAGAGAATTTAATGTAAATTAAAAATCCAGAGAGTATTTTAATGTTTGGATGGTCATTCGTGCAACAATAAGGGAATAATACAAAAAATGGTGTAACTTATGGAAATGCTAAATGTTGCTTTATCCTTAAAACTACAGCTGATAGGGGAAAAATAATGATGCCAGCCTAATCAGGAGACTATTTTTATTCAAACAACACAAAAAAATCTCTTTTTTGTTGTGCTGTGTTATGCTCTGCTATTGTGTTTTTAGACGTTTTTTTTTGTTGTTTAGCTTTCGAAATAAAAAGAATAATCGCAGAAACTTTATTTATATAGAGGTGTGTTCTTACTTTTGCTGGCTACTGTACACAATTACAATTGAACTCAATTAAGTAATTTAACTAATTTAAGCTTCAAGGAATGCTTTCTTATTTCGAATTCATTGATTTTAAATTCACTACTTTGAATTTAAATAATAATAAAACGATTTCCTTCGCCCCTTAACGGTTTAAAGAATGGAGCTGTGTTGCACACTCAATTCACAACATGAGATGGTTTGTATTTAAAACGGTGAAACAATTTAAATGTGCATACAGACGAGTACAAACATTCATAAATCTTTAACATATAAATGAGCTAAATATAGCAAAAGAAGTAGTCGCGATTTATTACTGCTTAAACCCCAATTGTCCTGATAGAAAATAGAGACGTGATTGCAAAAATGTGTAATAAATCTACATGAAAATATCTTATCTAGATATTAGCTGCGCCATAAGGAGGTCTATTTTGGTGTGGGAAGCAGTTGGAGTTGCACCAGATTATAGATCAGATTTAGGGAGCTGTATGCGATTCCTGGAATTCTCCAGCACGAACAGACTAATGTTGAGTACACATCTGGCATTTCTTGTCGTGGTGCCATTTTCAAAATGTGTGCAACCCCATAGAGCACAAAATATTCCTATGTCCGCTTTTTTTTCTTGCCAACAAGATTGAGGAAATATTGCAATGCAACATTGCAAAAATATTGCAAAAATTAATAATAAACTTTTATATTATTCATTCAAACCGATGAAAATAATAAATACAACCATAGATTAATTAACGCTGAAATTTATATGAAATATGATTTAGATTTTGTTTTATATATTTATTTATTATTAGAGAAATACTTGAATTTTTGAAAAAGAAAAATTTTTGGAATCGACGTATTTTTACCTGAAACGTAAAGAAAAGCAAAACAAAATATTTCTCCTAAGTTGAAATTTTTTTGGACTTGGAAAAAACAAATAGAATCTTTGTTATACGCCCTTATGCCTTTTCATCATCTGTCAGAAATGACAAACGTTGCCACAAGTACGCACTATAGCGATGTCATAATTGCCATACTGTGTGCTCGGCATAGGGTTGTGTAGTTCATGAACGAACTAGTTCAGTTGAACGATTCAGTAAATTGAACGATTCTGGCTTTAGAATTGTTGTCGTTTTTATAGTTCATCGTTTATAGTTCTTTGCATAGGTTTGGTAAACGTCAAAAACGATATTAAAATTTGCACCAATGAATAAACCGAATTTTAGTATGACGTCTGACATATAAAACTGGAAAAAAATTAATCGTTCATTGCTTACATCATAGAACTTTTTGTCGTTCATTGTTGATCTTTTTGATACATTGTTGATTTTATATATTTTTAAGAATTTAATACGCAAGATTTATCTTTTTATGTCTTAGATTTAATTTCATTGATATTGGGAAGTATTTTAAACTATATTTTCTAGTTTTGTATTCCGTATTCCATTCTAGTAATATACCAGTTAAAATCCAAATATTAAACATTTTAAATTAGTTATTCAGTGGCAGCATTTTTTTCATGGCTTGCTTGAAAAAAAACGACTTGAAATTTACTTTCGTTCCTCACAATATTTTCCACAAATCTTCACGGAATTCGATTTTCATTTGCATTATTATTTACAAATAAACAAAATATCAAAGCAAGAGCGACAAAAGGAAAAGAAATCTAATCTTTCAATCACCGTTCGTTCAGAGTAAATAAAGAACGATGAACTATGAACGAAATGAACGAAATAGTTCATTTCATCGTTCAGATCAATCTGAACGATTCAGTAAAATGAACTATTATGCACAACTCTAGCTCGGCATAACATTCATGCACCGTTCTAGACTAATAGTTCAGGACCTCTACTCGTATTTCCCATTTCCCTGGCAATACTGCTTATTATGTTCATTAAACTATATGTACATATTTTTGAGTACATAAAGAAATCTAAATCAACTGGCAACACACACAGTGGAACAAACACAAATAACGTTGATGATGAAGACGTTGTGGCCTTCGGAAACAGCTACGTTGTTCCGTTCTATTACGAGTAGTGTCTGTTTGAATATTTACAATTAACTTTGGTGTTATTTGTTCCTTAATAATTATCACATGTAATTTGGCTTACAGAGCCATACGTTTGTCTAATTTATTTTTAATTTCTTCACTTATTCTGCCTTTCAAAGCAAAACACTTTCACCGCATCTTCAATTAATTCAACTTGAGATGTTAAGGAATCAAAGTTCTCTAATAGTGTCAACAATTAAACCATACGAGTACTCTGTGTGCAAATATCAGTTCAGTGCTTAAGTTTTTTGACTTTTTATTTCAAAAATACTTTCTATCTACATGAAACTAATACGAAAATAATTTCTAATTTTCAACTGTGTTGGTATTCTGGACTTAAGCAAAAGAATTGAATTTTTCAAATGAGTTGAAGGATTACTACGGTGTTTTTGAATATCGAATTATGTCACAAAAATTACGATCGTCAATTGTGCATCCCTGTTGAAATTGTTTTCGTTTTTATCTTTTCTGTTCTTACACACTCGTAAGAAGGGCAGCTTTTAAATACTTTGCAACTAGTCAAAAAACACCAAAATTTGTTTTATAGCATGAAAATAGACATTTATAACGAAATATGCAAAAATATGTTTTTATTTTAAAATATGCAAAAATATGCACTAACAAATCGATGCCATTTTGTCGCAAATTTTTTGATTCGCAAAGATATTTCATTTATGTTGAACTACGACCAACGACAGAAAACATGTATGTATTTAAATGATCATACTATCCCTATTTATAAGTTTAGGGAAACTGTATCCTAATAACTATTCAATTTCATTTTAATTCAAAAAATAAATTTAGGAAATGACTTATATGGGAAAAATGGCAGTTTTTCTAGAATTTTAACGGTTTTTCGAAACCTCGATTCTGATCGAGCCAAAAGGACATCCGATTCAGACTCAGCACGTCCAAATACATATCACACACTAACTCATAAACAGTCACAACTCAAAATTATCAAAGTGGCTTTGTTAATTGAACAAATCTCTAACGAACGCAACAATTTCTTTTGCAATACAGTCTTCTTGAAGAACATCAAATACTGTTAAGCTTATTTTTATGTTACATACTTGCATCATTTGTACAGTATCAACAGTTGTTTGCCACTACTCAGCATTTGAAATTTTTTGAGTTGTTACTGTTTAAGATTTAGTGTGCGATAAGTATAGGTAGGAGGTTCTTGTCAAAATTACAGACTATTTTTTTTGCACCTTGTATGAAGGCTAACAATAAAAGTTGGCAGACCAGCCCCCATTTTTTTGATATATGTATTAGTGATGAGTCATACTGTGATTTTTCAATAATGTTGCTCCTTGTGAACGTGATTTCTAAATCGCTGTTCTTTTAAACTGTGACTGTGATCACAGTTTAGCAGTATTTTGTTTGTAGCAGTTCTGTTATTTTGACAAAATCTGATAAGAAGAGCAGCAGTGAAATTAAACAGTGACTGTGATCACGGTTTAACACATTTCAGCTCTCCTGCTATAAAAATATTTATTAGTATTGGTATTTTGATAAATACTAATAAGAAGAGCGACAAGAACAAACAATTAGCAATCAACGCTATCCAAATATTTAGAATTGTTGTATACAGTGGTCGTATTTTGGTGCGTTTCGGGTATTTTTTGGTGCTTTTTGCCCCTTCGTAAGCGCGAAATTTTGGTTAACACCCTCTTTTTAAAGCGTGTATTTACAGAGCTTTTAACAATGCCTCACAGGCTTTTGGTTCTTTTTTGTAAAAAAATAAAAATATTTTTAAATTTAACA
Source organism: Nowickia ferox (assembly GCA_936439885.1). Taxonomy (NCBI): domain Eukaryota; kingdom Metazoa; phylum Arthropoda; class Insecta; order Diptera; family Tachinidae; genus Nowickia; species Nowickia ferox. Next base: position 34,060,024 of record OW387027.1, on the reverse strand, counting down.
TTTGTTAAGGCACTAATGATCCCAAATTATTATTTTACTTATTCAGTGAAATATTTTTATTAAAAATACATTCAAATTGATTATTGAAGGCTTAGCTGGATCCTATGCACATTTCACTGTTGCTAATGCAGATTATCAGGAAACCTTTAACCAAAAATTTCTTAGAACAACTAGAGATATTAAGTTAAACTTCCATTTTAACAAATGAGAAGTTCAACTAATATGAAAGTTGAAACAAGAACTCAATAATCAACATGTTTTTTATTTTTTTACTTTACCATTGCTACATTGGCTAACTTTTTTCAGCTCGAAAAAAAAAGTATGTAAAAAGTATGTAAAAAACTAAATGTAAATAACAAAAACAGCTATTCAAGAATAGATTGTTGCCCCACAAGTATTTTTATTACTGCGTTAACAGATGTTAAACTTAAATTACATTTCAAATACTTTGTTTATTTTGAAGCAAAAATTTTAAATTATATTTTGAGCTTTTACAATATAAACTCTCTTCTTTTAAATGGCTTAATGTATTAAAATTAAAAAAAAATGTGCTTTTTACCATCTTTTTCGTATTTTTTTTTTGCGTTTTTTACACTTTTTGCGAGATCTTAATGAGCTTTTGCTCTTCGTAAAGATACCAACACTGGTCGTATAAGAGGCAGAGAGACAGTAAAATTCCAAATACAAAAATGTGAGAGCTATACATAGTTGCCAGAAAAGACGATTTGACACGATTGGACGATTTTTTCTCGACAAACGGTGAAGGTATAAAAAAATGCATGTGGTAGCTTTATTTACTGTAAAGTAAGCATACAAGAACATTCACAGTTTGTATGAAAGAACTATATTTGCAAAACCTGTTACTTGATAAATTCAGTCACAGTTGTGATTAGTGATTTTTCAATCGCTGTGAAAAAGTAACAGGTTCTGAAAAATCGCTCATCTCTAATATGTATACTCCGCAATGACAGTTATTAGTTTTGGCAACCTAATACCGCGAAAAGTCACACTGTAGATAGAGCGTCAAAATTTATAACCGCTTGTAGACTCTTAAATTCTTTCGCAACTTGTAGCTTCTGTAAATTTCAATCGATCTTTGAACTGGAATAACTTGCATTGAAAGATAAAAGTGCTTACCAAAATCAGTCGATAGAATATCGTTGCATATTTGTTTTGCTTTGTACAAAATTCTTATTTGTAAATTATTTCAATTTATCGTAATTCTTTAACTTCTGAATTTTGTAACATAGTAGTTCTACGCAATTCACTAAAATGCGAGCACTTAATTCAAATTGGTAAGAGCAGAGTCAGCATTTTATTCAGGCTCATTGCCGATGATCAGGAAATTTTTAACCGACATTTTTGAGAACTTACTCATAAAGACAAGACGTTTTTGTTATATCTGTCATTATCTACGAAATAATCGGCCATGTCACAGAGTTCAATTCCGTTGGAAAACGGAATTGAATCCACCTCAAAATATATAGTCCTAGCCGAAGCATACCCCAAAATACCAGCGCCCCCAATAGTTTTGACTCACCTAACAAATTTCCGTATTTTAGTTTTCTTTTTTAGACGCCATTTAACACAAAAATGGGATGGATAGAATTCCGATTCCGAACGGAATTGAGCTCTGTGACATGGCCGAATATTACAATAATCATTTTACCAAATTTCCTACCGGTCTACGAGTACCTAATAAACAACTCCGATTTAATATTGTGAATTTACGTACATACACATATGTATTTACATCAATACACATACATACATACATACACTCCCTTGTGCACTATGTTTGCGTATGTGTGCATGGGTGTTTTTAACCTTAACCACTAAATAAACTTGGCGGTTTTTATATTTCAAATTTAAATGCAAATTTCCACTTCCCTTGAATGAGTTTGCTCACTCGTATTTACAATACGAGTATTTTTATCCGCATTCACCCATATTAAGCTCTTTTTGCTGGTTACAATTATTATTTCAATTCAACAACGTAGAAAACACCTTTTGTTTCAAAAACTCGTACTCCAAGCAGAGTTAATACTCTCTTTATATTCATTCGTTCTACGTCTAGCTTACATACAAATACTTTATTTTAGTTTGTAAAAGTATGTGAAATTATTTTATTTCCTCGATATTTTTTTTACATTCCCTTTTAAAAATCCAGCATATTTGTATGTGTGCATGTGTCTCTTTTATATTTTTAGGCCCTCTTAAATCACTTGGGATTACATGAACTTTTTCCATCCACTACTCTAAATCAATTGGGCGGACATCTGTTGTGTGGCAAAGGAATACCCACTCAAAATCTCTGCCTGTTACTAACTTTTCTTTCGGTGGGTTTTAGTGACTTTGAAATGGATCGTGTGAGTACAAAAATATTTAAAACCATGATTTAACATTCATTTTTATTTTTAGATGTTGGCAATTTTTTCCAGCTTCTTTCAATTTTTTTTTTGTATTTTATTTTCTACCAGTACAAATGCAAATGCAAGTGTATAAAGTTGTTTAACTGCAGGCATTTGAAATATGGTTTAAAATGTGAAAAAATACTGGAAAAGTTTTTATAATAAATTTTTGTGGTTTGAAACTTTTTTACATACTCAAAGCTTTATAGCACTCCCACGTCCACCATAGTACTCTTTTAATTATTTAAATAAATTTTAAAGCATTTTTATGCATCAACAATGAGAAGGTAAAAATGCCATAATAAATGTTGCATTTTGTTTAAATAAAAACGATTTCATACGTCGATGAGTGTTTACACAAAAAGTCGAGGCTGTTAACATTGACCTTCAAGTATTTACATATGCTTGACTTTGAGTTTCAAATCGTTTAATGAAAACATAATATGCATATAAAGGGTCCGCCATCTAACTTTTTTTTTCAACTAGTGCTTATTTCGTGAATGGTAACACTTAGCTCATGTCTGATTTGACAGATAATTAGTTTTATCCTTCCGCTGAACGAATATGGTTGTGTATACGCTTGAACAACGCTTCGCTAAGTGGGCCTGCGATCGACTTACAGAAGATGCCGATTTTGCCAAAAATAAATCATCTTTTCAGATGAAGCTCATTTTGACCTTGGCGGGTATGTAAACAAGCAAAATTGTCGCATTTGGGACACAGAAAACCCGCACGCATACATTGAACAGCCGACGCACCCAAAACGAGTCACTGTTTGGTGCGGATTTTGGTCCAGAGGCATAATTGGACCATTTTTTTCCGAAAATGATCAAGGAGTGGCCGTTACAGTCAATGGCGATCGTTATCGGGCCATTGTTCACAAAAGTTGAAGAGGAGGACATTTGGCAACATTTGGTTTCAACAGGACGGCGCTACGTGCCACACAGCCGAAGCTACACTCGATGTTTTTATAGCATTTTCAAAAAAAAAGTTATCTGGCGGACCCTTTATAAATACTACACGTGGTTAATGTTAAATTAACCAGTGTGAAAATAATTACGCTTCAACTTGGAAAATAAGAAGTAATTATTATTTATTTAATGCATGAAAGGCCAAGTGAAAGTTTTCTTAGGGCCGTAATGTTCAATATTAAATTTTATAATTATACACATGTACGAGTATACACGTATAAGTTCGAAATATTGTGGAGTATCCCTGCAGTTGTAAAAGTAGAAATTTACTCAAAATCGTTAGCTATTTCCCCTACCTAGTACACTTGCCACAAGTAATGCAAGAATTCGCCTTTTGACTCTCGCTCATGGATATTTTAATTTCTTTAACTTAAATTTTTTTTGCGAGTGGAAAAAAACTGTGCTGTTATTAGCGTTGCCATTTTGGGACATTTCGGATATATTTTGGTGCTTTTCTCCTTTCTAAGTTCCCGAAACTTTATTAAATACCCGTTTCAGAAAAACGGGTATTTATAGTGCTTTTTACAATTTCTCGCAATACTTTTTAGTGCTATTTCAATAATCAAAATTTTTTAAACTTAAACAAAGCAAAAAAGCAAACGCTTGACTTTTCTCAATAAATTTTTTTAATTCCTTATAAAAAATTCCTTTTAATCATTTGCTAAGCAACGATTTTACTATTTCAATTCGCATGCGTGAATACAGTTAAATAACGTGGATTTGTCACTTGTGCACATTGGAGAAATAACAAAAAAGTGTCTTAGTTCCTATAAAATTCAAAATTTTTTTAAAAGTAAATTTAGCATAAATTTTTTTTTAAATCTTATAAACTTATTATGGCTTTCTTTAAGATAGAAAAACAACAATATAGAAAAAGCTTGGAAGAATTATCGAGCACTCAAAAGGTAGCTTAGACCAACTAAAGATGCGTTCATGGCACTATGCATTTGATGTAATTTTAAAATAATTGCCCGGTATAGGGATTTAATGAGTCATAGTCAAACAAAAAATAAATACTTATTTATATAAAACTTCGTGGTCAGTGAATGTGCAATTTTAAGTGAAAGAAGTGCGTTTTTTAGAAAGGTAAAATGAGCAGCAGAAATAAATTAAAACGTCATATAAAAAAGAACAATTAATTGAAAAATGTACTAATAATTAATTTTTTTATGAATAGAAAAATTAATTGTATTGACTAGCGAAATCCCTGATGAAGGGTTATGCAGATGGTGGCAATTGACTACCGCCAATGTCATCCCCATGTTAAAATCGTCAGTCGTGTGCATTGCTAGTAGTTAGTGGTAACGATTGGTAGTTGACGAAATAGCTAGACATTCGCTAGCTACACGCAAAGAAAAGATATGGTTGTAGCATGGTTGAGAAAACAATATTATGATCTCCGAAACAAATGTGTGGTCATTGAAAACAACTTATTGTTTTTTTAAACATTAATTGCGTTACGATAAGCAAAGTAATGTTTGAATTTAATAATTACATTATTATACTCATAAAAAGGGTGATATGGTTAGAATTTAACTTTAGTTTTGTTAAAAATTTATGACTACAACATAATTTGTATTATTATATAAAAATAATATGATGTAAATAACAATATAATGTTATCCAAAACCATACTATATTTAGTTTAAAAAAAATCTTTTCCAGAAATCAGAAATATCTTCTGTCAGTTCAGTGTTTCGTTTGTAAGCTATCGGTATTTCACGCGTAGTGTTAAATAAATTGATAAATAAATGAAGTATAAACAAGAGGATAGGTCAATAAAAATATATATAAATAGATTTCTTTATACATGCGTGTCTGCATTTCCTGTATACGCACATATATGTGTAAATACACGTGCTCTTATATACATTTTATTTCAACAATATTATTTTATATTTATTTCGGCTTTGACGCACAGCTGTTTTAAGCAAGAAATCCACCAATATATGGTTAAAAAACAACATATTATTATTATATAGAATAATACTGTGGTCGTATTTAACAATATTATTATAATATTAGAATATGGTATGGTTATTCTTAATTACATTTTAGTCACATCTAATAATAATATTGTCATATTTAACCAAAATGTGATAACTTTGAACAATACTAAGATTAGGTTTAACAAAGTTAATTGTTATTGTAGATAATATTTTTATTAACTCAGATAATAATATTACTAAAACTTTGCTTTTCTATTGACAATAATATGATTTGACTGCAGCCATATAATTCAATCATAATATGGTGCTGTTTGATTACGGTTACCTCAACCATATTTTTTATTTGCGTGTGAGCCGACTGCGGGGATTGGCTGATTACTGACTAAAATAATGTTGTGTGTGTAATAGACTGGTCGCAAAATTTTTTTTGTCTTTAATTGATATACGTGCGCTGTCTAAAATATGAGGTTTGCTCAATCCGACGGTGCCTTCTGGTGCATAGTGGGGTCTAAGTTACCCAATATACAGTGAGGATTTTGTAAAAAAAATTCAAATAATTCTGCAGTTTCTAAACGAGCCGTCCGATTTTTATACAAATCCTCAAATGCTGTATAAAATTTTATACAGCATTTGGCATTTATTTTGCTGTCATTTGGTAATGGCATTTTTAAAATGTATGGCATTTTTAAAATGTATATTTTTTTTTTAATACAATGCAACACAACGAAATTATTGGATATGCCAAACGTTGACACTAGTACACATTGTTGCGATGTCATAAAATGCTATAATGTGTACTCAGTATTAACATCAAATAAATCATATTTATAAATTATGTTTACGGTCAGACTGCTGCAGACACTTTCTGTAGTGTTGTGAAACTTAAATTTTTGTCAGCTCACTGCAATGAAGTCATAAGTAATAAGCCAAAATGGCATTATTACTCAATTAATTCTGGAATAAGTCTATATGGCCTTATTAAAAATGCGGTGTGGGGCAATTATATTCTTCGCTTTCAATTAGTTGCGAAATAAAGCAAATTTAGCTTACACAATTCTGTATTGCCTTTCAACTTTGTTTGCTTTGAAATTGTCTAAAAGGCTGTACTGTCTATCGTTACGAACGCATTGTACCTGGAAAACTTGAGCATGTTAAAAAGAAAAAGTAACCTTAAGGTTATTTCTTTTTTTTCAAGCGGATAATAAAATTTTTACCGGAAATGTAAAACTATGTCGTTATATTTGAATTATTTTTAAATTTTTTTTTATCATTAAGCCCACCACGTCGTAGCTTTTTTTTTTGGAAAAATATCTGCTTTTTACTATACGTGTTTGCTTTTCCACCAAATATTATTCCATAAAGATGGAAACTATTGTTACGTTCCTTTATATTTACTAATTTGAATATTGTGCTCTTTTGTTAGTGTATCTGTATCTGAGTTACTTAAAAAAGTTTTGTATTATAAGTGCCGTCTTTTTATTTATTTTATTTTTTATTTATTTCCATTGAAGTAATATTATGCTATTTAGAATGTAATGAAATGATGACTTTTTGAAACATAAAAAACGGCTCATTTAGATCTTTCTGGTCTATTGTGATACCACGAAGACCAGGGCTCAATACAAATCTGCTACAGAAAGTTCCCGGAACTCAAGAGCACTCATAGAGGCCATTTTCTTCTTGACTAGTCCAGGACAGTGACAGAGAACATTATCATCTTCATCACTCTTAACATTTGTGCAAGCTTACCGAGGAGGCAGTGTTCAGCTAGCACGGACATTGGAATTATTATTTGCTCCCTATTTTGTAAAATCAAAGAACTCGTATTTTTTCTGTTTAGGTGAATCCATAACTGCCAATAATTTGTTGTTGCCCACCTTCCTTGGCTTTTTTTCTTCAATATTACGACTTAGTATGAATTTTTAAGAGAGTAGGCTTATTCCAATTCTAGCAATGTTATCAGCCCTGCAATTACACTGAAAGCTTCTATGCACCGAGATCCAGATGATCATAATATTAAGCTGCTCTACCATCTCACTTAGAGATTATCGAGATTCGAAGACTGTTGTTGCATGGGGATTCAAGGGCCATAACAGCTGCTTGACTATCAGTGTTTATGTTAATTAACATATTATGATTATGATAATTAACATACATTCTCAACTAATCTGCAACTTCGTTGATAGCAAGTATCTATACCTGGTAACAACTGCAGTTGTCTGGAAGGCACCTTGCAATACGAAGATCTAATGTCCCTGAAAATACTGTGTTACCCACGCCTTTCTGTGGAGACATCCGTATAAAAATCTCCACTTTTTCTTCTCCAGGGTTCTGTGGATGGTATTCAGGTTTTATAATAGTGATCGGCGAATTAAGGGCGCCGCGCCCTTTGATATACTCTTCTATAAGGTATGTGTACACACGCATTTTTGAGAACAAGTTGTGTGTATCGCATACTGTTAAGAATCAGCGTTGCCAGAGAAAAAAAAATAATTTATCCCAACAATAAGAAAATGTGTGTGACGAGAATTTACTAAATTTTTTATTTTCAGAAAATTATTTTGGCGAAACAGAATATTTGGTTTGTCAACGTACGTTGTCATGCATGAAAAAATTTTTAAGAAAATTTCTTACAAATTATCTTCTTACTCACCATTACATTGTCGTAGCAACAACAGAAGATGACTTTCTTTATAAACAATACTTGACTCTTTCTTCTTAATATAATCAAATCAAGTTTGCATTTGCTTGAAGACCACTGTTTTATAAAGACGTTCGTGGAGTAGAAGAGGGGTGGTTTGGTCAATACTCCAGGGTCAAGTATTTTACAGTTGCCGTTACCGCTTCCGCTCTCCAGAAAAATATAACACAAACGGATTGCTGAGATTATTGCTATATTCTTTAATACTAAGTCCAATGGCAGCAGGTGCAGGAGCATCCCCAACATAGCTATAGGAGTAGTGAGAAGATCAATGGTTACATACAAGGATGCAAGTCTTTGAACCTTGTGTAATGTATGTAGATACGTGTTGTTTTCCAGGGACGGCCACCACACGATGACCCCATACATAAGAAACGGGCGTACCATATCAGTTTAAATCCAGTGAACGATTTTTGGGATGAGATCCCAGCTTTTTCCATTGGATTTTTTTGCAGAGATAGAATGAAATTGTTACTTACTTCACCCTTTCTAGAATATTAATATTGAAGCTCAGCTTAGGGTCAGAAATGATACCTTGATATTTTGTTGTTCTCTGTGTTGTAAAGAGTAATAGGTTGGATCAGGTATCTTGTACTTCTTCCAGAAGAGAAGTATTTCCGTTTTATTGATATTAACTGCAAGACCTTGCCTCTCCACCTATCTTGATAAGTGTGAGAGACTCTCCTGTAGGATGTCCCTTAGGGTAATTCAACTTGACAGAATAGCATCCCCGCTATTCTGGAGATAGTAGCACGGAACTCAGCGCTAGATTCCACAGCAATGGCGTACCTCAATCTACAAAGAGAGTTAGCTTAGAAGCCCTCAGAGCCGAAGTTATCCTACGATGGATTGTAGATTTTGAGCCCACTTACATAATCCTATATTAAACGGCTAAGGACAACTACTGCGATTTTCATAAGTCCAAACGTTGCTATTTCTGAATGAATTAATATATCAAATAGCAAAGGAAAATTAAACCAAAGATCAAATTAAGCCACTTGGTATCAAAAGTGCATCAGCACGAATGCAGTCAAACTGCATACTAGTGTTGTTAATTATTCGTGTTTTATATTTGTTCGAATGAAATTTCATATTTTTTTTTTTTTTTGTTCGAACTGACGAATAATTTTGAAATGTTGTTCGAATATTGAACGAACAAAGAATAAGAAAATGTATTCGAATAATTTTAAAAAAGTTTGCAAAAAACGACACGCATGTGTATTAGTTTAATTTTTTTTATTAACAAGCCAAAATAGTTCATTAGAGAAGAAAAACAAATAATTTTAATAACTAACCTAAATGTTAATAAAAAAATAAAAGGAAATTAGTTAAAAAGTATACATACTCGTTTTAATACACATTTACAAAAAATTTTTAGTAATCATTTAAAAACAGCAGTTAATCCCACTTTTTAGCTTGTAGACGATTCTTTTTTTTTAAGTTTAATAAAATAACAAGTAGGAAACTTTCTTTCGCAAATTGTTAAGGCTTGTGATATAGTTAAAATATCATGAAAAAGCATATACGGTTTGTGTAATCACTTCTTCCCAGCAAAAAAAAATGCGATAGAAATTGTTTTTTTTATAACGTTTTTTATTTTGAACAAAATTTATAATGTACACTTAAACTATAAATGAACAAAAAGTATTAAGCAAACAGCCTTATTCTGAAGAACATTTCCCCGGGAATTTATTCTCTATGCATTGTTCGCACATTTTAAAAATTCATTTGCAAGCTTCCAGTTAAAATAAAATAACTGGAAACAAAATAGCTGACTTAGAAAATTCGAAGTTCTAGCTCAAAGTTTTAACTTTCAACTTAAGATAGAAGAATTTTACTTTTAGAAAAATTAAATTTCTTACGAGCTATTTCCCGGGGAATATTTATAATGAATATGTCTTAATGTGGTTATTATTTGGATAATATATGTGACCCGGTCTATGAAAAGGTGGCTTATGACTCAAAAACAAATATTCGAGAAATCAGCTGTAAAAGATAAACAATGCATTTCGTCAGTTTCTCGGTAGTTGTTCTCCTTCGTTCTGTTTCTGTTGGTCTTTTTCGTTATAAACTAGTGAAGTTGTGAGGAAAAAAACTGTGCACAGTTGTTGTTGTTAAAATGTCATTTATTTCCAATTTCTCCTTTTCCATTCTAGGAAATTTTGACGTGAATACCTATAATGTCTCTCGATGAAGAATTTTGCGAAGTTAGGAATTTCTGCTTTTCACCATGTTAAAGAGCGTCTCAAAAACTATCCGAACCAAAAAAAAGTGAAAAATAATTTTTTGAGTCATAAGCCACCTTCTCATAGACCGGATCACATATATTTATATTTGGTTATACTGATATACATATATAGTATATATATATAAATTAAATAAAGTTTATTGCAAAGAAAAAAATTTCAAATCTTTACTTTAATATTTAGATGCAATGGAAATAGTTAATACATGGGTTCTACTGCAAATGAATTGGTGTGTCATTGACGTGCATGGGTTCACTTTTAACAAAACTGCTCATCATTGAAATGAGTGCTTAGAACCCATGCAAGTTCCCTGACTCGATGGCGTTTTTTTACGTAAATACAAAACAAACAAACAAATATATTGTCGTAGCCAGGATGCGAACCGTGCCGTTCAGACTGTCAAGGCATACTCTCTGCCACTGAGCTATTGTATTATTGATATTTGTTGGAGATAGAAGTTGTTTTATGAAAATGTGTCAATGCGATGATTTGAGTCCGTTATTGCATGCCTTTTTCGCTGGATATTTTCTTCAATATATCAACCAGTAAGTCACATGCGCTTTTAATCAGTTCAAAAACTATGGAATTATTTACGACTTGCGATAATATTCAGAATGCAATTGAAGAAACAAATGCTCAAGAAATCATGAAACACGATTTCATTTTGAACGCGTTCATTTATTTTTTGCTGGGTTTCATTTGTCCAAAAAATTTAAATCAATCTCAATATTGTTGAAGATTTTTATATTACTACTATTTCTTAATTTATTGATAAATTTTTTTAGATTAGTTAATAAAACATTATCAGTAGCTACAGAAATGTCATCTAATACTTCATCGTACTTGAGATTATTTGCTATATTTTGATTAAAAAATAATCGTGAAAACAAAGTATTTGCGAACTCTTTTTTCGCTTTTTTTGGCATACTCGTATATTAAAAAGTTAGTATTGGATAAGGAAAGCTCAGGAGTAATATCTCTGGCAGTAAGAAAAAATTATTAATGCCTCTATAACGGTTTACAACTCAACTAAGTTGAATAGAAACTAAACCAACTTAACTTTAAAACAACTTAACTGTTTTTTGGGTATTCTGAATTACAACTAAATTTAGTTAGGTTCGAAACAATGCTCGAAAAGAAAAGGTTCTTATCTATGATATGTTTTTTGAAACCATAGTAACCATCAAATTATAAATATTTTTAGTTTTGTCCATACTATTTTTTCTTGAGATTGTATGTTTTATGAACTAGTCAACAATATTGGTTGACAAATGGGATTGGCCGGCGTCTGGAATAATGAAGCAAAACTAATACAATAGTCGAAATAAAAACCAAAATAGAAGAAGATGTCTAAGCAAATTTTGACATTTTGGTTCAAATTGCTCAATTTGGCATCAACAGCTGATTGTCAGACGGGCAGAAGAGGCCGCCTGATACTGCTTTCGACTTGCTGTATATATTTGATCTCAATTCGATAGCAACATATTGACAAACGCAGTTTGACAAAAACAATTTGACATCTTCCAAAAGCCGAATTTATGTGTATATGTCTACATATTTTATTTCAAATAAGGAGAAAATTGACTGGAATGCTATTTAAACGATTTCACTTCTCATAAAGTGCAATGAATTCGTTTATTGCTTCAAATATTTTCTATTAAAAAATGTCTCGAAATTTATATTTCTATGTCACGATCTACATTGAGCAACAACAAAGCAAACATTAATATTCCTACATATTTATGCTGTTATTGTTTAGCAAATGGAGGGAGTTATATAAAAGTATCTATTCATATGTCCTTATATTGACCTGCTCGAGGCCATATTGTTATAAAATACTTTCACAAGCAAATTTAAACATAGAAGTCCATGCATTTATCTATAAAAAGAAATTGTGCAGCAAACAATTTTGCTGTAAAAAGTTTTAATGATATTAAAAGAAAAAATATTTGTGAATATTTAATTTGTTTAGAATTATAAGAATTTATGTCCATGTACATCGCATCATACTCAGTACGATATGCAGGTTTTTTTACGAGAAGTAACACTTAGGCAATGAATGCCGACTACAATAACTAGGTGTTATCTTGTTTCGAAAATGGATAGTGATAGAGAAGACAGGTGACGAAGGAAGAGATAGACTGAAACTTCATTATTTTCCAACTCTGCTTTTTGTAGTTTTTTTTTAATAATGCAATGTTGCAGCGCCTCTGGTGTCAATGAGGCGTATTAAATTTTATTAGCCATTTTATTGGTAATTTTACTTTGCCTATGATTCTGCTACACAATTCCGATGAAGGAGGGCGCTGTTAAATGCTGTTACGCGATCGTACATGAGGATTAGTATGCGCTGAAGCCGTTGTAGTTCAATGACAAGTGTCTATCCCTTCATCACTTGAACTTACATACAACAACTGATACAAAGCATCACTAATACACATACATACCTAAATTTGTATTACTTTTAACAGTATTATAACTGTGTATATCCTACGCCAATTTCAAATGAAAAAAATAACCAAAAATGCGGCAAAATAAGAAAATTTGGAATCAATATGACTGCTTTCGTTTTTGAAGTGCGTTACGCATGTGCAGGATGACAGATGAAGTTTGCTACATTAAGAAATTCCAAACCAATCCGCAAGTCTGCTGCATTAAGTTTATAAGTGCCTTGAATTTTTTAGGTGAATAAGTTCAAATCATTACCGACAGTCATTTGAGCAGATAATCTTCTTGTTGAAATACTGGCGTTGATTTATATGGCAGCAACTACGGCACGAAAATAGTTTCCTCTTTCCCATGCTCTGCAAAATTATTCACTAGTCTCATAATGGTCCATCTACTCGGAGGAGCGCCGCAAAACGTGCGCATATATTCTCTTTGAGGCAAAACTACAGACCCCAAAGCTGAGAGCGGCGGACAATCCAGATTCTTTTTTCAGTGCCACAGTGTTCCATCTTTATTGAATCAATCCACAACAGCAAAACTAAACTAAAGATTACCCAGTAAAAGAATTTAATAATTTTTGAAGCAGGCAGGCTATCAGTGCAAAAGTGGTATAACCCACAACTACTTAATTAAACAATTGCTCTATTTAATTGCTTTATTTTAATTGCTTTATTACTTTGCTATATTATCATCTGTACGAAAATCATTTTTCAGCTCCATCTTCTTTGGAATAACAAAAGGTGCCTTATTCTACTTTTTTTTATAGTTGGTAATGTAAAGAACTTATTTATCACCAGAACAGCAACCGAAAAACAAATGTGGGTTACACCACTTCTTGAGGTTTATAGTCCTTACGTAAGCATTTTAATTATACATGGATAAATAAAATTGAAAAATGTTTAAAAAGCTGATGAAAGTATAAAATTGGTAAACTTATTTATTGCTTTGTAGCCTTTAAAACATAATTGTAACACTGGAAGTGGCGCATACCTTCCATTAAGTCCAAGTTTCAAGTTAAGGCAACTGTTGCCTAAAAAATATATTTACGCGAACCGAGGGCATATAGAGTTACATAGTCACATCACATCACAGCATGTCCGCGTCACAAAAAATTAATGTCCCATATCTATTTTTTAATTAGTCAGTTTGATTAACAGTCATTCATCAAACCAAAAAGAAATAAGTTAAGTCCGTGTGGGCTGATAAAGCTTAAATTTATGTTCTTCAGCATTGTTAGACTCTAATACAGAGATACATTCGTACAAGCATGCAGTTTTTCTCTTTTATATTATATACTCGTATGTATGTGTTTGCGTGACTGCTCTAATGCTATGTTTCCACTACTAGTTGAATCACATGCTTCGCTTTCTCAATCATGTTGACGAAACATGCAGTTTAAACGGCGCATTCGTGATTCGTTTTGGCATTTCTTATGTATATTCACACATACATACCTGTTATACGCACGTACGTTTGGTTTTTTTTTACCCTGTCGGAAATTTCGTTAACTTTAAGCTATTTCGCAACTGGTACTGACTGGCACTTGGATTAATTTTCAATGTAATCAACTGACTATTTTAACATTGCGATATCCTAGGCGGTAGTCAATTGTCTCACTCTGCATTACTTTACAACTAACTTAAAGTTGGCTTTTTTAAATCACCTTGTAGTCAGTAAATTTAAAAAATTTTGGGGTTCGAACATGTATCATGAGAAGTTGTGTAATCAACTCGCTAACTACCCAGCCAAGGTACCATCTAAAATAATAATAGCAAAAGGTTAATATAAAACTGAAATGATTTTCAAAGTAGCTGAGAATAAATTTGATGGCTCTCACCAAATTCGATTACGTTCTCAACTTAAGAATTAATTTTGGATCTCTTCTGGATGACATAGCAGTTAGCTTTTAGTCAGTCTAAGAAAAGTTAACTATGAGTTAATTATTTTTGTAGTGCACCACACATTCTCCGACAGGGTATTTGTTCACACACACATACACATATCGCACACTAAATCATAAACAGTCACAACTCAAAAAATTTCAGATGCTGAGTAGTGGCAAACAATAGTTGATACTGTACAAATGACGCAAGTATATAAAATAAAAACAATCATGACGGTATTTTATATTCTTCAAGAAGACTGTATGCAAAAAAAAAGTTGTTGCGGTCATTAGAGATTTGTTCAATTAACTAGTTTACAAAAAAAAACAAAACGACTTTGATAATGTTGAGCTGTGACTGTTTATAATTTAATGTGCGATATGTATGCCTATTTTGTTTTGATAGCCAGTTCAGTTAAACTGGCGATTAACTGCGATAAAAGTTAGAGAAGATACCAATTTTACGTGCTTCGCAAGTAGATTCATATTGAATCTACTTGATTCGCTCTCATAATTTTGTATGGCGAAGCAAGTTGCTTCGCTTATGATTGATATTAATTACACAGTTCAGAACAAATCCCAAGTTAACGATAATATTTAAAGTTATGCCGGGTACACACTATGGCATTTTGTGACATCGCAATAGTGTGTAGTAGTAGCAACTCTTGTCATTGACGATATTTTTCGTTGTGTGGCATTACTTTCCATATAAAAAAACATAATGTGAGCATTTAACACATTTTTTAAAACACATTTAAAAAACACAGGAAATGTCAGATGTGTACTCAGCATTAGTTCCATTATATTTTTGGATTTGGTGTTGCAATCCAATCCCAATCTCAAGTTGAACCTTAGTTAAAACTTAAATGTTTGCTGGTTAATGTCGCATACGAGTATGTGTGGTATGTATGGGCGGATTTTAACATCAGACAAGTAAAAGTACTCAGGACATTTGGTTCATTCGTTCATTTCCTAGATGTTGTGGCCCATATAAGTTCATATGTACATATGTATGTAAGTGCATACGTTTGTAAAGCACAACTGCTTTTTAATTGTTGTTAAAAAGTTTTCTCGTTGTTAAAAAGTTGTTCTGCACTAAATGCACACAAGCGCATATTGTATGTGTTGCTTTTGTTTTTATTTAAGGATTCTTGTGTTTAATTTTCTAGTTTTATTTAAATTTTTTTCCTAATTTTTCTTCTCTTTATATCTGTATTTATTATAATAGTGATAAAAAGTTTCAAATGCAAATTATCTTATTATTATTGAGTGTTTTACATGTGTGTTTGTATCCACATACGTTTGTGTGCTGCAATCCTTGTTTGTACACACATACATACATACATGTGTATGCGTGTGTGACTCAACCCAAAGCAAAAAGTTAATGCAACAAAATATGCAATCAGCAAAAATACAAAATTTTCGCCACAAAAATTGTTGTGTTGCTTTAATGCAGGAAATAAACAACAACAAGTAAACAACAACAAGTTGTTTATTAGTGGAACAAATAGAAAAAGTTTTTAAATGCATAAATTTAAATAATCCATAGAAGCAAAAAAAAAATAATAATAAGTACAAAAATTTCTTTTTATATTTATTTATTTAGTTACAGTAAATTTTCATTAATAACAACGTATGTATGTTAAATTTTTCTCATTTCGAGTTTATGATGTCAAATTGTAATTTTTATATACAAAAATTAATGAAAATCGACATTTAAATACGAATTGATATTTAAATTGAGCTGGTGAAATTGGCCCTAAAAACTGTTTATAAAGGTCTATTTTTTTTAAAATATGGACCTGTATAAATTTTTTTTCTAACAAAACTTCAACGTTTTTTCAAATAAGTTTGAACACTAATGCAGTATGTTGACAAACATTGACTTGCAAAAGAATTATTTTCTTACAAAGAAACACAGGGCCACTTACGTCGCTTTGTCTGAACACATTTGAAAATTACACTGTTCTGAAAAACAAATTTGTTTTCAATAAAAATGTTTTATATGGAGATTCGTGCCCTGAATTCAAATCCGTTTTCATTTTCTGTCTATGACGTACATATTTTTTTTTACTGGACGGGGCTGATATTAACTCATAAACAAGGCGGTCACGCTAAGTTATTTCAATATAACTCGATAACGATTTGTTCGATTTTAATAAATTAAACTCGTCAAGATGCAAAATAAAATTAACTTTAAATCAAAATAATATAAATTTTTGTTTTTCGATTTTCCACGGCTTCGGAATTATTCAGAAATTAGTGGCGAAAAAAATATTTTTAATGCAGAATTTATATTTTTTATTTGTTTTCAAAACTTTACAAAAAAATTAAAAGCACAAATATTGTAAATTTTTATTACTTTTCGGAAGGCTAGGTATGCTGGGAATAAAAAAAAGCTCTAAGCAAAGAAAATCTGTACAAAAATGTTGATTTTATTCACATTTAAAACAGATATCCCACTTTGACAAACATTGCGTAATAATTTATCTGTAACACACTTGCATCTTTTGGTTCAATTGCAAAGCCATATCAAGTAAAAAAATTGTTGTTTTGTGGTTCCTGAAATTAAAAAATATAATAATAATAGGAATACACGTATCCAATGGCTCGGAAAGTAGTGTGGCTAGCGATACCAAGTTGGTGCTTTTGGCACTATTTTTAGTGCTTTTTGAAGACTCAAACGCCAAATTTTGATCATTAGTGCCAAACTAAGGCCGAGTTAACATCTGGCACACATGTGCCCAAAAAAGCGTAACCACTAATTACTAATGAAAAACTGTATGATTTTTTTAATTTTTTTTTTTGGCTACATAATGGAAATCAATATCGGTCCGTACCATTAGCGCATGCAGTAACTATCAAAGAGATCTACAAAAACAGGAACTTACTGTTCAAAGGAGTTCAGTAGGATCTCTATTCGTAGAATATGTGTGCATTTCTAAAAAAAGTCGCTATGCTAGAGCATATACAAAATATTCTTGCTTTCTTGTGAATTAGTCCTTAAGATCCCATGCGATTCCGGAAATCAAAAACCTTTAGTTGACAGCAACAAATATTTTTGCCAGCACTGTACATCAAATTGGGCTTAAAAAACGATCCGGTGTAAGCTTTGAACAAAGATGGAAAGGCATTCAAGCCCTTAAAGAGTATCGGCCTTATGTATAATCAAAAATTGGCATGAAGTTAGCATAAGTGGCAAAATTGAACACGGTCTTAATGTGTTTTGCCATACAATTTTACATTAAAAATCATGCTAGGATGTAATCGTGTGTTAAAACTACATTATGCTGCGATTTTTAATGTCAAATTGTATAGAGGAACTCGTCAACACGTAGTTCAATTTTGGACCTTATGCTAACTTCATGCCAGTTTTTGATTATACATAAGGCCGTATATTTCCACGTGTAAGAGAGACCAAATCGAAGGAAGGCGTAGTTGTGGGTCCCCAAATAAGAGAAATCTTTAAAGAATTGCTCAAATCTAAGTTGGTCAAAAGAAAGAAAGGAGCATAGGCAGGTTTCGAAAATGTATGTCACAACTTTATTGGAAATAGAAGTGCTCCAAATTTCGAAGAACTGGTACAAGAACTTCTTCTTTCATATCAACAACTCAGATGCAAGGTGCCATTAAAAAAAACTTCCAGCATTCTCTTTTAGATTTTTTTTCGTTTTGTCATATCTGGTTAACATGGTGAAAATTGAGAAAATTGTAATGCATGTAAAATGAAGTTCATAAATCTGAACTTAGGAGCTTCAACAACAATACGAATTGTGGAAAACCAATCTTTTGATGGGAAACTTTTTCCAGGACGAAGTATATTTCTAGTTTCTTAATTTATTTCTTATTTAATTTTGTATCCTGAACAAGTTCATATAAAAACCAGTATTTTTTATAACGTTTTTTATACGAACTTGTTCATTCATCATGATATAAGGTACATATGTACAAAAACATTGGGAGCCCGTGGTCAAGTAAGGAGGCTTTTGAGTGAGTAATGTTCGTCTTCTTTTTGGACGAAACGCCCGTAATTTTTCTTTGAAAAATAACCAATAACAAAGTAAAATTAAATTGCGCAAAAATGGGTGGTGTGACTAGACTAGATGCCCATGATGTTGTTAACAGTATTCATGAAAATGTTTTTGTGACTGATTGTCAACGATGTTCCACAAAAAAAAAACTTCAATACTATACAGTTATTCGAAAATCAGTCAATTAGTCCCAGTTGGCCATGTCTTTCAGACATCTTAAAGGAAGGTTATAAGACAGTAGAAAATCGTGAGAGGCATACTGGCAACAACTCAAAGTATTCGTTTACAAAATGACAATGATCACGAAATCACCCAAGACCACACAAGCGATAATATCCACCTCGTATCCTAGACGATTATGCAAACGACAGCTACCTCTGTCATGTCGTCGACGACTATACAAGCGACAATTTCTTGCACTATGTCGTAAGTTTTTTTTAAGAATCACGCACGAATTCTCACGCTCTCACGAGATAACACTGCTGCGTGGGTATATAGCTGTATTGAAAATTTTAAATTTTCTTTTAATAAATACTACAATCTATGTCTGAGCTGCCCAAAGTAGCACCAGAGTGCCGAACATCAATCGGCTTCTAATACAAATGAATACACATAGGCGAATACATTACTCTCGTGTTTCTCTGGGTGTCTAGCTCTGATCTATGTACATACACATGTATATACATACACACCCTGTCGCAAATTCAGTTAACTTTAAACTAATTTTACGCTAACTATTTTGCAACTGGTACTGACTGACACTTGGATGACTTTTTAATGTAATAAACTGACTATTTTAACATTGCGATGCCCTAGGCGGTAGTCAATTGTCTCACTCTGCATTACTTTTCAACTAACTTAAAGTTTGTTTTTTTAAATCACCTGGTAGTCAGTTAATTTAAAAAATTTTTCTGGGGTTCGAACATGTATCATCACACGTTGTGTACTCAACGCGCTAACTACCCAGCCAAGGTACCATCTAAAATAATAACAACAAACAATAACAGCAAAATGTTAATATAAAACTGAAATTAGTTTCAAAGTAGCTGAGAATAAATTTGTTTGCTCTCACCAAATTCGATTACGTACTCAACTTAAGAATTAATTGTGGATCTGTTCTGGATGACATTGCAGTAAGCTTTTAGTCAGTCTAAGAAAAGTTAACTATAAGTTAACTATTTTTGTAGTCAACCACACATTCTCCGACAGGGTATAGGTAGAATGAGCCTGCATGTATATATATGTACATGTATATATATGTACATGTACATATATCATATGCATATATACTGAACATAATATATATCTGTCTAATTCATAAAAAATATTTCAGGATTATTACAGGTTTATTTGACAAATTTCCCATAGAAATATGTCAAATAAGCGCTTAATAAACCTGAAATATTTTTTATGAATAAGGCAGTATATATTCATATGTACATACATACATATATAGAAATAATTAGTATTTTTATATTTAAAATAAAAATATGTATATACATACATACATTCACATGAAAGTTTGTACTGCTCATATATAGAAAATATTATATGTACATATTTGTATTGAAATTATTTAGTTTTTTTTCAACACAAACATTTGACATTTGACTTCATGGCATGCTTCTTTTGTTTTTTTTTATTTTCTTTGAATTTACTTATTTTGCTTTTATTTACATCCTACGTGTACTTCTATGCAATATATTTCGTTGATATCTGCATGAGACTTAAACCAATTTGTAGTCACTTGCAAAATAATTAATTTATAGCTAGTGTTTTTTATCAACCGATTATTTTATTTACTACAGGGTCGTTGACTTCTTATTTATTGAAAGCAGCAGTCAGTCAAACTGAAAATTGTATGAACATGTCGACAGCTGAAGCTCTTGGTTGTGTATATCTATTCCTTTATTGTGTTAACTTCGACTACAACTCTTTGAATTTCAGCAGCAGAAGTATAAGCAACAGGTTCTGATTGGGCAGTCAAAAAATAAAAAGTCGAAGAAATAGCACAATTTTACGACTTTTGCTACTTCGACTGCATGTTTTTAACACTGGTTTCATTATTTCCTAGTATACCAGTTGAGTTACTAGAATACATAAGGATTTGTTTTTACGAATGTTAAGGTTTTGCATAATATATAGTAGATATTTTCAACATAACAAGAAGACATGTGTATATACAGAAGAAGGGTCTTCCTATGGGATCACCAGCATCTCAAATTGTGGCTGACATAGAGTTATGGAAGAATGATTAGATAGACGTTTGGAAAGTTTTCAAGTAAAACCTAAAATTATAGTGAAACACGTAGATAATAATGGGTGTTTTTTATTGAGGTATAGAACTTTAAGTTGGCATCACTTTTTTAACTGGCGGCCATTTTGTCAGCTGTCAAGTGATTAATATTTAGTTTGGTTTGCCATTTCATCATGAACAGGTTGACAAAAGAACAACGCTTGCAAATCGTGCAAATTTATTTCGAAAATAATGGTTCAGTTCGCGAAGTTTACCGCAAGCTCCGTCCATTTTATGGTCGATATAATCGTCCATCAGAGCAATTAATTCGGTTAACCATGGATCGTTTTCGCACTACGTTTACTCTATGTGATAATACGCATCCGCAGAGACGTCGAACAGTGCGCACCGAAGAAACAATTGCCGCTGTAGAGCAAAGTGTTGAAGAGGACCCGAATGAATCGATTCGCCACCGTGCACAGCAATAACCGACTATTTTGTTCCCGAATTGGATGGCATGAATGTGGATGAGTTGTGGTTCCAACAAGACGGCGCTACATGCCACACAGCGCACGTCACAATCGATTTATTGAAGGAAACATTCGATGAGCGCATAATTTCGCGGAATGGACCTGTCAATTGACCACCAAGATCGTGTGATTTGACACCATTGGATTATTTTCTTCGGGGATATGTGAAGTCGCTCGTCTACGCCAACAAACCAGAAACGTTAGGGGACTTGGAAGCCAACATTCGTGGCGTTATTGCCAACATACGGCCCCATATGCTCGAAAAAGTGGTTGAAAATTGGACCTGTAGAATTGGCATATTTAAACGTTAATGGCATAAAATTATCCTTCCAATAAAGCCAAATTGATGGACATTAAAACGATTTTCTTGTGTTTTATTTCAATTCGAAGTTCTATACCTCTAAAAAAAACACCCTCTATAATAATAACATCACTTAATTCATTTCATTCAGATATAAGATTTACAATTGAGAAAGATGCTTGGGTATCTTTAAATGTTGTAATAAGCAATTTTAATATTAATCCTTTTTTGTTTCGAAATATTTGAAAAATAAATACAACAAAACATCAAAATTATGAAAATTGTTTGGTGGACTTATGCTTTAGGGGGCAGCTACGTCCAAGCAATATGTGCAACAATGTGCAAACTTTTACAGAAGAGCTTTTGTGCTTTCACACCGACAAGAGCACAACAGCCACAACAACAACACATCAGACAATAATGCCTGCTCTTACATATTTTATTGCAAAATATTTTATAGATTCCGACAAGTGTGTTTTTACCCTTTGGGGCTACTCCCGCCCCTTCGATTCTTTATGCATAAACGTATGTTCGTTAACTCCCCTACAAGAAATTAATGACTGAAACTAACACACACAAGATATTTTCACTAACACATTTGCAACAATTTTACATTGAATTCAATAGTGACAGTCAATTGAGTAGTCATTTGATCGGAAATGATGATGGATTTATTTATCAATTATAGTTGTTCTACTCTAGCATATATGTTAGAGTGGAACATCTGAAGTATATATGTCAAAACTTTTAAATATCGAGTTTTATTTAAAAAAAACACAAAAATACAATTCATTCAGTATTTGAAAATTAAAGTTTATAAAAATGTTAAAAAAAGATAAGTAAAATAGTCAATGAAAGAATATCACAAAGTTCAATTTAATATGTATATGTATTTCTCTTCAAAATTTTAGACATTTGTAAAAAGCAAGGTGCGTTGGAGATGAAAAGGTGTGAAGAGGGCTAGATATCACTTAAGTTATTAGGTATTTCTGTTTATTTGTATTTTTGTTGTAAATATATTATTTACTTGTGTATTTTAAAGTCATTTTTTATAATAAAAAAGCAAATAAAATAATATAAAAAGTAAATTTGTTGTCAGTTAATCAACCATGTTAGATTACTCAATTGTGGGGGATATATTAGTCAATTATGATTTGTGAAAAGCAGTAGAGTGAGCAGTGCAACTATATGTTTTATAGTCATTAGAGTGAGATGCAACATCACACGTACACAAACGTTTCCATCACATTTTTCATTTTGCCCTTAAAAATGTGATAGAAACTTTGTTCTACGCAATGATGAATATATCCTGCATGACTTTCGATCAAATGACCGGTCAATTGACTGATACTATTCTTGTAGGGTCTATATCTGTACAAAATTTAGTATCTCCAGCTGCTTCCAAAACGAAGCTATTAATTGTTTCCTGCAGTGATGGGCTAGTGATGTACATTTATATCATCATTGAGATTTTCTAGTTATTGTATTATAAAATGTGCAATAATTAATAATGTTTGCATCCCCACAAGAAAACTGTATTTCGGTAAAAAAAAAATGTGCGGGAAAATACTCGTACTTAATATATTTAAAGAAATTAGATTTACAAACAAAAAATTAACATGTATCGTGACTTTCGTAAATGCATAATTTTATTTAAGTAATTTTTCAAATAAGCTCTTAAGGGAATAATCCGGTTGTTCTGTTTTCAACGATTCTGGCTCATAGACGTTCAAATGTATGTACATATGTATGTATATTTTTACGACTTAAATGTCATAAATTCCCTTATTTCGTTAAATATGCAAACACATGTACGAGTAAGTGCATAAAAGCTCATTCAACCAGATGTACTCACATAAAACTTAGTAACACTCACAAAAATTTTCAATAAAATATTAAAATCCTAAACAACGATGATGTAAAGAAAAATTAAGTTCAAAAAGAAAATTCTGAGTTTTTATAGCTAGCAGTGTTGCCAGAAGTAGGGGAAAATCCTTGCATGTAGGTATTTTTGATACTAAAATAGAAGCTTAGGGAAAATCGGACAAATTTTTTATATTCCCCAAAATTTAGGGATTTTTTCGTCATGTCGCATTATTTATGAAATAAATGCAAATATAAAGTTTTTTTAGTTATATTTTCTTTTTCAAAAGGGTTTAAATACTTTCTTTTCTTTAAAATCGCTTGAAAATATGTTCCCAGAGTTGTTTGTGATTTAAAAAGTTGGCGACACTAATATGTTTGTATGTATATGCCAAGGCGAATTCATATACCAGGTGGTGTCAAGCCTGCAACAACAAAATCTGAAATAAAGTACTATTTCAATGAAAATTTACAAGCTAAACTTCCTAAAAAAAGCAGCTGTTAACTTAGCACCACCTGGTACATGAATTACATATGTATGTTACTTTTAAAATAACCGGTTTTTGTTGTTTTAATTGAATTTAATTAAAATGTATGTGTTATTTTTTTTTAGTTTTTTACTTATATTTTTACCAAAGCTTTAATAAACATATATATTTTTTTATAACCAATGGTTGTCTTCTATTTTAATGACAAAAATGCATAGGGATTTTTGTAGGGGAAATTTGTTCAACGTGTAGGAAGAAATTGAATTTTTTTAGCAATCTTAGAAATCTACTGGCAACACTGGTCATGACACAGGAGCTAGGGCGTTATTTTCGTAACAAAAATAATGAACACTATTACAGTTATAAATTTATTTTTGTTTTGATTTCGTTGTATTTAAAACCAGAATACGAAAAAAAACGAAAAAAATTGTTTGATTTAGAGAACACAGCCAATCGGCTGTAAGCCGGCTAACAGCCGCCGGCCACAAATAATACATTAATTTAATCCTACGCCGCTAGAAAAGAAAATAATGGAAAATAAATAAAAACTTTTTGAAATATTTTCGGCGAATTTGACATCATCATATAATATAATTTTATTGTATTGTTATTTAACACATTAAGTTTGTTTTATATAGCTAAGCAGCATAGCTATAACCGGGTTTCCTAACACACCTCTCTTCTTTTTTTTATAACCTTCTTCAAAAATGGTAAGACTACATACAAATTTGTCGTTCTGTGCATGGTATAAATATAGAAGGTACTTCCATTCTTTCTTTGTTTTGAAAAATAAGTATTTATGAAGTTTGGTTTTGAAGATAAATAAAAATATTTTCCCGTATTGTAAAAAATATAAGTCTTCCCCTATAAATTTTGTACAAAAAATTTCCGAATAAATAAAGTGATATATATGACTGCACATCTATGAAGTTTGAGAAGTTGTTATGTAATAACTTATCTCATATTTTTAAGTTTTCTGCCCATACAAATCTTTTAGCTATTTTCATCTAAATTTGGCGCTGAGAAACCAAATTGATTGATGATTTTGTTGAGAAGTGATGTCCGTCTGTCTGACTGTCCGTCTTTCTATACGTGAAATCAGTTTTCCGAAGATCACAGAAAATATAGAGTTTTCAGTGTTAGACCAATGTATCTGAATTGGTCCTCAATAGATTGGTATTGAAATCAGCCAATCAATTAGATGCTTCCAGGGCTGGAAATTATAAAATGATTTGGGTATATACAAGTAACCAGCTAAAACAAACTTGTTTTCTTTTGTTAATAAAACCTCTTTTAAATCTTAGAAAGAAATATATCGGTATTGAAAACATGAAAAATCAAAATGACGGTTGCAGGGTTGGAGAATTGAAACTTTTTCTATATAAAATTAACTAACGAAAGCAATTTTTTTTTTGCTTTATAAGTTAAACGTTGTTTTTGGAAGGAAATAGATTGGTATTGAAAACTAGTTAAATCAAAAAGATGGTTCCATGGCTGGAGATTTCATCCTTTTTTTTTGTTTTGTTGGTATATAAAAGTAATTAACTAAAGCAATATTTTCCCTTTTTAACCGACTTCAAGAAAGGAGGAGGTTATTAATTTTTTTGGCATGGTTACTTCATAACTCGGTACATTTTAGAGTGATGGTAAAAATTCTTTTTTTTTTGTCTGATAGGGTATAGCTTTCAATTAGTTGCATTGTAAAAAAAAAAAAAAAAATTTTATTTCAGTTTTTATATTCGACCTATTTGATTGCTGCGAAACCTAGCAAACACCTTTGGTTCTTGTAATTAAACAATTTCAAAGTTGGGAAATGGGAGGGGCTACGCCCATTAAAATTTATTATTTTATTTCACCTGGTTCTTCTTAACCGATGTTTACTAAACTTAGCACACACTTTGAACTCTAAAATATACACAATCTTCTATTTTAAAAAATGGGCGGGCCCATTAAAATTTAATTTTAAATTTCACTTACTTCTTAACCAACAAATTTTCAAAATTTTTTGTTTGAAAGAGTTTACATCCAGTTTGCTCCCATAAATGTTCTATCAGATCTTTTCATTGAAGTCGGGTTTTTTGGCAGAATTATTATTAAACATATTTTATATTTTAGAGAGAACTTTACTCAAGAGTTTTTTTATATTCGTCCTACTTTTATTTAAAAAAAAATCTAGTATACCATACAATTATAAACTTCTGTTGCTACTATGTAAAACATGGGCACTCATTAGTTTTGCGAAGCATTTCGGTATGTTGCTTATTGTGTTGTTAGCATGGTTATTTTTTGTAATTAAATTTATTAAATAATAATAATCAAAACTGTTCCAGATATTCAAAAATTTACATTTTTAATATAGCAATAATTTTAATTGAAATAATAATTTTAAATCTAACAAAAAAGTTTAAGAAAAATTGTCAAGAAACTATTTGTCGATGCATTTAATTGCAAATATTTTTCGGATTTTCTTTTAACTTGCAATTTCGTAATTGTATTTACAAAAATCGTTGCACGTTCAAAATCAATTAATTATTTAATTGATATAAAAAAATTAAATGTATATACAAATTTTTTCTGCGTAAGGAAATGTTTCCATTGGCATATTTGTTAATTTGCGTTAATGATCAAAAAATTTAAAAGTTTATATTAAATTCAATTTGTGGATTAGATGGTGAAGCCGATTATGTGTAATTGTTTCATTTACAAAAAATAATAATCTAAGGCTTAGATCCGATGTGCCGATTTTTATCGGATCACTGAAACAAAGTCGTAATTAATAAGCTAAATTGCCCTTATTTTTGGTTAATTGAAATATAAGGACATAAATAAAACCAGATAGACTTATTCCATTTTGGTGTATTACTTTTCACTTTATTGCAGTGAGCCGACGAAAATTGGCTCATTGTGCCGATAGTGGGATGTCGGCTTAAGACATTAAAAGTTTTTAATATGTATGTATATAAAACAAATGACAGATATGAATTACTCTTAAATTAAATTTAAATTTTTTTAACTAACCCTATTTGCCCCGAATATATGGAACAATAGAGATGAGCAATATTTCCATACCTGTTACTTTTTCACAGCAATTGAAAATCACTAATCACGACTGCGACTAAATTTATCAAGTAACAGGTTTTGGAAATAAACAGGGCAATAATGAATAAAACTCAGCGAGAAATTTCTCCCTTTTAAAATTAGAACTTTTTGTTTTAATATTACTTGCTATTGTTTGAATTTGTTCCCCGGGAATTTTTTCTCGCGGAATTTTATTCCTGATTGCCCTCATGAAAGAACATACAAACCGTGAATGTTCTTACATGCTTGTAAATGTAGCTTTATTTACACCTTAATATTTTTACCTTCAGATTTTGTCGAGAAAATATCGTCAAATCGTGTCAAATCGTCTATTCTGGCAACTATGGACAGCTCTCACATTTTTGTCCTTGCAATTTTATTGCCTTTCTGCCTCTTATGCGACAATATTCAATATTTGGAAGAGGTTGATTGCTAATTGTTTGTTCTTGTCGCTCTTCTCATTAGTATTGCAAAATACTCATACTAATAAATACATTTAAAGCAAATGTGCTCAAATGTTTTAAACCGATATCACGGTCACTATTTAATTTCACTGCTACTCTTCTTATTAGTTTTTCTCAAAATAACAGAACTGCTACAAGCAAAATACTGCTAAACTGTGATCACAGTCACATTTTAAAAGAACAGTGATTTGGAAATCACGTTCACAATGAGCAACATTATTAAAAAATCGCAGTATCGCTCATCTCCAGTGCACAATACTCAACACAATGACTTCTTTCATAATCGAACAGTACCCAATTTTTATAAAACGATTGATCTGCTTAAAGTTATGAATATTTAATTAATTTTGTATTTTAAGCTTTGTCATTAAATAAAACTTATTGGCAAAGTATTTTGATTTTCTTTAATTAATATTTTTAAATTTTCTGAGTGTATAAGTGTGTTTACTTGTGTTTTTTTTTCAAATATAACTGAACCATTGTCTCAATTACATATAATAATACAATTTATTTTTATAGCACCTTTGCGATTTTATTACATTTTTTCATATGAACACATACGCCCACTCACAAGTAAATGGTCTACATTTATAGAAGTACAAGCATACTTTGGGCTTGCACTATAACATCTAGTCGTACAGATACATACATATGTTAAATGGAGAGATAAAAAAGTAAACTATTGGGGAATATCTCAAATAAACTAAAACAAATTTTTGGTCTTACTAACCCTCGATAATCAGAAAAATATTGGCTTTTATCTTTGTGCTTATATGTGTGTATGTATATATTTATGTGTTCGTTGGTGGGTTAACGTACAATTGAGTATTTTTTTAGTTTAAATACCTGTAGGAAGTGTCAATAGTAAAACAGTACTACTTCACTATTGACTTTGTCACCAGTACTACTGATGAATTATGCAACAGGCAATGTTTTCTGCTATAGACATTTAACATGTGCGTGTCTTTACCAGGAAACTTTTGAGATCATGGAAGAGGGTACTCTGTTTCATGTACATGCAGTTTTTGTTGAATAGAGTACGTCATTCTCGTCTCATTCTCATGAGAAATATATGAGGAAATGTATTACGCTGCAAAACAAAAACTTCAATTTATTTTATTGTCACAAAATTTAAAACAAATTTATACCTTCATTAATTCAAATAATAACATAACAAATTAATGCTTCATTTAAAAACAACAATAGAAATGTTTTTGAATTCTATTTGTATTGTTTGAATAAAATTTTACTTTATTTCATTTTAGTTTTTAAAATTCAAATAATTTTTTGTTAATAAGTCAAATTTACATTATTCAAATACTCAACTACCAGGTGATTTAAAAAAATCAACTTTAAGTTAGTTGGAAAGTAATGCAGAGTGAGATAAATGACTACCGCCTAGGACATTGCAATGTTACGAGTAAAATAGTCAGTTGATTACAATGAAAAGTAATCCAATTGTCAGTCAGTACTAGTTGCGAAATAGTTAGCTTAAAGTTAGTTTAAAGTTAACGGAATTTCCGACAGGGTAACAACAGCAAAATGTTAATATAAAATTAAAATGAGTTTCAAAACAGCTGAGAGAAAATTTGTTGTCTCTCAAAAAATTCGATTACGTACTCAACTCAAGAATTAATTTTGGATTTGCTCTGGATGACATTGCAGTTAGCATTTAGTCAGTCTAAGAAAAGTTAAATATAAGTTAATTATTTTTGTAGTCAACCAAACATTCTCCGACAGGGTATTTTTTCACACACACATACACATATACCTACTTTGTTTTGATAGCTAGTTCAGATAAACAGGCGATAAACTGCTTCGCAAGTATATTCATATTGAATCTACTTGATTCGCTCTTATTCATTATTAAATATACCTACCACTATTCATTATACTCGTATAACTTTTCCATCGTCAGGGTGTCATCTAATTTCTAGACAACTTGACAATATTTTTCTCTATATAAAGAAGTAAAAAATATATCAGTTATTAATTTCTGTATTATAAATATTTTTATATTTGTTTGTTTTACTATCCTAATTAAAAAATCATTTCTAAATGCATCTAATTCAAATGGTTTCATACAAAAATCAAAATAATATTTTTAACATTCAAATATAATCTATTTTGTATATGTGGCAAAATAATGTAAAATAAATAGTGTATTTAAATGGGCCACCGCAATCCTTTATCGTAAACACAGTTCATATTGTATTGTGTACACATAAATTTTGTCAATAATCCAGCAAAGTTTATGAAACGACTACGAAAAACCAATAAAGTACATGTGTTATATTTTTTGTTATTTTTTTTATTTCAAACGACACAGCAAATATTTGTTCACTTTTGACACAGTTTCTAATATTTTAAATTATTTGGGGCTGTATGAGAGTATTTGGACACCCTACAGGAAGCAACAAAAAAAGATTAAGTTCAAACTGTTCTTTTCCAAAAATTAGAAGCTCTATTCGAAACTAAAGAGAATCCTTTCAAACTTACATGTTATAAGCATACAAACTACACAGTAGACCCACAGCAAAAGCCAAAAAGTACCCAACATCCGGCAAATGAAAATTGTGCATCACCTGAGTTCCTTCTTCATGGATCGATAGTAATTCAATTCGAAGATCCGCATGTATTGGAATCACTGTTTACGTACTAGCCCTTTTTACACATAGACCTGCATGTAATGGTCATATCTTTTAGCAGTAATACAATATTGGCAGCATCTGGATGGTGGAGGTACAACTTTTTATTGCATTATCCATCCTTTCCATAAATTAGGATTATGATCAGTGGAGTGGTACTTATCACAATTTTAATTTACTTGATTGCTTAAATGCAAGCAGACAACCACTTTTGTATTGACCACCTCAATCAAAGTAATTTGAATATAACATTGCTGTCCTGCCTCCAAACCGAGGCTTCGGTGACATGGTGTTGGTTGTGTTGTGTTGTGTTGTGTTGTGTTGTGTTGTGTTGTGTTGTGTTGTGTTGTGTTGTGTTGTGTTGTGTTGTGTTGTGTTGTGTTGTGTTGTGTTGTGTTATGTTGTGTTGTGTTGTGTTTAAAAAGGTTGAATGTAATCCAACTACATTTCCATTTCACTATCTTGGAATCAATAGCCCTCATAGCCAGTGTTGTCAGACAATTTTTTCTAGAAATCGTCATATTTAAACATAAAATCACCAAAATCGTCACAATTTTCAGACAAAATCGTGAAAAAATCGTTTTATTAAACAAATAAAATATATAAAATATATACATATAAAAATTATGTATTTAGAACTAACAAAATATGCATTTATTAAATTTCTTTTCAATATTTAATAAGATTAAAAACTTATTAAATATTGAAAAAACATTTTGCCAAATCGTATGGAATACAAAATAAAGTTAAGTCTAATTTTCATTTAAGTAAATGAATAAGTGATTTTGTAAATTGTCAAAAGTAAATCTTTGACAATTTTTCTGAAAAAACTTTTGTATAATAAAAGTGAACGTTAGACGTCAATAGAAGTTATTGGTGCATATTTAAATATTGCTAGTTAGTTTGTGGAATATTCAGTGTCTAAATTTTAACTGTTTGAACTTTAAAATATTGATGCAATTTGTTGAGCTTTTTAAGGCCATAATGTTTTTGCGTAACTTTATTTAATTTATTTCTAATTTCAGCCTTTCAGAGCACAAATTTTTTAACACATCTTCAATTAATTCAACTTGATCTGTTAAATAATCAAAAGCCTCTAATATAATTCTGTGCTTAAGTTTTTTCACTTTAACATTCCTTTAACTTTGTTAATAGAAATATATGTCTATGTTCTCGCTTCCACATTGTTTTTACATGTTTTCTTGTGAGTTCGGATATTAGAACACATGCTATACCTGTTTAAGTTGAAATTCAGAAAATACATATTAATAGTTTGTGTTCTAGCATCCGAATTTAGAAGAAAACAATTTGGAATTGGACGATTTAAAATTGTTTGATTTTCAGGTTTCGTTTTGCTTTCACAAGAGTGTTAAGAAGTGAAAAGAATAAGATTTTTTTGCCGAAAATTTAAAACGAAAAACCCAAAAGTTTTAATTTTTGTTTTCCATATAAACAATATTAATCTTGATGATTCCTCAAAAGACCAAAAGAATATTAACCATAAAATCGGATGAAGATGGGATGTTTCTATTTCGACTTGTCGTTTCCAGGTACATATGTGATGGTCTTCCTATTCGTCGACTGCCTTGCAGATTCTATTCTATGGCTTTTTTTGCATTTACGTTTTCAAATTTTCATATGATCGGTTGTTGTCTGGTTTCTGACCATAGCTCATTATTCGAAATTTATGGGCCAGTATATGAATAGAATTTTCCTCCAGCATTTGTTTACAAAAACTTGTACGTGATGCTGCATTCCACAATTCACATCCGTACAACAGAGTGGAATTTACGTTTGAGTTGAACAGATTTAGCTTTGTACATCTTGATATGTATGATGAATTCCACACCGGCTTGAGTTGTCCAAATGATTGCCTTGCCTTGTTTATGCGGCTTGAGATGTGAGTCTTAGAACCACCATTTTGTCCAGTATGCTTCCCAGATAACAGAATGGTTCTACCTAATCAAGCCATTGATTCTGCACTGACAGTTTTTGCTCATTATTGGAGTTTATTATCATTGTTTTAGTCTTGACAATGTTAATTTTCAGGCCAGCGTGTGATTCAATTTCTTGGACTAATGACTAGAGAGATATCATCGGCGTAGTTGAGATCCTCCAATCTGTATTGGAGACTTAAAGTGATTCCCCTTCTTTGGCAAGTCGCATTATGCATGCCCGAACCTGCAACGTCATAGGCTTAGATGGCTGAACAGGCGTTTCCATGAGAGCATAACTGATATCGGTAAGTGTAAACTAGACGACATCAGGGGCTTCACCATGGGAATTCAGTGGCTTAATATGTTCACTTCTGGGTACAAATGGGGGATGGACCCAATGGGGTCTGCGAGTGGAGATGCGTTTTAGCACCACCTTTCCTAACCTAACCTAACCTATGCAGCAAAAAGCATTGCAATTGCTTCTTTGTGGTCCATAATAATTTATATTTTCACTTTTTTACATTTAACACAACCACAAAAGATTGATATTTAACAATTTCTGCCAAATTCTTTGAGTCTAGCAACGCATAACAACAGATCTGACAATTTTTGCATATCACCACCCTGTGAACTGACAACTTTTTGACTGACGATTTTGTCTGTTACATTTCTTGTCATACAATCGTCTAGCAATAAATTATAAGATTTTGTGACAGATTTAATACAACCATGTGAACGGACAATCTACCTTTCGCTATCAATTTTTAATTGTCAGTACATTGCCAGATCTTAAAAAATAATATAAAGAAAAAATTTAATTTTTTTATATGACATTTATCAGACATTTCTGGAAAACGCCTGATATTATGCCAGATTTTTCCCCGATATCAATGCAATAATTCGTAAAAAGTGTCAAGAAAGTTAGAGCATTTTCAGTTGTTTTGTCAGATATTTTTCCAAGACTGTTCAGATCTGTCGAAAGTTCGTTAAGAATTTCCCCAGCAAACTAATTCGGAATTCGTCAGAATTTTCTCAGAGGTCCAATTTCTTGTCAACCACTCAACAAATGTTTGGTACGTTTTCTTACCAATATTGAATACGAACTCGCCATCTCATGAATTTTTTTTTCAGTTGAGATGTACAAGTTGCATATTGCAAAATAGAACAGTCAAGCCAGATTTGCTGTTTTTGTGATTAAAAATTCTAAAAATATTCATTTTGTTCCAGAAACAAATGTTCAATTTGTTTTCCAAAATAAGTTCTACATTGTCAACACTTTCATGCAACATTCTATTGTACAACTGCATTCACAAGAAACGTTATCTTTTACGTTGGTTTTATTTCTTTTTTAATACATTTCTAGAGGGATCTCTTTTGTCCTAACGTATTATTTATATGAAAAAAATAAAAAGAATAAAATATAAAACTAAACTTGGCGCTGCTATCAAAAGAAAAGTAAAGAAAGTGACTCGTAACCCAAGATTCTCTGACTGTTATTTTGAGTTTATTTATTGTAAGCATATGCGTTTGTGGATGTGTGTTTGTGTGTTTGTTGTGCCTCCGAGTATTGCTGCTCGATATGTCCTTTTGTATTTCCTTTTTTTTCTTTTTGCGTTAAAAAAACACATTAAAAGTAGAGTAGAAAAGTTAAAATTTATGAGATTTCTCTCCTGATGCCACTTGATATTGTTTCAAACTTAATTTATGTATAATTTTATGCTTCGTATGTTTGTTTGCATTTAAAATTTTATTCTTATTTACAAGCGTTATTTTATACTTAGTTTAAACAAAAGAGAGAACGAACTGGAAAGCGCTGAAAGTTTGAGTTAAGAAGCAAATCGATTAAATAATACTCTAGAGTAAAAGTAGTGAATGAAAGATAAAAAAAATAGTACATTTATTTATTCATTCGTTCGTTTTATTTTTTAACATTGTTAAATATTGCTGACTGTATTCATTCTTACAAGAATCGTTTTTGGAAAATGTTGCAATAAAATAAATAAAAAGAAAAGAACAAATCATTAACTTTGCATATTGAAATTAGATTTAAATAAATTGTGCTTTATGCTAATTTAAGTAATTTATAAGTAAATTTTCTCAGCTGCGCAAAACTGTACTAAATCGCAATGGCGTATGAGTGATTTTTATTTAACGTTAAACATACGCCATGGGTATTTTGACAAACAAGAACTAGATCCTTATATTGAATCAAAAAAATATTTTTTGCATAGCTACACCGAAACGTGTGCTTCTTTATTAATAATATTCTTAACACCAAATTTACAAATGTTACTTAACTATTGGGTGTTTTTTATTGAGGTATAGAACTTTAAGTTGGCATCACTATTTTAACTGGCGGCCATTTTGTCAGCTGTCAAGTGATTAATATTTAGTTTGGTTTGCCATTTCATCATGAACAGGTTGACAAAAGAACAACGCTTGCAAATCGTGCAAATTTATTTCGAAAATAATGGTTCAGTTCGCGAAGTTTACCGCAAGCTCCGTCCATTTTATGGTCGACATAATCGTTCATCAGAGCAATTAATTCGGTTAACCATGGATCGTTTTCGCACTACGTTTACTCTATGTGATAATACGCATCCGCAGAGACGTCGAACAGTGCGCACCGAAGAAACAATTGCCGCTGTAGAGCAAAGTGTTGAAGAGGACCCGAATGAATCGATTCGCCACCGTGCACAGCAATTGGAGCTTTGTCCATCAACTTTATGGAAGATTTTGCGCAAAGATCTTGGCTTGCGACCTTACAAGATCCAGCTTGTGCAAGAATTAAAGCCGCGAGACCATGCAATGTGTCGTGATTTTGGTGTATGGGCCGAAAATGAGATTGATCTCGATGCTGATTTTCATCGCAAAATTTTGTTCAGTGATGAGGCTCATTTTTGGTTGAATGGCTACGTCAACAAGCAAAATTGCCGCATTTGGAGTGAAGAGAATCCACATGAGACCCTTGAGACGCCATTACATCCACAAAAACTGACTGTTTGGTGTGCTCTATGGGCTGGTGGAGTCATTGGGCCATACTTCTTCCGAAATAATGCTGGAGAGTCAGTTACCGTTAATGGAGACCGGTATAGAGCCATGATAACCCACTATTTTGTTCCCGAATTGGATGGCATGAATGTGGATGAGTTGTGATTCCAACAAGACGGCGCTACATGCCACACAGCGCACGTCACAATCGATTTATTGAAGGAAACATTCGATGAGCGCATAATTTCGCGGAATGGACCTGTCAATTGGCCACCAAGATCGTGTGATTTGACACCATTGGATTATTTTCTTTGGGGATATGTGAAGTCGCTCGTCTACGCCAACAAACCAGAAACGTTAGGGGACTTGGAAGCCAACATTCGTGGCAGTATTGCCAACATACGGCCTCATATGCTCGAAAAAGTGGTTGAAAATTGGACCTGTAGAATTGGCTTTATTCGAGCCAGCCGCGGCGGCCACATGCCCGAAATCATATTTAAACGTTAATGGCATAAAATTATCCTTCCAATAAAGCCAAATTGATGGACATTAAAACGATTTTCTTGTGTTTTATTTCAATTCGAAGTTCTATACCTCTAAAAAAACACCCTGTATTTATAATAAGATGAAATTCTTATTTTCTTGTTATGAAAATACTTATTTCTTTGTCATAAAAATATGTAAGATAAAATACTTATTTCTTTGTTCGGAAAGTAAGATAAAATATGTTTTTGGTTATGTTGGGGTTTCCCAAAATGTGCGTTGATAGCGTTGACCTTTGTCTGCTATGTTTTATCAACAAAATGTGTGTTGATAATGCTGACCTTTGCTTGCTATTATTTATGTTGTTTATTTGATGTGACTTGGACAAGATTGATCATGTGTCTAATTTTTCCAATACGACATGATCTGAGCACGAATACCACGATGTCCCAACGCGGCACTACAGAACACGCACGAAATCAAAATTAATACAATAAAAAGTTTTTTTTTTTGTATTCAAAAACATATACACCCGTATTTTGCGTTTCGAATCGTAATTTTATCCGTTTGGCATCTTTGGTATTCTGCGTTCCGTTCTTCGACTTCTCTTTCGATTCTATGTATTCTGCACTTCGATCGTAACTACGTTTTTCGATTTTTCTTTATTTGGCTTCAAAAAGTGATTAATTTAAAAAAGTATGTAGTATTAAATGTAATAGATGGTTTAATTAATGATCTACACAATTTGTTTTTTTTTTTTTTTGTACTGAAATCTGATTTTTTTTATTTATTACATGTGGAAAGTATCAACAATAGAACAGTATAAAAAATTGGAAAATTTGATGGCAAGGAAGGACGATATTGTCTGCAGATTAAATTATATTAAAACAACGAAAAATTAAATTATCTCCTCCGGCGTGGCAGGATTCTTCAAAATACAAAATACCTCTTGCTTATTTCATTGCTTTTTTGGCCTTTCACTAGCTGAGTTGTAATTTTTTTTAAAATGTTCACAATATTTAATTATTATTTGTTTTAATGGTTAAATCACTGGTTTTTTGCTAATATTTTTTGCAAAATTGCTTATTTTTTCTGTTTCATTTTCACACGTTTCTTACCAAAGCAGCTGGTTGAAACATACTCTTCTCTTCTTCCTTTTCTTTTGATTAACTTTTTTGGCAGAACACCATTTTTCGATCCATGCGTAACTGAATGCGGGAACGTAATCGAAACGCAGAATAAGGGTAATATTTTTTAATTTGAAGAAAAATCTTTAAGATCAAGAAAAATCAATTTCATTTTAAAAACGAAACCTTTATGATATAGTTTGATAATTTAGTTTTTTTTTTTGTTATTTTAAAAATGTGCAATCTTGTTTTAAAAATAGTATTCATTATTTTGAAATCAAAAATAATTATTTTTGTTTTAAAAAGACAACAACCTTGATATAAAGTTGAACATACTCAAATTAAAAACTTATATTTTTGAGTTAAGAATGAAATATTCTTGAAGTAATAATGGAAAATTTTTATATTAAAATTAATTGTTTTTAAATTAAAAGTTAAACATTTTTAATTAATAATGTAGAGTTTTAAAATTAAGTATGAAACGTTTTAAATTAATAGTGGAGAACTTTCAAATTACCGATGGTTTGTTTTAAAATTAAAAATGTTGAAATTTTACGTTCATATTACCTCGTACTATGGAATCAAAAGTCCTTTTATATGAGCAACTTTCGATCTGCGACTGCAGTCGAAGCTAATACGAGCAAATTCTGTTTGTATTGTTTTTATTTATTTATTTATTTTTTATATATACAAATTCTGTATCGTGAAGTCCAGTTTTTCTATTTTTAATTAACAAGTGATAATTGTGACAATGTAAAGCAAATATTTGTAAGTAAAAATTAATTGCTATTTAATTATTGAATTCAAGATCTGATTAACTATTGTTTTGGTGCTAGATTATTTTATGAATAAAAAAATATACCCCTGAAGAAGTTTGAAAATTAATTAGCCCGAAGGTAACCCCTGTTACAACAAGTTTAAAAATAATCATTTTTCATTTCAAAATAATGAATACAAAACAAAAATGAACATTTTTAAAATAACAAAAAACAAACTTATTTCTATATCATAAAGGTTTCGTTTTTAAAATGAAATTGATTTTACCAGCGACTTCGCAATTAGTTCTGCATCTTCTTGTTGTTCCTTAAATAATACCCTAATATCCCTAATATTCAGATCTGTGTTTGTTAATGAGTTCAACTCAAACCCCTTGATAATGTATCGGCTACCAAATTTGTCTCTCCATGTATATAACGAATATCGGTGGTAAATTGTGAAATATATTCAAGATGTCTTGACTGTCTAGGGCTTCTATCTGTTTTAGAGTTCAATGCGAATATCAATGGTTTGTGATCGGTATAAACAGTAAAACTTCTTCCTTAAAACATGTGTCGAAAATGTTTAACGCTTAGATAAACAGCTAAAAGCTCTCTATCAAAAACGCTGTATTTTGCCTTAACAGTTCTTCTAATCCGTGACGTATTTGTTGCAAAACACCTTCTATAGCAATTGCAGATGCATCGACTGTTAACTTTAATCTAGTTTCTGGGTCAAAATGATTCAATAGAACACGTTTCGCAAACGTTTCTTTAATTTTATGAAAAACATTTTCAGTTCTATTGTCCCAATCTAAAATCTTTCTTTCCTTCTGTATGGCGTTCTTTAGCATTTCATGAATATTAGCTGTTAGTTTCGCTAAATTTGGAATATATTTATGGTAATAATTTACCATGCCAATAAATTTCTGCATTTGTTTTACAGAATGAGGTTTTTCAAAATTTCTAATTACTATGACTAAGATTTTGTCTTCTGATGGTTCGATACCTTATTCCGATATATTGTGACTGAGGAAATCAATTAGATTACATTTTAAAAAGAATCGTACTGATTATATAATTCCATTTTAAAGAATTTCTGATAAATAATTGATTACGATTACTAATAATCGAAAAGTAATCTGAAATGCTAGATATTACAACAAAATAGTCAAAAAGAATCAAAAGTAGTCAAAAAAAAAATACTCCCACTACTTTGAAAAATTACTTTTGATTATTTTTATATATTTTCAAACATTTTTAATTTACATTACTTTATTTTGAAAAAGTTCTAAAGAAATTTATAAGATTAGATGTTTTTGTTTAAGAAATTGTTAACATATTCAGATATACATACATATAACAACACTAATAATATCAATCTTAGAAAAAAATATATAAAGAAAAACATTAAGACATTTTTTCTTCTTTTTATAATTTTTTTTTTTGGAGAGACAAAAAACTATCTAAATTTATTGAAACTAAATGTGTGTGAGGACAACGAAACTATTAATTATGTTATTTTAAATTAAGACAAAAAATTATTTGTTAAGTAAATGCAAGTACACTAGATGCAGATTGTTTTCGCTGGACTTAATTTACTTTATTTATTTTGAATTTTTTCTGGACTTAGCTTATTTGCTTACCACTGCATACCAGCAAGAAAAAACAACATAACGACATTTTAATTTTTGAAAATGATGTGGCATTCTATATTGAAAACTCACTTTGCATAAAAAGTGGACTTAGCATATTTATCGACTAAGCCAACGATTATATTTTATTATCTAATAAACTTCCTCACTCCTCCGTGTTGACAGGAAGACTAAAGTTAATAAGAATGTATATTATTTTTATAAATTGTTTATGTTTGTTGAGTATTATCCGATACCGGTATCTACAGGTACAAATAGAGCACACACGCAAAGAAAAGATATGGTTGTAGCATGGTTGAGAAAACAATATTATGTTCTCCGAAACAAATGTGTGGTCATTGAAAACAAGTTATTGTTATTTTAAACATTAATTGCGTTACGATAAACAAAGTAATGTTTGAATTTAATAATTACATTATTATATTCATAAAAAGTGTGATATGGTTAGAATTTAACAATATAGTTTTGTTAAAAATTTATGACTACAACATAATTTGTATTATTATGTAAAAATAAAATAAAAAAAAACATAATATATTTAGTTAAAAAAAAATCTTTTTCAGCAATATCTTCTGCCAGTTCAGTGTTTCGTTTGTAAGCTATCGCTAGTGCACGCGTAGTGTTAGATAAACTAATAAATAAATGAAGTATAAACAAGAGGATAGATCAATAAAAATATATATACATATATATAATGAATTGAACAGGCTAATGTTCGTATCGCCTTTTAAGCCAAATTACATGTGATAATTATTAATGAACAAATAACATCAAAGTTAGTTGTAAATATTCTGACAACACATAGTTGAACGGACGCTGATGATAGCCACTAAACCTTCATCATCAGCGTTCTTCTGTGTTTGGTCCACTGTGTGTGGTGTCAGTTGATGTAGATTTCTGCCTTATATACGAAACTTTCTTGTTATCCATTTTTTAGCCATTTTTCCATACATTAAAGGCCTAATTTTATAAAACGCAACGCTTATGACAAATTATATATGGATTTTTTTCTGTAATTTAAATTTTTGCCATATAAAATTTTTCAACGCTTTTCTTTGCGTTTTACAAAATTAGGCCCTAAGTCTTTTGAGATTTTTCATAAAAAATTTTAACTCGAAATAAAGGAACTACTAAAAAAATACAACGGAGTAATATTTTATTATTATTTTGGCATTATTATCAATAACAGAATATACTAAAATTGCGTTTGGGAAAGTGTGTAATCATTTGTTAAACATTTTTATATACAGAATTTTCAATTAATACCATAATATGAAAGAGATATGTAGCTCAATTGGTAACAATATGTGTGAACCCGTACTTTTTGGGCAAAGTTCGGTAAAATGAAAACAAGCTATAATTTCTCTCAATAATACTATGTAAGTAAACTTTACTTACATGCTGTTGCATGAATAGAATGTTTTGTTTCTTAATTTTATATAAAAACTCATAAAACTTAATTCACCACTAGTTTATAAACCTTTTTGATACAATTTTTAAAATGTTCTTAGTGTTTATGACAACTTAATTTAACTTTGTTATTGGTTATTTTTCAAACAGCTGATTGTTTTTCGGCCTGCCCAAACTATCCCAAAGAAAAGTTGCGGCTGTTTCGTGCAAGAAGAAGAAGAACACTACTCTCTCAAAAGTTCCCTTACTTGCCCAAACTTTGAGTACGGGATCCCAATTTTACCGAAAAGTGGGTCAAATTGGGATCGCGCGGGCTCCCAATAGGTCTGTTTCTTTACTTTTTGGGGAAAGTTCGGTAAATTAAGAGCAAACTATAATTTCTCCCAGTAAAATATAAAAATGCACAAAAGTACGGGAACGTGAAAAACCAACATTTTTATCACAAAGGAAATGCATGTATGATGCATAAACATACGTATACACATAACTAAACACACACATACATACGTACTGATTTACTTACATGATTCAGCATATATACAAGCTTTTTTGTCTTAATTTCATATAAAAACGTATAAAACTGTGTTCTCCACTAGTCTTTAAATATATTTTCATACATTTTTCTATTTTTCTAGTATTTAGAAAAATATAATTTTTTTTTGTTATTAGTTATTTTTCAAACAGCTGATTGATTTTCTATGTACCCAAACTAGGACGAAGAATAAGTACGGGCTCAATTTTCGAGTACGGGAACGCTTTTCGTGCAAATTGGGATCCCGCGGGATCCCAATGTAAAGTAAAGAAACACACCTAATGTGTAGTACGGGTTCAAACCTAATAAGATTTGCTACTCCTTTCTAATAATAGTGGTAACGTCAAGTCGAACTGGTGGTTTATAATGTCAGTAAAGCAAGTGTCATTCTTGCTTTATCCAAGTGAAATTAAAATAGAAATCAAAGTTGAAATAAAGGATAGAAAAATAGAAAATGGACAAAATAGGTTTGTATTGAAAATATTATGCAGTTGTTGTTACGAAAAAAAAATTATTTTTTAATGATTTTTTTAATTAAAAAATTACATGCATATAAAAATCTTTGCTAATATTATATGTAAATGTGAAAGTGAGTTTGCTTGTTTGTTTGAAAGTTCTTTCGCCAATAGAAAGTTACATTACAAGCGTCAAACATATGCTATTTTTTATCCGGTTCGGAACCGTTTTTTTATATTTTATATTTAATTCAGATTTTTTCCGAAAAACACATTTTTGGGCTGATTAGGACAATTTTCGTTTCGGGTTTGATTGTTTAAACAGTTTTAAAACCGGTTCTTATGTGTTTATAATTATTTTATCGCCTATTTGTCGGTTTTTATCTTTTTTTTACATTATCAGTGAGTAGCAAGTAACAAAACATTCATAAGTTTTAAGTATAGTTTCGAAAATAGCAGATCATCGCGAGCGGAGCCGCGGTAAAAGCTAGTAAGTATATATTCTGTATTTTTGTGTTCAGTTTTTTGTTTGCATATTTTAATTTATAATTTTAACTTTTATGTACTTTAAAATTTTTTCCCGATTTGCTGCAAGAAACACAATATGAATTACATTCTTATTTATGTTTAACACTCATGATTTTTGCATTTGGTGACGTAAATCCATCACTGTCATTGACTCTATTAACAGGACGAAACAAACAAATATACGAGTAGAAGATCAATATTGTGTTGCCACTGTTACTATCTTCACATGGGGAAAAGTCATGATGAATTTATTTTTATAAAATAAACAAAACTTGGTAAATAATTTCGGGATTTCGGGATTGGCATCCCCAATACATACGAGTATATAGATATTTTCAAAAACGGATAATAAGTTTTTGTACAAATTTTTATAATTCACAAACAAATTTAACAACTTTTTTGGTATATTAATTAATATTATTTTATGGTGAATTTATTTTAAAAAAAAGAGTTTGAAAATCGGAATAGTTTTATTTCCGATTTATTTATTTTAGGTTTAAATAAAACTTAAAACTTTTATTTGTTATTTCTGTTGTCAAGAGTATTATCTTCATGTTTTTGATAATTAAAAAGAAATTTTAGAGTAACAAAAAACCATTTATCTAGTTATTGTGTAGACAGTTTTTCCTTGTTTATTAAACCATGCTGATGTGGTTTGAAATACCTGCATAAAGTAGTTATTTAATTTCTTTTTTAATTTTTCCTTTTTTCGTTTTTGTAGAATCTATTTCCACGTATATTTGAAACGACACCCGCTGGCATATCACGCAAACAGTTTCAACATTTTGGACAATTGATAACTTCCGGTAAAACTTTTTTACCTCATCATCCACATCAACATCATGAATCATGATAATTTCGTTTGCTGCACGTAGCAGTATGTTGCCATACGAATAGTATTATTACATCCTTTTTCATATCATACTCTTTTCTTTCTTTATTATACACACAATAACTCAAAAACTTTTCAACAATTTTTGTTTTGTTATTTCATCTGTAGGAAAATTTCAGCAGTATGATTACAAATCGAAAAGTGAGAATTATCGTCATTACAAAACTAAAACACCGCCTGAATACAATTTACGCAACATACGTGTACCGCTGCAGTTATTTTATGGAGATCGTGATTTATTGATGACCAAACAGGTGGGAAAGTCGATATTAACATGTGCACATTCAACACAAACTAAAAAGTTTAAAAAAAATCGCCAAAAAAATTGCATTGAAAATAATTACATGATAAATTTGAAAGAAAATTATGCATATTAAGGCCCAATAATTGACTGATCAATTATGTATATGTTATTTATCTTTAAGTGACATTTAAGTAACAAATTGATTTTTTCAGTGCAAAGTTAAAAGACATTTAAATAATACTTAAATGCCCAACCTTGCGTATATAAGTTATATTTAAGTTTTTCGAGCATACCATATGTTTTTGTGTTTGTGTGTGTTTATTGAAAACATGTACATGAACATCATGTGGTCGTATTAAAAAAAATTCGTTTAATTTTCATACAAATATTACATATACATACAGTAAATAGTTTCATATCATGGGATAAATAAATAGAAAAATGCTTTTGGATGTTCTTTTTATGCAATTTTAACTTTCTAAATGTTGATAACCTAACTTTGTTATTTACATTAAACATCTGGTTTCTTTTAGAACTATCGACATTTCACAGTGCTACCATACTTTCATAGTATTTAAGTGAGCATTTATTTTTATGACTGAAAAAATTAAACTGCATTTAAGTGCAACTTAAATTTAAGTGGCAATTATCTAAATTACATATAATTGAGAACTCAATTATTGGGCCTAAGATTCATAAAATTATCGTACAAAAGTTCATACCGAGCCTTTGTTCCAAGAGAGTCAGATCTCAAAAAAAAAAGAATTCAGTTAATATTGCAGAGTTAAGGACATGTCAGATACAAGTTTTGCTTTCGGTTTGACATCTAAGATGAAATGTATGTACATGCTTATATGAAACATGTTACATAAAGTACTTTTAACGCAATGCGAAGCGATTGACCAAACACGCATCTAAATATGAAATTTTATTTTTTATATTTTGGCAAATTTGCATTAAAAACGAGCAGTGTCATTGATGTCCCGACTTTTGATCCGAAGGGTCAAATTTTGAAAAATCTCAGTTTGACCCATTTAGAGTTCCTCAATCGAGTCAAAATGTATGACCGACCTCCACTAATTTTGAAGGGCCGACCCACCTATGCCAGTGGCACACTCCCTGGAACCACCCCTGGGGGGTCCACCATAGAGAGCGTGCGAAATTGCCCAGACTTGAAAGCAAAAAAGACTTCAAACAATAATTTTTTTTATTTTCTTTTCTATTACTAAGTAAAATTCATTTTTTCATTTCATTCTGACTAAATAAATTTCTTAAGAGAAAAATAAACTCTACAAATAAAAAACATTTCGCTGATTTTTTCTTGTAAAAATTTGACCCTTCGGATCAAAAGTCGGGACATCAAAATACATTTTAGAGGTATGGTTCCTTCGGCAAAGTTTCTTATTTTAAACCCTAGAATACGATTTTCCTTGTAATTTGAGCGATTTTTAAATCGACCCGCC
Source organism: Nowickia ferox (assembly GCA_936439885.1). Classification (NCBI taxonomy): domain Eukaryota; kingdom Metazoa; phylum Arthropoda; class Insecta; order Diptera; family Tachinidae; genus Nowickia; species Nowickia ferox. Next base: position 34,015,305 of record OW387027.1, on the reverse strand, counting down.
CTAATATACATATATCTGTGGCAATAAGGAAAAAGGTTTAATCAGACGTTCCATAACCATAACTATAGAAAACAGCTGTTCGAACAAAACTTATGGGCAACACTGTATTTGATTATATGTAACTCGCCATAACGCCATAGCCATTGCCATAGAAACCAATTGAATTTTGGTTTGGTTATGGCTATGACATTATGGCTATGGCACGTCTAATTTAAGCTTAAGTCATATTTGACTGTTTTGCAGGAGAGCATTTTTGGGCGTTCAAGTCGATTTTCAGAAATGTATGTCTTTTGCAGTTAAATTGGGAAATTCTCTCTTTACCTTTATTTTTTACGCAAACATCGTTCTACACATGCATAGTTGCCAGATGAAATAGGTGTCAATTCGTCAAATTTCATCAATCAATCGTCAAAATAAACTAGAGTCTTTTTTCTTTATGTCTAAATGTTTTTTTTCAAAAATCTCAAAGTTTTAAGTGTGTATCAGGGAAAAATTAACTTTTATTGCCTGAATTTAGATTCAATTTCCTATCTTTCACATTTTTCAACAAAGTGAGAAAACTCTTTTAGAATATCGCAAAGAAACAACTTTTATTTTCTATAATAATATTGTAGCGGTCAATTGGGCTTAAGGCTTTGAATTTATCTTTGAGGTCAAATCTTATTAAAACCTTATCACATCCTTGGCAAATATTCCTCAGTAAGTTTCATTAATGTCTAAACAATTATTCTTATATTTTTAATCCACCAACTAAAAATTGTTACACTCACACAAATCTGTTTAAAAAAAAATACTCATAAGTTTTTCAAGCAGTTTTTGAATTTGACCAAATTTTGTATTTCTGTTGTTTCAGTTGATAGATTATTACAATGACAGGTTTTAAAAACATTTAATTCCAAAATTATTAATACAAAAATGAATATTGATTGCATTTTACTCCTTATTTTTATTGCGTATTCTAGCAAAAGTTGCCAAGTTGGTCAAACTCAGGTTTAAGATTTAAGGTTCTAAAAGATGGTGTTAATTTATAATTATTTAAAAATCGTCATATTGAAAGCGAAAATCGCCCAGTCGTCAAAATGCTATTTTTGGCACCCAAAATCGTCAAAATGGCGATAAATTGTCAAATCTGGCAACCGTACACATGATATAAATATAGATATAGATAAATATAGAAGGTACTTCCATTCCCTCAATTTTTCTTGACATTCACCATCTGTCAAGTATAACTAGCGGTCTCCACTAGCCATGAACATGGCGAACATCGCAAATTGATGCCCGAAAATATGTCTGAGCAACAATGTTCGTCATGATATTTGCGGTCCGCAACTATTTACTATACATAGAATGATACAGAACAAAATATGTAAATATTCTATCTCTATTGCGCTACCGCAAAATACTTTGATATGGCTGAACATGGACATGGCCCGTGTTCACCATAACAAAGAAGTTTGTGAATTGTTCACAGTTGCTCTACCGGCGTCATGTTCATGTCATACTCAAGTCTATGGGTAAGGATTATGAAGTTTCCGGTAAAATCGTGCTACCGTATTAGTTTAACATTTCCGCTGTGTTTCCTGTTTGTTTGAAAATTTTATTCAAAAATTATTTCAAAATTGTTTTTATAAAATGCAAAATGTATAAATAAAACAATTAAGTAAAAATATGAGTGTAGCAGTTTTTAAATTCTCTTGATTTTCTGGTGTGTGTTCGGCAACAGCGGCTAAAGACTGGTACTCTGTTCACAATTTCGTGCGAAATGCTGTCAAACTACATATAAAAGTATTTGGTGTGAAAAATTTGCGAAATAAATTCGCAAAAGCAGTACTCTGTTCTTTTTGTGAAAAACACGTAAAATCATGTCTTTCCATGCAAAATTAGTCTGGCATCATTTTAGTTTAGCTGCGAAACAACGTGAGCAGTGCTTTTTTCGCACGGAATTTTAACAGTGTTGCATACTTTCAAGCAATAAAAGCAAGAAATTTATAAAAAAAACCGCGAGTTGGGCTACATTTAGTACATGTCAAATTTTTCACGCGAAATAATCAATGGTGCTGAAAATTTTTCACAACTTTGAACAGAGTACCAGCCTTAAGAGCCTGCAAAATCTATGAAATAGACTTGACAAATGATCTGATCGGTTATTAAACCAATTTTTTAGAAAAGAATGCTACAATCAACAAGGAACGAATTATGTAGATTAAAACAATGCAATAACAATTAATATTTGTTAACCTTAATGAATATTCATTGTCAACTAATTAAAATCATCAATCAATTTGGTTCCTCAACTCCAAATTTAGATGAAAATATAGTTAAAAGATTTGTATAAGGCAAAAAACTTAAAAATATGAAATAAGTTATTACATAAACACAGATATGTCGCGTTTTTTCTTAAACCACGTAAGCGCCATTTTTTCAAAATTGACTTTTTTGGTTTTTACTAGGGATGCCAATCCCGAAATCCCGATCACCAAAATCCCGGGATTTTCGGGATTCAGCAAATCCCGAATCCCGGGATTTAAATGTTTTAATCCCGGGATTTCTTAGGTTACGTTGGCGACGCTCCGCGAAAATATTCCAGATATTGTCAATATCACCGTCACTTTCAATATCCGACTCCATATTTTCAATTTCACAAGCCATATCTAATATATTTTTGCAAAACAAAAATACTAGCAATAATTTACTAATCAGCTGTTATCTAACTATTTGTAAACCAAACCAAACAAAGAACTGTGAATCAAATATTATTGATTAAACCATTGGTATTAGTTAACTAATGACTGTGAATTTGGGCCTTAATGGTTAAGCACTGTCTTTATAAGTATTTCATTGATGCTTTGCCAAATCATTAGTAGACTTCAATAACATATTTTGAACAGTCACAAACTTATTATCTTATGCACAGACTTTCGAAAACTATTTGACAATTCACAAATAAGCTTAGAAACTGTAACAAAATCCAGCAAATAATTTCGATATGAATCTTGGTTTTGTTAAAGTTTCTCAGCCTACTACGCTTATTTTTCTTTTATGATTTTAAAAAATACTTTTTGTGAATTCTCAAATAGTTTTTGACTATGTAATATGGAATAATTATAACACTTTTGTTTGTAAACATCTTTCCAAGACGTTTTTTTAGTTAATACCTATAAAAAGCATGAGCCCCGAATAATTCCTGAATCTAAAAAAATTTCGGGATCTCGAAAAATCCCGAAATCCCGGGATTTTATTTTTTGAAATCCCGAAAATACAAGAAAATAACATTTTTCACCCGATTGCATTCTCATCTTGACAACTTTGTATGAAAAAACAAAAATTAAAGCCATTTCCAAAACCTCGTAAACGCCATACAAAATGACATTTGTATGCAAAATAGAATGGCTTTTGTATTTAAAGTTGAAAATATTAAAGTCTTACCCACCAATTTTTTTATTTTTGAGATAAAGAAAAACCTGGAGAGTTTCAGGCCAATCGGAGTACTTTTGGTGCCGCGCCAGGTTCTCAAAGTCAGTAACTTCGGTCAAATCGATACTTTTCGTCATGTAACTCAAAAACTATATGTTCTATGCAGCACAAATGTTCGTCCAGCCCCCATTATTTTAATAAAATCCAGCTTTTTTTCTTGTATTCCAAAGCTCTATCTCGATATGTAAATATGGCTTCTATACAAAAAGCCGTTCTGAGGCTAAATTCGTTTTCGGACCATAAGTGGTTAACACATGCCCATAGAGGGTTAATTTCTGAGACCGACTCCAATTATTTTTACACAACCCATATTTCTTTTAAAGAACTCAAAGCTCTATCTCTGCTGCTTATTGTAGCTCCCATACAAACCGTAATATGTATGGAAAAAACAAAATTTGTCGAATTTGATTTGTTACTCTTTTGACGCCGGAGAAATTGGAATACCTGGAAAGTTATTATTATGTATTTCGATTCCAAAGAAAACATTTTAGAAATACAATGTATAACTATACAATTACAAATGATTTCCTTTTCGAATAGAGATACATAATAAACCCCGATTTAATTTTTTAGGAAATATAATAAAATTAAAAATAACTTAAAAATATAATTATACATATAGTAAATTAATTTAAAGAGAGAAATCCGGTTTGTTAATTAAATTACAAAATAATTGACGTCGTGGTTTTGGCTGCAGTTTACGAGTTTAATACAAGCTCTTTTACATGATCTTTTTTATTTACCAATATAAGTTTTGCATTATCTTCGGTTTACTTGTTATATTTTTTCTGCGTCCCAATGGACCTTATTGCAGTTATAGAATCGACTCGAGAGTTTGTAGTACAAAAAGAAATTTTCTTCAAACTCTCGATTCGATTCGATAATCGTCATTTAATTTTTTAAGTGAGCTCAAGAGTGAAATAAATAGTAATAAGTTTCTTTGTATACATCTTATATATAAATTTTTTATTAAATATAAGAATATGTTTATTATTGTTAGAAAAACTTCGTAAGCGACACAATTTGCAAATTGCTGCTTACGCCAAAAACACGTAAGCGACAAATTTGGCTACAGTTACTTGCAAGTAAAAAATGTTTCTACACAGGAAAAAAACTTAATTTTTAAACCCATGTTTAAAAAGTTATTAAGTTTTTTCGTTTCCTGTTGCTGGCGCTTACGTGGTATGAAAAGAAACCCGACGATACGAGTATTTAGTTAAATATATCACTTTATTCGCAAATTTTTGTTAAGATAATTACACATGTTTGTAAAAAATTTCTGGGGGAAGACTTCAATTTTTTACTATGCGGGAACATTTTTCTTTATTTCTCTCAAAAAACAAACTTCAAAAATCCTCATTTTTCAAAACAAAGAGAGAATGGAAGCACCTTTTATATTTATACCATAGTTCTACAGTATATTCGCAGTAGAGCTGTGCCAAATCGTTCATTTAAGTGACCGCTCATTTTCGTTCATTTTGTAAAAAAGAACGAGTTCGTTCATTTCGTTCATCCGCTCTTTTCAAGAAAAAGAACGAAATGAAAAAACAAACAGTTGATTCGGTCAATAAAAAGAGACAAATGCAATGTTCTTGTTATTTTTTGGCAAAATGATCAAAACAAACCAAATAACACAAAGGAAAAATCAGAAAGTAAATTTTTTTTGCAATATTAAAGTATTTTTTTGTGTGACATAAAATAAGGAATTTGGAAAATATTAATAGCATTAAGAAGTGTTCAAGATGTGTTTTTATTTTGCCACAATTAAGTCTCTGCTGGTAAATAAATCTATGGCCAATGAATAAAAGTCAAAAAGCAAGTATAGCAAAATATTTTTTGAAACGAATTTTTTTTATTTTACATACAAATTTTAAACGAAGTTTTTTACAAAAACTTCCTATTATTATGTTTTAAAAACTTAAGAAATATAAATGGCAATTTAATTAATTTCATAATGGTAACACTGTTACTAAAAGTAGATAAAAAGGCAAATGAAAACGAGAAAATGACAAAAAAAATCCCACATGAACGATGAAAAAGCAAAACAAAACAAAAAAAGAGCCAAGTGCGCTCGGTCATCGGTCGTTCATTTGGTTCAATTTATTTTTATGTGTCAGTACTACTGAACCAAAACAGCTCAGTAAAATGACCGGCTCACTTCGTTCATTTGAGTGATTCGTTCAATTTTACTCGTTCGTTCATGAACGACACAGCCCTAATTCGCAGTTTTTTGCGCCCATGCGCAAGCAGTCTTCCAGTTTTTTGCTTAAAAAGGCAGTTAATCTTTAAAATTAACGGATTTTACAGTTATTTGCTTTTTTCACTTTTCAATAAATTTTTCAATTCCAATAAATATTTCAAGCCATCGGTAATAATTTATTTTTTTTATACACGTACACTGAACCAAAAATGCATTTTTAAAACAATAATGTTGCGTTTTCGTTTTAAAAATGCATTTTTTTAAATCATTTTTAAAATAAGAACGTTTCTTATAATCTATCTAAATACATATATAAAATTCTCGTGTCACAGTGTTACTCCCTTGAAACGGATTGTCAGATTTTTATGAAATTTTATATGTATATTCGATATGTCTGAGAATAGGTCCTAATCTATTTTTCATACTCCAAAAAGGGATGTGCCATGCCCATAAAAACTACACATCTTATATCTTGAAAACTATAGGAGTCAGGGCACTCAGGACTCTTTTGAGAGCGAGCTGTGAAGTAATTCATTATATGAGTAGAATAGGACCGTCGGAAGGGTCACCGCCCCAAGGGGTACCGCTCCACACAAAGTAATTAATAATAATCTTAAATCAGGAAAGCTATAATAGCAATAGTCTTCAAATTTGGTATGAGTTAATTTGAGAACAATTCATATTAGTATAAATTATAATAAATTGAAAAAAATAAATATTTGGTTGTTTGTTATTTTTATATTCCGCCTCTAGCACTCATATACGACACGCTCACACACTTACAATGAGTTAGTTATTATTTTCTATCCTAGAAATTCCCTAGAAATAATTTATGTCGCAAAACAACTTTTGCCGGGTCATCTTGTAATATTCCAGCAAAAAATAATCATCGTTTCGGAAGCAGTACATACTTTTTCTGCCATAAGAACGTGCTTCGCAGTAAGCACATATTATGTAATACCTTACCAAAGGCAGAAATGTATGGCAGAAAATATAAAATGAGAAATAAAAAAACAATCTTTACACACATTGTAAGAAAAAAACCTGCTTACGGCGAAGCAGTAATTATTTCTGGAATATAAGACTTTGTTGTTTTTATAAACGAAACAGTTTTAAAGCAAAAATGTGCGCTTTCATTTTAAAAATGAAATTTTTTATTACATATTTTAAAAACAATAATGTTTTCCTATTAAAATAAAAATTATAATTTTTGAAATCATAGTGAAAAAGAAAATGTATTTTTAACCATTTAAAAAGAAAAATATTTTGTTATTGTATCGAGAATTGGAATTTTTAAAATAAAAAAAATATAGTTATTTTTTATATTATTATCAGGGACAAGGACTTCATGCGTTTAAAAAAGGTATTTTAGGCGCCTAAAATATGATATAAAAAATGTAAAATATGCACCAGAACCATTAAAATATGCACATATTTTAAACATTTTCATTCAAAGGAAAAGTTCTCAATTTACATACAACTGAATAAAGATATAAAAATATTTTCTTTCCTCAAGAGGTGCGTGTACAAGCCATTTACACAAGATTAAATATGATATAACGATTTTTTCTGCATTATTAACTCCAAAAAGATGCGATACGTAAATAGAAAAAGAAAAGTGTTGTTATATATTTATTTTCATTTAAAAATTTTATATTTTTTATATGTTCGAATGTGAAGTTCAATCAACTTGTTCTTAGAAAGTTTTTGTGCATTGAAAAAGGCCTTGTAACGTTTATAGATGTAATAGGCTTAAATTTAAATGATTCTTTTATATATATATATATATTATTTATATATAATATTATATGTTTTTGAGCTCAACCATTACAATGAATTGAATATTAACTATTAAATTTGTTCTTTAAATCCGTTATCATTTTTAAAAACAATATCAAGTTTCCGCAGAATTGTTTCACTACTTTCGGCTTTAATAGCAGACAATTTCCTCTCGAAATCATCAAAATTACAATTTCCATTAAATCTCGTAGCTGTGTGTGCTTGTACAGCAAGCGAATAAATTTGCCAAACACAGTTTTGTCAACAATATTTTTGGAAATTTGAATTTTTGACAAAACATGACACAAAACCATTCATTTATATCAAAATATTAGACAAAAATATGCATTTATGACAAAATTATGCAAAAATATGCATTTTCATCAAAATATGCAAAAATATGCAGTAACAAATCGATGCCATTTTTACGCAAATTTATTGTTTCGTAAAGATATTTCGTTCTTGCCATTATCAGGGTTATGGGAAAAAACATGCATTTGCGTGAAACCCCTGTCTCTGATTATTATTATTATTTGAATTTCATTTGTTTCTATATTGTTACGTTTTTACCCTTTAAAAACGCTTTTCCGTGGACTCGAAGATTTGCAAATGAATAAAAGATCCCAGTGTAGTAATTGGCCTTTCACACACGAGTCTAATTTTTATGCCGCACAATTTTTGTTCTTTTTAGAACACACGAGACTAATGCATCTGGCATAAAAATGTATACGTGCACACAGCTTTGTGTGGTTAGTGTTTTTTGTATTCATTTTACATTTGCTGTTTTTTAAGTTGTGTGTGTATTGGTTTTGTGCTGCTGATGCGGGGTTGTAGCTGGTTGAAAAATTATGCCAAACACAAAACCACTCTCTTTGACCCTCTCACCCACAAACTAGCATTTTATGCCAGAACAATTGTTCTCGTGCGTGACTGGCCATTAAGATTAAGAATGACACTTTATTTACTAATATATACATACACCCAAGAATGATAAAATAAAGATTACGCCTTGCGCATGATTTACCGTTTGCTGACTTAGTAGTTCCCTCGCAAAGGTTACCAAGTCTGTATCATATGTGATATTTATAATTTCGTACAAAAAATTTATGTATTTTGTGGTAAATGGCAGCCCTGTAATTAATTTACTCAGAGAGGCCTCCAAGAAAAAAATTAAATCAAATTATTTAAACTTCAAGTTTTGTGCAATATTTCGTAATAAATACATATAAATAATAATAGAATAATTAAAATTATATAGAAAGTTTTTAAATTTTGTTGTTTAAAAGCTGCAAAACTTATAAAAATAAAAAACGAAATAAAGAGAGGAGATAAGAAAAAGAGAAAATATGAAATGTGCAGTGGGCCAATGCAAACAATGTAACAGCAAAAAAACAAGTGAGAAATTATATTAAAACTTAATATTTTTTTGTGTATTTTTAATAAAACGTTTGCATTTTCAAAAAGATGTATGATTTTACAATTTTCCAAAAGATGAAGCTCGAATGAGGTTAAGATAAGATTTTGCAAACGAGTGAAGACTGTAAATATGCATAAAGAAAAAATTTGTGGTTTACATTTCAAGCAAGAGGATTTTGAAAGAAACTTGAAATTTGAAATGGGTAAGTTAAAACAAAATTAATTCTTGCGGTACATTACTAAGGCGTTATGAATAGGATTTAGCAAACGCCGTGCAAAAATATTAAAATCCGATGCAGTTCCGTATTTAGACACTAGTGCTATTGAAAGTGAAACGAAAACTGCTAATGAAATATTAGGTGAAACTGAAAAACAAACTGATATTCTGAATAGTACTAAAGAAAAATTGGTCACGGAAAATGCTCCAAGGCCGACTGATCTTGAAGAAGATGGCCTCCAAAGTTACATTAAAACTTTGGAAATGAAAATGTATGTAAATTTTTTCGATCATACATTATGGGGTCAAATGAAGGCATTTTGAGTAGTAATGCAAATGTAGAGGTTGACAATATGCCCGATTTAGATGGAGATAATTTTTTAACAGATTAATTTAAACTTATAATTTTAAATAATACAAAATTTTATATTCCTAGTGATTTCTTTAGGTACAATACTTAAGAGTGTTAATAGTAACATACAGGTAAATTTATTGGATACCGAAAGAAACAAAAACGAGTTGGAAAACATGAAATATGATGGTTTAGAGAATTTGGCCGGATATATTTGCAACAAATTAAATAATGAAAACCCTGATCTTTTGGCTAATCCTCTAAGCGATCGCAGTTATTCATGGGTTAATCACTTAAGTGAAGGTGGGCTAAGTAAGCCATCAACTTCATTAATGGACACGCTCAGATCGTGTGACACCATATTTTTGAAAATAAATGGCGTCAAATTGTTACTTTCAAGTGGATATTTACAAAAGCATTTGTTGGAAGCAAAAGAAATTGAAGCCAGTGAAGACGTGAAGAAGCTTTTCTTTAGATGTCGAATGTATTTTAGAATTAGGAAACTAAATGCCGAAATCGCAGAAAATACTAATAAGCGAAAGAGAAAAATTTATAAAATAACAAAATAAAATGAATTCTTCAACTAAAAAGCGTTTAATTTTTTCATTTGTTTTAATATCAGCCGTATTTTAAACTTTATATGATATAGAAACAGCAAATATGAATTACGTAAAGTTTATTAGTTTTAAGTATATTTTCAAGTTAAAAACTGTGAAATTATGTTTTTAATCAAAAACTATGTATATATGAAATTCTTATAAAGAAATTGCTTGTTTTAAAAAAATTTATTTGGAAAAACAACAATTTGTCCCACCGTCATGTTTTTATACAAACATAATAGTTCTACAGCGGAATTTTACTAGCCAATGAGAACACAGTATGAGTGACGTCAGAGTTCCATTATGCGCAGAAAAGTTTTTTATTCCTGCGCGATGGCGTAATCTTTATTTTATCATTCTTGAATACACCTATAATAATCCAATTCAAGAGCTTAAATAGACACACATAAATAGATTACTTAAATATACCACACTGGTTATCACTAGAGATGTGCACGTGAGCGGTTTTTGACTCACGACACGCACGCACACGCAGAAAAATATTTTCCTCACGCTTTTCTTTAAAATCCAACAACAAAATACACACACAATCGAAAGAAAAGCTGCGATATTTTGCATTCACACTAACGCTCGAAAATTTGCATCAAACATATCTATTTTTAAAATACTTTTGATAATAAAAAAATATTAATTAATATTAACATTATTAATCAGGCGGCACAATGAAATTGTTACGGTATAATATTCAAAGTTTAAAAAAATTTGGAAATAAAGAATTACTTGAAATTATGATATGGAATAAAGTGGATATTGCTTTTTTATATGAAACATGGTTGAACGCTAATTCATGTACGAGTTTACGTGAATTAAATTTTTATGGCAAGTAGAGGAATGATGGTTATGGAGGTGTTGGTTTTTACATCAACAAATATATTAAGTTTAAGGCCGTGTGTCCACTACCAAGTTTTCTTACGGAAGTTGCTTCCAGAAGTGACTTCCAGAAGTTTTTGTCGTGTAAACACGTTCTTCCGCAAGTGAATTGCTAGTGGACACACGGCTTAAGATTGTGGATTTTGACAGTTTACTAGAAGTGGCAATTATTCAAACATTGAATTTGAGATGTAATATAATTTTATTGTGTTGCTATGCGGCATCTGATTTTGACAATAATTTATTTACAAGAGAATTTTGGAGAATACTTGATTTTTGCAATTCCAGAAATTTACCCACAATTGTCTGTGGAGATTTCAATGCCAAGTCACCGCTATGGGGGCGCCAAACTTCTGATTGAAGAGCATAAATATAGAAGACTGTATTCAAGATCACGGTTTTACATGCCGAAATAATGGCAATGATACATATCATACGTGCAATTCATCATCAGCACTAGATCTCACATTTTATAATGATAATAATTTGAATCTTGTTTGGGAAGTGCTGGACACTAATATTACTGGTAGTAATCATTTATGTACCTATCATAATTGAGAATTCTTCCTGGAAGTATAAACCAAAAATAACACATAAAATTGATCACATCAAAATGACTCGCGGATTAGAAACTATTCAATTGGGAACAAATCTTAAAGAATTTTATGACAGATTAAGAGATGCAGAGAAGAGAAATACCATCAAGATTAACGCAAAAATATCAAGATCCTCCAAACATTGGTGGTCTGAAGAAACTCTTAAATATTTCCGTCTACGTAATGTTGCAAGGAAGAGATACAACAGTTATAGAAATTTGGAAAATCTTACCTTACTATCTGCTGCAGAAAGAACATTTAAACGAACTAATTTTAGCAAAACAACTGATAAAATTTCGAAAACTGAGTCAATTAATAATATATGGTTCATCCTTAAAAATATTAGAAAATACAATTGTAGAAAAGATACTAATAATTATTGGGATGATCAACAAAATTCTCAATACCTGGAACTCCTTTGTAACAATAGCAACAACTTCAACAAAAATAGTAGTACAGCCTTCATTCCACCTTACACAAGCAACTCCAGACCAGATTTTAAAAGTGAGAACTTCCTAGAAATACTCAGTAGTCGAAATACTAAATCAGCAAGAGGCCTTGACGGAATTTCATATAAAATGCTAATGAAACTTAGTGAGCAGAGTAAAAGAGCGGTATTTAATATTATTTCTAACTTATGGAAAAATAATATAATCTCAGAAATTTTGAGAAGAATCAGAATTCATCCTATCCCTAAAAGAGATAAAGATCTTAGTGTATTAAGTAATTACAGACCTATATGCTTATTATCTACTCTCCTCAAACTCACTGCAAGCTTGATTAAAGACGAAATGACAAAATGACAAAATTTGTTGAAGAAATGGGAATATTACCTGATAAATGTTATGCCTTTAGAAAACATCATTCAACTTCGCAGTGTATTAATGATTTAATAAATACAATATTTTTTATAAAAATAAAGGTTTAGAAGTAATGGGTACATGTGTTGCTTTGGAGAAAGCATACGATTTGGTGAACATAGATACACTAAGAAAAATTCTATATGAGCTTGGCTTTAATTCGTACATCATAGATTGGATACATAACATCCTTAGTCTCAGGACCTTAATACTTGTTAAGGCTTCCAAAAACATAAGTTCAGGTCTTATGCAAAGAAGCGCACTTAGCCCCCTGCTGTTTAATCTATATTCTATGGCATTACATAATATCAAGGATGCCAACTGTATTTTTTATCAGTTTGCTGATGATTGTTTTATTATTGTCATTGGACATGATCATAATCTTACCAATATTAATCTACAAAGGAAAATGGATGAATTTTTTGTTACCTCTAAGGCACTTGATATGAGAATTAACCCGGAAATATCCTACGTAATGAATTTCAAAAGTAATAACAAAACAGTCAATATTTTCTTGGATGGTATGCAAGTCACACAAACAATGAATATTAAATATCTTGGTAGAATTATCAATTTAAACAATTCGCCTTCAAATCATGTTAATATGATCCTTGATAAAATAAAACTTAAATGCGTTTTTCGAAAAATCTTATCGGGATGCACTTACGGTATTCAACCTTCCAGAAGCTTGAAAATTTATAGAGCTTGTATAAGACCTAAGATTGAGTATGCCGCTCTTCTTATGCTAACATCGGCAAAACTGCGCTTAGTGTTGGAAAAATGTGTAAATGCTAACCTCAGAGGATCATTGGGTCTTATAAGGTCCTACACAAATACTGTATCACTTGGCTGCAGAACTTCCTATGAGGTATCGTCTGGAATTAGCAACGGCCCGTGAATTTATAAAATGTTTTGCTTATGGATTTGCCTATTCTAAGTACGATTATGGATTCAACTTTTAATCCAAAAACTAGTTATGCAAGGGTTTTCAGTAAATATTTCTCGGTTACGAATGTAGTGAGATTATATAAACAAAAAGCAAACTAACCCTGAAATTATTAATGCCTTATTACTTGAGAAAATAGAAAACTTAAATCATCATGATATTTTCTACACGGATGGCTCTGTGGGTACAGATATGTCTGGTGCTGCGTTTTTCCACGATAACATTGACCTTACTGCCAAATTTAAAATGGGTTCATTCATGTCAGCAGAATTACTGGCTATCAAGAGGGCAATTATTTATGCAAAGGAAATAAATCTTAATAAAATTGCAATTTTAACCGAAAGTAAATCTGGATGTCTTGCATTATCAAACAATTTACGTGATAACTATTTAGTCAAAAGAATTCTTCAACTTATTTGTGAGGCGAATTTTTCAAGTATTTCGGTCCATTACATACCAGGACATTCAAATGTTCATGGAAATGATATGGCTGAAAGGGCAGCAAATGAGGCTCTAACAAATGGAGTACTTCTTCCTACTAATCTGTCAGTTGGTGATGCGATTAATGTAATTAATGATGAATTATGGGCTGAATGGTGCCAAGAATACATTTGCATTTTTCTAGTTTTAAAATACTTTTGATAATAAAAAAATATTAAATTTATATAAAAACTATATTTATTATTAGTATATCACAATCTTTGAATTGATTGGTACACCTATTTACATCAGTTTACATCAGTACTGATTAGTCAGCTCTGTGCTAAAGACTCACGCTACTTAATTAGTTCTTAACGTTATTAATGACCGCACAGTCTTTACTTTCAACGATGTTGATTCCACTATTATCTAATCAGTGTTGCCAGAAAATGATGATGAGAGAATGCTAAGTCGGTCAAAAAATTACCGTTTAGAAGATATCACATCTTTTCTAGATATATCGGGGTTTTTTAATATTGTAATTTATGTTATTAATAATAACATTTTATAATTGAAATTTTGCTGAGTGATAGATCTTGAAGAAGAGAATAAGAATATGTAATAAAATGAAAAGGCACTTATGTCAACTTAAGCCATTATTATTTATTGCCACATATTTATGTATATATAAATTAGTTAATAATTGGGGTTTTTTTGGAAATTTTAAAATTACGTTTAAATGTTTTTAAGGCACTAATAATCCCAGTGTTACTTTACTTATTCCGTAAAATATTTTTTTATTTAAAATACATTAAAATTAATTATTTCGGGTTTAGCTGGATCCTATGCGCATTTCACTGTTGTTAGTGCAGGTCATCAGGGAACAGAAAAATTTTTTTAACAAATTCAAAATTTTTATTTTCAACTAATTCTGCTAGAAAGCATTTAGCAGACTTTTTTGAAAGTTGAATGCTTTTTAACTAATGAAAATGCCAGATCTAGTAGTGAAAATGCTAAAATGGCAGCAATGTATCTAATTCACACTGACTGCCTCTCACACAGGGTACCTCTTTTTATACTACAGAGAGCGGTTCTAGAATGTTCGCTATGTACGTATAAATGGCGTAATGAAATGTGTGTACTTAGTAAAAAAAACCAAATGGAAGAAGCTGTATTACTTCATAAAGATGTTGCTGCTATACACAAGTTACCATCTGTGTTGTCGTTTACTATTGGTAGCCAAGTGATCAAACAGTCTTCTAACACAATCTGGAAAATTCTTGTTACTGTCTCGAGGCATTTGTAGATAATTCTATTGACCGTTATTTTGAATTTCCGAGTTACTGTGTAACGACTTTTAGGTTGCTCAGACAGAGTTGTTACCGTACGTTTAGTTCTTTAGCTAAATACTTCTAGATAGTTCGTTTCATTTATAAAAACATTTACATTAGCTCTGTTCGAATATTTTTACGTAACAATATTTATGATTTGATCAGGCTAAAGTTCGTATCGCTTTGTAAGCCAAATTACATGTGATAATTAAATAGTCAATCGGGGTTTCCTACAGGCTATTGTGGTCAAATATTTGTTTCCAAATTTAAATAAAAGAAAAATTATTTAATTTTTATTTATGTTCACCCAACGTTTCATTTGCTTGTTTCAAACTTCTTCAGGGTTTTTTTTATTACTGTTGTTGTTGAAAATCTAGCACAAAATTATATATGTATGTATATTGGTTTAGGATTATAAATAATTATCACAGTAAAAACTTACATTATCAATTTTAAATTTATCTTATTGTTTGAAAAAACTGGACATCACGACACAGAATTTTAATAATCAATAAATAAATAAAAAAATAAATAAAATAAAAAACTGTACAGCATAACATAAATTGGTAGTCAAACTTAAAACTATTAACACAGAATATAAACTAACTAGGTTATTGCCACTGAGTATTGGAGTTTGGTATTGTCTTTATCCACTTACTTTCGTATTCATTGTTCTATGTATTTTCTCTTGTATGCGTAGGCTCTCAATGGTGAAACGTTTGTTATCTTTTTCTTCTCTATTTAATATTTTTACATCATTAAAATTTATTTTATGATTGCAGTTGTTTTTTTTTTCCTTTAGCTATATCAGATTTATGCTTCTTTAATCGTGTACCCAACATTCTCTTAGTTTTTCCAATATATACTTTTTCGCATCTTTCTCTTTCGTTGCCCTCGCATTTGATATTTAATTTATCTGTTTTTCTTTTTTTGTTTGTACAGATGTGTGTAAGTGTTTTATTTGATTTTCGTTGTTCGTTATTATTTTCGTATCGTTGTTTTTTTTATTTTTGCTTTGTCCTGTCCATACAGTGAAACATTTGCTGCGAAACATTTTTTTATTTCTCTTTTGAAACTGCATTCGTGTCCACACTATGAAGTTTTTGTTTTGCAGCTTAATACATTTTCTCATATATTTGTCATGAGAATGAGAACAGAATGACGTACTCAACAAGAACTGCATGTACATGAAACAAAGTACCCTTTTCCATTTCTCTTTCCCCCTTCAATTACATGGCACTTCCGCACGTTTTAATTTCACGTGGAATACACAACATACCGGCATATTTAATTTTATTTATTAACCATTTTAGTGTTTCATTAAAGTTTGGTTGAGGTTAAATTCATCAGTTCAGTTCAGTACACTCTTGTGATTTGAACTCGCCAAGACTCTTGTGATTGCGATTTGCTGAACACACACCTCTTTTGCGAGTTCAAGTCACAATCGCAAATTTTATGCGATTTGCGAGTGTCAGAACATGCCCGATAGTGAGTGATATTCATATTTTTTGAAAAATGCTCGTCATAACCCAAATGAAAATTCATTCCATCAGCGCTTTTGACTACAGTCGATGATCGACAGTTGCTCATATAAAGGCCTTTTTGATTCCATAGTACGAGGTAATATGAAAGTAAAATTTTAGCATTTTTAATTTTAAAACAAACTATCGGTAATTTGAAAGTGCTCCACTATTCGTTTCATTCCAAATTTAAAAACTCTCCATTAATTAATTCGAAACGTTTAATTTTTAATTTAATTCTAAAATAAAAATGTTACATTATTACTTCAAGCATATTACATTCTTAACTCAAAAATATAAGTTTTTAATTTGAGTATGTTCAACTTTATATCAAAGTTGTTGTCTTTTTAGAACAAAAAGAATTATGTTTGATTTCAAAATAGTTTTCATTTTTAAAACAAGAATGAACATTGAAGAAATTTATTATTTGACATATTGTCAGAAGTGTACATACAATAATTGAAATTTATTTGGTGGTATAGCATGTCTATATACGCATTTCATTGGCGCTTCAACCAAATCATCACTAGACTTCAATTGAATTGAAAAAGAATGAATTTGAATCAGGAATAATTTCTTAATCGGTCTCAAGTTCAGTATTTTCAATTCTTATTATAGAATCAAACATTGCGATACAAATTATATTTTTATTGATTGAGAAATTATTCCTGATTAGAATGAAATAATTTCATTACCTACTGTTATTTTCTAAACTAGATTTTGGCTGGGAGAAATGCAGCATTTTTCTGTGCCACCACGCACTTCATCTGCAGAAATTGGTTGTTAACATCTGATATTTAACATGAATTTTTTTATTACATGGAATATGAATATGGATTAATGAATAAAAATAAATAAATATATATAATACATTATGTATTGTATTCTAAAATTCTATTATCATTTTTTATTAATTTTTCTTTCGTTTAACAAAAGTAACACACTTGTTTCTTCTCTTCCACAGGATGTCTTTCGTTTGGCAGAAAATCTGAAAAATACCAAATATTCGTTGAATGAAATACAAGGATTTAATCATATTGATTTTTTATATTCTACAGCAGCTCCTCGTCTGATTTATAAAAATATAATTTGGCAAATTAAAAAATTTTACAAATAAACAGGGGAAACTAAAATTAAAATCAGTAACTAAGATTAAGAGTAATACAAAAATAAAAAGTCCTACATACGTATTTAATACATTTATTCTTATATAAACATATCTATAATTTTTAACATTTTCCATTTAAATAAATTATGTAAAGATTAAGTCGAATCAAAGATTGTATTTGTTTGATTATGTCGAATCAAATTGTAATTGTTTGATATGAACTTTCGAAAGAAGTTTCAAATTTCTTAATTTTTAAACATGTCTGGTCATATATGTATGTAAATATTTCCTAAATTATCCATGTTTAAGTTTAATTTTGAGAATTTAAGTGGTATATGTAAGTCCTGTTTCACACACATCAAGTTTGATCAGTTTTTGTTCAATTTTCTTTTGAACCTGCATTTGCGTTCATACACATCGTCAAGATTGTTTCAAGTTCCATCAATTTGCATTGTCGTAGAGTATTAAGGCAGAATTAGTTTGTACGTGTTGTTCCGTTCGGAATCAGCTGTTTTGTTTCTGTTCAATTGAAAGTCTGTATGTGTGGTTTGTTTTTTGTTTTTCGTTCTGTTCTGTTGCGGACAAATCTGTAGAAAATAGAATTCAGCGTTAAGTGACAGCCAAAAGTGTGTATGTACTAGTTTTTTGTGATATTTTGTATACAACTGAAATCAGTTCGTTCTATAGGTTGCCAGCTGATTCCTTGCATAGAAAAAGTAATTGCAAAATATTTTATACAGAGAAGAACGGCACAGAACGACAACGAAAAGTAAAAACTAATTAGGTATTTACGAATAACAAAACAAAACGACTGGTACGGTCAAGTCTGTACCCATCTCCATTCTCTTTTCCTCTCTCTCCTAAAAACTCAAGACTTGACGAGTCAGACCTGACGTGTGTGAATCAGGACTTAATGATTCTGCAATAATGTAATGTTTTAGCACATTTATTTCCTTATCTATACAACTAGGAAAGTAGAATACATTTTTTTATATAAAATAAAACATGTAAAACGATGTTTTTGTTTTGTTTGCAACTATTGCAAATTACGAATGAAAAGTTAAATATGAAAATATGATTTAGCTTAATTCGAACCCCACACCAGACTGTATGGCATAAAGCAGCTTCTCACGCATTTGTTCGACGGTCTTAAAAGGAGGCAATTTTAATAGATTTGTACAAGTACTAGCTGTGGGCAAACGTTCCATATCACCAGCGTTTTGTATGAAAAAGGGAGGATCGAGATCCTACAATTGGAAAATTTTAATTTGTCATTAAATTGTATGTAAAAGAAAAGTATTAGCAAATAATTACCTTAAAACCCAATAGCGGAGGTCTTGAACAACTCGTTACAAACTTCAACAATTGTCTTTTCTGCAGATCATCGAAACTCTCCAATGCAGACCAAAACGCCACTATCGAGGGATGTTCTGGACTATATTCTCCACCATATTTACAATGCCTTTTAAGATCTTCCAAATCTATAGGTATTTCAGCACCGGAAATTAATATTTGTAATTCCTTATTGCTAAACATGTACAGCCACTCTACGGGCAAAACATTAGACAGACCTTTGCGAAAGGCTATGCAGTGCTGTCTTATTTGCACGTTTAATTTATAATCGGCCATAAGTTGCAAATATTCAATACGGTTTGAATTTGTCACCGGTATTGTTTGACCCTGCGGTTTCAATTCAATCACTTGAGTTTGACCTAATGAACTACTGGCAACGGTAAAATCTAAATTTAATTCACTGACATCTCCTCCATAGTCTTTTAAATATAATAGATTTTTATACAGCTCTGGATCCAAGGAAGCCAATTGATGTATGTCAACATCGGCATATTTGCCGGCCAGTTTTGTAAGGAAAAATTCCGCTAAGGGCAATTCAACTAACAGATTTTCATAGATGGCTTTTCCAAGTATGCGACCAACAAAATAGTAGTGTTTCTCAAAATCGGGTATCAAATCGCCGACATTTGGATTGGGGTAAAGCTTATTATCAGTAGTGACCCTGGATAGATTAAATAAAAAAGTATAACATTAAGAGAGCAGATATTAATTTTATGATAATTTTAATAACGTTTTTTTTAAGATTTAAATGTTTTCTTTATCAGGTACATATGTGATGAAAATTGAATATTTCTATTTTGAAAAGTGTGCTGAATTTCGAAACAGGCGAAAACAGCCACCTGAGCAGTACAGATAACCTGATATGGATTCACCTTGATAAAATACAAACTATATAGAATAATTTTAATAAGAAATTTAAAAAAAATTATTTGGAAGGTGTTTAAAGAAAACAATAAAATATTTGGAAAACAGAAGTAATTAGTACAACACAACTTTTTTTCTATTTTAGATAGATTTTCATCGCATACCAGGAGGCAAATTGCGGCATTCGAAACTTAAAAAAATCCCAATATTATAAAATCGCCAAGCCGAAAAAGTCGCCAAAACAAAAAAACACGCCGCACAGAGGGGCAGAATGGCCAGATCGGTGGCAATAAATCGAAAAATGAAACTGCCCGTATGGAGCCATTTTTATTTTATTTTAATAGTCAAATACCCCACTGTTAATACTGTAAAAGTTTTAAACCGTTATCATAAACACATTTTGCATGATAAACATCGGCGCAAGCCATTGTTGTTCACAGATTAGCTTGAGTTTGGTGTGAAGAAATTTGTAAAGTGTTTTTAATTAAATAAAAAAAAATAGAAATCATAAAATATTAAAGTTTTTGGAATGGAGCCTTCAAGTTCTGGTAAATGTTAATCTATTTAAGATTTTTTTTGTGAGAAAGTGCTTTAAATTATATAAAACGGTAATTATCATAAAAAAACTTTAAAATTACTTTTTTTTTTTGCTTCTTTGTGCAAACATTGATCGGTTTAGTTGTGTTCCCAAGCAGTCCCAATAACAATTTTTGTTGCTATTGATAGCATGTCTTAACTTAATTAAGGAACTGCAAGAAAATTCTGCGCTTTTTTGTGGTTTTGATAAAAAAGCTTCTTTACAAAATGTGCTTTCTGACAAAAAAATAATAAAAAAATTGTAAGAATTTTTAAGATTTGTTTTATCCTTTAGGTACTAGTTCAAACACAATTTTTATAACCCGGAGGGAGCTTGTCAACATAATGTGGTCAGTTGAAAATATTAATTTACAAGGGCGATTTGTGTTTCTTGAAGAAGAGTTAAAAAAACGAACAGGAAACTTCGATAACATAGGTTTAACTAAAACACTTTCTCGATTCAAATCTGAGTATAAAACTCGTTTTGAAAAGGCTTTTCGAAAATTAGAGAGGTTTTTTAAAACAAATAATTCATGGCTTGAGACATCTGTTTCTTTTCTTTGTTGCCCTGAAGAAAAGCTTAAGCGTGGTCGACCAAGTGTTTCATTCGATGAAAGTAGTGAACGTACAAAAAGAATGAAAACAGAAAAACTAAGAGAGTCTACATCAAATTGCCTCTTAAGAAATGGCAAGCTCGAGGGGATGATGACAAGATAGTTGTTGCTGAAAACAAAAAAAGGATACAAAAAGAGTTTAAAGATCGTTGTGGTTTGATAATAGACAAACCAAAGCCCGGATTCGGGAACTCGAATGATGGCAATACAGCCAGGCGTTTCTTTCAAAATCCTGAAATTTCCGCTGAAATTACAAAAATTGATGTACAACTCATAAAAAAGATGCATATTATTATGATTGTTGTGGCTAGTGGCTATGAAATAGATGTAGAGAAGTTCAAAAATTTCGCAATCGGTACTGCCAGATATTATGTGGAAAAGTATCCCTGGTATTACATGTCACCTACCCTTCATAAATATTTCATTCATGGACCGGAAATAATAGCCCATGCACTGTTACCGATTGGTCAACTGTCTGAAGAAGCTCAAGAATCAAGGAATAAGGACTTCAAAAATTATAGAGAGCACCATTCTCGGAAATCCAGTAGAGAAAACACTAACCGAGATATTTTTAACTCTTTTTTATTAAGTTCTGATCCCATTATTACTAGCATGAGGAAACTACCCGAAAAAAAGGAGCAACACATCCCAATTGAAGCATTGAGTTTGCTTAAAGCTCCCCCTGTTGATAATACAAATTCTGAGGTACAAGAAGATAGCAGTGATGAAGAAAGGGATGATTTTATTCTAAATTAATGAAAAATCAATACATTTATGCTATTCTCAATTATGTTCTATTTTCTGCATTAAAACATATATTTTGTTATTCTGTTTTTACTGGAAAAAATTATGTGTACTTATTTTTTGCAAAGAACAAATATATAATTGTTTGTATTTATAGCCAAATTTGACAGTCCTAAATGTTTATATATTAAATACAAAGAACAAAGAACAAATATATAATTGTTTGTATTTATAGCCAAATTTGACAGTCCTAAATGTTTATATATTAAATACAAAGAACAAAGAACAAATATATAATTGTTTGTATTTATAGCCAAATTTGACAGTCCTAAATGTTTATATATTAAATACGGTGGGTATTTTCATTTGACAATTTCTTCCGAAATTAAAAAAAGTGGGCGTTTTGGTGGGCATGGTCATTGTTGGGTTTTGAAATTTCGATATATTGATTCTATAAACAATTTCAGAAATTTTCAGGTTGCTAGCTCTATTCCCTGATTTATTGCCACAAATAGGGTCGTTCTGCCCTATTGTGCGCCGAAACTTAAAAAAATCGCTAAAACTAAAATAAAACGCCAAAAACCGAAAAAAACGCCAGTATTAAAAAAACGTCAAAAATAAAACAAACGCCAGAACGAAAAAAAAGTTAAAAATCGAAAAAATTCCAAAACTATTATTATATAGGCTAAAGTTCGTATAGTACTATAAATGTAGTATCCCAATTTATTTGCATTCTTTGTAAAATTAAAATCCTCACAAAAACTCAAATGTGAAAAAAGGCCAAGTTCTTCTTCAACACTGTGGTCATCAAAAGTAGTGAGATAAAAATGTTAACCAAGTTCTTGTTTAACACAATACCTATTTCTACAATCTGCTATGCATTATATAAATTTTTCATCGTTAGGGGGTCATATAATTTTTGGGCAACCAATATTGAAAGATGAAAATATTGCCCAGTAAGCAGGTGCCTTTGTGAGGGATTGACTCCTTTTTAAAAATTTTTCTTTAATAAAACATTTTAAACTTAAAGTTCTACACTGTCATATTTCTATTCATGATGAATGCGCCAGTTGAAAGGGACAGATTTACATAAAATAATCGTCTGAATAGAAATACGTAAAATATAAGGTAAATTTTAGTGGGCGTGGCTTCGCCTATTTTTCTTAACGCATTAAAGTCTGCTTAGCCGAAGTACATGAAACAGAAGATTAGAATTTTATATACGTTTACATGCCCACTCTTGCAAACGTAAAATAATAGCCTTGTGTTTAAATTTTTGTGTTTTCCAACTTTTCTAGTTGGTAACTCATCCAGGATTATTTATCTACAAAATTTGAGCTCTCTACCCTATAATATTACATTAAGTTTTAATGGTTTACTTAAAAAAATTTTAACGTTTTACTATTTCGCGGGAAAATTTCTCCATTTTGGTTTTTTTAACACCTATCTGAGAACACTTGAGTTCTTAAGTGTCGAACGCTTTTTACTAAATTTTCAGTATACATTTTTTAAACCATAACAAATGTTACGAGCAAGCCCGTAAGCTAATAAAATTGACTGATTGATTTAAATGCTTAAAAGTACAAATTCTTCAATTTCAAAACTGAATGGAAACTAGAACAGTACCTGGATTTAGTAACTTTTTGCGAACCGACAATCGTAATGTTTATCTATGTATTCGTTCGTTTGCGGTAACGATAATGTGATTCTGTAATTTCTTTTTTACGATAGTGTACATCTGTGTTTTACTCGCTACTTATTTGTATATCATGTGGCATCTCTGCATGCAAAATGTCAAAATAAGCGCAAAGAAGAATTCCTCCTTATTCTATTAGGCGTCGGCAACATCGTCGTCAATTTTGAAACAACATCACTTTAACACAACATCAATGTTAACTTTGTATTCCCTAACAGTGTTATGACGACGTTGCCTGTTTATCGATAAATACAATAAACATATCTAGTATTTGAGTCAGCTGATCATTTTGATTACTATTTTTGGTAAAAGTGTTTTTGAATAAGTTAAAGCTTTGTAAATAAATTAAAATAAAATGCTTTTCTTTCCGATTGGGACGAAGAAAATAAAAAAATTTAATAGTGAAAAGAAGATTTCTTATACAAAATTCATGCATTTGTCAGTTACCCGATGAAAAGTAAGTGATAAATTCCGTCATATATTTGGAAAATAATGTGTAATGTTTATAGTTTTAATATTTTAAAGTTATTTTCGGCTGAATAAGCTTAATTTTTGGAAAAAATCTACCAGATCAACGTTTATTGGAAATTGGAGTTTCCTCTAAAGGGTCTCAGTACTAATTGTTTATATACGCCGCCTCCTGTTGTTTCGCAATCAGCTTTCAATTCCCGCCAGATCTGTAAAAATAATTCTATCACACTGTATACTTTCCCAACACATTTTTTGCCTTACTTCTTGCCATCCACCACTAATTCTAATTGGTGAACCGAGGACATTAAGTGTAGTTCCTTGAAATTATTAGAAACACTGCCCCTGCGGAATCCTCTAACAGGAGAAGGATTCTTTTCCAACTCTTCCACAAGCTTTTCAAATTGGTTGGGGTTGATAATTTTAAGTTTGTCCATATTATATTTTTCACTTTTTTAAAGAAATTTTTCAAATAAATATGTATTTATACTTTGGTATTTTTTATATTTCACTTTGTTACTATTTAAATTATTTTTTAAA
Source organism: Nowickia ferox (assembly GCA_936439885.1). NCBI lineage: Eukaryota > Metazoa > Arthropoda > Insecta > Diptera > Tachinidae > Nowickia > Nowickia ferox. Next base: position 33,990,741 of record OW387027.1, on the reverse strand, counting down.
TTCTTTGAGGTGACGACAAAATGAACGGCAACATCAACATCAATTTTTTTACAGAATACCAAACATATGTTGACAGTCATCGATAAATGGCAATACTATCTACTGGAATACCGATTTGCCAAAAAACATTAAAAACGACGTCGTGTTATGTCGATGCCGATGCCAAATAGAATAAGGGTGATTAAAAAAAACGAAATGAATTTGATCTGTTATATTAACTTTTTTACTTCAACCCACAGCTAATATCGTTAAAATATGATACTGAATAGCAAAGTCAATAAAATTTCGTTATATTTATTAAAGCGATACGATTATCGTAATAAACGTTCCTGAATCCAGGTACTGGTTTACCTCCCTTTTCCTTGTGAGACAATTATTTTAATGAGTAGAATAAACCAGTGAAGAAGCACTACCTCCTAAATCATAAATATATCTGCTTTGGAAAAGTGGTTAAAAACCACATCCTAAATGTAAAATATATTGGATTTACTTCACCTATAAAAATTCACATTTTATTTTATAGTAAAAAGTGAATTTTATTTGCTTACGGGTTGGATTCGATTTGTAGATTTTGCAATAACATTAGTTTTCACTATATTCAAACTTAGACTTGCATAGTGTAAATTAGACTTGCATAGTGTAAACTAGGACTTAGTATTTTTTTCAGTGTAAAAGTTCTAGGCGTTTTTTTTTTGTATGGCAACACTTACTGCAACGTGAGATTAATGCTACGAACACAACTGGGACGAACGACGAATTTTTCGGTGCGAACTTTCGTCATAAAAAATAAAACACATTTATGCATATGAAAATGAACACAACACCGCCGTTGAACGAAATTCGTCGTGCGTGACGAACTCTGATATAGATTTATTTCTATTTTGTACGCCGACGAACGACGAAAAAACAATTTTTTCTCTCTCTCTCTCTATCTCTCTCTCTCTCTGTCTTTGCACACACAATAACCAACTTTATCAAATATAAGAGAGGAATTCGCTGAGTAAATTCGTCGTTGTTGTGCTTCACACAACGAATTTATGCAACGAACTCTTATCGACGAATTCGTCGACGCGGACAAAATTCGTCGTTCGTCTAAGTTGTGTTCCTAGCAATAAGGCGGTGTCAGATACAACTTCAACGCTTTGCGTGACGTTTCTAGCTTTGGCAGAAAAGCGTAAAGCAAAATGTGTATGACACAATAAAAACTTTGAAAATACTCACTTTTTGTTTTACTGCTTTGTTTAATGCATAAAATACAACACAATTCGATTACTCTGATACTCATAACTCATTTTTATGTAAATTTATCAAAAGTTTAATGAAACTTTATATTTGCATGCGATTTCGGCCAAACAAAGTAAGATAGTTATACCAACTGATTGTCAAAGCACGCAAAAAGTTGAGAGTTGCCTAACTTTTCGCTCCGCTTTTTTTCTTTAAAAGTACTTTAGTACATTTCATCTTATACTATGTTCAGACGGCGACATGAACCACTTGGTTCGCTCTCTAAACCACGATTGCGAATCATGCTGTTCACACGACCCATTTGTGGTTCGTTTTGACAAATCTTTTTGATGCAGTGATGCCAACTTAACCCATTTCGGGCTAGGTTTAACAAACTAAAAAACGCGCAAATCGAGCACTTTTTACAAATTTTAGGCCCTTTTTATTTTTTGTTCAATATGGCTACAGTTTAATCTTTGTGAACTTTGTCTTCCTTTAATATAGCAATATCGACTTTTTATTAATTTTATTTTGCTAGTTTGCTTTACCAATTAAAAAAAAGAAGAAGAATAAAGAATAATCTTCTATTTCTTTCAAATATTTTGTGCTTTGAAAGATATTCAATATAGCCTAAAAACGGAAAACGTATGTATGTTTTTTGAAGAGCGAGAAATCGAAATTTTATTTAATAACAACCAATTTTATATGTATGTAGTTATGTTAACATAGATAAATACATATTTATGTATATGTATATACTACTGTAGTTTCACAAAATTATATAAAATTAAATACTATTTAAAAATGAAGAAATTTTTTTTCTTGATTTTTTTTTCTTTTTTCTCAGTTTAACAAATTTTTAATAATAAAAATAGAAAACAATATTTAAAAAAAAATATGTTAAAAATTGTATAGTTCAACTAAAGTGTATTAGAGCAAGTCTCCACCACTTCTATTGTATATGTATGTATGTGCACTATTTACATTTACCTTATTGAAATGTAATATGAAATGTAAAATCTCAAGCTATGTACATATAATTGATCTCATAGCTATTTATTAAAAAGAAAATTACTTTACAAAAATGTTTTTGATGTTCTGATTTACAACAGAAACATTTTAAAACTAGCACCTTTCCGCGTTTATTCGAAAATTTTGACTTTATTTTGCGCTAAACGTATATTTTTTTTCAATCTAGCCCTTTTTCAAAAAAATTTTGCGCGTTTTGAGTATCAAGAGTTGGCATCACTATTTTGATGTATATTCAAATATACATGCATGCATACATTCATACGTGAATAGTTGCCACGAGTTTTATATTCTGTGTTACTTGCTTTTTTTCAGTAGATAAACAAATTACGCAAAAAATAATTAATAAAATGTGTTCTAATTTTCTTTAATTCATTCACGCATCCATATTTTTGGTTTGTTTTTTGTTTACACATGTGTATGTGTGTACTCATTTTGTTTTGATAGCTAGTTCAGATAAATTAGCGATAATTTGTTATCAAAACTAGCGATGATAGCAATTTCTTCATGGTTCGCAGCAAGGTTCAAAATGAACCAAGATGGTTTGCTCTCAAAATTTTGTTTGACGAACCATGTTGATTCAATCAAGATTCGACCGCGAACCTTGAGAGAGCGAACATCGATAATTGGTGTCCGTGTGAACATGCTATTAGATGTCAAAGCGAATCTTCAACGCAACGCGAAGAAAAGTTGTATCTGACATGGCCTTTAAGTACAATGGATGTCAATAAAAATTGTTCAGATGTTCAGAAGTGACAAAAAACTGTTAATACTGTACAAACGACGCAAGTATGTTTTTTTTTTTTTTAGTACATACATATATTTATTTATTGTATCTTCAAATATGAACTAACAATAATTATTCTAATCTTAAATCTAAATATAATTAATTAGGCCCGACCAGTGTCAGACATAAACTTAGTGATAGTTATTAATAATACATAAGTAGTGATAAGCAAAAACAAAAGTATTTTCAAGCAGTTTCTTCTGGAGTGTTGAGTATTAGAGCCCTTGTGTCCCTCTTTTTTAAGCGGATGTGTCCAGTAAAATTCAAGATATTACGAGCAAGCGGATTAGGATGAGACTCGAGTTTTGTAAGATATTTGCCTGCGTATTTTGCAATTTCTTCAGTTACTTGTGGCATATTCAAATCACGATGTAAATTTGAATTTCTTACGTACCATGGAGCCGATGTTATTAACCGTAAAATTTTGTTTTGCCTTCGTTGAATTTTCTCTACGTTTCAGGCTGAAGCAGTACCCCATAGCTGAATTCCGTAGCACCATATAGGTTTTAAAAGCGATTTGTATATCAAAAGTTTACAATCTAGACTGAGGGTTGAATTTCTATCAATCAGCCAAAGTAAAAGCAAGTATGTAACATAAAAACAAGCATAACTGTATCTGATATTGTTCAATAAGACTGTGCTACAAAAGAAATTTTTGCGGTCATTAGACATGTCTTCATTAACTAGTTTATGGAAAATCAAAACCACCCAGGCAGAAAAAGATAATCAGCAACGACGTTGCTACGATGGTCTGAGGGTACAACTAACATAAGTACAACATCGGTTTACCAACATTTGAATGTACTCAAAACATTAAAATGATAACGCCGAATGACCGTCCTCCGACTCTTGTTTTCAATGTTGTCACAATACTCTAAATACAAATTTATAAGGTCGTCACAATTGAAATTTCCAAACTAAAGTCAAATTTTTGTATTTACGGTGTTGTAGCGGTATATAATTATTGTAAACGGAGTATTGGGAAACTAACGTTGAATTTTTTTATATACAGTGTTGTAGCGGTATAGAATTACTAAGAACGCGGTATTTGTAAACGTAAAGTCATACTTTTGTGTTTGTAGTACTGTGGTCGTATAAAAATTTTGGAAGAGTAGTAATTTAGTATTTAGTGTTGTGGTGGTACATATTTTTTGCGCAAAGTCACAATTTCACATTTTTACATACGCGACCTTAATTATGAAAGTGGTCTAAAGCTATGTACAGACGATTGTAAGATCTTACAATATTGCCAGATCTGACAATGTGCTGACAATGTACTGACAATCAAAAATTGCCAGCAAAAGATAGATTGTCAGTTCACACGGTTGTATCAAATTAATAGAAAATCTTACAATTTATTGCCAGACTATTGTATGACAATAAATTCATCTGACAAAATCGTCAGTCGAAAAATTGTAAGTTCACACGGTTGTCATATGCAAAAGTTGTCAGATCTGTTGTTTTGCGTTGCCAGACTCAAAACACGTCTTAGAAATTATTAAATATCAATCGCTTTTGGTTGTGTTAAATATAAAAAGTGAAAATACTAATTATTGTGAACCATAAAGAAGCAATTGCAATGATTTTGCCGGCATATATATTTTTATTTATGTTTTCTTTAAAATAAAGCGTATGCAGTGTTGCCCATAGAAAGAATTCTCTTACAATGACGCCATTGTCAGATGCATAGAGCTTCGCACATCTGACAATATTAAAATGTCTGACAAATATCTGGCAATAGTTTTTCAATGCGTTCACACGATTGTAAGATGTGTGACAATATGTTGTCAGCTGCTAGTCTTGCAATGATCTGACAATGCTTTTTCTGGCAACGATGTCAGACAAAAATTGCCAGTTCACACGGTTGTAAGAAATTTTTAGCACATTTGACTAACAATATTGTAAGATCTGACAACCGTCTGAGAGTATATCGCACAACAACAGTCTTTCACTTTCTTTGCGAATGCCCAGCTTTGCATCTCTCGAGACACAAATTTTTAGGCAGTCATGTACTAGATGATCAATCAGATCTATCTGAGATTGGGTTGAATGACCTTATCAGATATCTCAACGCGACGGGTTGGATCTAGTAACGATCACCGTATCAGAATACTCAGGTACGGTTCTACATAGGTTGACACCGATGAGTGTAGTGGTCCTTTCAAAAATTAATCTTCTAGATTCTACTTGAATTCCTGCGTGTAGTGGGCAGCCACGTAAACCAATCAACCAACCAACCAATATCGCACAACAGCAAGATATTTTTGCAATAATAATGAATAAATATCTTAAATATTTATGTACGTATAAAGGTAGAATAATTTGAAATAATCTTTATACTATATATAAAATTCGTATTGTTGTACTTCTTTTTTATGAAGTTGAGCTTACACCCCTTTTAGACACGCAAAGTTTACTTTGCAAAGTCTTAATTCAGCTGTGTTGAAAGACAGAAGGAGAAATACGAATTAAATAAAAAAATTGTGTGAAGCACTGTCAAACGCTGTCGGTAAATACTTTGAAAGCTTTTAAAATTTTTGTTGTTTCTACATAGTTTACTGCTTACTTACTGAAGTAAGATCTGTAGACTATATAGCCGCTTTACATTTGGACCAAATATGTATTATTTAATAATATAAGGATGAAAACATCACATACCTATTTATTGTAACATAACTAAGCTTACATTTGGAAATTTTCCAATGAATATATGTCAACAAAACTAGAGGTTATATAATCTTCAGATCTTGGCCTATAAAATAATGAAACCGAAAACGGATTATAATTACCGGTATCCAATTTTTAGCGAGAGCCGTTAAAAAAGTTTTCTCAAGAAGGCCATGATAGGCCATAGTAAGGGCAAAATTATGTACGGGAAAAATGTCGTGCTATTTATTTTAAACAAAAATGGTTTCCGAAAAACACCGCATCTAAAAGTTATTGGATGTCATTTCGAGTGGGGATCCTACTTACTGGCATACTGACATACAAAAAATTCAGGATGTTATAGATTTAGGCGTTACAATCTGTAACCCACTAAGAAGTGATTTACCTTACCCATATGTGAAGATGATCAATTATGTTAATTGGCTGGTATTCAAAAAATCAGGGATCGCAAATAACGATTATTTTCCAAATTTAAACTGAAAAAATCACAATAATAGAAAAGTGCTACGGGCACAAGGAATATACCACAATACTCCATGTTACATGGACTACCTATAGATGCAATGATTTTTATTTTTTTAATTTTTATTTATTCCTCACAAAATAAGAGTTATTTCTTGATTTTTATTTATTCCTCACAAAATAAGAGTTATTTTGTGACTTTTATTTATTCCTCACAAAATAACAGTTATTTTGTGACTTTTATTTATTCCTCACAAAATAAGAGTTATTTTGTGACTTTTATTTATTCCTCACAAAATAACAGTTATTTTTTGATTTTTATTTATTCCTCACAAAATAACAGTTATTTTTTGATTTTTATTTATTCCTCAGAAAATAAAAGTCATTTTTAAATTAATATCTTATTTTGTGAGGAATAAATAAAAATCAAGAAATAACGATTAAAAAGTAATTTTTAAAATAAAAATTATAACCGTTACGGTCCCTGCAAAAAATATCTTAGTAGTCATTGCACGGTAAACATAACGCTAAGAACACCCAAATGATATTGAATCTAACATTGCGAATCTTAACTAAAATATTAAACACGCTGCTGAACATGATACTACCTCCCACCCGCAGACTAGGTTTAATATAATTTATTCTACGGATATTGAACGTCTCGTATGTGAACAAATAAGAGCTAGAAGGGAATGGCAACAACACAGATCACCCCAACATAAAATCAGGTTTAAGGAGTGCACTAAACGACTCCGAGAGTTGATTGCATCTTCCAGATAAATTTTAAGAGATGCACTAAACGACTTCAAGAGTTGCTTGCATCTGAAAAAACTACATCTCTTAAAAATTATTAGACCAGAGGTAACACAGGACGGAAGATAATTGTGTGTTTGTGGTGTTTTTAGAGGTCTCGCTCACACAGTCATCAAATCCTCTTTACTTTTTCTTTCGCGTGGTATTATTTTAAAGTAATTACATTTTATTCCTTGTGGTCTCATTCGCAGCCTAGTTTTTGTAAATAAATGGTAAAAATTAATATTTGCGAACGAAAATGCTTAAAACAAAGTCTCTAATCATTTGAAAACAAATTTTAAACACTTTATTAATACTAATAATTCTTTTCGCATTGTGTTTTTTAATTCATTACCACAAATTCCTCCATTTAATTTTGTGCAAATGTTCATGTGCTCAAATGTATTTTCAATTTATGCTTTGTGGTCTCATTCGCTGCTTGCTTTTTGCAAGTTGAAGTTAAAAATTAATATTTTTGAAGGAAAATGTTTAAAATTGAGTTTGTAAGCATTTGGAAACTAATTTTAATCACTTTTATAATACTAATAATATTTAACACATTGTTTTATTTAGTTCAACACTGAAAAATCTTTCATTTAATTTTGTAAAAATGTTCAATTGTTCATTTCACTAAGTACACATTTTCTGTTGTTTGTTTTGATTATTGTACTAAAAATGTCTACTTTGTGCTAAAAAATATTCAATAACAAACACACTATACTTGTCCCTTTTTAAGAGTGATCAAATCAGCGGATTTTAGCTTTTTTCATAAGTCACTTTCTACAACTCTGGTCTACTTTGTGGCGCACTTCTACCGGAGGTTGGGCAAGAAGTGATACTGAAAAAGGTAACATATTTGCTGAGCATTAAAAATCCGTATTTACCCCAAACACATTCACGGGCGTTGTTGATTTGCCGTGTGTAGTTGCTCTACCCCCTCGACTCTTGAAGTTTAAGATGCGTGATGTACAAAAACGCTCCGGGTATTGATGAAATTAGTAATCAGATGCTGATGAAGTTGCTTGCCTCGTATTGCAATTAGCATCCTGTTATTAATTTTTAATGCCATTTTACGACTGGAGTATTATCCACACCACTGGAAGCTTTCCAAGGTAAAAATGATTCCACAGCCGGGTAAAGATCTTACTAAGGCTGAGTCATACAGGCCAATAAGTTTACTGCCAACAATGTCAAAGCTCTTCGAAAAGTTACTCATGATAAAATTGACCCCAATTCTAACTGATAATGCGTGCATACCGGATCATCAATTTGGTTTTAGAAGTCAGCATAGCAGCATTGAACAAACGCATAGATTGGTTCAATTTATAAGAAGAACATTTGAAGAAAAGAAATATTGTTCTGCCCTCTTTATTGATGTTTCTCAGGCATTTGATAAACATTCTTAATCTTTTACAAAGTTATATTCTTGCCCGGAAGTTCACTGTTGTGGAAGGAGACTTCATGAGTGTGCCCGAATCAATCTCATCCGGTGTGCCACAGGGGAGTATACTGGGGCCAGTTTTGTATTTTATTTATACTTGTGATATGCCTGTGAGCAGTAACATCCACACAACTACATTTGCCGATGATACCGCCTGCCTTAGTGTGCACGAAAACTCTCACGAGGCATCTCGATATCTTTAGGAACATATTACCCACCTGGAACTATGGCTAAGCTTATGGAGAATAAAAGTAAACGAACCGAAGTGTGCTCAGATAACATTTACCCTACGAAAAGATACTTGTTCCCCCATTAGAATAAATAATCAAATTGTTCCTCAACACTCACATGTGAAATACCTTGGTATACACCTTGACCGACGGCTTACATGGAAACACCACATTGAATCTAAGCTAACACAAAATTAAAATTAACTCAGTTACATTGTCTGATTGGTAGAAATTCCACCCTGAGTCTAGATTGTAAACTTTTGATATACAAGTCGCTTTTGAAACCTATATGGTGCTACGGAATTCAGCTATGGGGTACTGCTTCAGCCTGAAACGTAGAGAAAATTCAACGAATGCAAAACAAAATTTTACGGTTAATAACATCGGCTCCATGGTACATAAGAAACTCAAATTTACATCGTGATTCAAATATGCCACAAGTGACTGAAGCAATTGCAAAATACGCAGGCAAATATTCAACAAAACTCGAGTCGCACCCTAATCCGCTTGCTCGTAATATCTGGAACTTCACTGGATACATCCGCTTGAAAAAGAGGGAACAAGGGCTCTAATACTTAACACTACAGATGAAATTGCTTGAAAATAATTTTATTTTTTTGCTTTGCACGACTCTTATGTATTATTAACTTCTATCACTAGTATATGTCCGACACTGGTGGGGCCTAATAATAATATTTAGATTTAAGATTTGAATACTTATTGTTAGTTCAATTTTGAAGATACAATAAATAAATATACGTATTAAAAAAAACTTATAGTGCCAAAAGTGTTTGGCTGGAAAATGCCACGCGCATAGCCGGTTCATACGCTGTCAGTGCAATTTTTACACACATGTGATTTTTTTATGGCCAGTATATCGTAAGCTGTCGGTGGAGCGAATAAAATAAATACTTTGGGCAATATGGGAGCTCTAGCATACGTACATTAAAATAACTGATTTGAAGCTTCGAAGTCATGTTTGAAATTTCGTTTAAAGTTATTGATTGCAATCGAATTATTTCAGCAGAAAATTGATCAAAAACTTTAAATTTTATAAAATTAATTTTGCAACAAACCGATTAAGAAGGTAAAATTATACATACAGCTAGTGTCATTAATATTCGGTTTTCAGATTCGCAATCAATAAAAAGTCGATGAAACAATGGCAACCATTTAAACTGAAAAATTTCTTTCATTATTTTATTTAGCAATTGAGTACGAATATGAATTCATAAAAAATAGTCGAAAAAATTATATCAGTAATTAAAAACTGACAGATTATTTGAAGTACTTCAAAAAATGTAGCGTCATTAATATTCGGTTTTTCGATTAGTAAAGGAAAAATCAATTGAGTATGACCTGTTTTGATTATAGTTCGACCTTTTAAGGATATTTATCTCATCAGAGGACTTCACTTAAACAATTTGACATATTTTGAAGTAAAAAAATATACGATCTTTTTTCCAAATATCACTTTAGTTTTCCTCCCAGTTGTAACTTAAGTTGAGAATGTGTCACAGATTTTACGGGATGAATTTGTCACTCAAACTTGGATTAAGATTAATATCTACCAATTCGTGGGTAAGATGAACCATTTTAAAGTAACAACATGCAAGCTATACCTGAATTGGGGTGGTTTATGACAAGGGTCAGTCATATCATTCGCAATACTGAAATTTGTTAAATATATTAATCACACTAACTGTACATAATTATACATGGTATAATTTTACCATGGTCGTACTTTTATTCAAATATAATATAATTTGCCTTCTGTGTGTGTAATCGTGTAATAAATAAAACATAAAACAATTTAAATAAAGTATAAGGTCTAGACTTACATGAAGAATCCTCTGTTAGGATCAAACGCAGTTTTGATCAATTCTGATAAAAATTCCCGAAAAACGCCGCCGCCATCAATGCCCGCCTCATCCAAACCCAATGATGAAACAAATTGAATACGGAATTTCAATCGTAAATCAGGTTCTGCCACAAAATAATATGTGTACATATGTATGTATATGTATTTAAAATTCTGTTTTTATATTATGAATATGAAATAAATACTTGCACCTACCATTTTCTGGTCTCAGTTTATCATAGGCATCTTCATACAGATGTGTTCTACGTACAGTCAATGTTATAGAGGGTCCCTGCAGAAATGCTTGCAAATGACCTTGAATACGCATTTTGTCAGCTGCAACGAGGCCCTGTAAAATACCCACGCGTTTACTGAAAGCCACAATAAAAGGAATTTCTCTCAAAATAGTTATCGAACGTATTTGTTTCGTTGACATAGGAGGACCATTTTCAAAATCTTCGCGTGTAAAATCGCGTATCGGTTGAAATGGTCTAATGCCACGTGTGCGGCTGCCGCGGGTTAAGGGTAAATCAGCCGGACGATCAAGGGGCAAATCCAGTCGTGTGACCGTCCAATGAGACTCCGGACAGAAACCCAATCTTAAGTCACGGGTGTGTATTTGATTTAGTACAAACACAACTACTTTCAAAAGATTAGACCATATTTGCTTTTGTTGCTTGATCTTTTTGTCATCGGAATCGGAACGACCCAAAACAAAGCGATAATGTTGATTAAGATTTGAACGTGTTTCAGGAAAAGCCAATTCCACTAAACCCAATGAAACTTCTTTTAAAGTCTTTGATAATTGCACTATTTCTGCCAAAGAAAACGGCATAAGGCGCACATGTAGAGCTAACTGTAGAGGTTTCTCTATTAAAAGTTTGTCATCACAAAACTCTACATCATGCAGAGTGGGTAAAAGACGTCCGAAGAGCATACAAAATGTGGCCAACAAAGGCACAAATGATTCAGCACCAGTGTGTTTAGCTGTAAGATTAATTTAATAACTATTAACAACTCAAAAACATGTATGATGAAGTGTCTAATACTTACGAACAACTCCTTTCGAAATCAATGTCAGTGGTGCATTAAAACCCTGTTGTTTCGATTGTGATATCAAAGTAAACCAAACGGCACGTATAAAGTTTGGCATGAAGGCCAAAGTATATAAAAGCCTTTAAAAAATAAAATGCAAATCGTTTATGAAGCCCATATGAAGATTCCAACTGAACTTACTTATATTCGAACATGGCCATTTTGTTATAAATCATTAAATTATGACAAATTTCGCAAAGCCCATATAATACGGCTTCATCTTTCAGATATTCCTCTATGTGATCTAATATACAGTGTACACGTTCGCCTTGATTTAACAGTTCTATACATTCCACAAGGCTTTCTTTTTCTTTATCCGATAAGGGTATCGAACAAGCGACATCCATTGTGTCCATAGATTGTATAGTGCGATTATTTTTAACCCGATCATCTTCATCATCGCTTTCATCTTCGGACGATGAGTCTTCGCTAGCAAGAGCATGATGACATTGATGATGACTGCCATGCTTTAAAGACGATTTGGGTAATTGTAAAATCTTAGGGGATACTTCAGCAATAACTTTTATATAATCTCCTAACAATGATTTGGTATGAAGGGAGCCTAAGGATAATGCAAAACATACAAAATATTAATTCGCTTTTAAGAAATTTTCAAAAACTTACTCAATTGTTTCCGATCCAACAACAATAGAGAATGTAATAAAAATGTACTAAATATCCTGGTTGGCTCCTGACTTTTCACATTAGTATATTCTTTTACTCCGGAAGACGAATCGGAATTCGTGGAACTATTAAGACTTTCAGCAGCTGAAGCACCGGTAAACGTAACCACCGGACTACTATCGACTTGCATTTTTTCAGGCAGTTCTGATCGAGTGCATCGCTGTAATGTCTTCAATAAATATTCGAAGGGGAATTCGGTGCATTCAGCAAAGCTGGGTATTAAAAAATAACGTACACAATCGGTAAATGGCAATGCCAATATGTACTTCGTAAAAGATTGACAAACGATATTGCCGTAGGAAATACCAAATGCCGCTTTATTGGCTAACAATAATGGTCTAAGCATTAATTGCAATATAGTCTCTGAGAATGGATTTGGTGGATGAAGGGTCTCACCATCCAAGGGTGGACATTTTAGCTCCAATAAATTACGCAGACGTTTGTAATAATCTTTATCTACTAAATAACGAAATATATGATTTAAATATGTTTGTATTAATTGTTCGTTTTCCACATAACGTTCTATAGATGACTCAGCTGTAAATGTTTCTAGCATTCTCAGTGGTATGGCCTGCGAACTTTGCTGAATAGTTGTTAACTGTATGATACACAAATCGAGAAGCTTTTTAAGACGATGCAACCAAACAACGTCTGTTGTGGAGTTTTGCACTAAACGTATAGGATTCTTTAAGACTTGCTGACAGATTTCGATCTAAAAAAAATTAATGTGAAGATGAAATCAAGAGAGGGAGAGAGACGGAGAGAGTTTTTAATAATTTGCTACTTAAGTTATAAAATAGTTATTATTTTAATATTAAATATATTCCGGTTTTTCGGTTTCGTTTTACCTTCAGTTTGTTTACAAATATATGTATGTATACATGATAATCTCGCGGGGTATGCCCTGTAATTCGAAACGAAAGAAAATGCTTTCGAACTTACATGTTATAAACAATCAAATTCAAAATCATTTCCTTTGTTTCACACAGAATTTAATATTTTATTAAAGAAAAGTTCAGAAGAAAAAAGTAGTTAACCGTAAGTAATATATAAAAAATCGTCGGGAAGAAAACAAAACATACAGAGTAAACATTTCAGTTAAAGCACTTACAGTCTCGGGTTTCCTTCCCAAAGAGCAATTAGAGAAGTCTTCGAAAATGTTAATAACAGCGTGACGATTCGAATTATATTTAGAATTTATTATTAATTTCTGAATTATTCTTCTGTGGACATTTGACAAAACGGCCGGCTTCTCTCGAGATAAGACAATTTTCCAAGATTTTTATAGTAAATATAACATTTTAATGCTCTTCTGTTGCTCTAAACCCCGTATTTCTAGGACCCACATAGGGACCAAACGCAGTAATTTCACGGATTAATTTTAAAGAAAGCTCAAGTGCCGTGCCGTGAAAACTGAAAGTACTAGCTTAAAGTTCACAAAATTCTACATCATTAGGATAAAAAATAAATGTGAAATAGGTAACGGTGCTTTTGTAATGACGCTTTAAAATTTAATATTGCGAGAGAAAGCAGAAAAAAGCCAAAAACTTTGCGCAATTAAATACTTCTTACCTCAAGTATTTTTGATAAATTTGTAAATCTAACCATGAAACAACCATCAAGATATTTATTATTTGGCTCCAATTTGCTATCAAACTTATTTGAGAAATTGTTTCTGTTTTTAATGTTTGTTTATATTGGAAGTGCAAGAAAAAAATGGATTTTCTCAGTTTAAGCGGAAATAAAGTTATTAAGCAGAGATTTTAATTTTTTTTTATGGTTGAGATAACAATCGTTATTTTAGAAAAATTTATGCTGCGCATCGTTGCGCCTCAGACGTAATATACGAATTAGTAATATTCATACGCGTTGAGTTACCAACAATAACTTTTATTGCTGTTGTTATATTAGTCACGTGAGTGAGAGTCACGCGAGGTCGTGGTTGCATTTGTATATAATGAGTTAAAAAATAACATTTGTGAATTTAACTAACTTTCTTAAGCTAGTTAAAAAATCTATTTTCGGATAACTGGTATCCAAAGTCATTCAACGGCAGGCAATTCTCGGGAGCAATTCATGTTTGCTTGTTTTGTTGGTTAAACACCGTTTATAATATAAACTTCTTATATGTGCCCTTAATTATAAAAGTGGTCTAAGTCATGTTTTTTTAAGATTTAATATTTCTAAGCAAAAATGCATATGACTTAGACCACTTTCACAATTAAGGGCACATACACATGTATGTATATGTACATTTTGTTCCTGCTTCAGTTTTTCCATGATATAAATATAGGATTATTATTGTATTTGAGTCAAATCAAATAATACTTAAAAAATAATATAATTTATTTTATTACAAGCTTAAAAGTCGTAGTATTTATAACGCATTGCTGATGGTACGAATGGTAAAGTTTAATACACCATTGGAAACGACTTGAAAAAATTTTTCAAATGATGCACTTTTTTTAATATGTTGTCTTGGGACAAAATACGAAAATATGCAAAAAAAAACTTCAAAAATAGACCTTTTTTAAAATATTTCCCCAAGTCACTTTACATATAATCAATTACATCCATACATATGTATATATGTACATATATATCTGTACATACAAAATTCTTGTAAGTTTCCTTCCAACTTCCGAAATGATGAAGCACTGTTAGCTTAATGGCCAATGTTTCAATTTCAGTGCAAAAAATACTTACCAATCTTTCACCATCTTTAGTTTCCTTATTGTTATAAAAAAATATAATTCGTTTTAGTAGGAAAGCAAGGTTTTCTTCTTGTGAGAGTTTGTCACGATGAGTGTGTATAAATTCATCAAATGTTTCCCTTTCATAACGTTTACGCCTCTGGCGGTGTATAAATGAACGAGAATAGGATTGCAAAATAACTGCTCCATTGTTTTCTCGACGTAATTGATTTCTTTTCAAGCGCTCTTCTGCTGCCTTGCGTATAATCGTTTCCCGATCGCTACTTGTGGAAGCACCACCAAAACTTTGATTTGGTTTCCGTCGATATTCACCATCGAAGCCAAACATTGTTGCGTTTTGATGTCCTAGTTGTTCCACTTGTTGTCCAGACAAATTGGGTAATACTTAGCAAATTTTTTCAACAACTTTTGCACTGGTGTCTTTTGATTTCGGTCAAATATTTATTACAATTTCGAGTTTTTTGTTGCTATTTCTTTGTTTTGCCCATTCAGCTGTTATATTCTAACTGCATATTTTATAAATTTGGTTTTTTTATTGTAATTAATTTAATTTCTGAGCTTTTTATTAATAGTCACCTTTTGTGTATTTTCTTTTTTTTAATTCAGCATGACACTAATAATTTAGTTAATTGTCAAATGTGACGTTTGACTGTTTTTGTTTTTAAACTACGCTCTCTTCAAATAACAAAAAAACATATGATAAACAGGGAACTGGGTGTCACGTAAAAGAATGAAAATTAAAATTTTTTGAGAACAGGGGTTGAGAAATGATACTTATTTACATAAGGAGCCCTTGCCGCAAGAAACTCATAACTCAAAAAATTTGTTAATATAACAGCATTAATCGGCATCACGGCTACCAGATGCGACGATTTATCGACATTTCGACGATTTTTTGTGCCGGAAATAGCAAAATGACGATTTGACGATTTTTTCTTTACATTGACGATTTTTCATAGAGCAGCTTTTTATGAAAAATTTACTGTTAAAATTCATATATGAATACCCAAAAAAATATTTTCGTGTAGTTTTGCTGACTCTCTTAATAATTTATTATTTAATTTGAAAAAAATTTATTTGTTGATGGCTTCGCGTTAAATAAAAATATAATATTGGCATTTATTATTCAAAGTTGGCCTTCCAATTTAGACATTTTGAGTCAATACTCTATTGTTGCGATAAATAAATATACATCGTCGGTTGGTTATTGGTTTGCAGCTTAGTATATTCAAAATATATTGTATGTATATAAAATAAAACATACATATCGTCGGTTGGTTACTGGTTTGATGTATAGAACAAAAATGTGTTTTCGAGAAAATCGATGAAGAATGTTTCCTTCATTAGTTTTATAAAAATACACGATAGAAAAATGACAAAAATCGTTGTTTAGGCATGTCCCAATCATAACAAAAATATTGTTCAATCCTTTTCGAGTAGTTTAAATTACTGTATATATTTAAGTAGAAAATATCAATTTTATTCATGCAACATGACATTTAAAGTAAAAACAACGGAAGATATAAAAGGCAGTTTGAATATATTCAATAAAAGAAATTTTATTAATAAAATATATATATGAATTTCATTTGATTAAAACATAATACAATAATAAAAATTTTGTATTTTGCTTTGAATCACGTTCGATGAGTAGAATATGCATTGATATACATCATAACAATTGCGAATAACAATATTAATACTTTTACGTTGGAAATGTGCCACATATCCCAAAATTTATCGATTGCTGTAAAACAATTTTTTAAATGTTGATATTGGAAAACTGTGAACGAATTTGGAAAGAGGACACATTATTCATATATAATCAATCAATAACTAATTTTTTTAAATGTTCCATACATCAAATCGACGATATTTATACATGTTAAAAAAGTACATTTCGATATGTCCGATTTTTCTGAAGATTTTTCGAGCACGAAATGACGATTATTTTATAGTTTATCGGGATTTCGACGATTTTTCGATAATTTTATCTGGCAGCCCTGATCGGCATATCCTCTTTACTGCACGTCTCCACGCGCAATAATTATTTCCGAACATAATAGTATGTTCACATGGTACCGCTTCGCTCTCTATTCATGCTTTATACCCCAATCACGAACGAATCTACTTGCTTCGCCATACAAAATTATGAGAGCGAATAAAGT
Source organism: Nowickia ferox (assembly GCA_936439885.1). NCBI lineage: Eukaryota > Metazoa > Arthropoda > Insecta > Diptera > Tachinidae > Nowickia > Nowickia ferox. The sequence goes on along the minus strand of OW387027.1, from coordinate 33,973,587 downwards.
AGATTCAATATGAATCTACTTGCGAAGCCGTAAAATTGGTATCTTCTCTAACTTTTATCGCAGTTTATCGCCAGTTTAACTGAACTAGCTATCAAAACAAAATAGGTATATGTGCATGTGTGTGTTTGTGTTTGTGAACAAATAAAAACAAACCAAAAAAACAAAGATGCGACTTTAAAATAAATGAATTTAATTTAGTTATGAATAGTATAAAAAGGAAAAATAAGAAGAAAATATAGGGATGCCTTCAAAAACAAGATTTTGAATGAGTTGAATATATGTAAGTATGTATGCTTATATGTATGTACGTATATATATATACGTGCGTATGATACGTATGTATGTGTGAATATACATTAAAAAAATGCCACACGAACAGTCATACCAACTTTTTCAGAGCAAAAAGCACTAAATGCAATAAGTATATTTGTATGCACATAGCTATATTTTTATTTTTTATTTATTTAATTTCAATAGAAATGAATGGCTCCGGGCCCGCCGGACAAACTTTCCAACAAAAGATTCAGTGTTCTTAGAAAATCCTCCCAAGAGGTATAGATGAAAACAATTTCCATGCTTCCCAGCTCCAACCAATAATAACAAAAACTTTCCAAAATATGTATTAATATCATCCACGGACACAAACAAACCAATATCAAAACTAAGCCCTTTCGCTATTAAGAAAAGAATTGAAAGTATCACCACCGAAATAGATTCCATATCATTACTCCGGGACGGAAGTCTGCTGATTCACGCATAGCCACAAATTAATCAAATCAAAGTCATTAGCAAACGTATGTCCAATTTCGTGTAAACTATATGACACACTCAATTCAGTTAAAGGAGTCAGAATAAGAATCACTCATGAGATGAAAGATCAAGGAGTAACTGGTGTCTTAAAACTTAGGGGCCATCCACATATTACGTAACGCCATTTTTCCGATTTTTGACCCCCCCTCCCCCCCAGTAACAGATCGTAACAATTCTTAGACCCCCCCCCTTCACAATAACGTAACAAGACCTTTAAAAAAATTTAAATTGTTTTAAGTTTTTATTTAAAAAAAAATTAAATTTAATTCATACACATACATATGTATGGATTTTTAAATAACTTTTTGTTTGAATTGAAGTAAATTTCTTTATTTAGTTATTACAAACTAATATACAAATATTTTTATGGCATTTTCTTAAGTTTCGTTTAGGATTTATTCATTTATTTATTTTATTTATGGGAAAATGCAAGTAATTGAGAATGGACGAATATTCGGGAATTCGAATACTTTATTTTTATTTTCTGTTAGACTAACACAGTGCGTAGACAAAAATCAAATAAGCTTGCAAAATATAAATAATAACAATTATGTATTTATGTACATATGTACATATGTATATGCATATATTTATATCCATTTAACACTCATGATTCTTGATTTATTATGTATTTCTTTGATAAATTAAATACATAAATAAATGAAAAATCGAAGTGTTTTTGTACGAAATTAGTAAAATTTATGTTACGTAACAATTTTACAGACACCCCCCCTACCCCCCCCCGTAACAAATCATAACAAAACTCTAATCCCCCCCCAAGGGCGTTACGTAATATATGGATGGCCCCTTACCCGGCCTAACCAAGATGGAAATTCTCGTACACCAACTGGCACGATGATAATTACATTCGATCTCTACCGGTTACCTACAATACTAGACGTGGCATGGTACAAATGCAAGATGCACCATTATATACCCAATCCAATGCGGTACAAAAACTGCCAGCGACTTGGAAATACTAAAAGCCGATGTAAGAGTAATAAAACCTTGTCCCGTATGTAGTCTACCGCCACATATGCCAGAAAAATGCACACGCATATTCTGCACCAACTGCTCCGGAGATCATTCATCAGCTGATGATAATTGTCCTCGATATACACAAATGAAAGATTTTAAAAATCAAAACCAAGAATCATTGCAGTATTGGGGAAGGCCGGCCTAAATACAGTGAAAGTAATCCGACACGTGAAAATATCCAAAGCTCTTATGCAGCCGTCACAACCGAATCTCCAACAAAACGCAAAGAAACTCCAATCAAGCAAATAGAAACAACTAGATCATCCTCACCAACTATGAAACTAAATAAACAACCTACAACAGAAACATATCATCTCAACAACACAAATACACCATTGACATCCAAAACTCATTCTACAAAAAAAAAATCAATGAAGCCAAAAGAAATACCTCTACAATAACGGAAGTAAATAAACCAACAACATCTACGAACAACAACAATAATCCAGATCATGAAAAAATTTGCAATGAAGTAAATAATCCTAAAATAGCGACAACTTGAAAAAAATTACAATGAAATAAATAAACAAACTACATCAACTAACAACAACAATAATTCATCTACTGAAAAAAATAACACTTTATTGTCACCAATGTCTTCTTTGACGCAATCTCTTATAAACAAAGACGAGTATTTCATTCCATCATCCGAAGAGAAATCCCTCGAGCCGGATTCGATGGACCTATCAACGCTGTAACCACCTAAGTTAACATTATAGCTGCAGAGGCTCCTGGCGAAGTTCGTATGCAAGTACGAGTTTCGCTTGGAGCCTCTCCACCTCTTACCATAACAAGCTCAGTACAACAGCTGCTTTTACGAATTTTACATCAAAACTCATACTTAAATACTTTTAAACATGTAATTTGTCTTGCTACAGTGGAATATACGCGGATTTAAAAACAACTACCCTGAGCTCAAGTTACCTATAACGATAGAGAAAATAGATCTTCGTCCCCACATAAAAAACTATGTAGCACTCAAATTTAAAGAAACCCGTTCGTCTCACTACCACTATACCATTGTAAATCCTCATAACGATCGACCTTTCTATCCAATCGATGTTTTGAAAAATAAAATAAGAATTTTTTCCAGACTACGTCTGGGACACAACGCATTTTCACACGACTGGTTATTAAACAAAAATGCACCACGGCCTAACTGCAATAAATGCAACTGCTTCCTAACAATCAAACACATCCTTTTGGAATGCCCGCTTTTCCATAATAAAATGAACCAAATATTTGGAAGCATACTCGCAATGGATCTCTTAAAGGAAACTTCCACGGTCAACATCAACAAAATAAACCAAAGTAAATTTATATAAAGTATATGCAAGTACTCAGGTGATTCATTTTTTTCTCGTGTAGTGTTAATGCCTGAATGTCAAAAGTTGTATACAATTTTCGTACGCCATTTTGTTTTGTTTTGCTTTGTTATATACTATTGTGTATACTGAAAGCGTATGTGAAAAAGTTTAAATAAATTTTTACTCAAAAAATGAGTTACAAAACATTTAAAAATAATTATGTGAAACAATTTTAAATGTTTAGTTGAACTATAGTGAATTTTAATCAGAAATAATTTCTTAGTCGGGCTTAAGTTCAGTAATTTCAATTCTTATTGAATGAAATATTTTTTATTAATTAATGTGAGTTTCTAAAGAAGAGAAGAAAAATTAAATTAGACTATAAGCTCGGGGAAATACCGATATTTTTCTGTGCAGCAACGCACTTCATCAGCACCCAAGTCTATCTACTGGGGTAGAGATTGTTATTACCATCAGCTATTTAACGCAAATTTTCAATGAAATGGAATATGAGAAATATTGTGTATACAATTATTGATTTACCTTTGGCAAACACATTTGTAAGTATCACTATTCATTTTCTCTTTATCCGTTTTTTCATTTTTCTATTCAGGTTAGCACGAAGTTATGTCACTCTACCTAAGTATATTTAACTATTCTTGCTTGTCTTTTACGATCATCACATTAATTATTTTTACTTATTCGATGTACCGTCGGTACATACATGTAAGTATTAATGTAGTGGATATTATGTTACATTGTTTTTACTTTCTACAGTTGATTTACTTTCCAGTATATGAAACTGTGATTGCCAAGTGAACATATATTTCTCACGTGCCCATGATGATTTAAGTGAAACAATTTTAAATGTTTAGTTGAACTATAGTGAATTTTAATCAGAAATAATTTCTTAGTCGGGCTTAAGTTCAGTAATTTCAATTCTTATTGAATGAAATATTTTTTATTAATTAATGTGAGTTTCTAAAGAAGAGAAGAAAAATTAAATTAGACTATAAGCTGGGCGAAATACCGTAGTAAATGTGCCTTGGCAAAACTCGTTGAGACCATGTCCAATTTTGCCAGCTTCATGCTAATTTTCCATTATACATAATGCCGCAAGTTTCTAATTATAACTAGTCATCTAATGAATTTTGTAAAAGACTGAAATTATAAGATATACATATATATAAGGTTGTATAACAAAAATGATTGAATCCAATTTCCATTATATATATATATATATATATATATATATATATATATATATCTTTGAGCTATGAAATTGTTCGAACCTAAATCTTTAATGGAAATTGGATTCAATCATTTTTGTTATACAACCTTACATTCATACGTACATATATGTATATTGTATATAACTAGTGAAGAAAAAAAGCTAAAATAAAAGACAACATAAACTAAAAGCAAAAGGAGATTTTATCTTACGTTAAAATACCCTACTCGATAAAACAAGGTAATATCCCCGTTGATTTAATGACAGCATAAGAACTAATTATCTCGTTCTTTGTTTTTCATTCCCTTAACCCATAAATTATAACTATTCCTGACGAGTGGTTATAATTGGATTTCCCTTTCAAGGTTGGCCCACTCATCATCTATACCGTTCCCTCCTTGGAAGAAAAATCTTTAAAATAAAACCCCATTTTATTTCATGAAAAAATGGGTTTTAAAAGATATTATTTAAGTGCAAAAAGTAGTACACTACAAGCATCAAATTTAAATTGGCACTATAATTTTTGTTTTTCAATCAGTGCTTATGCAAAAGTAATGCAAGTTGCCAAGGTCTGGTTCTATTTATCTGTTTTTGACATTCATCCATTATTCTTACACAAACAAATCGCCTGTTGTTTTTGAACTTTCTTAGTTGTTGTAGACCTGCATACTTTATATACATAAATATGCTTTGGTTGGGCATTTAAGTATTATTTAAATGTCTCTCAACTTTGCACTGAAAAAATGAATTTGTTACTTAAATGGCACGTAAAGCTAAATGACACATAACTGATAAGTCAGTCATTGGGCCTAAACAAAATTACTTAATTTGGGATATGTCAAAATGTATGGGAAATTAGTTAATTTCAACTTCATTTTGGTCGAAATCATGACATTAATGGCCAAATGGTTGTTCTCCTAAGTGTCCACTTTAAGAATAAGAGACTGGTGTGGGGGTCCAAGAGTGCTCCACGGCTTTTTTGTGGCCATTTTCGATTAACTCGATTTTCTTGAAAACGGCTTGACAGAATTTTAGCACGGTTGTCTCATTTTGTTCTCCTAAGTGTCCACTTTAAGAATATATGAGACTTTGGCGTGAGGTTCCAAGAGGGTTCCTGGGAAAATGCATCCACGGGTTTTGCTTAATTTGGTCCCTTGAATTCCCAAAATAGATGCTGGCTTCTTATGCCCATTTTTTTAGTTGGTAATCAAATTGTAATTATTTTTAAGTTCTAATTAAATACGAAATTGTGTTTTTGAGTGCATAATTAAATAATTAAATGCCCAAACTTGTGTAATTAAGTATTATTTAAGTTTTATGAGCGCACCATATGTTTTTATGCGTATATCTGTTTATTGAAAACATACACATGAACATCATGTGGTCGTATTGAAAACATCATGTGTTCGTACTAGAAAGAATTTCCTTTAATTTTCATAAATATATAACATATACAATTCATAGTTTCATATCATGGAATAAATAAATAGAAAATTCATTCTGATGCTCCTTTGGTTTCATTAAATGTTTTTTTATGCAATTTTAATTTTCTGCATTTTGATAACCTAACTTTCTTATTTATGTTAAACAGCTGTTGTTTGAAAAGCCTTCAATAGTACTGGGAAATTTTGCAGTGCTACCGTAATTTAATAAGAATTTAATTAACCCCTGAAAAAATTAAATCGTATTTAATCACAACTTAATTTTAAATAAAAATTAGCTAATTACGTACTTAATTCTTAAGTTAAAAACTAGGGGTTAATATATTTTTAAAAATACCCATAATTTTTCAATTTTTTCCCGGTTTTTAAATTTAAAAAATCTACGCTTTTTTCTCGACGCTATCGTTTTTTTAATTATGCAGATTAAATGGCGTAGATATGTGCTAACAAAATGCCAGGCTGTACATCTTAAAGTCGTCGTCAAATCTCAGAAGAAAAGAAATTAAACGAAAAAGTCCCAAAAAAGAGACAAAACGAAAAAAAGCACCAGATTTATAAATCCGAACGCTTGGGCATACATATACGAGTATACACAAGCAAGTGAACATCCTTCTCTTTTTTCTTTTCCTTCCCCTTTGAGATTGTCACCCAGAACCAGATCTCCAAGGATCTCAAAACTTTTTGTTTTTAAAATGTCTTTCAAACTGTTAAAAGCATCAAAGAATTTAAAATTCAGTCTTAGATAATCAAATTTGGCACACTGCAAAACGATATGATCTGCAGTATCATCAACCCCACACACTTCGCATTCGGCCGTATCAATAACACCGATTTTTTGCAGATAAGTCTTATCATAGTATGGCCCGCCATCAGCCGACTTGTACCTTGGGTTTTGAGCTACTGTTATCCATAGTGATAACTTGATTAAGTGATGCACACAAGCTCGAAGCGGATGATATTGCTGTCTTATATGAAGAAGTACTAGGCAACTGTAATGTTAACGAATCACTAGTTGGCATTGGACAAAGCGAAGTTGATCGCTGACGAAAAAGTGGATTTGCCGTTAGAAAAAGACTATCATCAGATTTTTTATTTTTATTGCTAACATTAAGAGCTTCAGAACTCGGAGTAAAATAGGTATTTCTGCCGTTAGAACTCACTTCACAATTTTTTGTTTTTGATGTACTCATGTAGAGTATTCCTCTATGTAAGAAAATATTAGTAAGCTTATTTATCGAAGTCAATACGTATTACGAATATTTTTTTGTTTGTATAAGTTTTGTTTTTGTAGTCTTTTGTTTCGTATGTATGTAAGAAAAATTCCGCTATAACGTCTGTTCACTATGAAGGTTCAACGAGAACTTGAACCCATACAATGTGACAAAAATCCAAAGCCGACCTCTCAACCAAATTATGAATCTCATGCATGCAGTGGTTTTGTGACATACAATACTCCAGTGCTTTGCATACTGTTCTATTGTCTGTAAAGATGACGATTTTTCTAAAATTGTCCTGAACTGCTATTTCAATGGCCTTTCTGATCGCCCACATTTCACCAAAGAAACTGGAAGATTTATAGTTTAATCTAAAATAAAACTTTTGTCCTTTTGTAACATTTAGAACTGCTAAGCCGGTGTGTAGCATCAGTCGTAAAAACAATTAAGTCATTATTGGTGTATTCATAGTGCTCTTTTCGGTATATCGCTTTAATGAGTTCTCTTGAAGCATTCTTTTTTGCAAGAGGGAGGAGATCAAACCTGCAGATGATTTTATCAGACCGCTGGGGGTGCTGTATGTTTTAATATTGTCAAAAATATCTTTAAATTTATAATAGATCATACTGTAGCTGGACTTCAAAAGATTATTTGATACAATGTTATCATAAAGCGGGCAATTATCAATGTTCAGTTTCACAATCTCCTTGGCTGTTAAAAACCATCCCCTCTTCCGAGCTGGGAATTCATTGGCCAAAACATAAAAAAATATGAAAAGGTGTATTGGGAGTCAGCCTCAAGCATCTTCTTAATGAGGTATTCTGGAAGGTTAGGTTAGGTTAGGTTAGCAGGCTGCTGGTAAGGAAAGGTGAAATTTAGAGTCCAGCTCACTTGGGTCCAATACAATGATCCCTTTGTGTTACCTGTTAGTTGAAGAGAAGATAGTCAGAGAGGGTGATAGGGAAGGGATAGTGATAGAGAAGACAAGTGGTGAAGGAAGATGGAGGAAAGCTTCATTCTTTTACAACTCTGCTTTTTTGCACGCTTTTTTGATAATGCAGTGTTGCAGCGCCTTCTGGTGTTAAATGAGGCGTATGAAATTTTGAAGCTGTGTTTAGTAGCTATTTTATTAGTTATTTTACTTCGCCAATGATTCTAACGAAGGAGGGCGCTCTGATGTTACATTAGGATTAGTATCTGATGATGCAGGTGTAGTTTTTAGTGACCAGTCCTTATGCCTGCATCACTACAACTTTTCCCACAGCAACTGATTCAAAGGACACTAATGCACATCAGAAAAATGCGTGGTGTTATTATTTTTAATGACTGTCGGAGACCGGGCTCGAACCCGGGATCTTAGGTTTTGTAGTCAACGTGCTAACTACTTCAGCCAACGCCAGGTATTCTGGAAGGTCGTAATTCTTTTATCCACATATTTGGGAACATTTGACATTGTATTACAGGCATGTTCAATTTTGGATCTGATTATACTTCTATAAAGATTGACCTTTTTTAGAGGTCAAACATCGGAAGACATTGTTACGTTGACGTGACACATCTATTACATTTATATAATGATTGTTCACCTTCAGAGATGAATTGATACATCTGCCTAAAAAAAACAATGCTGTTGCATTGGTCAACAGGTGTGTTATATATTCTCAAATTACTTCTTGCTGCTACCTTTCGCCACATAAACAACTTTGGTCTTATGCAGATTAAAGTCCAGATTAAGATCACTTCACTTATCTGCAATTACAAAATCATCAGCATATTGATATATCGTCGCTGTTTTAACTAACCGACCTAACTGACATTTTTTTGAAAAATTAGTTAAGTGCTTTACTAGACTTTATAAATCATAATACATCTTGTCTACAATTTTCATGACTGTAAGCATTACTGTTGTGCCTATATAAGTAAAAAGATTTCCGACGCAGCCATAAGAATGAATGTATAAAACAACCATAAAAGGTGCTCTCCTGTTAAATTTTCAAAATGTTATTTAGGTCAGTTAGTTAAATCAGCGACGATATTATGGTATTATTATCCTCAATATCATGTAGTTTCTTAGTGTATATATTAAACAAAATCGGAGAGAGACAGCTCCCCTGCGGTAGTCCATTTTTAACCTGCACTTTCTTATTTCCCATGCACAGGATTTTATATGACAGAAAATTGTACAGCCATTTAATGTATACCATATCCAGACCAGACCGATTCAGAGTAGACACAAGTGTGGATAGTTTGACACAGTTGTAAGCATTGCTAACGTCCAAGGACAGAATTAGCACTTTAAATTTCTGAGTTTTCAAGTAAGCAATTTTATGAAGCAAGTCATTTATACACATTGAGTTAGATTTACCTTTCCTATAGGCATAGCATCTCTCCGGCAAGAAGTTGATATCATTTAAATATTTATTTAAGTGTTCTTTAATCATCAAGTTAACCATTTTAACCAATACAGAAATAAAGGAAATGGGTCTGAAGTTCTTGTAATCATTTAAATCCTTACCAGGCTTAGGAATTGGAACAATTTTAATCCTCCTCCAGCCTGGGCTATGTTATTGGACACAAAAGCACTATTCAAGGCAGTAAGCTTAGTCATACCCGACAGAGACCTTTAACATATCATACGTGATCTGATCACACCCCCCAGTTAACTCTTGTTCTTTCTCAGAATCTCCTCAAATTCATCAAAAGAAAAAACCCCAAACTCACGGCAACTACCCTGACCCAAAAAGTCACAGTCCTTCCAAACACATTATCAACAAACCTCCAAGCCTGTCTCGTCCCAGGATGCCTATTAAGGTCGTCTAAGTCCCTCTTTGCCCTCTTAAGCGCAATCTCCCATTCATTCTTAGCTACAGTCATCTCCTCCATATTGACAACACTACAGTACCTGTTACACCTCTTCGTTGCCCCAACCAGTCGCCTAAATAAGCAATCGAGACCATCATGCCACCAATATTTAAGGACTATCCTCCCCCTAAGAACGAAACTATACCCGTTAATCTCCTCTCTTAAAACCCCTCAATCAAACCAATATCAGACTCAAGCTCTAACGTACCCAAACTAGCCAATAATTTGTTCCTAGATAATAAACTGCACCTCTTAGGGACATCCGTCTTCAAATCAAGACCAATCATGGAGTGATGACTACCCCATACCATAAACGGTACAATACACCATTCACACTTCACATTCACTTTAACAAATGACAAATCCAGCACAGAGCCACCATCAGCACTAAGATTTCTCTTAAAGGTCAAAGAGCCATCATAAATAATTAAAATGTTGAATCATACTATACAGATGCCTACCTTTGGGTAACGTCGTATGGTTTCCCCATATATAATTATGGGCATTAAAATATCCCAACAAAACCACATTTTTAAAAGTATCAAGAAACAGAAGTAATTTCTGGATTTCACTTTTAAAAACCTCCAGATTGACAGATGGAGGAAAATATACAGATACAATAATAAAATTAACTCTCAAATTAGTGGTCCTTATAAAAAGAATCTTACAGTCAATAACAAAATCAATTTTCCCAAATTTAATATTTTTCTTGAGACCTATGGCAACACCTCCGCACCCATCTGCCCGAGGTCTCTCAACAATATTATAATTAATAATTTTATGGTCTTGTCCCCTCTTCGAAAAGCTCTCACACAAGACAAAAATCTCAAAATTTTGTCTTAAGAGGAAACCTTCGAGAGAAGCTTTGTTTTTAAAAGATTGAATATTATATTGTAAGATCTTCAATTTTGACTACCATGAATAGATTGGCTGATCACTTCATGATCTAGTCCAATACCAATTCTATTTATCCTTTCCGAAAAATGGCCAACTGCCTCCAAACCCATTAGAAACATTCAAAAAATGGTCCATCATAAAATTCAAAATCTCCGAGGTGGTTTTTTCTAACTCAGTCACTTTTTTATACATCCCTCTCTCATACACAGGTACAGGGTTGTTATATTCCTTAAACATCCTTTCAGACTTTTCAAAATGTGGCTCAAAAACCTGTGGCTTACGCACATTTCTAACTACCGAACTGCAACTTTTCGGAGTGAATACTTTATTCACCTCCCTATCCTTATTTCTCAAACTACCACCTCCCCTCCACATATTTTTTTGTACCAAGGCCGGAAAGTCCTCATTACCATCTAAAATCCCAAATCTATTCTTGCTACCACCCATTAACCTCTCCTTTCGTCATCTTTTTCACCGTCATAATTTTATTAATCTCTTCTTTCTTTTCCCATATCGGGCATTTCCCTCTATCCCTGGCCCTATGATCCGTATGCCCACACACGAGACACCTAGTCGACCCACAAGGCCCCTCACATAAACGCTGCTTGCTACACACCAAACACCTTTGCTTTGATTTACAACCCTTTTTTTGTGTGACTCAACCCATAATAATGTATAATTCAAAAAAATTGATTCCGGAACGTCACTACCCTCAAAACCTAGTTTTACTGAAAAAGTCTTTTCAAAGCCCTCTCCATCTTTTATTTTCTTTGTCATTCTCTTGACCGACGTTATCCTAATCTCAGATTCAATATTATTCAATGCCTCCTCATCACTCAATAATATGGAAATATTCCTGATAACCCCATGATTCAATAAATCTTCTCGGAATAAACGCCCTTACATTTTTGTCCTGCACTTTCTTGTTCATAACGAATCTATTTGCAGCATTTGCACTATCAAAGAAACTATTATAGAGTGTAATCCCCACAGCCCTTATACTTTTAATTCATACACAATTCAAATCTCTTATTTTTTCATAAATATATAGCCCGTTTCTCATTTTCCTATTTTACCCATCTGCCCTTGAAGTGTCCACTAACACCACAAAGTCACCTACATGACTTTTAGAGTGCAAAGTCAATTTACTCACTTCATTCCGATTTCCTATGTTTTCAATTAATTTATTGTTGTTACAAACTTTATTATTTTGAACGCAACTGTTATTTTCATTTGCATCATTCTTCTTACCTTTTTTGCTTTTCTGCCGGTAAATCATCGCCATATTTTTTTACCAATACTAATTACAGCATCACTAAAGATCATGTATGCCGATTCAATTCGATCGCAATTTTCATTATCCATAACCTCACTTATATCTTTTACATTTCTTCTGACTCCCTTACCACCTTTCAAAGCACATTTCATTCATTTATCTGGAATACTCTCCACCGTCTCACAGCCATCCTTGTCTAAAGCAACTTTTTTTCTTTTTTCCAAGCCACATCTCGGCGGAGTGGGATCATCCGCTCTTATGTACGAAATAATCCCCCTTATTGTGAATGGCGTCATCGTCATATCAAGACGGCAGTAAATATTCTCGCTTGTCTTCTCTTTATCGGCAACAATTGGCTCTTTTTGACAATCTGCTACTAATCTCTAAGGCATTGTAAATTAATGGAGCATGTTAATAGAAGTCAATTGTTATCGACAAAGAGTAGACAAGTGACAATTTTTACTGTCGGCTTGATGTGACGTCGACGACGCCATTAAGGGGGAATAATTGACGTCGAAGCGTCTTACGGCAAACAAAATTCCATTGGGATCCCGCGGGCTTCCAATGTGGAGTATGGGATTAAACCTATTACGTAACGCTATTTTCGAAGTTTTTGTAATAGATTAAGGAACAAGGCAATATTTTTTCTTCGTATCATCCCAATCACGAAAAGGCTCAGTATAATAAATAATTTAAGATTTTGCAAAATATTTTAAATAATATTAATAAAACAATTAAACTGATTTAGAAATAAATGAAGCCTCTTTTTATTTATTAAGCCTTAGAGTCCGAAGATGATGATGTTTTTAAATGTTGTTGAAAGGTTTCTATGGCTTCTAATAACGCCAAAGGAACATCCATGGTTTGGTCATCAACAAGTACAATATCAAAAGCATTCATATATCTTTCTAAATTTTGTTCAGGCTAAAATTTAGAAAATAGAAACACAATTATTGATGGGATAAAATTTCAAAGAGTCAATGCTGCTTACGTGGTCAAATAAAAATCCAATTTTTATAATATGCGACGACGCAGGCACACCATTCGCCATGTCAGCATCTCCAATTGAATCGCCCATTACAATTATATGATCTCGATTATGTACCAAATCGTAGTATTCGCTACCATCTAATGCTGTTTCATTTTTGTTAAAAGTATGTATCATGGGCTCTTGGAAACCATTTAGCATCCCATCTTTGTATTGTAAAAAGTTAGAGACCACTTTCACATTAGTGTACAGCACGTTAGCTTGTTGTAATACGGATACAACAGAATTGCCCAATCCCGCTGAAAATACCAAAACAGGTATATCCAAACGATTGAGTGTTTCAAATAAAGTATGAGTGCGATCACGTAAATCATCTTTATATTGACCAGCGATACCGTCAATTTCACTTTGGCTCAAGGGAAAACCACTGAAATTAAAGATAGTACAAGTAAAAATCTATCATAAAAAATAATTTGGTTTTTTTATGAATAAGGCAGTACATATATGTTGGAGCGCAGCTTTTTTCTGGACTATCTAACTTCCGTATAAATAATATAAGACGCTTTAACTGCTCAAACGTTTATTCGGGAATAAGATTTAGACAAAAAGTACAAAGTAAGAAAGAAAAACCAGAGTAGCAAATATTAGCATTGATCAACATAGTTGCACATAAATGTACTCTAAAACTCCAATACTCCTCCTCAATGCCAATATTTATACTAAGTTCAAATAACAATATACAATATGTGCTTAAAAATAAAAAATACATTACATAGTCAGACCTAGAAGTTTTGCAAATCGTTCATGGCTAACCCTTTGCAGATTTTTAGTCAACACATCAGCAATCATGTCTTTAGTATTACAATATTTCAAATTTATCTGCTTTTTCTGATATAAATCTCGAATGTGATGGTATTTAATGTCGATATGCTTACTACGGGCATGATAGACTGGATTCTTCACAAGATGCAATGCCCCCATGTTGTCGCCTTGAATTTCAATGACATCATTATACAATTTGATCTCATTCAATAGTTTGCTAATGTATGTTGCCTCTTTGGCCGCCGAAGAAAGCGCCATATACTCAGCTTCAGTACTGGATAATGCAACAGATTGTTGCTTTCGGCTTTCCCATGAAAATGCTGCACCTGCTAATAGGAAAGTGTACCCCGTATAAGACTTGCGGTCAGCAGCATCTCCACCCCAATCTGCGTCGACATAACATTTAATTGGACAGCCAGTTTTATGATACTTTAGTTGCATATTCTTCGTTTTGTTCAAATATTTTAAAATTCTTTTCGCTGCGGTGAAATGTTCAATATGAGGGTCGCTATTTCTTTGTGATAGTTTTGAGACAGAGTGTAAAATGTCAGGCCTAGTACATAGACTAATATACATAAGAGAACCTATCAACGACTGGTATTCGACTTGATCGACTCTATTACAATCTTCATTATTACACGTAACTTGGAAATTCGGTTCCAAAGGTGTCGCCACGGATCGACAGTTCTCCATGTTATACCTTTTCAATAAATTTTCTATGCTTCCTCTTTGATCAATTGCAATTTCGCCCGTTGGTTCGTTTCTTTCCACTTCAATATTCAAAAAATGATTCACTGGCCCTTTGTCCACTACTTGCAATCTTTCTGCAATTGCTTTCTTAATAGAATTCATCTCGATTAAGCGATTAAGTTAATTCTATTTTCAATTTCTTTTACATATAAGCATGGCTCACTTTCACACGCATAAAATCCAATTTCATTTAGAATAGAATTTAACTTACGGTTCCATTGGCGTCCTGACTGTTTCAGACCATATAATGCCTTCTTTAATCTCAATACATGACGTGGTCGACTTTTGTCCACAAACTTTTCCGGCTGGGTAATATAAACATCTTCGTCTAGTTTACTATTGAGGTATGCTGTTGAAACATCCATCTGGTGTAAATGTAGCTCGTATTCAGCCGCTAATGCAAATACCATTCTTATGGTCTCGTATCTGACAACCGGAGAAAATGTTTCATCATAGTTAACTCCATAAACCTGAGCACAGCCTTTTGCCACCAGTCTAGCCTTAAATCTTTCGATGTCACCATTCTTATTCTTCTTAAGCGAAAAAACCCATCGGCTACCTATAGCATTCTGCTCAGTAGGCGGCTCAACCAGTTCCCACGTTTCATTTTTCAAAAGTGCAGTGTACTCACTTTCCATAGCATCCCACCAAAACTGTGAATACTCACACGATAGAGCCTCATTTACGTTTTCGGGGACGTCAATATTTTTAGAACACATAAAATTAATAGTGTTGTATACTTTTCTGGGTCTACCCTGTGCTCCGCGAATAATTCTCGGTCTCCCCTTTGCCCTTTTGGCCGGTTCTTCCTCAAAGCCATGGAACTCACTTGCAGATTCATAGTCGCTTTCATTTTGAATATCTACTTCAGTACCTCCTATCTCAACGCCGTTGTCATCCTGTTGTTCGATTCTAGTTGGCAATAACTCTATATCAGCTTGACCTTTCAATTCCGTCTCTATGAAATAAACATCTCTGCTAACGATTATTTTTCCTGTTGTCTTCTCATATAAGCGATAGGCTTTTGCAGTGTCTGAATACCCTACCATAAGGTATTCCTTACCCTTAGGTTTAAACTTGCCATGTTGTTTTTTGTCCAATGCAAAAGCAACCGAGCCAAATGTTTTGAAGTGTTTGACCACCGGTTTACGTCCAAACCAAACTTCATGCGGCGTCATATTATGTATTGCTTTAGTGGGAGATCTATTCCTTAAATATGCGGCAGTATTGATTGCTTCTGCCCAAAGATTTTCATTAAGGCCCGCACCAATTATCATGCACCGCGCCATCTCTACCAGAGTGCGATTGAACCTTTCGGCAACGCCATTTTGCTGCGGAGTATAGGGTACGCTCAATTGTCGAACAATTCCATTTTCTTTCAAGTAGCTATCAAAGGCGGCATTCACAAATTCGGTGCCATTGTCGCTGCGCAGTATTTTAATCTTACGATTAAGTTGTCGCTCGACCATAGATTTAAACTCTTTAAACTTGCAAAACACCTCACATTTCGTTTTCAAGAAATAGACAAAAACGTACCGACTCTTGTCGTCAATGAATGTCAACATGTATTTTGCACCACCATTGGATACACTGTTCATAGGACCACACACGTCACTGTGTATAATTTCGAGCAAATCAGTAGCTCTACTCTCCGAACATTTGAATGGTCTGACACTGCATTTACATTGCAAGCAAACATTACAGTCCATGTTATCAGGGATGTTTACATTTATACCAAGTACCATATTCTTATTCACTAATTGCCGCAAACTAGCAAAATTCATGTGTCCAAATCGTTTATGCCACTTCATTACCTCGTCCGTAGCGCCACATGAAAGAAAACATTTATTATTATTATTTACACCATATAAAAATAATCCGCCGACCCTTTTGGCTTTAAACAAAACCTTACCGCTTTTACTTATCACCGCTTCTTTGTCACTAAATGTAACATTACAACCACCACTTACAGCCTTACCAACCGAAATAAAATTACACTGCAAGCATGGAACATAGAGCACGTCTTTCAATAGTATTTGAAACTCCTTTATGTAAACCTTTCCTTTACCCTCTGTCAAAATTTTGTCACTACCAGCAAGTACAATTTCTTCTTTATGTTCTTCAAATTCTTCAAACATACTGCGGTCGCAACACAAATGTGCTGATGCGCCGCTGTCGACGCACCAAATATTCTGCCGCAATGTACTCTCATTTGATACCGAAAAAGCAGCACGATATGTTTGATCGTTTTTTTGTTCTGCTTTTGAACCTCTTTCTCTGCATTGCGCTGCGTAGTGACCACTTCGGCCACAGTTAAAACATTTAAAATTATGTTTTTTGCGAAAAACGTTGTTCTCGTTGTCTTTGTTGTTTCTGTTATAGCTGTTCTTTTGATTTCGTTTTTTCTCCTTTCCGTCGCCTGCCATAAATGCCTGTACAGTTTTTTCTGTATTTGTAGTTTCATTGTTGTTTGCCTTTCGTCTTTGACCTTCTTCGATTAATTTAATTTTAAGTGTAGATAATCCTGGAAGCTCATCTCTTGCTTCAAGGGCCACCACCAGATTCTCATATGTTTTCGGCAAACTAGCCAGCAACATAATTACATAAAGCTCCTCCTGAAGGGTAACACCGGTTTCTGCCAATTTATCAACAATTGAGGCAAAGTTGCTTATGTACTGTTGAATACATTCATCTGCTGCCATACGCGCTTCCAGAAGTTGCTTGAACAATGTTACTTTACGCACGGGTCCCTTTGGGCGATGTACCTCTTTTAATGTGTTCCAGGTGTCAGCAGATGTTTGACAATTTTTAATGTACGATATTTGCATAGGGGTTGAACACAATATTAGTGTAGCTGTTGCTTTCTCATCCTTTGCAACCCATGCTGCTACAACAGCAGCATTTGTACTAGTTGATTCAGGCTTTACTGAAGCACCCGACACAACCGACCATAAATCTTGGTGCACAAGCACGCTCCTCACCTGAAGGCTCCAAGAATCGTAATTCGTATCATCTAACTTGGGTATGTTACACATAGAGGCCATCTTTATTCAAATTTATAATTTCTACTTATTCTCCCTTTCTTTTCTTCCTTTCCCATAAAACTTTATGTACGACCTGGGCCCATAACCTGTTGGAGCGCAGCTTTTTTCTGGACTATCTAACTTCCGTATAAATAATATAAGACGCTTTAACTGCTCAAACGTTTATTCGGGAATAAGATTTAGACAATAAGTACAAAGTAAGAAAGAAAAACCAGAGTAGCAAATATTAGCATTGATCAACATAGTTGCACATAAATGTACTCTAAAACTCCAATAATATATATACAAGTATATATATATATATATATATATATATATATATATATATATATATATATATATATATATTATTGTATTAGCGCGTTTTGAATAAAATCAATAACATCATTTCAATCTTATTTATTTATTTATTTAAAGAATTATATTTCATAAATTAATTTATAAAATACAAATATATAAAAGGCGCAAGGTGTCTAGACCATATTGCGCGCAAATTACAAAAAACGTTTGGGTAAATACTTATTAATTTAGTGAAAATAAAGGTGATTGTTTCAAAGTAACTAAAGATAATATATTCATAAAATAGTAATATACGAAGGATTTATATATCGTAGATGTTGTATTTATAAAATGATTGCTTGATTTTGGGCAATTGATGGGGATCTGAACAGTCAAGAGTTGATTTTAGCGTATTAGCCATTTTGGATATTGGGCATTCCATTAAAATATGGTGAACATTCATTAATTGATGACAGGTAATACATTCAAGAGGATCAGTATGATTATAAAAATGTTTTGAGTTAAACTGTATTCTGGAAAATTTTCTGTGATATTCAGGTCTTACACATAATGTATTATGTTGCCTTAAGAAACATAATACACATAAGGCATCCAGTCTTTTGACGCATCCATATATCTAAAAATATTTATTAGTATGCGATGATCACAGGGATTAGTGGTTGGTTAATAGCTGCATTGTCTGCAAGCTCATTTCCATTGATTCCAATGTGCGATGGTATCCATAAAATAAGAATTGCATTATTTATATCCGTTTTTTTTAAATATTATCAAAGGTTCCATTTTTATTATAAAAAATATCCTTGACAACACTGAGGTATATAATAGTTTTCTTCTTTTTTTGAATGGCGTAAAAATTTGCTGCATTAGTAGCAGCAAATTCAGCCAAAAATATACCAGAAAATGCCGGTAGCTGACTTTGTTTTACTGCAAACCAACTACAGTTAGTGGTATATTCTACCCAGAGTACGACGTTAAACCGTTCTGGAATGATCCATCAGTATACAGAGCTAATTCAGCAGAGAAGTTATGTGTTTTATTAGCAACCAAAGATTTAAAAACCTGAGAAAAAGTACCAGATTTGTTGAAAGAGGCAAGACTAAAATCAATCAATCAATGTCAATACTTTTTATATATCAAATTCTCTAAGAAGAAATACAATTTTTCGAGCTGTACAGTTGTTCCTTCTTAGGTCAGTGTTGATATTTGCCTAAAATAACTCATGGAGGCCTTCTCTAAGGTCTGTTATTGATCTCGATGCTAAGTTAACCTATCTTTTATAAATAAGATGATAAAATCTGAAGACCAGGATTCAATTCTTAGAGAAATAATAGGTGTTGTTTTTACTAAAACAGTAGCAATTCGAAAACAATCATTTAAAGCAGCATTTCCTTTAGATGTCCAACCATAAATGGATATACCGTGATGAATTAAACCATAGGTTAGAGATTTGCATATATCAATTACTGTTTCAATCTGAGGACCTTTATTTTTGGAACATATTAGCTTCAAAATGTTGTTTATATTGCGTAATTTTACAATAATCATTCTGATGTTTTCATTCCACAATAAATTTTTTGTAAAAATAATTCCAAGAACTTTCATTTGATTTAGGCAAGCTATTTCAAAAGTTCCAAAATTAATATTATGCGATTGACAGTTCCGCCTTCTGCATACATGAAGGAGCTCCGATTTATTGACAGGAATTATAGCTCTTCGAGAAGTAGCCCATGTTTGTAATGCGTCATTCAAACGTATAAGGTTAGCAGCTACAATATCCGGTGTAGCCGATGAAACAGCAGAAATGTTGTCCGCATATATTCCAACAAAATCTACTCCCGATGTGGAGTAGCCGGTAAATAAAACTACCGATAGAGGGGAACCCTGAGGAATACCATTATATAAAGAGTGGGATTGGGAAAGATGTCCATCAATTTTTACTATGACTGAGCGATTAGACAAGAAAGAAAAGATAAGTTTCATCCAGTACGAAAAAAGACACCACACGGTCGAAGGCCTTTTCTATATGTTCTGACAGCAACACACTATGCTTTCTTTTAGATAAATTAAGTTTCAAAATGTTCTCAAGTTGGTGACACAGTGTGTGAACACCGTGCTTGGGTAAGAAGGCATGTTGAGCTTTAGAAACCTTGTTCATAGCGTGTTTCCAGAATCTGGACGCTATCAATTTTTCCAAGATCTTAGACAAATCGGGAATCAGTGATATAGGGCGGTATTCTTGAAGTTTATTACGATTTTTCCCTGGTTTAGGAATAGGTGTAAGAAGAGAACGTTTCCATTCATGAGGATAAATACCATTATGTAAAATACTATTATAGAGGTGAACAAGTCTTTTCTTTAAAGAAAATGGAGACTTCTTAATCATGTAATAAGTAATTCGATCATCGATTGCATCATTAAGTTCATCAACAGCAAAGTCTTCACTAATAAATTTATTAACATTTGAAGGCGAGTATTCAAGAAGTGAAATATTATTTCGGAACTAATTCTTCATCCGATGCAATAGAACACCAATATTGTGAAAATTTATTTGCAATAGCAATGGGATCTTCTAAAATTATTACGTTGTCGATTATAGTTGGGAATCGACTCACATTCTCAGTTCTGATGTTTTTAATTCTCGTCCAAAAAGTTCGAACATCTAATTTCGGATTCAGAGTTTAAAAAGTTATTCCACGTGACCCGCTTAGCGTTTCTAGATTCTCTTTTAACTAATGCAATTGCTTTCCTGTAATTAAAGAGATTCCATGCCACTTGTTTGTTTTTAATCAGTTTAGCTATATACGAGTTAAACCAAGCGGGTGAGTTTCTTTCAGTCAAAGTAAATTTATATAAAGTACATATATGCAAGTACTCAGGTTTTTTTTCCTCGTGTAGTGTGAATGCCTGAATGTCAAAAGTTGTTTACAATTTTCGTACGCCACTTTGTTTTGTTTTGCTTTGTTATACACAATTGTGTATACTGAAAGCGTATGTGAAAAAGTTTAAATAAATTTTTACTCAAAAAATGTGTCACAAAATATTTAAAAATAATATATTTAATTATTAAAGTACATATGTATGTATCTTTTATTATATGTACTTATATTACATATTAACAGCCGTATTCATAAAAATTTTAAACAGCATTTCAAATGTTGTTTAAGCAAAAATCGCTAAAATTGTATTCGTAATAGAATTTTAGCTTAAAAAACGTTTTTTAAACCTTGTGTAAATCAGCAAATTTTAAAATTGACTGCACCCATGTTTAAAACAATTTTAAGATGACGTTGTTGTAATTTTGCTTCGTGTTTGTTTACATTTTTAACTGTCCCTGTATGTATGTACTTATGTATACATATGTCAATGTTATTTAGAAAACAAAAATAATTTTTTTATAGAAACTATTGCCGAAATATCAAATGGACTCCAAAAGAATATTTATAAGAAAAGGAGCGATCAACTTTCCATTCCTAGTCATTGTTTTCTCACTTTATTTGTTAACAAAAATAATAATAATTGTAGAAAATTAACTAGTGATGCATAAAACTCAAAACAAATAAAATAAAACTCGTTCTAGTGCTTCTTAATCTGCAATAAAAAAAATCTTATAAAAAGCACTTTTAATAACGATTCGCTGTGAACTCTTTTTTTTATTATTAAATACGAGTTGGAACACATTTTTTATTTTATAAAAACAAAATTTTTCTGAAAATGGACAAAAAACAAATACAGATACGAGTACTTTGTGAATTAATAATCGCTGTTTTGCAGAACTTAAGGTAGAGGTCCATAGCTCGCTTTTTGCGCGTTACGCTTTCTATGCATCTGTCAAAAAAGTAGAATCAATGTAATAGTATGTGACAAGTTACATTGCAAAAAGCGCAGAACGCGTAGGCGCGTTCAAAGCACAAAGTAGGTCTACTTTCTACTTTTGTACGCGTTACAAGCACCATCAAAGAAAGTCAGCTGTTCTTGAATGCTAAAGATGTTAAATAATACTTTATTTCTTACGTTATCGATAAATATTATTTTGCCGTGGATAATTTTTTTCTTTTTTTTTCAATAAAAAAAATTTCTTAGTAAAAAAAAACTTGTTTAATAAAATATGTGAATATTTTCATTAATGCGATGTATTTTAATTAACTTTTCACCACACTTTTCTCAGTAACAAATTTTGCATATTAGTTATCGATTACTTTTACGTACTGATTGTCATCTCCGCTAAATCTGTATTATTTACTTTGTGTTCATTACATATTTTTAAACAATAAAATGGAAGAAAATTTAATTAATGCTGTAAAAAAGCACGAGCTTTTATATAACAAAAGCTTGCTGCTATATAGAAATAAAATAAAGAGAGCAGAGCAGACATCTGCAGACATTCTTGTCGCGGTTCGAAATTGCTCAGCGTCAGAAGTTTTAATTTTTTTAAATGTGGTTTCAAAAAACCCACTTAAATTCCGTTCTAAATACAACGGCCGTACCCAAAACCTTTTCTTTTTTTGAAATTGTTCATAGTCATTTTTTGCACATAAAATAAATATACAATCTCGACTAACTCCGCAAATTCTTTTAAAAACTCGATTTCACTCTCCATTTTTGCTTTATAAGTATTTATAAACAAACGCACACAGCTGATCAAAACAAAAATCAAATGGCGCATGAAAAGCAGTGCATGTAACTCAACGCGAACAAAGTATAGAACGAAACAAGAGGATGAAACGCGTCTAAAGCATAACGCGCAAAAAGCGAGCTATGGACCTCTACCTTAAGATGCAAGTGACAAATAGATAATACAGTGTTGCCACGATATTTTAAAAAAGCAAGTTAATTGATTTTCAGTTAAAATACTGATTATGAATACCAATATTTAAAAAACCTTTTTTAGCGTTAAAATGTTTTTAACTAATATGCTTTTTAAACCTCAATCTACTTTTTTTTTATAAAATGGCCCAATTATGCCTCTGGACCAAAATCCGCACCAAACAGTGACTCGTTTTGGGTGCGACGGCTTTTCAATGTATGCGTGCGGGTTTTCTGTGCCCCAAATGCGACAATTTTGCTTGTTTACATACCCACCAAGATCAAAATGAGCTTCATCTGAAAAGATGATTTTTTTGGCAAAATCGGCATCTTCCCAGCGTTCTTCAAGCGTATACACAACCATATTCGTTCAGCGGAAGGATAAAACTAATTATCTGTCAAATCAGACTCAGTTAGCCGACTGTAACGCAATGTAGCTGTAATGTAGGAAACAGCTGATCGATATTTTTATATGAAAAGTAGGTTACGTTGCATTACATCTCTATAACCACTTTCATACTTTTCATATAACAATATCGATCAGCTGTTTCCTACCGTTGCAGTAACATTACATTACAGTCGGCTAACTGAGCCTTTAGTCAATTGCAGAAAAGTTCAGTAAAATTTTTAAAAACTTTTGGGTACGCGAACGCGATTAATTAATGTCGATTATCATACATTCTTCTAAAGCATTGATGCGCGGTTCTTTGCAGAATTGTGCTGAGAGAATTCACACGTATTCTTACCCTCTTTAATTTAGTCGATGACACAGCGACGAATGCGCATGAGGCGGATGCTTACATATTTTTTTCTAGAATATTTGTCCAGCAAACACACGTGTTGCCTTTCAAATTTATGATATGCGAAAAATATTTTATTATAAATAACGCATTTGGTAACATACAATGCCTTTTATGTTATCAAAGATTTAAGGGAAAAAAATGAATATGCTATTAAAATATATTATGATGCTTTTCATAGCGATATTCATAAGTTTAATGGTAGGGAAGGAGAGAAATTTTAAATAAAAATACAAATATTTATTTTGAAAAAATAAAAAATAAATAGTTTGTATCAGTCTATATATGTATACCAAAATAAAGTTTGAAAAAGTTTTTTACAATTGACTGTTTGCTTAGAAAATGTTTTATTTTCAATTAATATTTTAAATGTGTGGATTTGTGTTTGGTGGGTAGCTCGCAACCTCAATACATTGACAGTTCACCAATACATTCACAGTGCCCACCAATTGGTGGTGTTTTAAAGAAACATCAGTTGAAGTAACGGGAATTTCGTTGTTATTTAAAATGGGTTTTAAAATTGTATTGTTATTAATATTGTTGTTTTTGTTTTGTTGAAATTTAAATTTTTTGTGTTCACCTTGTTATTAT
Source organism: Nowickia ferox (assembly GCA_936439885.1). NCBI lineage: Eukaryota > Metazoa > Arthropoda > Insecta > Diptera > Tachinidae > Nowickia > Nowickia ferox. The sequence goes on along the minus strand of OW387027.1, from coordinate 33,949,412 downwards.
CCAAGGTATGTGTTTGTGTTGTTTTTATACCCTTCACCAAAAATGGTAAAGGGTATATATAGGTTTGTCCAGATTTTTGTAACTTCTACAATATTCATTTGCGGCGAAATAAAGTTAGTTATTCTGGATCCTTATGAATAGGAGATGAAAAAAAGACATGTCCGTCTGTCCGTCTGTCCGTCTGACCGTCTGACCGTCTGCATGTACGGATTTTCTATGTGTTGCTTGAAAGTGATTGTATGAAGCTCCTAAAAGAGTTAGAGAGCTCGGAATTGGACTGATTCGACCGCATTTGTCTTGGCACGATTGGTATTGAAAATCAGCAAAAATAAAGAATCGGTTCTTGCATTTTCTATATATAAAGTTTTATCACACATTTTTTACAAATCTACCAAAAAAGTTGCCGTGTATAGAACCAACAATATTTAATTCTATTACTAACTAACCTCACTAGCTATCCCACCACTGAAGCTTGCTTGAATTTACTCTATATTTACTTTACTTAAACATTTTCTTTAACAAGCATTATTTCGTATTAAACCCCTTTTTGTCACCAATACATAGACATTGCCTTATGGTGTTTTTGCTTGGCACATGCTTTTTCGTAGGCATGCATATGAATTGATGTGTATAACAATCAGTAGCGTCATGCAAAAAACTATATGTTTATATGTATGTATGTATGTATAAATATACGCTACCATGAAGACCATTCACGCGTCCATACACACATATGTATATGCATAAGAGTGTTCATATGAACAACTACAACAACAACAATACGCTACAAACAGTATTGAAAGAAGAATATCCAATTGTTTGTACGTATGTATGTAGTCAACTCTACGCACAGCAACAATATGCTAGCAAACGTATTGAAGGAAGAATATTAAGTTGTTTGTGGTAAGAAATGGGATGTTTTTTTTGTATACAAATAAAGTATTGTGCTAATGAATGCGTGTTGATAAAATATATAAAATATATGTGCCCTTAATTATGAAAGTGGTCTAAGTCATATATTTCTTTCATCGAGATATTTAATAGATTACATTTGAAGAAATTAAAAAAATATTTTTATATTATGCAACATTTTAACTTATAGTTGTACTAGTGTCGATTAATAGAAGTTTATTTAATATTTATTAAATATTTTTTCAAGTTTATTACAGATTTATTTCATATTTCGATGCAGAAATATATGCATATGACTTAGACCACTTTCATAATTAAGGGCATATATGTATGTATGATTGTAAATACGTATGTATGTATATTCAATGTGCCCAAGTATACATACATGCATATGTATATGTATAAATTCGTTTGCTATGTCGGTATAATGTAAATAAGCGCTTGTTAAAGAGCATTGGTTTTTTATAAATACTTCAAAGGGGATAGGATTGTGTTTGATTTGCTTGTTTGTTTTCTGAATATAATATAGGTATATGTAACAAAATGCTTAAGATTTAAAGGCTAACGTGGTTAATAAGTAAGAACTCGGTTTGTCATAACTTCTATGCTGAGTTTCGAACTTAGTTGAAAATTTTTTTTCAATATATTTTTGGAAAAAAATTAATCAGGGACAAAAAATAATAATTATTGTTGAATTTTCATAGAAAAAAGGCAAAACTACATACAAGGAAGCATCAAACAAAGTGGACAATCACACCATTTTAATTATTGTAAACTATTTTCTAAGCTCCAATTTTAAAATTATAATTTTTATTTTTTAGGCAGAAATAATTGTTATTTCCTGATTTTTATATTTTAACTGGAAATAATTGTTATTTTCTGATTTTTCTTTTTTCCAGCAGAAATATTTGTTAGTGCTTTCGTTCTGCTAGTGTTTGTCAGAATATTTACAATTAACTTTGGTGTTATTTGTTCCTTAAAAATTATCACATGTAATTTGGCTTAAAGAGAGATACGAACTATAGCCTACTGAAATAATAATTATAGAAATAATTATTTTCCGATTTTTATTTTTTCGAGAATAAATAAAAATCAATTTGTGATTTCTACTTTTTCGAACAGAAATTAAATTAAGTTACATTGTGGGAAAAAATACATATACCTACATACATATGTATGTACATACATACTTTGAACTTATAGGTACATATACGATATACCTAACTACTACGACAGGATCAACGTGTGGATATTCCGTAGCCAAAAAACGTGATAGCCGCCCAAAGCTGCGAACCGCTATTTTTCACACTTTTTTGATATGGTTGTCAAAGAAAGGGATTTTCCAATGGAAAAATCATGGTGGAATCATGCTGAAAATTTGAACTCATTTACTGATATCTGGCGTTGTTTTATTAAAACCAAATACACATTTTTAAACCTTATACCTACTTATGCATATTTTGGTCACATGCATATATGTATTCCAGGTTCACCCAATTTAATTCAAAAATTTTAAAGTGTGTACATACATGTTTATAAAATTTTTGTATTTTGTACACACAGCGATACAATTAAACAATTATTTCAACACTTGTACAGGGTGGGCCAAAAGTTACCATGGGGCTTAAAAGTTTAATAACTTTTTAGTTTATTAATTTTTTTTTTTATTTTGACACGTATGTACATATTTATTAAGTTGAACAGTTTCATGCATAACTAATAGACAATTTTATGGAATCCAACATTATTGGAAACAGTTTAAATCAATAAATACATGTCTGAATCAAACAGTTTTTCCGTAGTAATTACTGGTTACGCTTTTTTTGGCACATGGCACACAAGAAATGCCAGATGCAAAATCAGCCTTACAAACTGCAAGAAATGAGCCAGATGGATCACACAAATCTCCAAAGTCTGATTCATTTTCATATATTTTTCCATGAACATAATATATGCTACATGTGATGAAAATTGTGCGCTTAAAAATATAAACTATTTTTTATAAATAAGGCAATTGTTTTAAAAATTAAGCCTTGCAATTATTTATGTATAGATATTTATTAGCGCAATATTGACTTCGGTGTGAATCGATATACTTATATATCTATTTGCAATTGTACAACAATAAAGCATGTATTCGTCCCCTACAATTAAAAAATCGGCAACATTTGGTTTACGTAGATTATTTGCAAGAAAATTGCATGAACACTTCTCCTAGTTTGTTTATATTTTTTCTTTCGATATGTGTATACATATGTACATACATACACATGTTTGCAAATACCAATTTTATACTTGTACGATTTTTCCCAGCGGGAAAAATAAAGAGCAAGGATACCTTCTAGAAGGCCTTTGTACTCCTTCTTTTGGATGTACAAGGTCTACTCGCTCCATTCCACTCTTATATCATTTTTGCCTTTCCATTTCGCCTCTTTTGCCAGCAATTCTGTCTTTAAATTAATCGATTTTACTTTTGGTTTGGTAAAAATACACGCAAAAAATTTTACTCCTCTTCCCCCTTTTCATAAAAGGGAATGTGGAATGTGTATCTTACCTTTTATGCAAAAGAGTCGCGGCCTTCTATAAGGCATTCTTTAGCAGTTAGATAAAAATAGTAATTGATTTAATAAGGCCTGAAGTAAGAATATATTCTGAGGTTTCCCGCTAGGTAGTAACTTGATCGCTTTGTATCAAAGTAGTGGTTGGCGTACACATTGTACATGCATACAATTATAAATACATATACCTCTCTACACTTGAAGTAGCAAACTATCCAGTGTTGCCAGAAAATGCTGATGAGAGAATGTTAAATCGGTCAAAAAATTCTGCTAAAATGTTCTACAGAAGAAAAGTATAATGATAGATTTAAATGTAGAAAAAATTATTGAAATAGCTTTGAATTTCTTGTTTATACAAACTCATTAGTATTTATATGTATTTTTATAGCACATACAAACATAAAATAGTTAATGATTGTGGTTTTTTTAAATGTTATAATAACGTTAAAAAAGTTTTAACGCACTAATAATCTCAAATTATTATTTTACTTATTCAGTAAAATATTTGTTTATTAAAAATACGTATGTACATTGAAATTGATTATTGAATGGTTAGCTGGATCATATGCGCATTTCACTGTAGATCATCAGGGAACCTTTACCCTGCAATAAATACATGTACATGTATGAGAAAAATCCTCCACACAGAAGAATTTTTTTAAGAAATTAAAATTTTATATTTTCAACAAATTCTGCAAGAAAGCATTTAGCAGAATTTTTTGCAAGTTGAATGCTGTTTAACTAATGAAAATGCAAGATCTAGCAGTGAAAATGCTAAAATGGCAACAATGAAACTATCCCAAACGCTTTTTATACCTGTAAATACTAATGAGTTTGTATAAACATGAAATTCAAAGCTATTTCAATAATTTTTTCTACATTTAAATCTAGCATTATACTTTTCTTCTATAGAACATTTTAGCAGAATTTTTTGACCGATCTAGCATTATCTCACCATAATTTTCTGGCAACACTGGTTGTTATGTTGAGAACTTATGGATTTTTTTTTAAAGACATGTTGATACATACATACGAGTACATATACATATGTATATAAATATGCACAAGTAAATATAAATTCGTTTGCTAATGTCTGTATTGTGTATGTATGTATCTATATGTATGTTAAAAAAAGTAAATCCCTTGCTAAAGATCATGGATTTCTTATAAATATTTTAAAGTGGACAAGATTGTTTGTTTGATGGTGCTTGTTGTTGTTGGTATTTTCCTTCATTCATGTGTTATTTTTTTTTAAAATAAATTTAGTAAAAAGTACTTCTACTTAATTAAGGTGGTGTTTGTGTATAGGCAATCGGCAGGGATTGATTCACTGGCTGAGTTCAATTAATGATGAAGGTACTTATGAACATACATACATATGGATATATTATTATTATTTTCTAAAATTCTTCAGAAAAACTCCTTTATAGTATATATATGTACATACATATGTATGTATGTAAATAGATACATATATATATGGATGTATGTTGTAGTATATGAAAGAAATATTTTTTAATATGTAAGAAAAAAAAACATAAAGGTTGAGATGAGAATATGAACTCACGTTCTTCTATTTTCAGAACGAATGTTTGATTCACATTTTGTTTTATTGGCATTTTGCACTTATTTTAAAGCTCTAAAACTTGGTTTAATTACATGCATACATACATACATATGTATGTACCTATGTAGGTGCTTATGTACATACATATGTATATATGTAAATAAGTATGTATGTAATACCTACATGAATGTTTGTATCTAAGTACTCGTATGTATACCTATCATTGCAAATGATAAATTTATTAATGTTTTCCCCAGCAAAAAAAATTAATGCGTTCAAGATTTAATAGTGTTTCATGCTTTCTTTAGCATTTGTGTCTTCGAATGCATTCTAAAGTTCATCGCAAATCGTAATAAAGCTATAGTTTTTGAACTCATCAAAAACGCATGCAATATTACTGGGTAATTAACATTGGAATAAATATCCACACGAAATAGGCATGTATGTAAAAACAGAATTAAATCAACGCTTTGACACATTGTCATAAAACAAGTTTTATCTTCACCAAATAATAAGAGTGCAATAGCTCGGTGGTAGAGAGTGTGTCTTGACAGTCTTAACAGCGACGTTCGTATCCTGGCTGCGACAAGGTTTTTTTTTGTTTTGTGAAAAACGTTATCGAATCAGGGAACTTTTATGGGTTCTAAGCACTCATTCAATGAAGAGCAGTTTTGTTAAATGTGAACCCATGGTCGCCAGTGACACGCCTGTGTTAAAATCTTGCGTTTTGCACCTGAATTGAACCCATGCATTAACTATTTCTTTTGCATGTCTTTTTTGCTGGGTCCGAAAATAACTTAATTATTCGATTGCTAAATAAACTTACCTAAGGAGAAGTGTTGGGTCAACAAAAAAAAAATAAAAAATTGATAACTTTTATATCTAAAGCCAGTTTGTATTCCTGCATTTTATTGGTAGATCTGCAGCAGTAATGTTTAAAAAGTTTATTTTTAATTTAAATTTTCTTAGGTATTATAAGAAATTTCAACGGAACATAGTAGGCTAGTAGGTTATTTGCAACTTAACAAGCTACATATGTACATATCGCTCATTTTCTAAAAACAAAAACATTATATATGTATATCAAAAAATGGGATTTTTGGGTTAATGATGCAAAATCCTCATATTGGTATTCATATTGTGTAAAAATTTCATACCATATATTGTATACTTAACTATCGAGAGACAAATAAAATTATCATTTTCCATTAAGTTGTGTGTAAATTGAAAACTTTAAAGTTTAAAATAAACTAGTTTTTTTTTATTTAATAAACGAGCGATATGTATGACATTATATTGAGGGGTAACAAAAACTTTTTTTGAAGTGAGTCGCTCCAATGTACATATTTTAAAAAATTTATCGGAAGAGTAAATGAAAAAAGTTTTATAAACTAAAATAAATTGTGTATATGTATATAAAAACACATATTTTTTAACCCTTATACCCATGCATATTGCTGCAAAGTGCCTATATTTCAGTTTCACTTGACTTAATTCATACGGGCCTGTTCTGCAAATCACGACATGTAAAAACACGATGATTTTAAAAAATTAATGAAAGCTAAATAATTGCTTTTTTAAATTGCACGATTGAAAGCGTTGGAAGTTGGAAGAAAATATTCTATTATAAATGACAAAAACTTAAAATACAATAAAAACCCACTATCATGGCAGCTATTAGTGGTATAATTTTGAAATCACGTGATTTGAAATCACCATGATTTTCAGCACAGGCCCGATAAATTTGAAAGTATGTATTTATACAAGTTCGCTGTTGAGCACACACAGTCATGTTAACAAGGCAAGCGTCAGTTATAGAATATATTGTCCGCAAGATGCATTTAAAATGCAGTTTTGCGCTGAATATTGCAGTTTAATTGGTAATAGATACGAAAGTTTTCTCATAAAATTACGCATGTCTACGTATCTACATATATACACATACGTACAGATGCACGCATGTCTTTTCTCTACATTTTATGATTTGTGAAGGGTATATAAGATTCGGCACAGCCGAATATAGCACTCTTACTTGTTGTATTTGAGTTGGAAGATTTATTTGTTTTTGATTCCACAAAGTACTTTACTTTGTGGTTGATTCACTGTTACTCTTTTGAGGATCATTATTGGGCACTATTTCAGAGAAAAATAAATGATTTTTTGCTAAATGGTTTAATTTTGTGCATTGAGGGATTTTCGCTGAAAGTTTTCCAAGCCTCTCTTATGATACATCTTCTATCTGCTTTAATTTTATTGACTGATTTGTGTTTAATAAATGATGGATATAAAGAGTAATACGATTTGTGAGATTCAGTGTTGCAGTTGACGCAAAATTTTTTTACGCATTTTTCATGAGGAGCAAATCCACATTCTTACATAGTTCCACATTTCTACATCTATTTTTTGTGTCCCAGTTTTTTGGCAATTAAAACATTTCATCGGATTTGAGATATATTCTTGAACTCTTCATTTCCCCATCCTATTTTCAAAAAATCAGGTCATGTAATAAGTCGAATGTTACCACAGCTGCACCAGTTGGTACGAAGTTATTTCCTTCTTTCTTCGTTAGCTTGCGAATATCTATAACTTTTTGTTCTTCTAAAGAATTTATGATTTCATTCTCGGGAATGTTCCATTTGCTTTTGCAGATGATTTGTTTTTTTTTGTGGTGATAAACAGTTCTTTGACGTCTTGCAAAATATAATTGATTATAGTATCGAAACTATTTTTCGTTGGATGAGCGAGAATAAATTATGTATAAATACCACTAAAACAAGAGCAATGTTCTTTGGGATACCAAAAACTAATTTGGCCATAAAGATTGATGGTACTAACATTCAGTTTGTTAACCAGATTAAATGTCTTGGTGTGTGGTTGGACAATAGGCTTAATTTCGATAGACATATTAATTCTGTAGCTTCCAAGGTTAATTTTGCACTTCGACAAATCAATAATGTAAATTTTATATTGCCTATGCAAGTAAAAATAAAGCTTGTTCACACTTTGATTATGCCCATATTTTTGTATGGAGTTGAAGTTTATAGTCTCAATTTAGCTTACAACATTAGTAAACTTACGAAATTATTCAATAGAGTAGTTCGTTTTCTGTATAGTCTTAGAAGGCGCACTCATATGTCGAATTATGTGTGTAGATTTTTAGGATTTCATTAGGATGGGAAAATATTGCATATAATTTAATTTTTTAACTTCTGTCGGTCTCAACGAAATCGTCAAATTCAAATTCCAAGACTAACTTCAATTTTGGAACGATCATTTCATACTAGAGTTGCAAGAATTTTTAATAATCTGCCTGACAGCCTTAAATCTTTTATTTCATAACATCAAACATATAAAAATAAAGTTCAATTATATATTGACCACAATAACATACTATATGACATATTAATTGCGTTCGCGTACGCAGTTTTTACAAATTTTTACTGAACTTTACTGCATTTTTCTAAATTGCGTTCGTTTACCCAAAATACAGTAAATAAGAACACAAATTGAGAGAGTAAAGTGACAGTTCTTGTCTGAGTATTTTGCAAATTTTTACTGCAGAAATTTGTCGTAGTAAAGTTTAGTAAGATAAAAACATATGATTCAAAATGTAAACAAATGAAAAAGTAAGCAAACGAAAAGTGTAAAAATTTTTGAAAAGGGTAAATAAAAATTGTGAGTCATTTCAAAATAGACAATTTATAAAGAATGGTAGTAATAACTGTTAATATACATATTTTATAATATAATTTATTAATTCTTTGGTTTTGTGGATGACTTCAATTATTCAGAGTTGTAAAACTGTAAAGTATCTGGTTACTTAGTACTGAAATTCTTTTTAAGGTAGTCATTAATATTAACAGTCATGTAATTATTAATAAATTTAACCAAAAACAAATCAGAAAAATCAAAAAGAAATTAATTGCAAATATTACACAAAATAAATTACAAATTGGTCGTGTTATAAAAAATATTGTATTGAATACCAATAAGAAAAATAATTGAATAGTCTAAAGTGCATATATTTTTCAGCACTATGTGGAGTTGGTGTCAGCTGTTTCCTTAATCTTACTAATAGGTATGTTCCACAAGATTTCGTACAATTTCGGACTAATGAGAGTAAAAAGAAAATTACTCTCTGAATGTGCTAAAGTTACCCAAAATTGCTGGAATGCAAAAAACCATAACTGCCCATCTTGAAATAATAGTGCTGCTTACTTTTTAAATTAAATTTTATTTTAGTGATTTTAGTCGCTTAAAAAGCACATTATAAAAACAAAAATTTTGCATCATTGGCAACAGCTGTAAAAAGTAAATGAAAAAAATCTCCAAAAAAAAGTTGAAGCTACGTGAAATATTTAAAAATCATAAAAAGCATTTTTTATATTAAAGAAATGGAGAAATATGCACAAATGTACTTACAACTTAAACTTTGTTCAAAAAAACCTCCCATTTTGTATTTAAAAACTTTTTTCCTATATTTGCAAATTTTCTGATTAATTTTTCAGTTTCATATGTAAACAAAAAACAGCTGATTATTTAATTCTAGTCCGAACTTACCCAGAAGAAAAAGTTCGTACTAGTTTGTACAGGAAATGAAAAAAATTACTCTCTCATTCGCTCTCAAAATTGCTATCTGGAACGCTTTTGGATAACTTTGTACAAGTTCGGACTGTTTTGTTATGCATCTTGAACGACCTAATTTTTACTATTTTTCTTTTGCGTACTTTTTTCGGCAAAAACTCTTTTTGAGAGTAAATTTTAAAATTTTTGAAGTAACTACTCATTTACTGCATTTTACTACAAAAGTAAAAAAACACACCTATTAATATATGAAATTCGTAAATACACACATATCGCAATTGATCAACAAGAGGGTATTAACTCAAAATTTTTAAAATATCACTTTTTTCAAGAAATCAGCTAACAACATCAATATCTATCTACTGTAAAAATTTCAACGTATTACGTTTACTCTTTCATCTCGAAAACCACTTTTGAGACCATAATCATGATAATGTAGTGATTACCTTTATTTCAACAAAAAGGTATTATTTCGAGTTAATACAAAAGTTGAAATAGGTATGAATCGTATATTTTCATAAAAAAGGTATTATTTTGATTTGAGCCTTTATTTATGTTAAAAATAATATAATATATATAATAAATAATTTCAACAAAAGCGTCATAATTCAAAATAATACCAAAAAAAATCGATAAATTTCAAAAAAATTGTGTTAACTCAAAAAATAGATTTTTTTGCAATGATTGGTAAAATTTAAAACAAAAACAATGTATATATATATTTTTAAATGGAATTTGCTTCCTATGGTATATTTGAATTTTTAAATTCTGTTAAAATGTGGCCACAAACAGTTTTTTGACTCTACTGAAAATTCAAAAATTTTGAGTTAATACCCTCTTGTTGATCAAGTGCGATATATGACTTATACTCTCTTACAATACAAACGCAATTGTTAATTTATTTGCTTTCGTACAATACAATATCTGTCCCAAAGTAAATTTATATAAAGTATATGCAAGTACTCAGGTGATTAATTTTTTTCTCATGTAGTGTGAATGCCTGAATGTCAAAAGTTATTTACAATTTTTGTACGCCATTTTGTTTTGTTTTGCTTTGTTATACACAATTGTGTATACTGAAAACGTATGTGAAAAAGTTTAAATAAATTTTTACTTAAAAAATGTGTTACAAAACATTTAAAAATAATTATATTTAATTATTAAAGTACATATGTATTCTTTATTATACTTATTTCAAATATTAAAGGTTTATCAATTAATAAATTTACTTTGGTTTGTCTATCCATACATTTTCTTTTTGTTGTATGCAGATCTGGGACTATTGCATTAAATAAGCAAGTGCATTGACCATTTTCCCACAATAAACTAAATCAATGCAAATGCAAATTTATTACATTAGCACTAACTTTAATAATATTAGTGAAATTTTTCTTGCATATTACTAAAATCCCTTCGAAGTAATTCATCAACATTGCATTGTTATTTTTAGTGCACTATTTTTTGCACCACTAAACACATTATGAATAGTATTATTGCATCATCAGTGAAACATATAGTTCAAAATATAACGTAAATGTGTACATACATAAAAACATACGTACATACATAAATATGTAAAATTTTTCCTATGTACATATCGTCATCTAAGAGGAAAAATCATATCACTACGTTTTTTTATAATTTTTCGAGAGAAAGACAAAACTTGATAAAATTGTTTCAAGCGGTAGAATTTTTCGTTTATAAAATCACCATTTTTTAAGATATAACTTTACAATAAACGAAAACCTAAGTTCTGATATTTTGTCAATTGCACGGTTTTTCAAATAAGCTCGAGATGCAACGTACTTGAAGTATGAAACTTTTTAATTTTTTTTAAATTGGTTCTGTAATCTAGTTTGTATACTCGTGAGCAAAAAAGTTTATACCAATATAACTTATTAACCATCTATTCTAGCTGACGTAGAAAAAGCATTTGAGTCGCAAAACTATTCGATATAAGTTGTTACAAAGTTTGACAAATAAATTAAAATACATATATGTAAACTAAAGCCTACAGTACACGGCATGTAAAAAGCCACATGCGTATGCGCCGATGACGTCACGGTAATTTTCAGCATTTTGGTTGCATTTTTTACAATTACTAGTACCTAGTGGCTACAGGCCTTAAAATTTTGATAGTATTTCTTAGGAAGCATATCTGTAAGCATGTGAATATCTACATGTACATATGTTACTTGTACACGGCATGTAGCAAATGTAGCTTCGTGATGACATCAAAATTACGTCAGAACCACATCCACATGTGGTTTTTTACGTGCCGTGTACTGTAGGCTTAAGGATTTCGATTATTTGGAAGGCAATTCTGATTCTGTATTAAATGATTTTAGTTTAGTTGACAATTCAGTAACTTAGCGCGTTTTGAGAAGGGGAATAGCACGATTGGGCTATAAATAGTTGGCATCGCTGTGTATACTGTGAAAATCGGGTAAAAATTGTAGACTTATGTGTAGTTTCCACAATGCAAGCAAGCGACTTGTCTACAAAATATGTATAGGAATCACTCAAAAATTTTAGTGCTTTTCATATATTTTTTCCCGACAAGTCGCTTGCTTGCATTGTCGAGACTACACGTTAATTAGTTTCCATAAGTCAGGAAGGCGACTCGTCTAGAAAATTTGTATGAAAATTACACAAAAAATGAGTTATTTTCATATAAATTTTATACTCAAGTCGGCCGGCCGTATTGTAGAAACAGAGGGTTAATTTTCGATTTGACAGTTTAGATGAAATATTTTCATATTTTTTAAAAGTTTCTTCAATAATATCCATATGTACATACTTACACTAACAATTCACCTGTCTTAGTCCACCAATCAATCATATGTTTAATTTTGTCTTTTGTAGGAATATTCGGATCAATTTCGATTGGTCGATACTTGTGATACAATTTTTTTGATTCCTCAATAAATCGCGGCGGCAAAGATTTGCAAGCATTTAATATCCCAAAACTGCTTAACACATGCTTCCCATCGGAAGTACGTTGTTTCGTTATCGTATAATCAAAATCCGACACCAATTGCAGTCGCTCCGTTCCACCTTTAATGAATTCATTCAGTATATGTTCAACACGTGCGGTGTCTTTCATTTTACAATTATCACCACACAAGAGTTTAATATCATTCAAACGGATGATTATGTCTTTCCTAGCATCTGCATGATTAGTAATTTCTGTTGTGGAGCCCATTATTCTATCCAAAAATCGCGTAAAAATTGTTGGAGCAGCAGTTAATGTGCTGCCTTTTAGTTTTAGCGAGATTTTGGCAAAAAGCTTCAAAATATCAATTTTTACATACAAGAAGCACTTTTTCGGGGGAAAATTTAATGGATTACTTTCTCTTCCAAATATATTCTCTCTTTTTGGTGTTATCTACGAATAGTTACGTGTGTAGCTGGAAAGAGCCTACACATTCATGTGTACATATGTATATACTTACATATATATTTGCGTATGCTTTTAAAGATAAATAAAATTTATATTTACAACACAGATAGCAAACATAATAAATTTTACGAATCAAAAATATGGAAACAAATCAAGTTTAGGGGCACCTCTCAAAAATTAAAATACCAATATTGGTATCATCTTAAAACTTTTGAGAATACCTTTTATGAAATGGTAAAATGCATCCTTGGTCGGCCATGCAGGAAATCTTTATTAGGCAAGAAAATTTTATGAGGTAGAAAATCTTTATTATGCTGCGCCGTGTTGGGAAACACCATAATGGAGAAAATCCTTAAGCCTGCCCGAAAGCAAGAAAACGTTATTAGGCAAGAAAACTTTGCAAGGCAGAAAATCTTTACTAGGCTGCACCCTCTCGGGAAACACCATGGTAATGCAGGAAAACTTTATTATGCAAGAAAACTTTGCAATGCAGAAAATCTTTAATGGGCTGCGTCGTCTCGGGAAACACCATGGTGGAGAAAATCCTTAAGCCCGGCCGAAGGCCGGCAGACAACGTTATAAGGATAGGATCCTTTTTTTAATTTTTGAGATGGCAATATTGGTTATATTCGTAGGAAAATACCGTATAATCACAATATTGTACTAGAATTTCAGAGGCCCATAACTCGGAAACTAAGCCTCGCCGCCAATTTTTTTATTTAATTTTTTTCTTATTTTTAAATTTTCTATAGGATAGGATACTTTTTCTTAACTTTTGAGGGGTGCCCCTAAACTTGATTTAAGCCGAGATGAATACCTTAATTTGGTTTATTTATATTTAAAATTTCTAAAAAATAATTTTATTAAAATATATGCATCTTTCGTAGACGAAAAAATTAGAGGTTGGTAGAAACAAACGGATAATTGGCAGAAACAGATGTCTTTTGTTTTTAAAAACAGCAATCACAGGGTAACTAAAGTACAATTGCAGACGCGGCATTCATGAATGATTATAGTCTTTCAGTGTTGCCAATATGTGTGTAATACACAGTGTGTAATTTCTACTCTCGTGTGTGGGCCATATAATGAGATTCATGTATAATCTGGGTTCTATTTTTATTTATGTTTTAATTTTAACCCAAGGCATGTGCTTCTCACATAGTTTTGCAAAGTAATTGTCACAAAATTGTATGCATCAAACAAGGCATAAAAGTAATTGTCAAATGAATTCTTCGTTATAAACGTGTAAGCGAAAAATCAGCGGATGAGCAATATGCCTGATGCGTGTACCTGTTTGATATGCCTTGATTATAACCTACACAAAAGATGTGTAGTGTAATTTTCTTCAATGTGTAATTGGAGACACAGCCATATGAAAATTCATTGGCAGCACTGTAATCATTTTATTCACACACATACTCTAACATTTTTGCAGCTTGTAAACAAAGTTTGACAACCAGCTGACAGCTGTCTGAGCCGAGCCGCCGAAGACTTTATGTCAGCCGCCGCCGCTGATTTTTTCTCGGCTCAAGTTGGCTAAGATTAGCCGCCGATTGATTTTTTTTTTATATTTTACTTGAGGGTTTTAGGTTTAGCTGGTAAAAGATTGGCGTCAGTTTGAGAAAAAATAAATCACTTAAAAAATTTTATGAATTTACTTTGACACAATTGCAAAAATTGTGAAGCCGACTCAGTCAAATTTCAGCCGCCGCCCAACAATTTTTCATCAGCCGCCGCCGCCGACAAAATTGCTCGGCGCAGGTCACTGGCTTGTGCATGTACCTTGTATAATTTTACCATGCATACATCCATACATATACACGTACATACGTATACGAAACAATAACATATGATCGCCGCTGAGACCAGGGTTGTTAGATATGACGATTTTAAGTTATTTGGACGATTTTTTATAGCAATTTTCTCAAAAAGACGTTTGACGATTTTGATTCAGTCATGTTTTAGACTTGGCAGTTTTTCTTGAAGCAAGTATGAGTTTATGGAAGAGGGTTACTGACTTGCTTGTACAGAAAAGTTACTTCAATTCTCTTTTGTTATTTCATTCGCTGTATTAAAACAACAGCAAAATTGAACAAGAAACCGTCTGAGTGTAAACAAACGAGCAATTTTAAAAGAGAATTGAAGAGAACTGCTTCAAGAAAAAATAATATTCCTCATACTTTGACGATTTGTTGAAATAACGCTACAGTTATACGACCAACATTTGCTTTCAAGTTTTTCACACATACTGGTTGTCAAAATTCATTTAAACTGAAACCTGTGACGTAGGCTGTACGCAATTGTGGTAACATTTTTGAGAGAATATTTATTTATATGTGAGAGCATGAGAAAAAAACTCTCAAAATAAAATAGATTCTATCGAACGACTACTTTCTGCGGCTGCTTTTTTGTGGCAATTTGTGTAGAAAATGTGTTCATGCCGTTATTCTGTTTAATCATTTAAGATGAAGGTCCATACCATCCGTTCCATGCGTTGTTGCGTTTTATGCATGCGTCAAAAAAGTAGAATCAGTATAAGTCTTGTTTTAGACTCGGCAGTTTTTCTTGAAGCAGTTCTCTTCAATTCTCTTTTAAAGCTGCTCGTTTGTTTATACACAGACGGTTTCTTGTACAATTTTCCTATTGTTTTAATGCAGCGAAAGAAATAACAAAAGAGAATTGAAGTAACTTTTCGGTACAAGCAAGTCAGTACCCATATTCTTTCTTCTTTCCCCTCTCTCCCACAAACTCAGACTTGCTTCAAGAAAAACTGCCGAGTCTAAAACATGAGTAATTGTATGTGCCAAGTTACAGAGCAAAACGCATACAATGCATAGGACGGATAAGTAGGTTATAAAAAAAGTTTTTAATAAAAGAAAAAGCTTTTGTAATAAAGCTTACAACTATTTTCAAGAACAAAATACATTAAAATCAGTTTTAACGTAGTTATTTCACGAACAAAATTTGCATTTTAGTTATCGATTGCTTTTATGTACTGAGTGTCACCTCTGTTGTGTTTATTATTTTTTAAGAAATTGCAATGGAGGAGAAGCTAATTGAAGCTGTGGAAAATATTATGTATTATTTTTATTACAAAATATTCCGCATATTTCACAAATTCTTTTAGTCATAATTTCACTTTCCATTTTTCCCCAAAATTGTGTTTATTTGATAAAAATATTTACACTACAGCTGATCAAACAAAAAATACCTGGCGCATAAAACGTATTGCATGTAACTTGAATTTTGAATCGCATAGGACGTACAGAAGTGCATACAATGCATACGCATAGAACGGATGGTATGGACTTCCAGCTTTACAGCTGCTCATTAGCTGTTGTCTTATTGTCGTTGAAGAAAAATTTGCATAGCGTCATGATACAATTATACAAGGTACTTGCACAAGCCCAGCCTGTTAATGTTTACAATGCATATAGTTGTCAAACTTTGTTTACAAGCCGCAAAAATGTTAGTGTATTTGTGTGAATAAAATGATTACAGTGTTGCCAATGAATTTGCATATGGCTGTGTCTCCAATTACACATTGAAGAAAATTACACTACACATCCTTTGTGTAGGTTAAAATTAAAACAAAATTAAACAAAAATAGAAGCCAAAGTAGAATTACACACAGATTATATATGAATCTAATTATATTCCTACACATGTGAGTAGAAATTACACACTCTGTGTATTACACACATATTGGCAACACTGAATGACTATAATCATTCATGAATTGTACTTTAGTTAGGCCCCTTTCACATTAGGCAACTTTACTTGCGCAAGTCTTGTGTTTGTGGGTGTGAGAGGAAAGGTCGGTTGAAGGGGAAAGAATTGCCGAGATTTGAGTACAGACTTGCTTGAACTTGGCAATTCTGCCACAATTCTGTTTCAGCTGTCATTGTTGGCTTGGGATATTGATTTGTTTTTGACATTGTCCTTTATTTCTTCTTCGGTGTGTTGTCTAATTAATTAATTTTGTGTTAAGAAAATTTTATTTGTGAATAAAAAGTTAAAAAATACAAACAAAACGTCAACAAATTAAGAAAACTCGAGCATAAGAAAATTAAACTTGCTCAACAAATGAACTGAATGTGAACATAGAAGCAAGTTCAAAAGAAAATAAATAAAAATGAAAATTATACTTGCGCAAGTAAAGTTGCCTAATGTGAAAGGGGCCTTACCCTGTAATTGTTATTTTTAAAAACAAAAGACATCTGCTTCTGACAATTATAGGTATGTTTCTACCAACAAAATACGTGTGTTTCTTGGTGTTGCAATTTTGTTGTAGTCGTGCAAGTACCTTGTATAATTATATCATGCTAGCGTTTATAACTGCAATTTAAAATATTTCTGAGAAAAATAAAATGCTGGTGAAATTGATGACACGCTTGTAAAGAAATTTATACAAAAAATTAAAATAAAGATTTTTTATTATCTTATAAATTGAAAAAGAAAAAATTTATCTCTAAACTCGCATATTTTTAACATATATGGTCAAACGTATTAAGAATTTATTATAACCACATGTAAATTGTTTTGTGATATTTCAACTTTTTAAATTTTCCTCTTTCTGTTGTTTGTTTATTTAATATATTTGCATGAATTGAAAGCAATGCGTATAATTAAAACAATACAAAATATTTACTTATTTAAAAATGCAAGTACTAAACTATTTCATCACCATCATAAACAAATTTATCGACTTTAACATCCATTCAAGGCACATCAATGTGCCTTGATGTGCCTTGCATCCATTATTATTTTTTTTTTCTTCTAACAACATATGTAAATTGTATTAACGTTGCAGTCACACTATCAAGTTTTTTTTAAATTCTCTTTCAAGATATTTTCACATACTGCTTGTCAAAATTCACAAAAATTTAACGCTTTGACGTAGGCTGCACGCAATTTCAAAGCAAGTTTTTCAGCAAGATGTCATCAAGAAAACAAATAAAATTTATTGCTTCCTTGAAATTATTGAATATTCATATTCCACAGAACTTCATGACTTCTGTATAATTCTATAAACTGCAAAACGTCGTTGTATTTGTTTATTTTGTTCACAAATATATTTTCTATTTTGTAATGCACTTTTATTATTTATTTTATTAATTTCTTTGTTTTAAAGGCACTTCTATTATTTATTTTATTAATTTCAAAGAAATAAAACAACACTGGCAGCAGAATATTTTTAAATAAGAAGGCAAATTTGGAGGAAAACACTGCAATCAGCTGTTTTCTTGACTGTAACTTGAAACACTCAATTGAACGAAAATTTTAAAGCAAATTATCAGAAAGTTTTAAAAGTGTGAGTGTATTGGTAAAAAAATTAGAGAAATTTTAAAATTTTAATGAAAACTTGATCGTGTGACACCCAAGTAAGGAATTTTTTTAATAGCTTTTCTTTTGAACTTCATCTTTTTGGCACGCAGCTTTGCATATTTCCGTAAATATCTAGTACAATTAAAATACAACTAACATACACAACACCTAGATGTTGTAAGCCATAGTCGCAAAAAATATTAATGCTGTGTTGTAGCCGAGACAACACAACATTTTTGTGTTGTAAACCGTAGTCGGGGCAGAAGTTAATCCTTATATTTTACATATAATATCTACTAAATTTTTTTTATGCGTATACATACATACATAAGTATATACATCAAAAAGAACAGTCAACACGAATCACAAATGCATCGTGTGAACGGCATGACTCGCAATCGTGATTCAGAGCGTGGTTCGTGTTGTCATGTTTTCAGTTGGTTACTGGTTTGATGTATGGAACAAAAATGTGTTTTCGAGAAAATCGATGAAGAATGTTTAGTTCATTAGCTTTATAAAAATACACGATAGAATTTTTTGTATAATAATAAAAGAAATAGGTACATACGTTTTTTAGTCAAACTTAAAGTTGATAAACTTTTTACATCCAACATGAAAAGTTATTAGGGTTTAAAGAAAAAATTACAAAAATCTTTGTTAATGCAATTCTCAATCATAACAACAATATTGTTCACTACTTGTTCAAGTAGGTTAAATTACTATATATATTTAAGTAGAAAATATCAATTTTATTCATGCAACATGACATTTAAAAGAAAAACAACGGAAGAAATAAAAGACAGTTTGAATATATTTAATAAAAGAAATTTTATTAATAAAAAATAAATATCAATTTCATTTGATTGAAACATAACACAATAATAAAATTTTTGTATTTTGCTTTGAATCACGTTCGTTGAGTAGAATATGCATTGATATACATCATAACAATTGCGAGTAACAGTAGTATTGCAGCTCTGTATATCCTGATATACTCAAGGTATCGGAAAACTGATAACGAATTTGGAAAGAGGACACATTACTCGTATATAATCATTCAATAACTCAATTTTTTTTTAAATGTTCCATACATCAAACCAGTAATCAACCGACGATGTGTATAGTTAACCTGACCAGACATCCCACTTTAGGCGGGATTACCCCGCTTTTCATAGCTCGACCTCGCCTTGAATTTATATCCCGCTTTATCCCGCTTTTTTAGATTTTTAAATTGTTAATATCTTATTCTGATAAAAATTTATTCCAAATACTTTTCTAAGTGTAGTTATTGCTTAACTAACCAAAACCTTGTGTGCTTCGTCCGCTTTTACAATTGGGAAATTGAAAGGCAGACATTTTACAATTGCGAAATTAATAGACAGACATAACATTTATAGTCTGCCTTTCAATTTCTCTGCCTTTCAATTTCTCAATTGTAAAAGGGGACTTCGCTCCACCCCATGCTTGCTGTTCAAACCTTCACTATTTTATAAAATATAATTCTCATTATTAACATAAATAGTAGGGACGTAACGAATACCAGTTTAGCGAATGCGAAAACACATTTTAATTTTTGCGAAAGAGAATGCGAATGCAAATATTACAATACGTTAAAAAATCACATGAAAATAAATCTGAAGTTGTGTTGTATACATAGATGTACTACATAAAGCATTTTATTTAAATTGAGTCTTGAATTGAGCAAAAAATATTTATTAATTTATTAAAAATAAAAATTTTTAAAACAGAAAGTTAAAAAAAGATAAAATTAGTATAGATAATAATTAAAAATATATTTACAAAATGTTAGCCAATCAACTCATTCGTACTTTTTCCCTAAAGACTGATATTTTGTTCAAAATTTCATGTGAACTGCTGTCAAAATACATATTTAAAAAAATTAGAATGAATTGTTCATGAAAAAATATTGCAGAAGTATGAGTAGTATTCTTTTCATCTTGGAAAAAACATATGAAATATGTATGTACATATATCTTCAACATTTTAAATTTTCATACGAAATAATATGAGTGGAATGAATGCTGTTCAGTACTTTTCAAAAGTTTGAACAGACTAGTCTTAAGTAGAAAATATTTTGCGCAAATCAAACACTGCCTTTTCTCTTTCAAAAACCGAAAAATATTTCCAAACACCGATGTAAGTGCATATACATATGTATCTTTTTCGTGCTGACTTATGTATCTTTTTCTTTTTGACGTTTGTTAATAGTAAACTGTTTTCGTAAAAGAAGTACAAATTTTTTTTGTCCTTAGTATTCGCTTGAAATATTCGCATACATTTTAGCGAATGCACATAGCAAAAGTACGAACATTCGTTACTCCCCTAATAAATAGTCATGAAGACTTTCACATTTTCTCTAATTAAGAGGAGCGAAGCTACGCTCACTTGTCTAATCCCAATTATTTTCTATCATCGGCAGAATCAGCAGAATTCCAAGTTTGTGCTTGTAGCAGACACCAAGGTTTATATATAAAAATTAATATATAATTTTCTTAGGAGTTGACACTCTTTTTGCTCCATTATTGACTTCTTTTTATAATAATATTATCGTTATTGGCGTTTAAATTTTTTACTGTTTCGGCCTCCAAGATATCTTGAATTAAATGTTGCTTCTATGTAAGATGTGCCACGACAACTTTAGGCTTAAAAAAATTAATAGCCTCCTGTTCCTTCTAAACTATCAGTAATATGCTGTAAGCAAATCAGCGAGATCGGTAAGCTGGTATTATTTTTGAAGACAAACAAAAATTTGCAATATATTAAAGGCACTACGCCTACTTGTTAAATTCTAAAATTGTTTCCAGAGACAGTGCACAATATCAACAGAGTTATCTCTACAAAATTTAAATGTTTTCCCTATATTAGTTTTCCAGATGTCTCAAAGTGAATATTTTTTCTTTATGGTAGGTGTCACACCCACATGTCCAATTCGAACTTATTTTGTAAGAGAATCACATTATAAAAATCGATACTTACACAAAGTTTCAAGTATCTATCCGCAGTCGGTCTTCATTAATGAAATTGAAATCGTCCTTTCGAGTTAGATTGGTCACAGCTTGTATGGGATTTTTTTTAATGAAAAATTAAAACCGATGCCATAGGTCTAATGTGCTTTATCCCGCTCTATAAAAGAAATTTATTTTTAAATACTGCTTTTTGGGGTTATTTTCTTCAAAATCCCGCTTTTTGATCGATCATGTCCCGCTTTTTGTAAAAACCATCTGGTCACGTTATGTATAGTATATAAATAATTCGATAGTATCGATAGTTTTTTTTAACAAACCATCGAAAATATCGAACACTGTGACCAAGGCACATTTACTACAGGTACACGCAATAGAGAAAACACTGTGGCAACTCTGTGCTTCTCACATAGTTTTACAAAGTAATTGTCAAAAAATTGTATGCATCAAACAAGGCACAAAAGTAATTGTCAAATGAATTCTTCGTTATAAACGGGTAAACAAAAAATCAGCGGATGAGCAATTTGCTTGATGCATGTACCTGTTTGATATGCCTTGACTGTGACTATCGATAGTTTGCCAGCTCTATTCTAAATCATAAGATGAGGCGTTTGTTGGCCGCCATACTGAATAATAGGTGATTTTAACAGTCCAGATGATTATCAAGTGGTCGAAGACAGCTTTAGACCTCGACTGTCAAAATGTCTTCTTTTATCTAATGTTTGTTTACATTTAAAGTGAAAAAACTAAATTGATCTTTATTGTTGTAGCGATAAGGTCACCTGTTATGAATACGCCTTGGTCATATGTATCCTTACCAACTTGACCTGAGATTCGATATAAAGGAATGCTCACTAAAGCGAAGAAATTTCGAAACAAAATTTTTCGATATTTGTTCGCAAATCTAAGAAAAATCTAATGTTTGATAAAGTTTCGAACTTCTCTCGATAGTTTCTCGAATGTGATACGGTAGCCGAGTGGATGTGTGATAGTCTGTTAGAAAGGAGGTACCATGATCAAATCCTGCAGCGTAAAGGCTTCATTAGTCTTTACTTTCTGTTGCTGTTCTGTGCTGTGCCATTCTGCTTCTAATTTGAGTGCTTACTTTTCTTTAGTAACTTATCAGCTGTTTCTGACCAGAAGCGTAGCAGTTTTCCACTAAAGTGATCATCTTTTGTTTGTCTTTTAAAAACAAGTTTTTTAAGTTCTTAACGCACAATCACAATTTATTTCAAAATGTTTTTATTTAATTTGTGCTATCACTTAAAATTGCTTAAAAATTTTTTGATTTTCACAGATTGAATAGAAACACAACAGAACGAAACAGAAAAACTAACAACTTGTATTATATTTATATAAACAAAAAAGACTCAGCTGATTCGTAACAGAACAGAAAGTAAAAACTAAAGGCTTCATTAGTCTTTACTTTCTGTTGCTTTTCTGTGCTGTGCCGTTCTGCTTCTAAATTTGAGTACGTACTTTTTCTGTAGTACCTTATCAGCTGTTTCTGACCAGAAGGGTCGCAGTTTTCCACTAAAGCGATTAGTTTTACCTCATCCATTGTTAAGTTTCAATATAATTTTAGGTTTTTGTTTTAAAAATTTATATTTTTCAATTCTAAAAGCACAATCACAATTTATTTTAAAATGTTTTTATTTAATTTATGCTGTCACTTAGATTTACTTAACAATTTTTTGATTTTCACAGGTTGAACCGAAACAGAATTGAACGAAACAGAAAAAATAACGACTTGTATTAGATTTCTATAAACAAAAAAGAGTCAGCTGATTCGCAACAGAACAGAAAGTAAAAACTAATTCTGGCTTAATTCTTCCTTAAGTGAAGGAATTAACAACTCTCTACATCAATAAACCATATACTTATCGTCGGTTGGTTATTGGTTTCTGCAGTCATAATGTATTTTGAATATACTGTACCGCAAACCAATAACCAACCGACGATATGTAAAAGATTTAAGGCCTTATTCAGAAAAAATAATTTTGCTGTACGTAACGTTTAACAAAGTCCTCGTCCAGACTTGAAGTTTTTAAAATACTGCTTTGAAATTTCATTAGTGTCCACATTATGAAATTCTAATATTGCAATTATGTTGAAAAAATTCTATTATACCGCAAATTTCCCTAAAAAAATAACAATTCTATTTACTTTTTGTTATATATTGTGGTTTTCATACAACTAAAGAAATAAAATTATAAAAAACATTAGATACAACAACTTTAATTTCAAGTCAGTCTTCTTATTCTTTCAGTGTATTTGCAAAATACAACCATGTTATATAAACCAGACCAGTTTGAGAGCCGCTGAAAAGATTATACGCAGTGCCGGTAACTTACTGAAATAAATTTAAACAAAGAAAGAATAGGATAACGAAAAAGCGCCATTTTACTGCATATTTTCATCTTAATTTGAAAAACATTGGCGAAAACTTTTAAATATATTATTACAAAAGTAGTAAAGGTTACTTTAAAAATAAGCGATTTCGTATCGCTTCTGAAACTATTTTTTTAAAAACTCAGCAAATTGAAATGCCGCGCACAAAAGTTTCTAAAAGTTCCAAGCGCAATCGTGAGACTGCAAACCGAGAAGAAAAAATTCGAGAATTTGAAAATTCATTGGATGGTTTCCATAATACCTTAGAGGGTAAAATTCAGGATTTGCTAACCGCATACGAGTATGAAATAAACATGTTGTTGGAACGTACACCTAGGGCACTATTGAAGATGAAAATGGTTGATATTTTGTCTTTGGTGCGTACATGGTTACAGTATGAGTACAATATAAAAAAACGATTTCCAATGTGTATTTATATTTTCAGGATCTAAATCATTTAACTGATTGGGAACAACAGAAATCTAAGATGTTTAATGCGTCTTTACAAAATTCCACAATGAAGTCTAGAACCGCAAATCCAAACGACGAGGGTGAGTACCTCAAATAATGTAATGTACAAATGCAAGTACAGTTTAGGAATAAACTCTCCATATATACAGGGGACAAAAAACTGTTCGACATACCTATACCAAAATTTTTTTTTGTTTTCATCAATAAAAATGATTTACTGTCTAACTTTACAAAAGGAAACAAAAAAGTATTTGACATTGCTAACGTTCTTATAATAGGTGTGTTCATTTACTTTCCTAGCAGAAACTTGCAACGAGAGAGCAAGGCAGAAATTTACAAAATTACTCTCCCAGATACGAAAAAACTTGCAAGAAAATTTTATTCATGTCAGAACCATGGATGGAAATCATGATACAATTGAACTTTTTCTAAGTATTTTGGATAATCTAGTTTGCTCTAATATTTTAAATTACAAAATTTTTACAAATCGACATTTAATATGAAATATTTTACACAGCTTCATGTATTATTTTCTATTTTTTATGCATTTTTCATTATTTTTTAATTCTATTCTATTAACAAATACAAAAAACCCATTTTCCATCTCTCATCAAATATGGTAAACAAGCAAAATTATTTCACAATAAAATTGCAATTATGTGGCTTAATGAAAAAAAAACAAAAAATTAAGAAAATACGTTTTTTTTTACATACGTATACATGTTTTTTCAATAAAGAAATTCACATTTTTGAGTTTTCCTTTTTCAGATATTTTTGAATTAATTAATTTGAAAACAAAACGCAAAACAGCTGTTTGAATAATTATTGCAAGTAAAAATTTTACTTGTAAAAACTTTTTCTGTCTCAATTTTTTACGCTCCGCTCTATCGTTGCAAATTTTTGCAAATTGTTATAAATTTGTAAAAAAAAAATTAGTAAATGAACACAACTAATATAAAAGTATGTACAGCAGCAAATTAATTTTGATTGACGACGTATGACTTCTTTTAGACGATCTATTATAGACTTGTCCAAGATTTTAGTATATTCCGGACCGATTTGTCGCCACTCTAAGAGAACTTTTTTCATTTTATTTTTGTTGTAAAGTCAAATTTTCTTATTCATGTTTTCTTTCTTTTTTGATTCTCCTTATCATAAATATTTTTCACGGGGATTTTTTCACTTATCCATTGGTTTTGTTCACTTGATTTTTGCAGGTGATTTCGATATTTTCCTTCAAATTATATATTATAAGTAGGGAGAGGATTTTCATGCATTTAAAATCGCGTTTTATGTACATAAAATATACATTAAAAATATAAAAATATGTGTTAAAAACTAATAAAATATGCGTTTATTAACTCTTTTTCAGCTTCATTGCTTTCTTAAACATTTTGTAAAATCTTATGACATACAAAATAAAGTTAAGAAGCTAGTTCGTTTGTGGAATATTCAGTTTCTAAATTTTAGATGTTTGAACTATAAAATATTGATGCAATTTTTGAATTTTTTTAAGTCCATAATTTTTTTTGTATAAGTTTATCTAATTTATTTTTAATTTCTTCACTTATTCTGTTCTTCAGAGCACAATTTTTTTTCCGCATCATCAATTAATTCAACTTGAGCTTTTAAATAATCAAAACCATCTCATCACGAAAGCCATTCTGTGGGTCCACAAATATCAATTCAGTGCTTAAGTTTTTTTTTAAATTTAAAATTTGTTAATATAAATATAGTCCACATGAAATTAATACGGAACCGGTAAAGAGCGTTGAAACAATCATTTTTGGGTTTAACAGGGCTTTTATCCCATGGTTTTGTTTTTTTCTTTTTTTTTGTATTAATTTTTTTAAATGAATTGAGTTTTCATCCCAGTTGAAATTTTTTTTCGTTTTCCTATTTTTTCTTACACAATCGTAAGAATTGCAGAAATACCTTGCAACTAATCGAAAAACACCAAAATTTGTTTTATAGTATGAAAAAATTAAAAAAATGCATTTCATTGATGCTTTGCCAAATTATTACTAGACTTCAACCACACATTTAGAACAGTCACAAACCTCTTATCTTATGCACAAACTTCCAAAAACTATTTGAGAATTCACAAATTAGTATAGTATTAGTGAAAACTGATTATGGCCATGAGGCTAGGTTTTCGTGTTATGAATGAATAAATTGAAATTGAAATTGAAATAATATTTTTGAAAATCACAAAAGCAAAATAAGAGTAGTAGGCTTAGAAACTTATACAAAATCCAGCAAATAATTTTTATTCGATATGAATTTCTTTTATTTTTCTACGCTTATTTTGCTTTTGTGATTTTCAAAAATATTATTATTTGTGAATTCTCAAATAGTTTTTGGAAGTTTGTGCATAAGATAAGAGGTTTGTGACTGTTCAAAATGTGTGGATGAAGTCTACTGACGATTTGTTAAAGCAACAATGAAATGCATATAGACATCGCTTAACCACCAGCAAATAAATATCAATTATAACATAATTATGACAATATGTCGAATATTAAATTTCTTAAAAATATACATTTATAATGAAATATGCAAAAATATGTATTTATTTTAAAATATGCAAAAATATGTACTAACTAACATGTATTTACATGAAAATCTTTTCCTAATTATAAGTTATAAATATTTATTGTTCACGATAGGGGTGATTCTTTTGTCCAAATGACCCCAGAAGTATTCAAACGGGTTAATATCTAGCCACTGCGGTGACGTTTTTATTATTTTTGGGCAGTCACACATAAGCCAAAGCCTTCCCAGCAAAGAATATTCTCCGGTCCAAAATTTTGTTCCGAAACAATGGGTAAATTCACCTTTAGTTGAACGACTTTGTTAGGATTTTTTCTATGCATAGGAAATTTAGAATTTACTTGATTTTTCATTTAAGATGACACATCCATTATTCCTTCAATTACAAATTCAATTCCAAATTATGTGCATGTTATTATTTTGACGGACATAGAATCATACCTGAGTCTTTGTTGGGAATCGAACCATGAACCTCATGCGGGTATACATACATACCAGCATCCCATCAAATTTTAAATTATTCTTAGTAAAAATGCTATAAATTTTTATTTGTTTTAATTTAAACATTTGCAGAAGTTAATCGATTTTGAAAATAAAAAAAAATATTGATCGGAAAATAGATAGATAGATTTTTGAAATTGTTTATTATTGATTATTTTGTGGTTATTGGTGTGTGGATTAAAAATTTTTACAGAAATAAATTGTATTTGGTGTTTGGTTGATAACTATTAATATATGCTATAAGCTTTATTTGAACTTTCGTCTTACTGTTTTATAAATGGCTAAGCATTTTTAATGTTGGTAGCATTTTTTATTCATTTGGACGTTATCTATATCTTTTTTAACTAAATATCTTTCAAGTTCACCCTAAAAATTTTTGAATAACAAACACATCTCATCTTATTACTACTACTTTTCTTCCGCTCATTTATATGTATGTATGTATACATTATGGCAATTTGACTGATTTGGTAAAGGCTACCTTACAGAGGATAGTTCCACTGGCGGCAGCATTGGGTCAACAACAGCATATTTGGGTACATCGAACTTGCTACAGCCTGTAGGGCAGCGGCATTCAGCACGTTTACGTACGCCAGGTCCATTAAGTTCAGCGCGAGCTAGACGCCCTAGACGCAGCCGTTCTGCTTGTGGCGATACGGCCAGCTTATCTGGGTCGGCTTTGAAGCACAAAAATTCGGAACATCATTCTCGTGGCAAAATGCGAACACCAATGGCAACTCGCCCAAAAGCTCTTAGTGCGGATCGCACATCCAAAGTTGGCGATGACAACTCACTCCAATCTCCCCCATTTTTACGATTCCCTAAACCCGGTGAATTGGTGTTGTCAAAATGTGGCAGTCCATTAGTAGCTCAAATGTAAGTATGTGTAATAAATGTATTTTCGTAAAAAGAAATCAACATCATATTGTACAAGTTGGATTCAAAATATTTTTATATTTACGAATCATAACTATTAACCCGTTTATATGCACTTCTTATTTGCAAATAAAAGTGGCAAGCGTTGTTATTTTAATACCTAGTCAACTTCATACAGAATCTCAAAATTTCTTCAAATCTCATACCATTACATTTTTTTCCACAGATGTATGTATAACTTTTTTATTGTAATAATAGGTTTGTTCATTTACTAAATTTTTTTACAAATTTGTAACAGGGGAAAAAATTGAGACAAAAAAATTCTTAAAAATTTTTACTTGCAAGAATTATCCAAACAGCTGTTCTGTGTTTTGTTTTCAAATCAATTATTTGGAAAATATCTGAAAAGGCAAAACTCAAAAACTTGCATTTCTTTATTAAAAAATATGAATACGTATGTATGTAAAAGGAAAGCATATTTTCTCAATATTGTTTTTCTTTGATTAAGCCACATAAATACAATTTTATTACCAAGCAATATCGTTTGTTTTTTATATCTGATCAGAGATGGAAAATTGCTTTCTGTATTTGTTAATAGAATGGAATTAAAAAATAATGAAAAATTTATAAAAATAGTAAATGATACATGAAAATTTTTTAAAAATTTTGTAATTAAAGTATTATCAAACAAGTTTATCCAAAATACATCAGAAAAATTCTATATGAATAAAATTTTCTTACAAGTTTTTAAAAGTAAAACGTTCATTTACTTTTTCGTATCAGGGAGAGTAATTTTTTAACTTTCTGCCTTACTCTCTCTCTCTCTCTCTCTCTCTGCTACGAAAGTAAACGAACAGACCTAATAATAACAACTTCCAGACCTGTATAACTTTTTTATTGTAATTTAATAACTCACAAAAACTATTAGCAAATAAAGCCTCGTACTCTGTTCAGTACTTCACGTGAAATGATGTCAAAATATATACTAGACCTGAGCACAAGATGTTTGCTTGCTTAATCTTCATGGTGTACATTATTGAATTGTTCTCTCTTTTTAGTGCTCTTGATTTTATGAGAACACTGAAACTGGTGCTCAATTTTATCAAAAGAGTGCAACAGCATTTGTTTATAAGCCAAGCGAAGGCATTAGTTATTGTAGTGTCGAAGCATATTTCACTAGTGCACACCGAATGACAGTTGTAAAATGAGCGCACAAGTGTAAAAATATGTGTATGTGTAAAAGAAAAAACAAACAAGGTAGATTGTTTGAGCGTGTTAGTTCGCATGCGATACTGTTGTAAGTTTTATAATTTATTGATTAAGACTAAAAAATAAAATATCTATAAAAATAACATCTTTCACAATGGGTATAAAAGTAAAAAGTTTTATTATCACTTAATATTTTATGAAATTTTGAGTTTGAGAAATGAAGTATGGTGCACAATGAAGTGTTCAATAAAAATATTGCACACTTGACACAACTGTCTATTCAACTGTTGTACAATGGTTTTGTGTGTTTTTTGTTTCCTTGTACTCTATTTTTGCTTCACACTCAATTACTTTTACCACTACAAACAATATTCGCTCTTGAAAAAAATACAATACTGTGCACTTTTTCATAGCTTGCGCACACTTCTAATATATACCTATAAAAAATTCGCATGAACTGTGTTCATAGGTGTAATCGAGTCCTTTTGCAGTAAAATCCAGTAACTGAGTAATATAAAGAAATAACTTTCAATAAAAACATTTGCATATAAAAGTACTGGAACGGAAGAATAGTAAAATCCAGTAAAATATATACAGCTGATGATTGCTAATAATTTTTGGCGATAAAAAATTATACATACATGCAAACAAAAAAAATAATACAAAACTACATATGTACATACATATGTAATTATGTATGTACATATATGGAAAAAATATACATATCGTCGGATGGTTACTGGTTATTGGTAACCAATTAAGTTTTTGGTTGATATAGCACTGTGCTCGAATTCGAAACTTTTTTTTTTTTTGTAACAAGCCGGGGACCCAGTGGGTAAACTTAATACAAGTACGCTGAATCCAATGGTGCTAACAATTTCTTTAGGTTAGGTTTTGTTCAAAAAATAATTCAGATTGAAAACTTGGTTAAAAGCACCTAAAAATCTAAATTTTTCCTAGTTTTCTACCATTTATTAACCTTTATGTCGATATACATATATCGCCTGAAAAGGCATGTAAGAGTACTGTTGAACTGGATTTAGGTTTACCCACCATTGTTACGGTGACCAAAATAATATATATCTATCGATAATGGTTAAGAATAACCTAAAATAAATAAATGTTATTTTCGGTCCCGGAGCATTTCAAAATTTAATCAAAAACTGCTTTTGCTTTTGTTTGTTTATATTTACTAGGGTATTCATTTAATCGCTCGATTAATTAATCTAGGTTTGGGCTTAATCGGTTAATTTTGGTATTAACCGGTTAACCGATTAATAAAGCTTTTTTATAAATCAAGTAATTTCATAAGAATGCATAAATTATTTATTAATTTGAGTTTATTAGTAAAACAAAAAAAGGATGGCTTGTCACAACGTCCAAGGACATAATGTCCATGGACGTTATGACAAAGAAAATGTGTCGTAGTGTCCATGGACATTATGGCACTTTTGAAATTGTCTTAAAGTCCATGGACACTATGACATTATAATTATGGACATTATGTCGCTTTTCAATGTGTCCGTAAGTCCACAATTTTAGGAATGAAAAAAATTTTGATATTATAAAACAATTTATTTATTAAAAATACAATATGCGGCAACACAACAAAAAAAAAGGACTGGCTTCCCGGTCTTTCTCATATCAATGCACAATATTGTGTTTTTAAATATTTCTTATTGAAATATATTCAAACTATATCTACAATCTGTCTACAATATTGACATAGCAAGGGCGATTTGTTTGTTTTGGATTTTAAATTTTGGAAACAGGTGGAACAAAGCTTAAAATGCTTCTTACATGGCATTAAAAGTGTGTTTCTGGGCTCTTCAATACAAATTATACATTTTACAACTTCTGTGACCTGGCTTAACACGATTTCACTCTGTTCAATATCTTCTAAATCTCCTTCTATTTCTTCTAATATGTCATCATATTCAACAATATGATTTTCTTCGTTTACAATGGTATTAAAAAAATCTGATAGCGAGATAACTCCTCTATCTAGTTTTTCGGTCAGCTGATGAATTTTACGGTACTTAGTTTTTTGAGGAGTGACCTGAGAAGGAAATGAATAAACTTCAATTTGAAAAATATTTGAGTACATAAAAAATTATAATTATTAATAGAAAACAAAAGTTAAATTAATCGGCGCCGATTTATCTTAATTCTACTTTCAAATGTAGTATTTGTTTCCCTTTCTCCTTGGTTTTTCATTTCCCAATAATCAATAATATTTTATTCAGAATTTAACTTTTGTTTTCTATTAATCATTATCATCATTTTAACTTTCTTATTTATAAAAGCCACAAATGAAACTAACCTTTGTCATCCACTGCTTCTTTACCATATTTCACAAAAATGGTAAGGCAATCTTGTTGGTTGTTTGGCAGATCTAGTATCTCATTTTTTAAACTAATAAACATTTCTTCCATTTGCTGCGGACTAACCAAAGGCAGGCTTAATATTTTTCTGTACCAGTTTCTACATTCTTTCTTGTTTTTAACTAAAGCTCCAAATTTGTTTATTTTCTGACTTTGACGTCTCAAGGCTTGGCAATAGTGAAACCAACAGCCTTTTATTGAAGAACTTTTAGTTCTGTATTATATCACGATCATTTACACACTAAATTGTATGTATTCCATTGCATCATTAATACTTTAAATTTATAACCGTAGTCAAAAAGAATTTACAAGTCAGGCAATAATTGCTTTTAAATTTTTATGGACACTGACAAGACAAAAAGTGACATAAAGTCGATTGACATTATGACATTGTGTTAATGCATGTAATAACACTTTTTGGAATGTCGTAATGTCCATGGACAAAGACACATTTTCTTTGTCATAACGTCCATTGACATTATGTCCTTGGACATTGTGACATTCCACCGAAAAAAGACACACATAAGAATTCTTAAACTAAATCAAGCAAAAAAAAATTCATTGATATGTATTCATTAAAAATTAACAAGTTTGTGAGGTCTTGGATTCGTTACTTCAATAGTTTAAAGAGATCTTCTAACACAATCTTTCAGAAAAGTAATTCGCTTTAAATGTTTACGATTTAGGCAATTCTCTTCTTTAGTTTTGATAAAACTTGACTTGGAAATATCCTTTTACTTATCGTAGATGTTGATCGAAAGAAATCCGTAATACAGAATATCTAGTTTCTCAGTTTTGTTCTGGATTTTTCTAAACATATAAAATCTTTCATTGCGCCATTAGAGTCCTATTTGATTTTTTTTTCAATTTCTTAACACTTCTAGTTGTTTCGGTTAATTTTGTTAGAACATTTCTTGCATTACTATCGATAGTTCCTTCTGTTGGCGGGTCCTCTGACCCATACTGGCAGAGCTCAGCGACGAGCATTGTGCAAAAAAATTTATTTATGAATTTCTCAGCTTTCGTTTTTGTACTGTATTTTAAAACACTGTTGCTAGAGGGAAATATTTCAGAGTGTAGTTATAAAATAATTGAATTCGTTTCTCATTAAATATAATCCTTAATTAAATCGTTGGCAACAGTACTATTAGCTTTAACACAATTATTAAACAAAAACTTAATAATTCTCTCTAGTTCAATTAGGGTAGTAAAGTCTTTACTAAAATATGTTATAGCCACGTCCAAAAACATTGAAGTTTTACTTAAGTTACGATCACTGAAAATACTTCTTTGTTTATAAGAAAAATAATTTATAAACACATACCTTTTGTATATTAGACGAAACATATAATTAAACACATAAAAAATACATTCTAATACTACAAAATATAAAAAAAATTTACGCCGGTTAATCGACTGAAGTTAACCGTTTTAACCGTTAATCGAAAAATGCCAATTTGAAACTAACCGATCACTTAACCGGGTAGTAATTATCCGGTTAACCAATCCAGGGGGCCTACTCTGTACTTTCGAATTTATATGTTATTAACATTATTTGAAATAATGGGGGCTATTCTGGAAAAACGCGTCGAAAAAGTGAAACTTTACATTAAAATAAAAACAAATTTTCAAAAATTGTTTTTGTTTGTAATACATTTCTAAAATGAAATAAACGTGAGAATTTCAACGCGTTTCTCTCTCTTTTAAAAACGGTTAATTTTGTATGCGAAAAGAAAACAATTTTTTTTACATTTACACAGTTTTGTTTTTGTTTCGCATGTAACTTTCACCAATTCGACGCGTATTCCAGAATAGCCCCCATAAGTCTGTTACCTTACTCTAAATAGGGGTGCCGAGGGATACCAATGCACGAAAAGTATTCCCGTATTCGAAAATTGGGTAAATGAGAGACGCACTGTGGACCATTTTACGAGATGGCGGCCAAAAGTCATTTTTTTATGGTCACTGATTGAAAAATGTTAAAGCTCATTCGAAAGTAGACACTAGTAAACCTCGGGAGCCAAAATCTTAAAACTTTATTTCAACTATATCACAGTGAACAGGGTCATTTTCAGTATTTTGCTAAAATGAGAAATTTAATTTAAATTTAAATTAGTAAGCTTTTGATTTTCAAACATCTATAACTTTTTGGTTTTATAAGATATTCAATCGAAATAAATTTTGTATAATTACCTTATTTGTTAGCTTTCAGTACGAGAAAAGTAAAGTGTTTATAATTTTTAGAAATTAATTTTTTTTTTGTTCTTTTAAAAAGGTCCAAATATTCCTAAACTTTTCCACTTAACAGAGCATAACTTCCACAGGTCAAAAGGGAACAAAAAAAGATTAGCACTTTTTTGTAGCCGAGACTCTTCTCTAAACGCCTATACTCCATTGTACACCCGGGACGATCCGACCGTGACCACCAGAACAATTTTTCTGACACAAGGTCAAAATTTTTTGCAAAATTTTAGTAAAATAGTTATAAAATTTTTTTTCTGTAATACTATTTTTTGAAGTATTTTAGTTTTTTTATCAAACTGCTATTATGAAAGACGGGTTTTGGATGGATATGCGTATTTCTAAATCATTTACAGTTGGTCACAAAAATATCTTGACTACTTAAAATAAAGTAAATTTATATAATTAAGGTCACAAATATACTTTGCCTTTTTAATTGATTTATCATGTTTATAAAAGCATGTAACAAGCACTCGTCAGGTAAAACTACAAAATTAAAAAGGATATATATTAGGGAAATTTTTTTTTGTGTTTTTATGATTATTAAAATGGAAATTCCGGAAAAAATTTATGAAAACTATTTTTGTGACTAGCTTCATGGGTGCACGCATGATACAATAATACAGGTAACCGCGAAGCGCCAGCTGTTTTGCTTGTTTCGTGATGTGCTCTGCCAAATGTTGTTTATGTTTTACCAACACACGCGCACAGTGCCTATTAAAGTTGTACAAATACCAACAAGCTTTGCAAAGCCAAGAGAAAACGCAAGTGCTCGTCTCTTGTTTTTTTTCTTGGTTTTTTGACAGTTGTCATCACAACAGCAATAAAAATCACTGTTGTTTTATTGTTGAACATTTGTTGTAGATTCGCGGCCACCTGTATTATTGTATCATGGGTGCACGTCTATTGTTTGTGCTGTGGCTTTCTAACCCTTCGTGTCTGCGCAAGTGCTTGTGCTCGTTTTTTGGTTGTGATGTTGCCTGTCTACCTGTATATATTTTTTATTTGCGAGTAAGGGTATTTAAAGTAAAGTCTTCATAATTGTTATTCATTACAATTTGAACAATGGCTAAATACACTTATAGAGATCTCGCTGATATTTTCTTCCAGCAAAATGATGTACACGATGTGGAATTGCGAATGCTAAACAATAAATTTTTTTAACATATGCAATATAGAAGAAATTGAACTACATAAGCAAAAAATTATAAATTTTGGAAAAACATTGAAAAAACGGTACTTTGAATGCTCTTACAGCAAGTAAAGGATGTACGAACGTCACCATGAATGGTTGTCAAAGGAACTTGTTTTCGAAAATTTACCTTCAAGTGCCAATGAATGAAGAAAACAGGGTCGACCAGCAAATCATATTGAAGAATGTAGTGAACGAACTCGAAGACACAAACTTCAGAATATCAATGAGGAAATTTCTCCAATAATCATCAAAGACTCATTTTTGCACCAAATGCAACCAACAAAAAATAAAAAACAAAAATTGAGATAATTGAATCAATAATAGAAGCCCGTCCAAGGCGCACAAAGAGGATTTTGAAAAATATTCCTACACCAAATGAAGATAAGAAATTTACTCCAGAAGAAACGTTCGCACTATTTTTGGATTTAAAATTAACTAAAAATCAGTTAAGGAATTGCGGAAGCGAACCAATGAAAAGAATTCTGGGATTTTTCCAGACTATAGAGATTTAGTTGCTGTCTACAAAGAATGCTTACCTCCACAAACTGCTATAACTGTCACTTCTTCTTCAGCAGAAATAAAATTGCAAGATCTTCTTGAACACACTGCCGAACGGTTGTTAAATACACTAGATACTGATCGTTTGAAAAAACTTGAACTGGCAGCATTACTTTAATTTCTAAATGGGGATGTGATGGGTCCTCTGAGACAATACAAGCAGTGTAATGCCGAAAATTATCAGATGCTGATTTATTTATGATATCTTTCGTTCCATTGCGCTTAACAAGAAGTTATACCGGCCTTGAGCCGTCAACTAAAAAAGCAACAGAAATTGATATATGGAAAAATGAACTACCCTCATCAACAAAGTATTGCAGACCAATAAAATTTACATTCAGAAAAGAAACAAAAGTTGTTATAACTGAAGAAGTCAAAAAGATGAAAGATCAAATTAAAGTACTTCAACCTGTAATATTTACAGTAGATGAACAGGAAACCGAAGTAAGTTTTAAATGTGTCTCACAATGATTGATGGGAAAGTTGCACAAGCTTTAACTGATACAAAAGCATCGTCAAGCTGCACTATATGCCAACGGACATCAAGTCAATTAAGCCATCCTACTCCTGAAGATGATAGTTTTAAGGCAACATACGAATTTGGATTGTCCCCTCTTCATGCTAGGATTCGTTTTATGGAGAATATTCTTAAATTAGGTTATGATTTGAATTTTGGTCCTTTAGGCGAAACAGTGAGAAAAAATAAAGAAAAAGGAAAGCGAAGAAAAAAACAAATTCAAGAAAAATATTTAGAATTTGGCCTAATGATCGATCAGCCAAAGCAAGGAGAAGGAAACACAAATGATGGAAATACAGCAAGGAGATTTTTTTCAGATCCAGAAGCTGCACCATCTATTACAGGTGTAGACTTGGAACTAATAAGACGATTCAACATTATATTACAAGTTCTAGCATGCAGCAGAAAGATAAATGCAAAAAAATTTGTAGAGTACGCCAAAAAAACAGCTATACTTTACAACGAAAAATACTCTTAGAGATATATGCCATCCACAGTTCACAAAATGTTGTACCATGGTGAACAAATAATTCAACACAATATGCTACCAATAGGAGATCTGTCTGAAGAAGCGCAAGAAAAAAGAAACAAAGACTACAGATTCTTTCGCGAGCACAACACACAAAAAATTTCCAGATGCTGTACTAATGAAGACTTGATTACAATTTTATTATGCACATCAGATCCATATATGTCCAATATTCGACAAAAATGGAAAACTAGCTCTATTGAATTAGACCTAGAAGCTAAACTACTTCTAGAAGATGAAAGTCAAAGCTATTTAGAAGAAATATTTACTTAAATTGTTTAAATAATAGTAATTTAAATTTTTAAGTTTAAAAATTTATTAAAATTTTGCGTACAATATTTATGTTTTTTTTTTTTTTTTTGATTTAAATAGGAAAATTTATAACAATGTTTGCATTTTGGATGTTCGCTTCTTGATAAGCTACTTTTTAACTCAAACTTCTTCAAAAACCAACCTTTGGCCCTTCGTTCTAAAAATTTCACGGGGGCTAAAGTTTGGCACTTTCTGAAAGAATTTAAGTTTTTAATAAGTATAAGTTGTAAATGTGACACAAAATATAAGACTTTGTACAAAACAGATCTTTTAAACAAGTTTTAATACCACACTTTTGTACCAAAAATCAGCTAAAACTTAAAATGCATTTTAAATCTATCATAACTACTTCTCTAACCGGTAGAAGTTAAAGCCTATGGTCACACCTAGTGAACAAAAAAACCGCAATACAAAATTCCAATCCAGTCAAAAGTTATATATTTTTGTCCGCCATCTCCCGAAATGGTCCACTGTGCGCCGGTTAATCGAACCGTTAATCGAAAAAAGCCAATTTGAAACTAACCGATCAGTTAACCTGGTAGTAATTATCCGGTTAACCGATTGAATACCCTAATATTATATATACAAACGATTGACAATCTAGGAAGCCTACTCTGTACTCTCGAATTTATATGTTATTAATTAACATTATGTGAAATAATAAGTCTGCTTCCTTACTCTAAATAGGGATCTCGAGGGATACCAATGCACGAAAAGTATTCCCGTATTCGAAAATTGGGTAAATGAGAGAGGTTTTGAGAGAGTAGTGTTCTATTGTTCTTGCACGAAACAGCCCCAGAAAAGTGACTTTCCTAAAAACTAAAAAAATGGAAAGTTGTATGAACAAAAGATTTAAAAAAGCTTTTTAAAAAAAATAATGCGGCAAAAAGTTAAAAATAACAAAAGTATTATTATATGCGATAACTACTTAACTATTTGCAGTCGTTGCCAAGAAGCAGAGGCCCTTATTATGAGCAACTTTCGATCTTCGACTGTAGTCGAAAGTACTGATCGAAGGAATTTTCATTTAATATTATGACGAACATTCTACAAAGAATGTCCTTATTGTGAATGTACTCAAAGTGATTTTTAAAATTTGCGACAGCTTTACCTAAAAATAAAAAACAATCGTTTATAATAATTCTTGATACTAAAATACTTCATCGAAAGCTAAATTCTGTTCGATAGAAAATTCGTTGCTCAACGAAATTTTCGATGTTCATAATATGAATTCAACATTAGAATTTAATGGATTCGTACACAGTACGACAAATTTTTAATTTTTTGTCGAAAAGTCACTTTATGCCAAACAATCTAGAGACAAATTGTAGTCAAACTGTTTAAATGGTTTTCATTTCTTCATCTCTTTTCCCTCTACATTTTTAAATATTTTTAATACACATAAATAACTTATTTCCATATGAAACTACAACATTTATTATCAATAAAGGTAACAAATACATAAATAGAAGGAAATGGTCTTGCTGAGGCTTATGAAAATATTTCTTCCAATTCTCATGTTTTAAAAAATATATTCATACATGGATATGACATCGTATAAGTTTTGACAGATGTTGTATTAATAGGTCCGTTTGTTTACCCCAAAATTTTTGCAAATTTGTACTGGATTTTACTGAAATGCGTTGGTTTACACATAAAATTGAAAAAAAGAGTGCCAATTGAGAGAGTAAATTGACAGTTGTTGACTGAGAGTCTGCAAACATTTTCCTGTAAAATCCAGTAGATGAGAAAAACATATGATTCAATAAAATTATCAAAAGTAAGCAAACGCAAAGTATAATTTCTTTAATAAAAACATTTTAAAGAAACATTTAAGTAAAAAGAAAACTGAAAATTATTATGTTCAAGGTGAAACAAATTAAAGAATAATAATCGTTAAATTTATCAGTTTTTAAATTAAATTTAATTATGTTATTTACTTTAATTTGTTAGAAATGTAAGGTTTATGTGTATGTGAATACTTATTTCTGCATACTACTCAGGGTAACAACTAGCAAGAATCAAATATTAATGTATTTTCGTATGCCACTTAAAATACAATAAAAACTATAAACCAAATACAAGCTAAAGCTTTCACAGAACTTCCATATTAGAAATGTATATCGCTTCAAATTTATAATTAAAAAGACATGTATTTGATCGGTATTCAAAACAAAACATATTATACAACACTATGATCAGCTGTTTTGATTAATCTGCAAATTTGGGCAACTTTCCGTTCCCGTACTTTTTTGTGCAAGAGACATTCTTGATAATAAAGTTTTCAAATTATTAAAAATTTACTCATCTACTAGATTTTACTGGAAAAGTAAACAAACGGACCTAATGGAAACTTTCATACAAAGACGCATTTTCAAAGGGATATTATTTTAATATTTCATTTAACCGAACTAAAGAAAATATTTTTGTAAAGCAGCCGTTGTCTAAGAACTAGACCGCTGGTCCATTCAATATATTTAAAGAATACTTTATTTTATTTTAATATGGAGACATTATTTTCGGACAAATATTATCTAGAAAAGTTAGAGTACTTAATAGTCATGGGCCAGTGGCAAAAATAATAAAAATATACTTATAGTATCAAACCAAAAAAGTTTGTCTTAAGTAGAACAAAAAATAAGCAAATTAACTAACATGTGCATAATTAGTAAAGAACAAAAAAAAAAAGGTTTCAGCAAATTGTAATACGATGAACCAAAACAATTCACATATTCCATTTGCAATAAAAGTTGAGTATATAAAGCAGAAATATACATCAACTGAAACCACACACAGTGGACCAAACACAAAAGAACGCTGATGATGAAGGTTTAGTGGCCTTCGAAAACAGCTAGTTCCGTTCAATTATGTGTTTGTCAGAATATTTACAACTAGCTTTGGTGTTATTTGTTCATTAAAAATTATCACATGTAATTTGGCTTACAAAGCGATACGAAATTTAGCCTGATCAAATCATAAATATAGAAACAAATGAAGTTCGAACAATAATAATTAAAATTAGCTAAAAATCGTAATTTTTGTCTATACATTTTGTCGCTTGCAATAACGATTGTGTGATTCTGTAACTTCTTTTTAACGATAGGACGCAGCTGATATTTTCTATTGATCTTTGTCCATAAAATTAACAGCACATAAATTATTGTCGCTTAAATAACGACACAGCTGACATTAACCTACAGCGAATATCGTTAAAAATGTTACTGCATAGCAAATTCGATAAATTTTCGTTATAATTATTTTAACGATGCGATTATCGTCAAGAAAAAGGTTAGTAAATCGCACTACTGGTTAAGATAAATTTAACTAAATAAAAATATGTGTAATATAGTTTTTAGTTAAGATAAATTTTTTTTGCAGCTACAGTGCAATCAACTTGATTACGGTTGACGTATTTCGACTACTCCAGTACTAGATTAAAAAAAATGTAATCTAGTACTATGCATAGTCTAAATACGCCAACAGTAATCAGGCTGAATATTTTTGGATTTTTGCTTTATAATTTTTTTTAATCACCTCATTGCTTTTCTAACTATACGCTATTATTCAACATTTTTGTTAATATTTATTACTTATTTTTGCTGTATATTTCCCTATTTGAAGGCTACCGGAAAACTTTGCTCACTTAAATATACCATTACGCAATGGTGTCATTTCTATGCGCCCTAAGAAACTTGGCGATGTTCAACCGCAAATTATAGAAGACCTTGATCCAGTGACCGTAGATCAGTTAAGGACTATAAAATTGAATATCGATAAGATTGTAAGTATGGTTGATAAAGCTGGGTTTTAATATTAAAACTGGTTTTCAACGGGAGAGCACCTCTGAAACTTTAATTTATTTATTATTTTTCAACATAAATTACAAACTGTTCATCATACATACATACGTACATTTATATTATACTACATAATTTTTTGTATTTGTTCTTAAATTTATTACACATTAATTTGTGCTACAATATTAGTTTATTGCAAAATATTATCTCGTGCATGGATTAATGTGCAAAATGAATTTTCTCCATTAAAAGAAAATTCCATAATTAGTCTTGATTGTTTGTTCTTTTTTAAGAGAACATAAAACACAAAATTAGTTCTTATTATAAATTCTCTTACTCTTTTATTTTGTTACGGTTCTTTACTTTTTTCTTTTTACCTCTAACTTAGTATTTCTTTTATTTTATATTCTGCATCAAATAGCAAAAAGCAAGAAACAGAAACAAATCATTTTAGTTTTATATATAAAATTTATGTAATCTACCGTTAAGTTTTTTACTTCAATTTCCTAAATTACAAATACAGTATATACATAATGGCCAAAGTATGAATAAGAAAAATTATATTTTATAAGCAATTAATATTTACCTCAATAAATAAAACGTAAAATATGTGAAAGCTTCACTGCAACCATGTCATAAATGCAATTCTATCTTATGCATTATTTCACAGTTTTTTATTAATATTTGAAATAAATTTTATGCCTCTTCACGGTTTTCAACTTTTAAAATAGTTTGGTTGGGATTGATAAATTTGCATTGCCATTCTTCACTAAATTAACAGTTGACTTTTCAATTGTGTTTTGGTATTGTCATGTACAACTCTGCCTAAGTTTGGTTGAGAAAAACGTTGAGTATACACAACTGCTTTTCAGTAGTTGTGTCTGTGGTTGGGGGTTTCTAGTTACAGGTTGGTGCAATATAAAAATCAGAAAATATGGAAAAATCGTAACGAAATATTTGTTGTGCTTGATATCAAAATTTTCTTAACAGTTTCAGAATCGGCGGTATGCCGTGCACAGACAAAGACTTCTTTAAATATGGTTTTAGGCGATCCAACAAATAACAAAACATTTCTTTGTTCTGCCGGAAATTACTTAAAAACCTTCCAAAATCATTTTTTAAGTAATTCGTTCCCTATTTTCATTATTCCTTACCTTGCAATGGGTAGTTCAAGAGGGTTGGAATCATCACGAACAAAATAATTTTACACATAGTACACATTTGTATCCATCTGGTATGATTTCTTTGAACCAAACCACTAAACAATAAAACTTTTTTTTAATTTTCACTCAAATTAATTGCTTTCTGTCAAGCTTGATATTTTAAGTTTGCAACGCTATGACAATTTCAACTAAAAAACAGTTTTGATCCATAATACTAAAACACAGTTTGGTCGTGTGTAAGTTTGATCTACTCTTAGACGTCCAAACTGAATTTAGTTAAGAACCGTGATAAGGGTATTATTTTCATCATCATATCGCTCAGTTACTCCAACAACATCATAACTAAAAAAACTAGTTTGCAAGAAAACGTTTTGACTCGTTTTCTGGCAAACTAGTTTTTTTAATTTACACACAACTTAAGAGAAAAGGAACATTTTATTTAGTTTCCAAGAGTTGAGTAAACAAGATATCTGTATGAAATTTTTACACAATATGAATACCGATATGAGGATTAATTCTGCATCATTAACTCAAAAATTTAATTTTTTTAGTTATGACGTTCTTTGAGTAGATGAGCGATATGTGTTTTATTCAAACCTAAACTTTTTACACATAACATCAAAAGTTATTATGAGTATGATTTATAGAAAAATTACAAAAATCTTTGTTGCCGCATATCCAAATCATATCAACAATATTGTTCACTGCCTTTCAAGTATGTCAAATTAGTGCATTTGCTTAGGTAAATGTAAAAGCGGAAAAAGAACTGTATCTTCTGCTATATTCAAGATATCAAGGACACATTAATCATATATTATCGATTCAATGACTTATTTTTTTTAACTTTTCTTTTTTAGTATGTATGATTTAAAACACATCAATGGGGCCATTATTTATTTTTAGAAAACGAGAAATTTAATCGGATTCGGCTTACAGAACATGACCGATTATATTCTTGAAAGCAGGGGTATAATCGTCGTTTTTTCAGTTTGACATTATGGCATTCGATATCGAACCATATATTACATTGCTCGATAGCGAATGCCATAATCTCAAACTGAAAAAACGTGATCGAAGTAGCTCTTTATCCAAAGCGGTTAGACCCCACGGGCCTAATTCTCGTATTCGATTACGAGCGAAATTTCTAATGACAGCATTCGAGCCATTTGAGTGCAATCATTCGTGTTTTTATTCACAAGCAAAAAGCCATTCGAAATAACGTTTACATAGAAAAAGCGAAGAAAAAGAAAATGTAAATTCAATATTTTACTTATTTATTGATATCTGTATTGACTATGTACATATTTATGTACTCTTAAAAAATACAAATATAAAGAAATTTGATTTGGAAAATATTTTTTTCCCAACAGCTGTCAGGGAAAATATGTACAAAATTAACCAACTCTAGGAGCATCTAAATAACAAATTAACTGCTTCTGGTCAACCAATAAAAGAATCAAAAATATGGCTAGTGCTCTATCTTTTAACTTTATACTAATTAATTATTATTAAGTTATTAATTAAATAAAAATGAAAATAACATTTATACCTATGTATATATATGTTCCTTTTTTTCATATA
The DNA here is from genome assembly GCA_936439885.1 of Nowickia ferox. Classification (NCBI taxonomy): domain Eukaryota; kingdom Metazoa; phylum Arthropoda; class Insecta; order Diptera; family Tachinidae; genus Nowickia; species Nowickia ferox. Next base: position 33,905,798 of record OW387027.1, on the reverse strand, counting down.
CATATGTACGTACTAGAGCTGAGCACAAGATGTTTGCTTGGTTAATCTTCATGGTGTACATTATTGAATTGTTCTCTCTTTTTAGTGCTCTTGATTTTATGAGAACACTGAAACTGGTGCTCAATTTTATCAAAAGCATGCAACAGCATTTGTTTATATGCCAAGCGAGGGCATTAGTTATTGTAGTGTATAAGCATATTTCACTAGTGCACACCGAATGACAATTGTAAAATGATCACACAAGTGTAAAAATATGTGTATGTGCAAAAGAAAAAACAAACAAAGTAGATTGTTTGAGCGTGTTAGTTCGCATGCGATACTGTTGTAAGTTTTATAATTTATTGATTTAAGACTAAAAAATAAAATATCTATAAAAATAATATCTTTCACAATAGATATAAAAGTAAAAAGTTTTATTATCACTTAATATTTTATGAAATTTTGAGTTTGAGAAATGAAGTATGGTGCACAATGAAGTGTTCAATAAAAATATTGCACACTTGACACAACTGTCTATTCAACTATTGTACAATGGTTTTGTATGTTTTTTGTTTCCTTGTTCTCTATTTTTGCTTCACACTCAATTACTTTTACCACTACAAACAATATTCGCTCTTGAAAAAAATACAATACTGTGCATTTTTCATAGCTTGTGCACACTTCTAGGACGTACCTTGTCGGAAATTCCGTTAACATTAAACTAACTTTAAGATAACTATTTCACAACTAGTACTGACTGAAGGCTCAGTTAGCCGACTGTAACTGTAATATAGGAAACAGCTGATCGATATTTTTATATGAAAAGTAGGTTACGTTACATTACATCTCTATAACCATTTCCATTTTCACATAGCAATATCGATCAGCTGTTTCCTACTGTTGCAGTTACATTACATTACAGTCGGCTAACTAAGCTTTGAGCCTTGACACTTGTATTACTTTTCAATGTAATCAACTGACTACTTTAACATTGCAATGTAATAGGCGGTACTCAATTGTCTCACTCTGCACTACTCTGGTTTTAGACTCGGCAGTTTTTTTTGCTCAACTTTTGATTTTATAATGAGAAAGAAAAAGACAGGTATACAAAAGGTATATATTACTTTCTCAACTCTCTCATACAAAATCAAAAGTTGAGCAACTAAAAGTGCCGAGTCTAAAACCAGAGTTACTTTTCAACTAACTTAAAGTTGATTATTTTAAATCACCTAGAAGTCTGTAAATTAAAAAAAAAAATTCTGGGGTTCGAATTTGTATCCTCACACGTTGTGTTGTCAAGTCGCTACTACCCAGCGAAGGCATCATCTAAAATGACAACAGCAAAATGTTAATATAAAATTGAAATGAGTTTCAAAGTAGCTGAGAATAAATTTGTTGGCTCTCACCAAATTCGATTTCGTACTCAACTTAAGAATTAATTTTGGATCTGTTCTGGATGACATTGCAGTTAGTTCAAGAAAAGTTAACTATAAGTTAATTATTTTCGTAGTCAACCACGCATTCTCCGACAGGGTATGTATGTACCTAAATACATACATATGTTTTTGCACACATGCATACATACAAACATATGTTTTTGCTTACAATTTATTCAGTGTTGTGAAATGAATTTATTTGCCTTTTTTCAACACTGAAAGAAAAACTCGATTCGCTTGGTATCTAATAACATCATCAGAAAATATCTTGGTATCGAAATTAATTTCTATTCGAATGCAATTTCGATCACGAGTGCAGTAATGGGACCCCAGTTCTTATATTTGTTCGTATATTTCTTTGATTTATGTTCTTTGAGTAGACTATACAGCATAACAATTGCGAATAATGATATTGTTACGTTTTTACCCTTTAAAACACTTTTCCGTACACTTGAAGATTTGCCAATAAATAAAAGACACCAGTGTACTAATTGGGGTTAAGAATGACACTATTTACTAATCAATACACTAACACTAATCCAATTCAAGACCTTAAATACAAACACAGATTACTTACAGACCAACCTAAATTACGACGCAAAGCACAACGTAATTTATCGCTTAGCTTTTACGCTGAAATGAGTAACCTAAATTAGATCGTTAACGGTGCGCCAGAAACAGTAATGTTTACTCACTTTGATTAATAAAAAACTCTAAATAGAAATAAAAAATAAAAATAAAAACGCTAAATTGACCTGAAAGTAGCAGTTACATTACTTAACAAAAACAACAGTACTTTGCAGCCAACTTCACTTCTTTACGCGCTGTCAAAATTGGATTTTTCAATTGCAAAGCGTTGACGCACCGTTATTTCGGTTGGTTTCATACATTTTGTATGGGCATGAGATATTTTGACAGCCAGACAACACTTTGCGTCGTAATTTAGGTTGGTCTGTTAAATATACCACAACTGGTTATCACTACGTCCTCTTCGCTCTTGTATGCACAGGTCTCAAAAAACTGACTGTACTAGTTTTGTAGCAAAACTCCTTCTAGGGTGTTTGTCACACACAAGACTTATTCTGCTGATGCTCACTGTTTATATTTACAATACTAAAGACTCCACTGTATTTACATAATTAGTTCTTAACGTTATTAACGACCGCACAATGTCTTTACTTTCAATGATGTTGACACAGAAGAAAGTGACAGGTAAAAAAAGTTTCAATCAGGTTTTTTAAAATTCGTGGAAAAAAGAGAAAGATATAGTGTATTTGATACTGTAGTGTATTACTACTTACCAATTAATATAGCTAATAAAAAGCGTTGTAGTTTTATTGCACTAGAAAGAAGAATCAAAACAAAAACGCCGACAAAATTTGAGGGAAAACGAGACAAACAGAAAAATACACTTACATATCTTCCGTCTCGTGACACTTCTGTATGTTCTGTGATGTTGACTCCACTATTATCTAATTCACACTGACTGACTTTCACACAGGGTGCCTCATTTTATACTACAGGGAGCGGTTCTAGAATGTTCGCTATGTGCTTATAGATGGTGTAATGAAATGTGTGTACTTAGTAAAGCCAAATTGAAGAAACTTGACTACTGCGTAAAGACCAAAAGGTTATTCCTTTTTTTCCCGTTTAGTGTTAATGCATGAATGTCAAAAGTTGTTTACAATTTTCGTACACCATTTTGTTTTGTTATACACAATTGTTTGTACTGAAACTGTATTTAATTATTAAAATACATACATATCGTCGCTGTTTTAACTAACTGACCTAACTAACATTTTAAAAATTTAACAGGAGAGCAGCTTTTATGGTTGTTTTATACATACATACATTCATTCTTATGGCTGCGTCTGAAATCTTTTTACTTATAAAGGCACAACAGTAATGCTTATAGTTATGAAAATTGTAGACAAGGTGTATTATGGCTTATAAATTCTAGTAAAGGACTTAACACAGTTTTCAAAAAAATGTCAGGTCGGTTAGTTAAAACCAGGGACCGTAACGGTTATAATTTTTATTTTAAAAATTACTTTTTAATCGTTTTTTTTTTGATTTTTATTTATTCCTCACAAAATAAGAGTTATTTTGTGACTTTTATTTATTCCTCACAAAATAAGAGTTATTTCTTGATTTTTATTTATTCCTCACAAAATAACAGTTATTTTGTGACTTTTATTTATTCCTCACAAAATAACAGTTATTTTGTGACTTTTATTTATTCCTCACAAAATAAGTTATTTTTTGATTTTTATTTATTCCTCAGAAAATAAAAGTCATTTTTAAACTAATAACTGCCAGTTCATAGAAGTCAAGTAAAAATTCTTGCTTTACTTTGAAAACAAAAACAAATTTTGAGTGCTTTGTTTGTGTTTTCAATATAAATAGCCAAGCAAGAATTTTTACATGGCTTCTATGAACTGGCAGTAAATAAAATATAAAAAAATAACTCAGTGTTTTTGTAAATAAAATGAAAAATAGAGACTTTAGTATAGATTCTGCATGTATTCGTACAATAATTTTTTCTTTTGAAATTTGTATGAAAAACATATTGTTTGTAACGAATTGTCATTATTTGTCATACAATTTGGAAACGTGTAGAAATGAAATTTTTTACAAAATATGCCTATTTTATTTTTTATTACAAATAATTTTATTTCATTTACAAAAACAACCAATTTATAAGAAAGTGAGTTTGTTTTTTGCTAAGCTTTCACGCCCAAGCCGCTCATCTGGTTTTAAAAATTCTTTCACCAATGGAAAGCTACATTACCAGCGTCATATATAAGATATTTTTATCTGGTTTGGAACCGGATTTCTTATATTTGGTGTCTGAAGACACAAACACGTGTTCATTATTAAACGAGTTCTTAAACTCTATTGAAGTAAATTCAGAGGATGAAGACTCAGATGGTGATCTGGAGGAGGAAATGAAAAGGGCGATAAGCGAAATAGACAATTACAATCCTAAGCCCATTGACGTGGATGCAGATGCAATGAAATATTGGGAGGAAAAAAAATATATATATCCATACCTGTACAGATTGGCACAGGTTTTGCATAGCACGCCAGCAACACAAGTCTCTGTAGAAAGAGCATTTTCTGCGCTAAAATTAATATTAGCAAAAACTCTTATTTGTTAAATTAAATTAATTAATAAACACATTTTAAAAATGACTTTTATTTTCTGAGGAATAAATAAAAATCAAAAAATAACTGTTATTTTGTGAGGAATAAATAAAAGTCACAAAATAACTCTTATTTTGTGAGGAATAAATAAAAGTCACAAAATAACTGTTATTTTGTGAGAAATAAATAAAAATAAAAAAATAACTTATTTTCTGAGGAATAAATAAAAATCAAGGAATAACTCTTATTTTGTGAGGAATAAATAAAAATTAAAAAAATAAAAATCATTGCATCTATAGGTAGTCCATGTAACATGGAGTATTGTGGTATATTCCTTGTGCCCGTAGCACTTCTCTATTATTGTGATTTTTTCAGTTTAAATTTGGAAAATAATCGTTATTTGCCATCCCTGGTTAAAACAGCGACGATATGTACATATGTATGTACATATGTATCTTTTATTATACTTATTTCACTTATTAAAGGTTTATCAATTAATAAATTTACTTTGGTTATGTTTATCCATACATTTCCTTTTTGTTGTATGCAGATCTAGGAGTATTGCATTAAATAAGCAAATGCATTGACCATTTTCCCACACTAAACCAAATCAATGCAAATGCAAATTTATTACCTACATTAACACCAACTTTGATAATTATAGATAGTCCTCATATGCTTTAAGTATGAAGCTTATTATTTTTTTTTTCAATTGGTTCTGAAATATAGTTTGTATTAAATAAAAGAAAAATTGTCATTATTAATTGGTATACTTACATACATACATACATATATAGGTGCCCCCAATGTGAACTTTACTTAATTTTTTATTTTTTTATAAAAGTTCTTTCGGAGTTACTATTGCATTGAAGGAAAGTTTTTTCTTTTTTGGTTTCTTTATACTTGCCTTGTAACTATGATTATAATTTTATTTATAATGGTTTATCTGCTAATTAAAGCTCTTTCTTTCAACTACGATGGAGTTGTATTAAGAGGTGATTTTAATGCAAAACGTGTTTCTTGGCGGGATGTTTTAAACAACATTAATGGTATTTCGTTATACAATTGGTTAATGGATTTTAGTTCTGATTTTCAAAGATTTCGGATACTTTACCTTCATTTCCTAATGGAAATTCATTTCTAGACCATTTTTTGGTAAGTACAAATTTGGTTAATACTTTTGATCAAAATTTTTCAATTAGGTCTCTTCCTTCTTTTTCTGACCATTTTCCATTACTTTTTCAATTAAAGTTTATGAATTTTGAATTTGTTTTCAAACAACAGCGTGTTTATACGTCATTCAGAAACACTAATTGGAATGCTTTCAGAAATGAGGTTGCATCAGAAATCTATTTAAATCTTCCTCCTTCGATTGTGAGGTTATCTAATTTAGAAATTGATAATTTTGTCGAAAAGTTCACTTGCATAGTGAATCACATTACTGAAAATGATTTCGGATAAAATTAGAAACTTATGTAAATTAAAGTACCCATGTACTTTTTAGAAGGACTTTAGATAGAACACACCCAAATTATATTCTTCTTTCTAAACAAATTCAATTGATTAAAATTATTATAAAGGAACAGGTTCAAATTGAACAGGAAATTTTCAAAACGGGTCGCGAAAATATCAAACCTGGGCCAACAGCTTATAAAAAAATTAAAAATATTTTAGGAATACAGAGAAATAATACTCTTTCAAAATTAATAGTAAACGGCATTGAAATTACTGATAATATTCAAAAATTATCACATCTTCAAAACCATTTCTCCTCAATATATTTAGGTGTAGGTCCAAATAGGGATGTCTCAGCTATTGAAAACTCAATTCGACTGAATTTATCTTCCGTACCAAATACAATGTTTAATTTTTATAACAATTTTCCATCATCAAATACTCAAAGGGAGTTACTGTCAGTTATCAAATTGTTAACTAACAAGAAATCGTTCGGTTTGGATGGCGTTTCCAATTTCATCATAAAGAAACTTTCCGCAATTGCTTTTGCTATTTAGTTATTATTTATAACAACTGTATTAACAATTGTTACTTTCCTATTTCTTGGAAAAAGTTAAAAATTTGTCCTGTTCCAAAGATTTGATTTGAATAATGTGAGAACAATATCTCTTTTATCTAACTTAGAAAAACTTTTTGAAAAAAATATTAGAATTAGGATGGATAACAATTTGGAAACTTCATGTACTCCTGAATATCAATTTGGTTTTGAAAAATCTTATTCAACAAATCATGCGCTGCTTAAATCTCGCGGTGATGTTGTAATAATTTGAGGGAAAAACGTTGTACAATAACAATTTCTCTTGATTAGACGGCATTTATCATGATGGTTTAATTTTAAAAATGATTAATATTGGTTGCAGTCCTCACTTTATTAAACTTATTCGCAATTTTTTGACGGACAGAAAGTTCTGTGTTCAATTACAGAATGGTTTTTCAGCCTATGGTAATATTATTTGTGGTGTGCCTGAAGGCTCTATTTTAGCACCACATTTATATAACATGTTTATTTATGATTTCACACATATATGTAGTTCTGCAACTGGAATTCTTTATGCAGACGATTCACTTCTGTACGCTAATGGTATTTCTCCAAAAAATACTCTCATTTCAATTTCTTTATATTTAAATAAAGTCAACAATTTTTATAAGCAATGGGGTATCAGAATTAATCCAGGCAGAAGTAAAGCTATTTGTTTGAAGAATGCTTCTGTTAAGTGCAAGTATTTCGTTGTTCCAGAAAGTAAGCGACTCAGTTTAAGTCTAGATGGACAAAATATTCCTTTTGTTCATAATTTAAAATAAATTTAAATTTACTCCTAAATTTTAACAAGCTTTTGGAATTTAATCATCATGCTAGAACAGTCCTTAACAAAGCACGGGGGGTTAAAATCGCATTTGGAAGAATGTTTAATAGTAGGTATTTACCGGAAGAAACAAAATTGTTACGGTCTAATTCATAAAAAATATTTTAGGTTCATTTGACAAATTTCCCATAGAAATATGTCAAATAAGCGCTTAATAAACCTGAAATATTTTTTATGAATAAGGCAGTTAATATATAAATTAAGTATTATACCGTTACTTAGATATGCATTTTCGACTTTGTTTCGTACATATGTATATCTCCCACGGTTATGAAGGAATTTGAAATTTTTGAGAGAAAAACTCTCAGACTATGCATTAACAAACATTTTGAAAGAAATAATAAAAAATTTTCAAATGAATATATATATATATATATATATGTATATTTATAAGCGATATTATTTTTAACTAAAAATTTTAAGACTATCTTCAACATTAGTGTTATCGTAGGTAGAATTGGTAACTAATTTGCTTAGTACTTAATTCGGTACTTCCCTAGTAAAAAAAATTGCTTCAAATAAAGCATGCTTCTGCTAATTTAGAGTAAAAGTAGCGTTGACAAACCTGCTTATTTTTGTATGGCGAGTTCCCGATTTGGAGTACTATATTTTTACTTACAAAAGGCTTTTGAATCTAATAAAACAAGTAAAAATAGCAGTTATAAAAGGCGCACTTTAAAAGATTAATAATATAAACATATTTACTCTTGTATAAAAGCGATTTTCAAGATGGAGTACATTAGCTAACTTTCTTTCTTTTAAAACCTGTATTGTTGTGGCGCTATTCAGTCACCTTTTTTCTATAGTTTGCTTTATATACGTTCACTGCTTCTAAAAAAGCTGATATTCTAAAGCGAATTATGTTGAACGAAAAATCGCTACAATTCCTGCTAATAGCTAAATCAAAGTGTATTAATACCAAGTGGCCTTATCATACAACAACATACACACAAATTTGTTGTAGGATTATTTTTATTTGAATGGTAACAGTTCGGGTTAAGATTTTATGCTATTTTATATGAAGTTTGAAGGATGGGGTTAAGTCAGATGACGATCAACTGCGCTGATAAGGCCACTTGATATTGACACACTTTGAGCTAAATCATAATTTTCCACGCAAAATTTACATAAAAATCGCTAGATTTGACAAGAAAATATCTAAATTGGCGACAGTGGTCTTGAGTTATATGCTAGCATATAACTAGCTGGCATTAACCAGCTGGTTCATTAAGAGGCAATATTGATGTTCTTGAGAGAGTTGTTAGAAAAGTTGTTAGATATATATTTCAAGTTAGAGCACGTAAGCGTGGTCGTATTACAATACTTGTGTCTGAATTTGTTGGCTGTAATTTCCTTGACTACCTTGAGCTGCGTTTGCTTCTTTACTTCTACAAAGTTATTAAAATGGGACAGGCTACACTTCTTGCAAATAACTTTTCTTTTATTAACTCTACACCTAATGTTCAGATTGAGATTCCTCGTATATTTCTCTCTATTTTTGAACGGTATATAATTATATATATGTATATATATTTATATTTTTATTTTCTGTAGCTTTAAGTGACTTAATATAATTCCATATATACATACATACATGTATAATTGGCCTTTTAGGATTCCTATGTATCGGATTGAAATAAATAAACAAAATAAATAAAATTTCTTGTTTTTCTGTTCCTATTTCACACGTTTCATAGCAAAGCGGATGGTTTAAATATACTCTTCTCTTCTTTCTTTTTTTTGGGCAGAATACCATTTTTCGATTCGTGCGTAATTGAATGCGGGAACGTAATCAAAACGCAGAATAAGGGTGAAAATTACATACGAAAATTTAAACAACTTTTGACAGTCATGCATTAACATTAAATGAGAAAAATAATTAATCACTTGATTACTTGCATAGTCTTTAAATTGATAGACTTTGACGCAATTTACACTGTGCCTTTCCTGCTTGCCTGTGCAGGCAGGCTTTTTTTAGAATGTTGGTGAGAGGGTGAGAAAAGCTTGCGGGGTAAAATAAAAGGCACGTAATAAAATTTCGAGGGATATTTGACTTTTCGTACTCTCAGTATTAAGCTTGTATATAATTGTCAAAAAGGCATGAAGAAAAAAGTCTTAATGTAAATGTTCGTGGCTTTTCGTAGGGGGTTTAAGAAAAATTCTTAAAACAAGGCAGGCTAAAAAGGCATAGTCAAGGCACATTAAATACAGGTACACGCATTAGGTGCAACTCTGTGCTTCTCACATAGTTTTACAAAGTAATTGTCAAAAAATTGTATGCATCAAACAAGGCATAAAAGTAATTGTCAAATGAATTCTTCGTTATAAACGTGTAAACAAAAAATCAGCGGATGAGCAATATGCCTGATGCGTGTACCTGTTTGATATGCCTTGGGCATAGTGTGAATAGGCACTTTGGAAATGAAACTTGTAAGGGGTGCTTGAGATGTAAAAAACATGTCCTGTACGACCTGCTTAACATATGATCTAACGTAATAGGTTTGTTTCTTTAATTGGGTAAATTAGAGAGGTTTTGTGAGAGTAATGTTCTTGCACGAAACAGCCCATGATACAATTATACAAGGTACTTGCACGACTACAACAAAATTATAGCACCAAAAAACACACGCATTTTGTTGGTAGAAACAAACCGATAATTGTCAGAAACACATGTCTTTTGTTTTTAAAAACAGCTATCACAGGGTAACTAAAGTACAATTGCAGACGCGGCATTCATGCATGATTATAGTCATTCAGTGTTGCCAATATGTGTGTAATACGCAGTGTGAAATTTCTACTCTCATGTGTGGGCCATGTAATGTGATTCATGTATAACCTGTGTGTAATTATACCTTGGGTTCTATTTTTATTTATTTTTGTTTTAATTTTAACCTACACAAAAGATGTGTAGTGTAATTTTCTTCAATGTATAATTGGAGACACAGCCATATGCAAATTCATTGGCAACACTGTAATCATTTTATTCACACACATACACTAACATTTTTGCAGCTTGTAAACAAAGTTTGACAACTTTCTGCATTGTATACATAAACAGGCTGGGCTTGTGCAAGTACCTTGTATAATTGTATCATGAAACAGCCCGTACATTTTCTTCGTGCTACTTTGGGCACATATAAAATCTCAATCAGCTGCTTAAACTAAACAACAAAGAAAAATTACATATTAGGAAAATGGAAAAATATATGAAAATATATTTAAAAACTAGTGGCGAACAAAGTTTTATAAGTTTTTATACGAAATTAAGACAAAAACCTATATACATAAGTATGTGTTTAGTTATGTGTGTACATATGTGTATGCATACATGCAAGGCGAATTGACATCAGGTGATCCTAATTCACCAGCTGACATAATTTCTTTGCTGTCAATCAATGCAAAACGCTGGGAAATGTTCTGACAGCAGGAAATTTTACACTAACAAATATACAAGGCGAATACGCAGAGCTGCAAATTAAGACCACCTGGTATCAATTCGCCTTGCATACATGCATTGATATTTCCCTTTGTGCAAGGCGAATTGATACCAGGAGGTCCTAACTCTAACTCTGCGTATTCGCCTTGTATATTTGGTAGTGTAAAATTTTCTGCTGTCTGAATATTTCCTAACGTTTTGCAATGATTGACAGCAGAGAATTTATGTCAGCTGGTGAATTAAGATCACCTGATCAATTCGCCTTGGCTTTTTGCTTAAATTTATGGTTTTTCGCGTTCCCGTACTTTTGTGCATTTTTGTAGTTTATTGAGAGAATTACAGTTTGCTCTCATTTTACCAAAGTTAACCCAAGAAGTAACATATGGTCTACACCTAACATAATATGTAAGATAAAAGCGTCAAACTCAATCGCAGAAGGAATTATGTTACGTGTAGACTTCAAATTAGTGTTATCTCAATCTTATAAGATTTTTATAAGAGCGTTGTTCTGAGGAATTCTATAACAACAATCTTATGAGATGAACTGTCAAAAGACACACGTACATGAAAATAAATTAGAATGCATGTGTGAGTATTTATTAAAATAAATGAAAAACAATGTTTTGGACAAAATTTATGGGATTTTATATGTTTAAATGTGCTTAATTTGATTTATAAATAAAATTTTGTGTTAAAAAGTGAAAACAAAATAAATAGTTATACACAAATAATACATGTTAACTCCATAAGAATTTGCATAAAATGAAATGTTATAAGAAAAGTAAAATTATGTGTTCCTGTTGTATGAGATGAAGAGAAATATCGGTATTTTTTTATATTGTTATTCCTCCGACGTTCTCTTACATGTTATGTCAGAGTTAATCGCAGTTTTAGACGCTATGTGAATATACATGTTAAATAAACAGCAACATGTTTTATTTATGTTACTGATTTTGTCAGCTGAGGCTATGTAAAAATTTAATCGAGTTTTTTCTTCATGTGTACTATCAACTTTGACAACCAGGTGCCGCCTTTGTGCTGCACGTGTTTTTCACTGTTTTCATTTGACAGCTTTTTCAGCCATTCTGTCCATTTTTCTAACCTCGTTTTTGAGTCTGGACGTGTCGATCCAATTTTTTTTTAATTTCCATCTTGGGAACATATTAAATCATTTTCTAAATTAGAAACTCCCGCAAAATGGCTGATATTGGTATGTTATAAGGATTGAAATGCAAATAAAGTATTTTTAAGAAGTATTAAAGATACTGGAGTAATGTGTTCTAATAGTAGCATTTTAAAAGATGATTATGTGTCTGATTGTAACCACGTTTTATGAGATTTCAAAGATTTTCGTCGTTTTCGTTTTGTCTTACAGAAATCAAGAAAGAAAAGAAAAAGAAGAAAGTCAAGGAAGAGCCTATTGATGTCGATGATATTGGAGCTTTACAAAAATCGGGAGATTTTACGGTTAAACCCTCTGAAAGAAGTGCCAAATTGGATACTTCTCAATGGCCATTGTTATTGAAGAATTTTGATAAATTAAATGTACGCACAAATCACTACACACCATTACCCAGTGGGTCATCGCCCTTGAATCGCGACATTAGGGAGTACATGAAATCAGGTTTTATTAATTTGGACAAACCCTCAAATCCTAGTTCACATGAAGTCGTTGCCTGGATTAAGAGGATTTTAAAAGTGGAGAAGACAGGCCACTCTGGAACACTGGATCCTAAAGTGACTGGTAAGTGGCATTGAAATTATAATAAATAGGATCCTCTAAAGTTATATTGTGGAGGACGCAAGAAGCTCAATATTGCCATCACTTAATTTGTGTGTTTGGACCATATCTTAGTGTCAGCGTTTTACATATATTTTTGCATAGGCGGCCTTTGGTCGACATCTTTTTCAACTGTTTATAACAGTGATTGGAAATGAGATTTCGGTACCAAAATAAATTTTTTTTTAGTACTTTTTTGATCTAGAGTACCAAAAATTATTATCATTTTTTATTTAAATTTTAATAAACAATGACATGAGTGGGGCTGATGTAAATGTGCTCGAAACAAGAACAAAATTTATTTAAGGTTGAATTTTTTCGATCTTGTTTAAAGTTTACATAGTTACATCTGTTAATAATAAGGAAAACTCCAACGATAACTATATATTTAAAAATAAAAATAAATCCTATCGCTCAAAGAATAATCGGACAAAACATTTAATGTACAAAAAATAAACTTAATATTTTAATATTTTGTTGCATATTCTTTTTTGTGGAGAATGGCCTGGCCTATTTGCGTTATGGAATTGACTTGACCAAGTTTTGGCATATAGAATTCCGAGCTTCTAGCAAGCCCTCCTGCAGCTGGACTAATGAATTTTTTTTTTTTTTTTTATACACTTTACCTAATTCCTCCCAAAGGTGCTCAAGTACATTGAGATCAGGGCTCTGTGAAAGTATTTGGATAAGTTTGGGGCAGTTATGAATCAACCAAAGTTGTGCAACTCCTGATTTGAGATCGTTGTCTTGGTAAAAAGCAAAGCTGTTCACAATGTCCAATTTCTCTGTACTTTGCTTTACATTTTGCTTCAAAATATTGAGGTATACAAATTTGTCCATTTTACATTCTAATTATAAAATGCAAATTGCCTACTCCAGCACTACATAGACATGCTGCCCTGAACCATGCTTCACTTTTGCTTTTGTATTGGTATTGTAATGGTTAAATTAGGTATTTGGCTTACGCCACACAAATTGCCTGCCATGTCAACCATGCGAATTAAATTTGATTTCGTCAGTGAACAAAACCTTAAACTAATTGCAAACTTTTAATGAAAAAGAATTTCTGGATGATTTTTCGCCAAATTACTTGATTAAAAAAATCTTCAGTTTTCATTAACTATTTTGGCGAATTTTACTCTACGGTATTTATTTCTAAAGCTTATAAAAGACTTTTACAAATCTCCCATAATAATTGTACTTATGTAATTTATTGCGAACAGTATTCAGACAAACATCTGTTCCAGTTCGAGATTTTAATAATATTTCGAGATTTTAATAATATTTAATCGAACGTTCATATCTTTCATTTAATATTTTGGTTTGACATTTTCTGCCTTTATTGGCCAGTTTAAATTTATTACGCAAACTTTTAGCAACATCGTGGAGAGTAGATTTGCTTTTGCCAACCTATTCGGCAATTTATCGAACAGCTTTACCTTCCAAATATAATTTAACTATTCACCCTTATTCCAGTTGTCAACATCGTCGTCACTTCAATACTATACCAAAAAATTGGGGCTTGTCTACTCGCTTTCGAGAAGAATTTTGTGCTATTGACAGTATATTTCTGTTCCCTCAGGCCCAGAAAATAGCATGACGCTATCAATATCAGTCAGTTGTTTTCGACAACTGGTAGACAAGCCGCAACTTTTTGGTATTGTATTGAAGTAACGACGATGTTGACAATTGGAATAAGGGTGATTGTTTTATATCAACCATCGTTTGCTTTCTACTTGGAGATATTTTCACTTAAAATTAATGTTTTTACCACTTCTTACAATTTACAAATGTATACCTTGACAAAAAATTGCAGATTTGGTTTTGGTAGTTGAAAAATAAACGAATTTTTTCATGTCGAATCTTTGTCCGATTATTCGTTGAGCGCAAAAATTTGTTTTAAAATTAATAGTAAGCCATCGAATAAGTAAAAATAATTAATGTGATGATCGTAAAAGATAAGCAAGAATAGTTAAACATACTTAGATAGAGTGACATAACTTCGTGCTAACCTGAATAGAAAACGAAAAACGGATAACAGAAAATGAATAGTGATTAGAGTTTTTCTTTTCCCGGACTTTTTCATTTCCCGGGAAAGCGGGAACGACTTTTCAGTTTCCCGGGAATTCCCGCCCAGCGCAAAACTATACACAATATTTTTTAATGTAATATATTTCGACAAAAAACAAATAACAATTCATGAGATCGATTAAATAATAACGTTTTATAAACACATTAGTCGAAAAACTAATATAATTTCAGTTCTTTATATAATAGTAATGCATAAATACCAATATTATATGTAAATGCAGTCAAGTGCATTGATATAACGCAAAAAAACAAATTACATTATTAAAAAAATACTACAAAAATAGGACTTTAGTACAGAATAAGCGTTAATAGAATCGTTCGACAGTCTATTTCTAATTTTATTTAAAAAAACTCCTGTTAATGAAAAAATACGTTCACTTTCTACGGATGTTGGCCTTATAGTCTGAAGAGCATTATATAATCTCTGGACACTTTCAGTTTTTTCACCATATGTATACATATGAACTAAAGTTGCCATAATAAAATCAAAACAAAAAAAATCCCGGGAATTCCCGCAAATATATCCAGGGATTTCTTTCCCGGAAATTGTGTGGGATCCCGGGAAAAATTTCCCGTGTGAAAAACACTAATAGTGATACTTACAAATGTGTTTACCAAAGGTAAATCAGTAATTGTATACACAATATTTCTCATATTCCATTTCATTGAAAATTTGCGTTAAATAGCTGATGTTAAACAATCTCTACCCCAGTAGATAGACTTGGGTGCTGATGAAGTGCGTGGCTGCACAGAAAAATATCGGTATTTCCCCCAGCTAATAAAGCCAAATTTAATTTTTCTTCTCTTTAGAAACTCACATTGATTAATAAAAATATTTCATTCGACAAGAATTGAAATTACTGAACTTAAGCCTGACTAAGAAATTTCTGATTAAAATTCACTATAGTTCAACTAAAAATTAAAAAAAAAAGAATTTAAATTGTCTCAATTAATAGTTATACTAAAAAAATATACTGTTTTGTGTTGTAAGACTAAAATGTGTGAAGTTTAAATAAAATAAAAAACTGCTATACCCCAGCACTTTTTGTGTCTGTTTAGAGAGCATTTATATCAGTCAAACTCTTGTCCAATTATGCGTTCGAGCCACTGTATGTAGGTACAAATGTTGAAAGTTATAACAAAAAGAGTTTTAGACTCCAATAAATCTTTAAGTTGGTGTTCTATATTTGTTCGAATCAAATTTCATGATTTTTTTCTTTTTCGAACGGACGAATAATTTTGAACTTTTTTAATAAACAAAATTTTTCGAATAATTTCAAAAAAGTTTAATAAGTTTTATTATGAGTTTAATTTTTTTATTAACAAGCAAAAAATAATTCATTACACAAGAAAAACAAATAGTTTTAAAAACAAACTTAGAAATGTTATTAAAAACCGAAAGGAAATTAGTTAAAAAAGTTACGTTTTTATACACATTTACAAAAAAAAATTAATGTCATTGATTTCTTTTAAAATAGTCATTTAAAAACTGCAGATAACCCCACTTTTTAGCTTGTAGACGGTTCTTTATTTATTTTTGATAAAAGAACCAAGTAGGAAAATATGTTTTGCAAATTTTTAATGTTAGTGATACCGTTAAAAAAAGGATTCAAAAGCATATCCAGTTTGTGTGTTATTGTCTTTGATATTTCCAAATAATATAAATCAACCTCAAAATTGTTGACGAATTTTATATAAGTACAATTTCTTACTTTATTGATAAAAATTTTTAGATCAGCTAATAAAACATTGTCAGTTACTTCAGAAATTTCATCTAATACTTCTACTTGAGATTATTTGCGAAAGTTTTATTACAAAATAATCGGGAAATCAAACTATTTACGTACTCTTTTTTAGCTTGTTGTGTCATATTTTAAAAAGTTATTATTGGAAAGTTTAGGAATAATATTATTTATTTATTTATAACAATAACCAACCGAGCTCAAAGGACTCTTGATTAGATCTGTAGAAAAGCAGTAATTTTTTAAGTCAACCAGGAATTGTTAGACACCTTCTGATTCAATTACAGACCAACCTTAATTACGGCGCAAAGCGCAACGTGATTTAGCGCTTTGCTTTTACGCTGGAATGAGTAACCTAAATTAAAGCGTTAACGTTGCGCTAGAAACAGTAATGTTCACTCGCTTTGATTCATTAAAAACTAAATAGAAATAAGATATAAAAATGAAAATGCTAAATTGACGTGAAAGTAGCTAAAGTTACATTACTTAACAAAAACAACAGTACTTTTGCAGCCAACTTCAAACCGTTGACAGCGCGTTATTTTGGTTGGTCTCATAGACAACGCTTTGCGTCGTAATTTAGGTTGGTCTGATAAGAAGGCACATTCAGACTTATCATAAATAAAATTTCACATGGAAATTTTCGAACGTGTGAACAATTGGTATCGAAAAACTTTATACGATTGCGGAATTTTATGACAATTTGTGAAGAAAGTTATTCATAAATATTTGTCTGTTGGAAAAAGTGGAAATGTAACCTACACATTTCCATTTTAATTTTATGGGAATTGATGATACGATATTAAAATCCATGTGAACGAAAAATTTGATTCGGACATTTTCACATGTGGAATTCACGAAATCAAGAAAACAAAAGATGCGTTTAGCGAACATATACAAACACGTATTTATAATTTGGAGTAATTTGATTACTTAACATCATATTGTTAAGTCCTAGTTTACACTATGCGAGTCTTATTGCTAAGCTGATTAGTTTGTTAGGAAAGAGAGACGAGGGGAAAAGAAACGTTACTGTTCCCCTCGTCTTTCTCTCCTTCAAACTAATCAGCTTAGCAATAAGACTTGCATAGTGTAAATATGGACTAACAAATTAAAAAGTTATGAAATGTAAAATACTTTTTATACAAATTGTTCGAATATTCGAATATTCTACAAAAATGATTCGAATAATTTTTTATTCTAAATTGAAAATTTTTGTTCGTTCGAACAATAATGAAAAAAAAGTTGTTCGAATATTCGAATAATTTTTGTTTGAATGACAACACTATTGGATAAGCCTTGAGACGGTTGGAACATAAAGCCTGTTGCTTTGTTATCATGAGATTTTGGTAGAGAAAATCCTTTCGACATTTGCAGAGGAGTGAGTTTGACAAAATTCCGTGAGCTACTCTCGATATATCAGGAAAAATTTACTCATCTAATGCGTTTTTGGTTTGATCCACGCCACAGTGGGGATTTTTTGGAAAAAATGGTAATAAATCTGGAACTTCTAAACTACCGATTGGATTTACCTGAAACTTTGAATATCTTTAGAAGAGTATTTAGCTTTTATAACACATGTCTTCTGGCTTAATCTGGAGAGATGTTGCAGTGGGCCAAAATTGACCACATTGGACTCAAAAGCAGTTCTGAGGCTTGTAAATAGAAGTTTCAGATTTATTACCATTTATTTTGCAAAAGTACCCACTGTGCACTGTAAGCCAGAAACTGCATATATTTTTTGTTAATGGTTTCAGTTCTTAGATATCAGCCAATGCTCTACATTGGTTTTTAATATTTTCAAAATTTTTCTTTTCGCTGGAAAACATTTTCATTAAAAGTGGTATAATGCTGTTGGTTTTACCATTAGAACTTGACAAAATATAAATATAATAAAAGAATATTTAGAGATGAATTGATGCCAATAGTTAATATTAATATAAAAACTTTTTACAATTTTCTTTAAACTGATTTGTAGATTTAAAACAGTTGTTTCAACATGATTTGTGTTTATATGTACATACATATATAGATCAAATTCTGTGCCACAGAAAATATCATGGCTTTCGTTTATACTCAATTGTGAAAGATAACACTTTTCTAAAATATCTTTACTAATAAAGTTTCGTGCTATTTGTCGAAAAAGAAATTTAGTTCTTGGCAAAATATATGCATTCGCGCATCTTCTGGCAGCATTTCTAAGTTGACTGTGAAAGTATCAAATGTGTTGGGGGAGTACTATGGTACTTTTTTATGTCAAATAGTACCAAAAAAAAGTACTATCGTACCAACTTTTCCATCACTGATTTATAATCAAAACTCGCTATTCCCCTTATCAAAACACTACAAAATCTTTCATTTAGGGCCTGTTCCACGATGTCGATAGCGTTCGACTTGTCGCAAACTTACTGAATTACGAGTTGATCAACAAAACTTAAAGTGTGTGAACCGGGACTTAGTGAATAAATTTTGTTTGTGTTAGTACCGGTTCACACCCTTCAACTTTTGTTGATCAACTCGTAATTCAGCTGTAAGAAAAAAAGAGATATAATAATTTATACTAATTATATCACCGGGACTTAGTTTCAGTCATTCATTTCTTGTAGTGTATAATATAGAGTAGCATGAACAATTCCATCCATGAAACTACTGAAATGTTTGTTTACTAAAGCCCAACTTCGAATAAATATGTTAATACTGAACAAACTGTTGCTTTTATCATACTGTGAGTGAAAACATTTCGCTTCATACTGTTAACACAAAAAGATTGTTCATTGAAACGACTTTTGTTTCATGCTGCTTTCTCTCATTTCATCTTTTGTTATTAATACGCAATAGCAATGTTGCCAATATAGTGAAATCATGGAATTTTTTGTATGCGTCGCACATATGTAATAACTCAGCAAAAAATGTCAAAAAAGGTAATCGGGTTTGGAATTAAGCATTTTTGGTGGAAGCTCTTCCCTACTGGATTACCAACTTAATGATTTTAACAAGGCGTGAGACTAAAATATTCGATTCTTGAGAACTTCTTTCATTTTTTATTTGGCAACATAATCTATGAAATCTAAAAAAATCATTCTTCTCATTAATCAACTTCTATACAATTTTTTTTAAATTTTATGTAATGTGTTTTGTAAGCGAGTAATGAAATTTGGCAATCAGAAAAGTAAGTCATTATATGGCAAGTAGTTCTGATGGTAATGTGTAATTTTTTGCTGGGAGGTTTCACTTTTAAATTAAAGTTTTTAACTTTTACACATACATACAGGGTGTTTTTTTAGAGGTATAGAACTTCGAATTGAAATAAAACACAAGAAAATCATTTTAATGTCCATCAATTTGGCTTTATTGGAAGGATAATTTTATGCCATTAACGTTTAAATATGATTTCGGGCATGTGGCCGCCGCGGCTGGCTCGAATAAAGCCAATTCTACAGGTCCAATTTTCAACCACTTTTTCGAGCATATGGGGCCGTATGTTGGCAATAACGCCACGAATGTTGGCTTCCAAGTCCCCTAACGTTTCTGGTTTGTTGGCGTAGACGAGCGACTTCACATATCCCCAAAGAAAATAATCCAATGGTGTCAAATCACACGATCTTGGTGGCCAATTGACAGGTTAACCGAATTAATTGCTCTGATGGACGATTATGTCGACCATAAAATGGACGGAGCTTGCGGTAAACTTCGCGAACTGAACCATTATTTTCGAAATAAATTTGCACGATTTGCAAGCGTTGTTCTTTTGTCAACCTGTTCATGATGAAATGGCAAACCAAACTAAATATTAATCACTTGACAGCTGACAAAATGGCCGCCAGTTAAAAAAGTGATGCCAACTTAAAGTTCTATACCTCAATAAAAAACACCCTATACATACATAACTAAGTACATATATACCATACGTATTAGTAACACATATTTTAATTTTTCATTTGCATTTTTAAATAATATAAATCTTCAAACTATTTTAATATATTATTTTTATTATATTTTACCGAAGTTGCAGATCACTCCCACTAATAAAAACTGAATTTAATTTAGAGCTCGTTAAAATTTTTTAACTTCCTTTTCAGCGATTATTCTAGTATTTTCCCTTTTCCTACAACTGGCAACACTGATCTTTAAAAGCATATTGTTTTTGCATGAACTTAATCGAGATTTACTCAACACATGTTCTATTTCACATTTGTAAATGTTAGTATGCTCTTGTATAAGTAAACAAACCAACATCATTTTGCTGCTTTCTTAACTATTGAGTGTTCATTGTTCTTGTTTCATAGTTATTCATCTGTATGAAATAGAAATGAAACGAATAAAAAAAATTATAGCGAAAGTTTCATGAACATCATTATTTAGTTTCATGCATATGTTTAGTGTATAATATATTAAAATATTGTTATTGAATATTTCATTTTTGTTTTGACGCTTGATAATATAGTTAATAAGTTTTCATGGGTACATATTGAATGAAACATTTTTTCACAATTGAAACGAGAATCAAGGTACTTGCACGACTACAACAAAATTGCAACACCAAGAAACACACGTATTTTGTTGGTAGAAACATACCTATAATTGTCAGAAGCATATGTCTTTTGTTTTTAAAAATAACAATCACAGGGTAACTAAATTACAATTGCAGAGGCTGCATTCATGCATGATTATAGTCATTCAGTGATGCCAATATGTGTGTAATACACAGTGTGTAATTTTTACTCTCATCTGTAGACCATGTAATGAGATTCATGTATAATATGTGTGTAATTCTACTTTGGGTTCTATTTTTATTTAATTTTGTTTTAATTTTAATCTACACAAAGCATGTGTAGTGTAATTTTCTTCAATGTGCAAATTCATTGGCAACACTGTAATCATTTTATTCACACACGTACACTAACATTTTTGCAGCTTGTAAACAAAGTTTGACAACTTTCTGCATTGTATACATTAAAAGGCTGGGCTTGTGCAAGTACCTTGACTAATTGTATCATGGTAACAATGAAAACTAAAATGAAAACTTTATTTTCCGCCAGGCAAACTTTTTTTGAGTTATGGCGTTGTGAGCAAATAACCTTAATTAAGCTCTCGTGTTTTACATATATACAATTTTTTTTATATTTCGATAGTTTGCCACACCTTTGGTGTGAATACCCCAAATATATTTTCCACACAAAAATTATATCATAAAATAATAAGACTTTCTCACCTATGTGTATTTTATTTTTGTCATAACTATATTTAGAACTCGGTGCGTTTCGCATCATTTTGGGTGCTTTTTGAAATTTTTTGTGCGAAAAATTTCTTAGTTGGTGCGTGGTGCGTTTTTTTTTATTTCGGTGCGTTTTTTAATTTTTGGTGGCACCAACGCAAATTTAACACAACAATGGGTTAAAACGGTAAAATTTTTCTTTTGAAACTTACCAACTTCCTGATTTTTTTTATTTTGCAAGATTTTAATTTAGAGTTGTACTAGTCTCGATTAATATAAATTTATTTGTTATTTATTAAATGTTTATTAAGTTTTTTTAAGATTTATTTACTATTTCGAATCAAAAATTCGTATGACTTAGACTACTTTCATAATCAAGGGCACATATATACATATGTATGTATGTACATATTGTCACCTTTAATGCAAACGGACGTAACTACATTTTTATATTTTTTTTACAGGAGAAAAAACGTTACAAAATCAAAATAATAAAGTATTCCTGAAAATTTTGTTTTTTATTGAGGTATAGAACTTTAAGTTGGCATCACTTTTTTAACTGGCGGCCATTTTGTCAGCTGTCAAGTGATTAATATTTAGTTTGGTTTGCCATTTCATCATGAACAGGTTGACAAAAGAACAACGCTTGCAAATCGTGCAAATTTATTTCGAAAATAATGGTTCAGTTCGCGAAGTTTACCGCAAGCTCCGTCCATTTTATGGTCGACATAATCGTCCATCAGAGCAATTAATTCGGTTAACCATGGATTGGCCACCAAGATCGTGTGATTTGACACCATTGGATTATTTTCTTTGGGGATATGTGAAGTCGCTCGTCTACGCCAACAAACCAGAAACGTTAGGGGACTTGGAAGTCAACATTCGTGGCGTTATTGCCAACATACGGCCCCATATGCTCGAAAAAGTGGTTGAAAATTGGACCTGTAGAATTGGCTTTATTCGAGCCAACCGCGGCGGTCACATGCCCGAAATCATATTTAAACATTAATGGCATAAAATTATCCTTCCAATAAAGCCAAATTGATGGACATTAAAACGATTTTCTTGTGTTTTATTTCAATTCGAAGTTCTATACCTCTAAAAAAACACCCTTATCTTGAACTGTAAAAGCCTGTTTTATTGTTAAATTTTTAATACAAAAAAATTATACTTTTTTGCAAAATTAATTCAATAAACATTTTAAACTAAAAAATTAATTCTAAACTTGATGCGTTTTTTTTGTAAATGGCGCGTTTTTTCTCCATTTTGGTGCGTTTTGAAATTTCAAAGTTGACAACGATGGTAGAAATGCAATTTACAAAGGTGCTAAAACCAAAATACAAATAAGTACAATATTTATAATTGTAAATTATGAGGGTTTGCTCACAGCCATTGTTGCCATTTTAGCATTTTCACTGCCAGATCTGGCATTTTCATTAGTTAAAAAGCATTCAACTTTCAAAATATTCTGCTAGATGATTTCTGGCAGAATTTTTTGGAAATAAAAATTGTAATTTGTTAAAAAAAATTCTGTATAGAAGATTTTTCTCATAAATGTACATGTATTGCAGGCTATGATCAATTTTAATGTATTTATAATTAAAAAATATTTAAAAGAATTTTAAACGTAATTGTAACATTTCCGAAAAACATCAATTATTAACTATTTTATATTTGTATGTGCTCTAAAAATACCTGCATATACCAATAAGTTTGTATAAACATGAAATTCAAAGCCATTTCAATAATTTCTTGTACATTAAAATCTGTCATTATACTTTTCTTCAGTAGAACATTTTAGCAGAATTTTTTGACCGATTTAGCATTCTCTCATCATAATTTTCTGGCAACACTGCTCAAAGCAGTCATATTTTTTCCTGTTATTACTTTAAGGGCCATTATTACAACCTGCCGATAGTTAAAGGAAAGATTTTGTTGGACGTATAAATGGCTTAATATTACAAAACCTTCATTTATTATTTTTTGATCCATTAAATATTATTATTATTAATAATAATAACAAACTAAAATTGCGGTTGTAATAATGAAAAGCTTATTATCGCGTAGACAAAATCCTGCCTTTAACTATCGGCAAGTTGTAATAATGGCACTAAAACCTGTTAATTTATGAGTACCATTTAAATACTCCAATTCTTTAGGAAAATATTTGTTTGTTTTTATAATTTGAAAAAATACAAAAAATTAAAACTACATGCAAGGTGCATTCATTTCCTACAATGAAAAAAATCCATTTCTAGTCAAAAATATAATTTAAAAAAAAAAAAAAAAATTCACATTCAGTAGAAACAATCAGCCTAATCATGAATGAATGAATTATTAAGTCAAAGGGAAACACAGACACTGCGATCAAAGTAGATCTATTGTATCCCTTGCCAGGTGCTAGAGCACCTCATCCAGACCTACTCTCCTGATGAATCTCAGGATTGCCAGTGGGTCTAGTGTTGGCAGTTCCCAATCCTCCAATAGGTGCTTGCCCAATTAGATATATCTTCTGTGGCATAACGCTTCACAGTCCTTCAGAATATGCTCTGGGGTTTCATAATCGTACTCACAGAATCTACACAGACTTTTACTCTCAATGCCAAGTCTGCTGAGGTGTTTTCTCAGTCTACAATGACCTGTGAGGAAGCCTGTGAGCATTCTTAGATTGTTTTTACTCAGGGACATGAGAGCTATGAAACGATTTTGTTTATACGTTCCAATCATTAGCTTTGCATGACTCAACCCAGGGAGATTGAGCCAGAGGTGTTCCCTATTACTCTTGATCTCCGTCGATATATCTTCCCGAATTTTGTCCAATCCGAGACCGCAAAACGGTTCTGGTCCGACCATGGGTGTACTAGCCCCCCTTCTGGCCATTTTGTCTACATTTTCATTTCCTACCACCCCGGCGTGTCCAGGAACCCAGCAGAGTGTGACCATATTAGCCGAATTAGCTTAATACGGCATTCCCAAGCTAACTTAGAGGTAAACTCACATGAGCTTAGTGCTTTGATGGCAGCCTGACTATCCGAGCAAATGGCTATTTCTTTCCCTCGGCATAAACTTCCGATTGAAAAATGGTAGGAGATTTTCCCAAGGACTCGTAGTAGTTAGTCCTTGGTCCTACGACTCTCACTCCAGAGGCTGCTGGCGTTGTGGAGCCATCAGTGTACCACCTGATGGTGCCAGTTCCAAAGGTACACCGAGGTTCTATTTCCCCCCATTCCCTTCTATTGGCCAGAACAGTTCTAAACTTCTTGTCGAAGTCATACACTTTATTCATCACGTCAGAGGGTTGCGCAAGTAGGGGAAATCGTCTTGCCAGGGATGATAGCTCCCATTGGCTAATTAGACCGTCCCTGTCTGTGCCCCTCCCGGCGATGCTTATTACTTTTTGTCTGGCAGCAGTCTCCATCACTATCGTCAGAGGTGTGAGTTCAGTAAGGACTTCCATAGCCGCTGTAGGACACGTCCTCATAGCCTCTGTTATACAAAGGCATGCTAACCTCTGTAATTTCTTTAACCGATCTCCGGTCGTAGCCAGCCTAACCCTGTCCGACCAGGCAACAGCACCATAAGTGATGATATGTCTCACTATCATGGTGTATATCCATCTCAAGATTTTGGGTGTACATCCCCGTGTTTTTCCTGCGACAGATCTACATACCATTAGTGCTTTTGTTGTCTTGTCAACAGTCGCCTCTAAATGCGACTAATATCACTCCCAGATACTTGACCGCCGATGAGCTTTCTATTTGCACGCTGTCTACTCGGATGTTTTGCCAGCGTGGAAGTGTTCTCCTCCTTGCGAAACAATGGTAGTTTTTGCAGGATTGATATTCAGTCCTACAGATACATACCATTCCTTCACTATCCTTAACCCGTTCTGTATTATATCACACAACGTCTCTTCAAATTTTCCTCTTGCAATGATAACAATGTCATCGGCATATGCTTGACATTCTATGCCATTGCTCGTTAGTATATGCAAGAGTTCATCAACTACAAGGCTCCACAGAAGTGGAGACAGTACCCTACCTTGGGGACATCCCCAGGTCGTCTTTACTGCAAGATATTCCTCCCCAATTTGGGTCTCCGCAGTCCTACTCTCAAGCATGGCCCATATCCATTTGGATATGGTGTTCCCAATTCCTTTCCTTCTAAGCGCAGATGCCACGGCAGAGTGCTCTGTGTTGTCGAAGGCCCCTTCAACATCCAGAAATGCACAGACCATGACTTCTTTAGCGTCCAGACAACTACGTATTGTGTTCGTAAGTTGATACAGCGCAGTGTCCGTTGAACGGCCCTGTATGCATGCTGCCGCGGATGTAGAGGCTGCTGCCTACACCATACCTGTGGTATGTAGCCTAGAGCCAAGCTACTCCTGGTTAACCTTATTAGGTGGGGCATTAGCTCCTTTTTCCCCTGCTGGAGAAATATAGGGAGGATACCATCCACCCCTGGAGACTTGTACGGTTGAAAGGTTCCAATAGCCCATTCTATGCGCTGTTCGGTGCATAGTTTCCGTGCAACGTCCCAGGATTCTTTGTTTCCCCTATGTCCTGCAGATGGTTCTGGTGTCAGCCCCTCTATACTACCCGGGAAATGAATCGAGAGTAGCAGCAGCGCCTTCTCTTTTTCATTTCTGGTGTAGGTCCCATCCGCCTTTTTTAGTGTTAATGATGAATCCACATGGGTTTTGGCCATGATTTTATGTAATCTGGCCGCTGCCGGCGTTGTTGACATCTTCTCACAAAAGTTCCTAAAGTCATTTCTCTTCGCCTTCCTAATTGCGGCGTTGTAGGCCGTTAGATTTTCGGTATAGGTTCGCCAGTCTCCAGTACACTTCGCCTTATTAAACAGCTTGCGCGTTTTTCTCCGGAGGTCTGACAGCTCCCTATTCCACCATTGTGCTTCTTTATTTCCATTAGATGAGATAAGGGGGCAACTAGATTCATATGCTCCAATGATTACCCCGTCTAATAAATACTCTAGCTCTAACTGGTGCCCTGTTAACACTATCCTCCAGGTTGAGCTTTAGTTGTTCCCTATACAGGTGCCAGTCGGTATTTTTCGGATTTCTGGATGGAGGGGACGGTTCAGCATTTCCATCTATATTGAATCTTATAATTCTATGATCCGACATTGATGGTTCATCCGAAACCCTCCAGTTCCTAATTACACTCGCGAAATAGGCGCTACCTATCGTTAAATCTAGAACCTCCTCCCTTGTCCTAGTTACAAAAGTGGGGGTGTTCCCTATATTGAAGATTTCTAGACTATTACTACATAGGAACTCTAAAAGACACTCACCTCTGTTGTTGATGTTGCTGCTCCCCCACATGGTGTGGTGTGAATTAGCATCGCACCCAATCAGCAGCGGTAAGTTGTTTCTGCTGCACTGATCCAGTCGCTCCCCCAGGGGACGCCTCAGTGGCTACAGGCGCCATAGCTGCCGCCGCTTCGCCGATGGTCGGACCATCACCAACATTTAACCCAGCATCAGGCATAGACGCTGTTCCACTATCTGCAGTGTTTTTTCCTGCCGCCTTCCGTCCTCCATGTACGGTGATTTTCCCGAACCTGTAGTGGAGTACGTTCCCGTTCTTCTGGATATTATCCCCCGACTTTTCGTCAATTACAACAGTTAATATCTGCCCCGTGAATTCATCCCGGCATGCCTGTACCTTCCAAACATTGGTGTTTAGCGCATGGTTTTGGGAGGCGAGAATAGCTATGGACTTTTTGGAGCCCTGCCCCGCACTTCTTGGCATATACACCGTGATGGTGTGCCATGCAGGGATGTCTTCTCCCATACAGGCCTGTAGCTTCACTCTCTTCCAAGCGCTCAACCTCGGTGCTGTTGACCTAAGCCACTCCACCGTCTGCTTATTACCGCAGTTTATTATGAGCATACCTGGACGAAAATTAATGCCTTCGAATTGTGGTTTGGTCTCTCCCCCCTCTAATAACTCTTCAACGATGGCCTCCTCAAGTTGAGTTAGTTCCTCACTTGATAATGAGGCCTGCGGAAAGTCCTCAGGGAGAATTGCGAACCTCAACCCTTCGACCACTTTGGCGTAACTAGACGCTTTAGTGCCTACTCTAACAAACGCGGATGTCGACATATTGTTTCCAGCTGTCCTGCGTTTGTTACAATTTTCTGGAGGTGTAATAGCTTTACTATCCCTCTTACTTGGTCTGGTTTGGCCTGGAGTGCTTTTCCTCTCCAGAGCTTTACCTTTCTCTTCTTCAGGTGATAAGCCCTGTGCCAAAAAGCGTAAGTACCACCTGACGCCTGCTCCACTGAGACCCTTCCTCAGAGGATCATCCAAACCTCCAGGTTGGCCCCTTTCAGGTAGGGTGATGCCTCTGAGTTTATTTGATCGCTTTGCTGTGTATCGAGCCTTATGCTCGATGTAGGTGCGACCTGTCCCCCCTGTGTGGTTGTCAGCGTTACTGGTGGGGCAAGCCCTTCCTTGATCGGAGTTGGTTTTCCAATCCTGCCAACAACTGCGATAGGGGGAGGTTCCCTGCTTCCAACAACTGGACGTGAGGTGAGCTCCTGCATCCAGTGTTTTGTTTCTTAATAGGTCGTGGAGGTGAGCTCCTGTGACCCTTACTCGTACTCGGTCCATGTAGGGAGTCTTGCTCCACTTGATGGGCGAGTTCCGTAGCAGTGATGTTCCCGCCTATGGATTGTTTTTGTTTTGTTTTTATTTTTTCCTTTTATGTCCCACGAGTGACAGGGTATTGAGTACCCTCATGCCATAGCCCTGTCTAGCATGAGGGGTCCACAGTTACTTCCCGAGGCGGACAGGTATCGAGAAAGCTCCGCTATAATACAGCCTAATTACCCTCGGCTGCAACTCATCCAATAGGCGCGGGTCGCATTACACCTTGGATTAAGGGGTAGTAGTTCTTGGTCATTGGTATTATAATTTCCAAATACATAAAACTTATAATAAACTGATATGTGATGTTTTGATGCTTGTATTATTAAATGATGTATATTTGAACCAAATTTAATGGGGCTGTATAATCTACAGATATTACCTTATAAAATAATGGAAACGGATTATAATTATTGCTATCCAATATTAAGCGAGAGCCGTTGAAAAAGGTCAGACTTAGTTTCATCTCATTAAAGAACCATAATAGGCCATAGTTAGGTCAAAACTATGTACAGGAAAAATGTTTTGCTATTTATTCTGCACAAAAATGGTTATACGTCCTAGTCACAGAGTTCAATTCCGTTCGCAAACGGAATTCAATCCACCTCAAGATGTCAAGCCCTAGCAGGAGCATACCCCAGCATACCAGCGCCCCTCCAACAGTCTGGACACACCTGAAAAATTTCAGTATTTTAGTTTTCTTTTTTAGACACCATCTACAAAAATGGGGTGGATTGAATTCCGTTTCCGAACGTAATTGAACTCTGTGACGTGACCGATAACATTTTTCCGAAAAACACCGCATTTGAGAGTTATGGGGCCAAAAGTGTTATAGTTTTTTTTTTTTGGTGAAAATTGCATTGCGCATGACCGGTTTGCTCTATCAGTCAAGGTGAATTGATACCATGTGGTATTAATTTGCAACTCTGCATATTCGCCTTGTATATTTGTTGGTGTAAAATTTCCTGCTTTATTTCCTAACGTTTTGCATTGATTGACAGCAGAGAATTTATGTCAGCTGGTGAATTAAGATCACCTGATGTCAATTTGCCTTGCTATCAGTGCAATTTTTATGCACATGTAATTTTTTATGCCCAGTCTATCAGAAACTGCCGGTGGAGCGAATAAAATAAATACTTTAGGCATCACATACATTTTTTTGGTGGTTTAATGTAGATGTACATATGTTTGTTAAATATTTTATTTCAGTACCTTTTTATTTTCCAGGTTGTTTAATTGTTTGCATTGATCGTGCAACGCGTTTGGTAAAGTCACAACAAAGCGCTGGTAAAGAATACGTTGCAATTTTTAAGTTGCATTCCCCTGTTGACTCTGTAGCTAAAGTGCGTCAAGGATTAGAAAAGTTACGTGGTGCTCTCTTCCAACGACCTCCTCTAATTTCGGCAGTAAAGCGCCAACTGCGAGTACGTACCGTATACGACAGTAAATTGTTGGATTATGATGAAACACGTAATATGGGTAAGTTAAGATTGTATATTTTTTATTTATTTAAGTATGTAACAATACATAATTGGAATTGAATCTTTATAAAATAAACAAGCATTTGTTATAAGAAGTTAACATTATCTTAATATAAAACCCTAGATTATGTTGCTTTTTTTGCTTAGCAATTATTCGCGAAATAGACAGTTTCAGCTACATATTTGTGAAGAAAATGCAATATTAATTAATTCATTAGTTTTTGTTGAACAAAAACCAAATGTACATCTCTATTGTTATTTTTATATCAATATTTGTTCTTCTCTTTTCAATATTCATGGCCTCTTTTCGAAATGTTGGCCTATATATTAAATTAATTCAATCACGAAAAAACGAAACGAACAAAATATTGAAAATTTGAAGGTGTTTTTTGGGTTAGTTGTGAGGCTGGTTCCTATATTCGTACAATGTGCGTACATCTTGGTTTGGTGCTGGGTGTTGGCGGTCAAATGTTGGAACTACGTCGTGTACGCTCAGGCATACAGTCGGAACGCGATGGTATGGTAACAATGCACGATGTCCTGGATGCCATGTATATGTATGAAAATCATAAAGATGAATCTATGTTGAGACGTGTCATCAAACCTTTGGAGGGTCTTTTGGTCAATCACAAAAGAATTATTATGAAAGACAGTTCGGTAAGTGTTCCAAAGCAACGTATCATATTATACGAGTACTTTCTCTGTCATTAAAGATTGACCCCATGATATAAGCCGGCATCAAGAATATAATTTTAGTTCTTTATGTGACTATGATTGGGAAAATTAAAACTGCTCCGATGTGTGTATGTTTTGAAGTGATTTAATTACACATTTCTTAACAAAGAAAATTTAAGAGTACAAAAAAGAACTCGTAGTAAAATATGTTCATACATTCATATGACAATAGAATATATCGTTACCTAAAACGCAAAACGCCCTAACGAACATTTTAATAATTTCACAGGAGATGAAAAAAAACATCCTAAAATTAAAAATTTTGTAGTTTTCAATGCTAATTTATCGAATATAATAAAAACACCCCAAAGAATTAATTTCTGTATGAAAATTGTGTGTAACTATAATATTTCAAAAATTATGTTATTTAGGGCTTTTTGGTTCGTATTTTTCGGAAACCAAAAGTCCTATGTTCATTGAAAATGTATTAAATTTAATGTTTTAAGTAAAAATTTGTTTCGATGATTAACAATGTTTTTGCTTTGAAAGACACAAACCAGTAATTTGATTACTTAAATAGATTTATGAATATTGAATATGATATGTACAAGTGTGATGTCATTATCTTTATTTTCGTTACATTAGTGAGAATAGAGATTATAAAACTTTTTGTTGGTGTATAGTAGTGTTGTTAATTATTCATTTTCATTTATTTATATTTCGTGTTTTTGTTCGAACGGACAAATAATTTTGAACTTTTCTTTTAAAATAGTCATTTAAAAACAGATAATCCCACTTTTGGGATTGCAGACGGTTTTTTTTTAACTTTTGGTAAAAGAACAAGTAGAAAAAAATATCTTTCGCAAGTTGTTGATGGATTAAAAAAAGGATTAAAAGGCATAGCCAGTTTGTGTGTTGTTTTCTTTGATAAATGAATCATTTAAATCAACTCAAAATTGTTGACGATTTTTGTATTAGTACAATTTCTTACTTTATTGATACAATTTTTAGATCAGCTAATAAAGCACTGTCAGTTACTTGAGAAATTTCATCTAATACTTCATTGTACTTGAGACTATTTGTGAAGTTTTTATTAAAAAAAATAATCGTGAAGTCAAAGTTTTTGCGTAATGTTTTTTTTCGCATGATGTTACATATTTTAAAAAGTTGTTATTGCAAAGCTTAGAAATAATATTATTTATTTATTTATATATAGATCCGTAGAAAAGGAAGGAATCAACTTCTGATTCCATTAAAAAGACATTCACCCGTATTGCGTACGTAGATTAAATAACAAAATTCTCGTAGACGAATATTCGACTGGACATACGTAATACAGGTGATTATCTCTTCAAAGCAAGAAAACAAAAGATTCGTTTAGCGAACATACATACATATGTCTACAAACACGAATATTTATAATTTAGAGTAGTTTGATTGTTTAGGGATAGTTTTTAACATAAAGATAAACTCTACTTGTCAGTCAACTGTAGTATAAACTTAAAATATTGTTTTTCAGATAAAGGTTATCTACAGTCAACTCGCGAAAACGTGAACACTCGAAAGTGTGAACATCTAAGAAACGTGAACAAATTTATTTTCCCATAGATTATTCTTAAACGTGAACAAAATCTGAAAGCTCTAAAACGTGAGCACTTTTTTTTATTTTTTTGTGTTTTATTCTGTTTTTGAATTGGTAAATCATCGAATTATAGGTTATTTGTTTGTTTACTTATGTATAGTTAAAAGTTTCTTTTTTGTTTATGTGTGCGTTGACCTGTTAGTTGCTCTTTGGCATTGCTACGTAGATGTTGCAAGTGATTAAAAAAATTTAATTCTTGAAAGTGAAAAATGTCATTAAAAAAACCTAGTGTTAACTTTAAAAGATAAAGTTGATATTCTTGAATTATTGCAAAAGGGTATTAGTGTTAGTGGCCTGGCAAGAAAATATGGAGTTGCAAAAGCAACAGTTTCTTAAATGAATTTCTTGTATTCATTGTTATATTGTGGTAAAAATTAGTTCACGTTATCGCGAGTTCACTACAGTTAATAATCTAGGTTTAACCGAGCAACATTGCTCAGTTAAACTCAAGTTAGAACTGTAAAATGAAAATATAAAAATATGCAATTGAAAAAAAAACAGTTTTACTAAAAAGTTTAAGTTTAATAAGCAAATACATTCATACATACATAAATAAAATGAATGTTTCTTATGACGACGAAGATTTTAGCGATTATGAAACATAAACAACTTGGATATGACAATTATGAGAAAAATAAGGGAGATAATAACACGTCCAAATCATTTTCATGTGTATAAAGGATTGGAATTCTTTCAAATATTTCGTTGGATTTAAAATTTGATGATCTTTTGTAGTCTATTTTTGGAGCGTCACTATTTTTTAAGTCCATATTATTTATTTTTTAGTTCTCAAAAATCTCAGAAAACAGTTATTGGAAGTTTTTTAAAATAAATTTAAAGAATTGTCATATCGCTTTTTAAGTGTTGCCCTATTTACATCAAATATTTTCAACAATGCCACATCTAAATTGAAAACAAAGTATGGAATTTCTAGCTAAATTGGCAACTCTTAATCTATTACTGAAAACAGCATAGACGGTTACAGCCCGTTTAAATTTGTTTCTTGGTTAACTCACACGTATGTAAAAATTAGTAAGAAACTAGCCCTTAACATCCTATTGTTAACAAATTAGAAAGTTATGAAAAAAGTTTTTATACAAAGTAATTAAGGAAATTTATCGAATATTCGAATGTGCAATAAAAAATATTCAAATAATTTTTTATTCTAAAATTTTAATTGAAGGTCGCCAAATTTTACTGGGAAAGGAATTATATTTATGATTGGCAAAGTAGAATAGTATAAAAGAATAATAGAGTGTTAGAAAACAGGTCGAACAAGATCTGAAGAAAAAGTAGAGACATGGAAAAAAGTTGAGTGGTCTTTTAATGCAAAACATATGGTCTGTAAGTAACAAAACCATATGGTCTGTATTGGTGGTTTAAAATAGACTTGTGCTTATCAGCTCTTTTGAGTGACCCCTCTTTTCAGCTCAGCTCACTTTACTAAAGTATTTCATTCAGTTGGCTTAGTAGCTGAGTTCATTTGTAGTGAAACATTTTGTCAAGCATTAAGAAAGAGCGAAAACGGAAGCATAAAAGTAACAGATTTACATATACATGCTGTGTGTGTGTGTGTGTGGTCGGTCATACATTAAAAAACAAGGCAGATGAAGTATAAAAAAAATAAAACTAAAATAGTTTAATGAGCGGAATTTGTCAATAAAAAAAATATAAATGATTAAGTATTTCAGATATTTTAATATTATCACAATATATGTATGTATAAATTATTTTTTTTGATGTACATACTTGTGCGACACAAAAAATTTGCTAAAAAAAAGCACAAGACTTGTATTGAACTCTTTCATTAGGTCGTTTTAGACAAAAACCAATTTAAATTACATGCGTTTGATTAAAGGTTTGTGTCTAAAACGAGCCACTGAAAGAGTTCGATACAAATCTAGAATCCACTCAGTACTGAGCTGAAAGCGCTCAGTGAATTGAACGGCTCACAGCGCTCAGTGATGTGAATCGTTCAATTGAACTAGTTCGTTCATGAGCTGTACAACTCTAGTTTAAACGCCCAATTTTATGCGTTTACAGCTGGTTTAAATACTGTATTGAAAAATAGAGATTAACTTACACTGATTTATTATTAGCCCTTAATAGTTTAAAAAAAATTGTTTATTTTATGGCCAAATCGTACTCCATTGAATAGATGATAATAAATATGGATAGAAGGAATAAAAGTTAAAAACTTATTTTTTGACCCTTAGTTTCTATTGTATATTTTTATAAATTGTATTGAAAATTTTTGTTACTTACTTTTTTTTTGTATCTAATATTTTAGTTTACTTTTGTAACGAAAAAATTGTCAGAATACCATTTTTACTAATTATAACGATGGTGGTGACTGTTATTACTGTGTAAAAATACGCCTGTTATTATCAAACTAAATATGTATTAAGATTAAAATTTTTGTAGCTACGTTATTTATTGCGCGATACAGGAGTTAGGACGTGATTTTCGAAAATAAGCGAAACTAATTGTTTGATTTTGTTTTGTTTCGTTCTTTGAAGTGAGTGAAACAAAGAAAAAACAAAAACAAGGAGAACGATTGCTCAATTCGTTTTTGTTTTGTTTTTGCACAATACATCAATTTAATAGTATGCCGCTAGAAAATAAAATAATGGGAAATAAATGGAATCGTTTTGAAATATTTGCATCATATAATATAATTTTATTACATTGTTATTTAACACAAGAATTTTATATAACTAAGCAGCGTATCTACAATCTGGTGTCCTAAGACACCTCTCTTCTTATTTTAAATATGTATTGGCAAAGCTATTTTTAAATTTCTTGCCAAGTTTCCTCAAACTCCAAAAACTAATTAAGTTGGGTGTAAATTAAAAACTTTAAACTCGTTTTCTTACGAACTAGTTTTTTGAGTTATGACGTTGTTGTGACTGCTCCCCTCCCTCACAGTTTCACATCATAACGTAACTGGTCGTTACGTAATATGTGAACAGCCATTAGGGCCTTTTAATATTGCCAATATAGTCGCTCTTTTTGTACTTTGGTGAGGTACATCGGAATTTATAAAAAAAGTCGATTTTGAAGTTTTTGTCAGTTAGGGCGTTTTGCGTTTTAGGTAACGATGTGTATGTTACAATTCTCGTAAAGTTTATAGAAATAGTAAGTAATAAGTACTGTTGAATTTTTTAGGTCAATGCTATTTGTTATGGTGCTAAAATCATGTTAACTGGTGTTTTACGTTATGAAGATGGCATTGAAATGGATCAAGAAATAGTTATTTGCACCACAAAGGGTGAAGCTATCTGTTTGGCCATCGCTCAAATGACCACAGCGACAATGGCATCATGTGATCATGGTGTTGTGGCCAAGATTAAACGTGTCATAATGGAAAGAGACACATATCCACGCAAATGGGGATTGGGTCCTAAAGCATCCGCCAAGAAAGCTCTCATTGCCTCTGGTAAATTAGATAAGTATGGCCGACCCAATGAGAACACGCCCAAGGAGTGGCTAACTGGTTTTGTAGATTACAATGCTAAAAAACCAGCAGCAGCTGTAGCGCCGCAATCTAACACTAATGGCAATAACATTGAAGAGGCTAAAAAGGTGGAAAGTTTTTATGAGTTTAACTTTGAATATAAATAAAAGCTAGATTTTTTTTAATTTCAGCGGAAGCTAAGTGTGTCCAGCCAAGACGTTGTTGTTGTTGGTGGAGATATCGCCGTCCCAGAAAAGTCCGAAAAGAGAAAGAAAAAGAAGCATAAAGCTGATAAAGAAGCTCCTGATTCGGCTTTAGTCGAACAGCAGCATACAGTGGTTATGGCTGCAGAGGAACCTGAACCTGAAGGAGAAAAGAAAGAAAAGAAAAAGAAGAAGAAAAAAGATAAAGATAGGGAGAAAACTGAATAGGATTTGTACTTGTTAGAAATTTGTATAAGTTAAAGATTGCAATTGTTTGCTTTATCAAACAAAAATGCATTTTATGTAAAATTTTATAATTCGACAAGACGATAACTTCGTATCTCTTGTTATTCGCTAGTTTTAAGACCTTATTTTTTACTTTAGAAAAAAGTTCAAACTATTATTTTAAATAGTTGTCTTCAACCATAATTTAAATATGTTTACTTCGTAAGAAAAGCAAAAGAAAACAAGAAAATATACATAGCATATTTTTCTAAAAAGAAAGTTTATTAAAATAACGTTTATCAAAAAAAAATATTCAGAATGAAATATTAGTAGATTGCAGCACTTCTTTACTTCCATTTCTTTCCAAACTTTAAATGGTAAGTTTAATTTTTGTCTAAAAATCTACTAAACGTCCTTTTATATTAACTGGAAAAGCTCTGGCAAGCAACATAAAGAAATTATTTAATTTTGCAAATTTTTGTGGCAGTTAATTTGCATATTTTATTTTAGTAAATAAAAATCCATAATCTAATATACTTTTTATTACATAAGTTCGTTCTATGAGACGAATGGAACATAAATACATTCAGATATATTATTATATAAAAAATATAAAATTAATAATAAAAACACCACTTATAATATTTTTTTCATATTTTCAGTTATCTTAGATTCTGCAGCTGATAGCAATTAAATGTACACATTAAGCGGAATGATCTTTGATTTGGGCCTGTTCTGTTCACTGCACAGAATATTATCCACATCACGTTTGTAATACATAATTCAGGGGTCTAATCGCCGCTTTCGATAACGATCTGATTCGATAACGTTTTTTTTCCAGTTTGAGATTATGGCATTCGATATCGAACCGTATTATTACATTGTTAGATAGCGAATGCCATAATTTCAAACTGAAAAAACGTAATCGAAAGCGCCGATTAGACCCCAGGGGTCGAATCGTCACATTCGTAAACGTACAACTCGTCACGTAAAAACAACATTTTTGGATTATTACATACTTGAATGTACTGAAATCCCATTCAGCTCATACGATTGCCGTATCACATAATTTGTTTTCGTAAGATTGTCGATACGATCACGGATGTGACGATTTGAGCTCAGATAAATTCTAAATATTCCTCCGAACTGATCAAACAATTGAAAATGGAAATTATAAATTTTTCCATTTCACGTTCGCAAATGCAAGTGAGCGAATAGAAAGTTCAGCTGATTTAACAACAAAAGCATTGCAGAATAATCACACGCATAACGTGATGAATTTTCGAACAAAAAATCTTAATTGATTTTGTGTCTTGGATGCCTAAAATAATGTCTGCAAACTTAAGTTCTAATGCACAATATCGTAAAAAAATCCATACCACGATTAATTGAGTTAATTAAAGAAATTAATTAAAACCTATTTTGATTTGCGCAACACTCATGTATCATATTAAATTGGGGGTGCGTGGACATGGGACTAATTCGCATCTCCTCGGCTTCTGTCCAGCTCTGGAAAATCTCCGTCTGCACTTGGCAGTTTATTCTTCAGTATCCTATCCGAGTTATCGGAAATAAAGATAAAAAATCTGAGTATATTAGGAGCAGCGGCTACACACACGACCCTTTTTTCAGACCCACTCTCCTATAGTAACTATCTTCTATATCTAGCACAAAGGTATCATTGTATTGGACCCAAGTGGGCTGGACCCTTAACTTACATTTTCTTACCGGCAACCTGCCAACCTAACCTAATCTAAAGGTACGGCCACATTGGGAAAAAAAATTTGCCCAAAAACGCGTAACCACTAAATACTAATGAAAAACCTTTTAATTCAGACAAGAGTTTTTATTAAGTTAAATAGTTTCAAATAATGTTGGATTCTATGACATTGTCTATAAGTTGTGCGTGATGTTTAACTTAATAAACACATGTCTGAATGGAAACTTTTTTCATTAGTGGTTATGCTGTTTTGGGCAAATGTTTGCAAAGTGTGACCGTACCTTATCCTACTTTGATTTTTATGTTTTTTTCTGTAAATTTGCAACTTAAGAATTTTGCAGTGCACTTGTTGAAATACCCCCTGTTTTATAACAGCTTGCAATTATCCATAACACTGTCTTAAATTAGAAATAGCAAATAAACGTTCTGTTTTTTTCTTATGAACATTAGCTTTCACCCCTATCTGAGAGATTGGAAACTTTTAATGTTGAATGCGAAGATTGGTCTTACTGAACAACTTGTTTAAAAAATTCATCCGTTTTTAAACGTTTCAGTATTTACATGTTTCTTTCGGCTTCTTTTCGTTTCAGTCATTCTAATTTACACGTTAAATAATATGACAATTTTGGTATTATTATTTATATCTTTTTAGTTTGTTGTAAGTTGTATTGTTGGGATCACTGTAGGGAATTAAATGTACTGCACTGAATATGTGTTAAGGTAAGGAAATAAATATTAATATAAATTCGAAGTAAATCCATCTCGTGATGAACAATAAACTTTCGCCCCTATCTGAAAGTTTGGAAACTTTTCATGTTGAATGCGATTGGTCTTACTGAAATTATACAAATTTAATTTGTATTTTAAACGTTTCAGTGTTTACATGCTTTCTTTCGGTTTCTTTTCATTTCGGTTGTTGTAAATTACACAATAAATAGAAGATTCGTTCAATGTGGGACAGGATAGTACTTTATAAAGTAAGTTTTATTTATACTTTTAATTAACATATATAAATCATTTTATTATGATGAGCATAATCTAATTAACTTTCGTTCTACCGAAGAATAATGACGAGCATCAATATACACTGAATATAGAAGAACATTTTTTAATTATCTAACTATGTAGTTTTCAATGATATGACAATTTTGTTATTATTTATATCTTTTTAGTTTGCAAAAGTGGTATTCTTGTGATAACTGTTCGCATTCAAATGTACACCAAAGAAAACGTGTTAAGGTAAGGAAATAAATATTTATATAAATTAAAAGTAAACCCATCTCGTGATGAACAATAAACTTTCGCCCCTATCTGAAAGTTTGGAACCTTTTCATGTTGAATGCGATTGGTCTTACTGAACAACTTCTATACAAATTTAATTTGTATTTTTAACGTTTCAGTGTTTACATGCTTCTTTCTGTTTCTTTTCATTTCAGTTGTTGTAAATTACACAATAAATAGAAGATTCGTTCAATATGGGACAGGATAATACTTTATAAAGTAAGTTTCCTTTATACTTTTAATTAACATATATAAATCATTTTATTATGATGAGCATAATCTAATTAACTTTCGTTCTACCGAAGAATAATGACGAGCATCAATATACACTGAATATAGAAGAACATTTTTTAATTATCTAGCTATGTAGTTTTTATGATATGACAATTTTGTTATTATTTATATCTTTTTAGTTTGCAAAAGTGGTATTCTTCTGATAACTGTTCGCATTCAAATGTACACCACAGAAAACGTGTTAAGGTAAGGAAATAAATATTTATATAAATTAAAAGTAAACCCATCTCGTGATGAACAATAAACTTTCGCCCCTATCTGAAAGTTTGGAAACTTTTCATGTTGAATGCGATTGGTCTTACTGAACAACTTCTCTACAAATTTAATTTGTATTTTAAACGTTTCAGTGTTTACATGCTTCTTTCGGTTTCTTTTCATTTCAGTTGTTGTAAATTACACAATTAATAGAAGATTCGTTCAATATGGGACAGGATAGTACTTTATAAAGTAAGTTTTATTTATACTTTTAATTAACATACATAAATCATTTTATTATGATGAGTATTAGTGATGAGCTATTTTTCGAAACCTGTTACTTTTTCACAGCGATTGAAAAATCACTAATCACAACTGTGACTGAATTTATCAAGTAACAGGTTTTGCAAATGTAGTTCTTTCATACAAACTGTGAATGCTCTTGCATGCTTACTTTACAGTAAATAAAGCTACCACATGAATTTATTTGTATACGTTCACCGTTTGTCGAGAAAAAATCGTCTAATCGTGTCAAATCGTCTTTTCCGGCAACTATGTATAGCTCTCACATTTTTGTATTTGCAATTTTACTGTCTCTCTGACTCATTCAACAATTTAGTTGGGGTTGATGCTAATTGTTTCTTCTTGTCGCTCTTCTTATTAGCATTTATCAAAATACCGATACTAATACATACTTTTAAAGCAGAAGAGCTGAAATATGTTAAACCGTGATCACAGTCACTATTTAATTTCACAACTGCTCTTCTTATTAGATTTTGTCAAAATAACAGAAGTGCTACAAACAAAATACTGCTAAACTGTGATCACAATCACAGTTTAAATAACAGCGATTTAGAAATCACGTTCACAAGGATCAACATATTAAAAAATCACAGTTTCGCTCAACACTAATGAGTATAATCTAATTAACTTTCGTTCTACCGAAGAATAATGACGAGCATCAATGTACACTGAATATACAAGAACATTTTTTAATAATCTTAAACTATGTAGTTTTTAATGATATAACAATTTTGGTATTATTATTTATATCTTTTTAGTTTGCAAAAGTGGTATTGTCGTGATCACTGTTCGCAATCACATGTACAGGACTGAATATATGTATGCCAAGGTAAGCAAATAACTATGTATATAAATTAGAATTAAACCCATCTCGTGATGAACAATAAACTTTCGCCCCTATCTGAAAGTTTGGAAACTTTTCATGTTGAATGCGATTGGTCTTACTGAACAACTTCTATACAAATTTAATTTGTATTTTAAACGTTTCAGTGTTTACATGCTTCTTTCTGTTTCTTTTCATTTCAGTTGTTCTAAATTACACAATAAATAGAAGATTAGTTCAATGTGGGACAGGATAGTACTTTATAAAGTAAGTTTCCTTTATACTTTTAATTAACATATATAAATCATTTTATTATGATGAGCATAATCTAATTAACTTTCGTTCTACCGAAGAATAATGACGAGCATCAATATACACTGAATATAGAAGAACATTTTTTAATTATCTAACTATGTAGTTTTCAATGATATGACAATTTTGTTATTATTTATATCTTTTTAGTTTGCAAAAGTGGTATTCTTGTGATAACTGTTCGCATTCAATTGTACACCAAAGAAAACGTGTTAAGGTAAGGAAATAAATATTTATATGAATTAAAAGTAAATCCATTTCGTGATGAACAATAAACTTTCGCCCCTATCTGAAAGTTTGGAAACTTTTCATGTTGAATGCGATTGGTCTTACTGAACAACTTCTCTACAAATTTAATTTGTATTTTAAACGTTTCAGTGTTTACATGCTTCTTTCGGTTTCTTTTCATTTCAGTTGTTGTAAATTACACAATAAATAGAAGATTCGTTCAATATGGGACAGGATAGTACTTTATAAAGTAAGTTTCCTTTATATTTTTAATAACATACATATATAAATCATTTTATTATGATGCGTATAATCTAATTAACTTTCGTTCTACCGAAGAATAATGACGAGCATCAATGTACACTGAATATACAAGAACATTTTTTAATAATGTTAAACTATGTAGTTTTCAATGATATGACAATTTTGGTATTATTATTTATATCTTTTTAGTTTGCAAAAGTGGTATTGTTGTGATCACTGTTCGTAATCACATGTACAGGACTGAATATATGTATGCCAAGGTAAGCAAATAACTATGTATATAAATTAGAAGTAAACCCAACTCGTGATGAACAATAAACTTTCGCCCCTATCTGAAAGTTTCGAAACTTTTCATGTTGAATGCGATTGGTCTTACTGAACAACTTCTATACAAATTTAATTTGTATTTTAAACGTTTTAGTGTTTACATGCTTCTTTTGGCTTTTTTTTCATTTCAGTTATTGTAAATTTCACAATATGTACATAGAAGATTCGTTCAACATAGGACAGGATAGTACTTTTTAAAGTAAGTTTTATTTACATATGTACATATATGTACTTTTAATTAATAGCGTAATTCATATTAAATTTATAACCATTTTAAATATACATACTACGATTTTAAACATGCTTCTATATACCAAACGGACTACACAATCGTTCGTATTATAGATAAAATAATTTTATTAAGATTTATAGAAAAATTATATAAACGTCATGAAAACAGCCAATTACTGAGCACAATTTATTGAACTCTCGTTGATGCGCGTTTCTTTGCACAATTGTGCTGAGAGCATTATTACCCTCTTTAATTTAGTTGTCGATGAGGATGCTTACATAATTTTTTCAAGAATATTTATCCAGCAAACACGTCGCCTTTCAAAATTTATGATATGCGAAAAATATTTTTTATAAATAACGCATTTGGCAACATACAATGCCTTTTATGTTATCAAAGATTTAAAGAAAAAAAGGATCATGTCATTAAAAGACATTATGATGCTTTTCATAGCGATGTTCATAAGTTTAATGGTAGAGAAAGTACAAAAATTTTAAATAAAAATACAAATATTTATTTGGAAAAAATAAAAAAATAGTTTCTATATTTATGATTTGATCAGGCTAAAGTTCGTATCGATTTGTAAGCCAAATTACATGTGATAATTATTAATGAACAAATAACACCAAAGTTAATTGTAAATATTCTGACAAACACGTAGTAGAAGGGAACAATTGGCTGTTTTCGAAGGCCACTAAACCTTCATCATCAGCGTTCTTTTGTATTTGATTCACTGTGTGTTGTGTCAGTTGATGTAGATATCTGCTTTATATACTCATCCATTATTGCAAATGGAATATGTGAATTGTTTTGATTCATCGTATTACAATTTGCTGAAAGCTTTTTTGTAATAAAAGCTCATTTTTACCATCTCTAAATTTACAACAGTCTTGCCATTGTCGTTTGTTCTTTACTAACTATGCACATGTTAGTTAATTTGTCAACAAACAAGCAAAACAACGAGCTTCGTAATGCGGTGATGCCACGTATTTCTCTTTTTTCTTTCCAAGGAATTTATGATTGGAGGAATGTTTTGTCGAGAAAATTATTTTCCGTGAGAAATAAATTCCGAGGAAATATTCATGATTGGGCTGTACGACTACTTTTTTATGTATACATATTAAGAAAATTTTAAATTGTCTCTAGATTAATTGTTTGGTATATAAACAGTTTTTCCCTTTTCCCATTTCTCCTATTGTGAATTAAAAGCTCCCCGGGAAAAAAGTATATATTCTAAATATGAGGGAGAATTTTGTGAGAGTTTTCTCCCCAAACATTTTGAAGGGAACTAATGCAAAAATTTAAAAATCAAATTAATAAATGTAAAACAATGGTATAAGCATTTATTTAGAACAAAAAGTTTAAACAAGCACCAGAATGTTGTATTTCCCTCTTGTTTTAGGCATTTTTATTCAAGCCTTGCGCACACCAACTTCAAAAACATGAACTACTTCTGCCTTTAGAAAAAATACTAAAACACTAAAAATTGGACGCCTCCTTTAACAATTATTAAAATTTACATAGCAGGTAAATTGAAGATTTGTTTCCCTCTAATATCAAGACCGATAAGAAAAACTATAAAATTTACAATCTCATTTGTATATACAGTCATTGGAAATTGAATCCACTGGCATCTACAACTGGGCAGTTTTAGCTCCACTTTCTCAGCATAAAGTTATTCCGCATGCTTGTATATGGCTACGCTTGTATTTTATTTTTTATTTAAGCAAAAAATATATTTATATTAACACAATCTTATTGACAATGAAAACATAAAACTTTTATTAAATTTCTATTGCTGAACTCTTGCGTTAGTGCAGAAAAATATGTAAACATTAAACAACTGATCCAGATTTTACTCTCTCCCGTATTTGCTTATTCCCCGGCTATTTAGAATAGGAGGATTATTTATTCCCCGCGAACAAATGATAGGGAAGAAAAAAACTCCTCGGTAATATTCATAATTTGGCTGAAAGTCATGGAGTGTAGGTACGAATCCATTTGATTTATTATAGAAATTTGTGTTATGTATTGTTTTCAAATGTAATTTAATGACGACAATTAAAATTTTAGATAGTTTTTATTAACTTTAATGTACGCGAACAGAAGTATGAAGGTCTTTTTCATATAAAATTTGTATATTTCATTTTGCAGACGTAAATAGAGCCCCAATTAAAGTCTTTAAATTGCACATATAATATTCGTATT
Organism: Nowickia ferox; assembly: GCA_936439885.1. Taxonomy (NCBI): domain Eukaryota; kingdom Metazoa; phylum Arthropoda; class Insecta; order Diptera; family Tachinidae; genus Nowickia; species Nowickia ferox. The sequence goes on along the minus strand of OW387027.1, from coordinate 33,861,546 downwards.
CGCGAATATCATACTACATATTACGGACGTATTGAGCCTTTGCTGCAAAAGAGTCGTAACGCAGAAAAACTTGCTTTACATAAAAATAATTTTAAAGTTTTGAATTTACTAACAACTTAATGATAAAATAAAAAAGGACCAAACACAAAGAACGCTGATGATGAAGGTGTAGTGGCCTTCGAAAACAGCCAATTGTTCCCTTCTACTACGTGTTTGTCAGAATATTTACAATTAACTTTGGTGTTATTTGTTCATTAATAATTATCACATGTAATTTGGCTTACAAAGCGATACGAACTTTAGCCTGATCAAATCATAAAATATAGAAAGAAATGAAGTTCGAATAATTATTATTAAAATTAACTAAAATGTAGATAATTATCCTCTCAAGGGTGAGTATATAAAATGTATTTGTATGAAATTTGTATACCCAATATAAAAAATTATATGACAGTTAAATTTTCCGTAGTATATCTGCACTATAAATTATTAATTTGTAGACCTTTTCAATGGGTGCAATATAATTATAGGTGCAAGATTAATGTAGGCTTTTCGCAAACATCGTGCCAATTATAGAATGGTCGAAGTTTGATTAATGCCTCCAACAGTTTTTAGCCATTTAGTTCTTATTAAATTACTTCTGGACCAATATGTTTGCTTAAAATACATTTTTTTAATTTCTTATATTCTCGCCCACCCCCCTCTCCCCCCCCCACCCCAAAACGGTGCAGTCTTGTGTAAAAGAAATACAAACAAATTTCATAGCGATAAATTGTGTTTTAGAGGGTGCGTCCGCCCTTGATATCAAGGACCCATATATACCTTCTTTTATGAATATAAACCTCTTTGGTTGCCTTAATAATTAAAATTTTTTTTTTACATATTTTTATTTATTGTATCTTCAAATATGAACTAACAATAAGTGTTCAAATCTTAAATCTAAATATAACTATTAGGCCCGACCAATGTCGGACATAACTTACTGATAGTAAATTAATGATACATAAGAGTTGTGCTAAGCAAGAAAAAAAATAAATAAATAAAAAATATTTAAAAAAAAATTATTTTAAAACGCTATTGTGAACGCCCTAAATATCAAAATATAAGCTAAATTAAGCTATAAGTACTTTTGAATATGGAGATTACAGAGGTGCCACTAACTAAAAATGTGCTTATCTCGACTTCAACACTTTCCTTTTGCCACAGAATTTATTTATTCCCCTAATACGGTTCAACTCAATTAGGTTTAGTTGAAATTGTAACAACTTAACTTTAAAGCAACTGTTTTTTGGTATTCTGAATTACAACTAATTTTAGGTTTATTCAAAACAATGCTCGACATGCTATGATTTTTGTATTTGTTGTACAAACACCTGCTTAATCACCAAATTTGAACAAAATTGAGCACCTGTGGACTCATAGAAGAGCAGTTAAATAAATTATTCAAACATATCAAACAAAACCCACTTAGAAAGAATAATTAGAGAAGAATGAGTAAAAATTTATACTTCATACTGTTTAAACCTGGTAAAACCAATGCCGCGCAGACTATTGGCAGTTAAATCGAATAAAGAGCTATCTACAAAGTATCAAAACTAAAAACGGATATAAAAGTGTATTATATTAAAGTGAATCTTTGTTTTATTTTGTGGTGTCCCACTTTCATTTTGAGATTCAAAACGGCAGTTTTTTTTCATTTCTTAAGTACTAAAATAGTAAATAAATTTATTTTTCATATTTTAAGATCTTGTCAAATGAAGCTTTGAAAATAATGAAATTAATTTAACAAAAAATTATTTTTGTGTTAATTTTTTTCATGTTAGAAAATCTTAAGTATATTGTCCCAGTTTCATTCTGAGCCACTGTACATATGATGCATGAATATTCGTATTCGAATTGCCGAATATTCGGCAATTTTTAGATATTCGTATTCGCCAAATTCAGGCGAATACGAATATTTTTCCAAAAAAAATTAAATAAATGCATAAATCCTAAACGAGATTTAAATAAATGGCTAAAAATATTAGTTTGTACGAATCCATTAAATTTTTTATAGAAATTTGTGCTTTGTACAATTTTCAAATATTATTTAATGGCGATCATTATAATTTTGGGTAGTTCTTATTAATTTTAAAGTACGTTCTTTTCCATAACAATTTTTTAATATTTCATATTTTGCAGGGGTAAATAGAACCCCAATTTAATGTCTATAAATTTCACATATAATATATATCGTTTCAAAAATTCGTATTCGCGAATATCGTTACCTCACTAGTATGTATGTATAAGAAATTTTCTCACGTCTTAAAGCTGGTACTCTGATCGAAGTTGTGAAAAATTTCTCGCTTTTATTGCTTGAAAGTATGTCAAAATTCCATGCGAAAAAAGTACTGCTCATGATACAATTATACAAGGTACTTGCACAAGCCCAGCCTGTTAATGTATACAATGCAGAAAGTTGTCAAACTTTGTTTACAAGCTGCAAAAATGTTAGTGTATGTGTGTGAATAAAATGATGTTGCCAATGAATTTGCACATTGAAGAAAATTACACTACACATGCTTTGTGTAGATTAAAATTAAAACAAAATTAAATAAAAATAGAACCCAAAGTAGAATTACACACATATTATACATGAATCTCATTACATGACCTACAGATGAGAGTAAAAATTACACACTGTGTATTACACACATATTGGCATCACTGAATGACTATAATCATGCAGAATGCCGCCTCTACAATTGTACTTTAGTTACCTTGTGATTGTTATTTTTAAAAACAAAAGTCATCTGCTTCTAACAATTATAGGTATGTTTCTACCAACAAAATACGTGTGTTTCTTGGTGTTGCAATTTTGTTGTAGTCGTGCAAGTACCTTGTATAATTGTATCATGGTACGGAAGCATCCCTCAATCCTCTTCCAATCTTCAATTATTGTAATTCCAGACATTTCATATATTAATTTTTAAATTTTGTTCACTTCAACAACAAAAAATTATTGTGCCTTTGGTATTTTGTTTTGCTCTTCTGATAACCATAAGGGGTGTTCTGTAAACCGCACGTTTTGAAATCGCCTAATTTTTATTTATTTATTTTATTAGTTCATAGAAGTAATACAAAGCCTATAGGCCAAATAACATATTACTTAGCATAACATAGTACCTTACTATTATAAAAGCTTATATAAATAAATTTAAATAAGTTTTTATATACATTTTAATTTTTATATATAATGATTATAACATGGTTCCCCAACCATAAAGTTTAGCCTGAGAGAAAAATATACGAAGAAAAATTTAAAGCAGTTTACTTAAGGATTTTTTATGGGTCCTCTAAAAAATAGTAGCGCTAACAAAATAGGAGGTAGGTAACGCACGAGTTGACAAGTATATATATGTATGAATAAAATTTATCAGATAAAAGTTGAATTACCCAGTAGATTTTAAGTAATTTAAAATTTTGAGTTTAAATGCGTTGTTCGACTGCGTGAAGTTACGTAATTCTATTGGTAAGTAATTCCAGCATCGAGCTACTCTGACTAAAAATGATTTTTCAAAGAATGAATTTGCAATTTTTGGTATAAGTATTTGGGGGTTTCTTCTTGAAAAGCTAAAGGTAAATGTTTTATATAACGATAACGGTTTGCCCGTTTTTATAGTTTTGTAAAAAATGAGCAAGCAGCGGAGTTTAACGAAGTTTGAAGAAGTGCACCCAAGAAATTTAGTAACGTATTCGGAGATATGTTCTCTGTATCGTATATTGAAAACATAGCGTACAATAGTGTTGACAATTCGTCTTACTCTAGTGACTCCCAACGAACGAGTCCACGAAAAAACCTCAAGCCCATATAAAACTTGAGACAAAAGAAGAGAAAATGCTATTTTATGCCTAATATGTAGGGGTAAAAAAATATTCGTAGAATAAAGTTTTCGTAATGTCTGCAATATTCTGCATACGATTAGATCAATATGAGCCTCAAAATTCAATTTTGTATCCAGAACAATACCTAAAAACTTTATTCGCTCTAGAAGTTCAACCCTTACATCATCAATAAAAATGTCCAAGTTCACATTAAAGCGGTCATAGGGCTTGAACACAATTGCTTTGGTCTTTGCAACATTTATAGGCAGATAATTACATGAAGTCCAATCAGAGACGAGCTTAAGACAATAATCAATGTTGCTTTGCAAAATATCAGGAAAATCGCAATCACAGTTAAAAAGCAGCGCAACATCATCTGCAAAAACAAATGATTTGCATATAGAATTATTAACCAGAGACGGAAGTTCATTTATGTAGAGGATAAACAAAAAGGGTCCCAGTATTGAGCCTTGGGGAACACCCGAGGAGAGACTTAATAAATCAGAACTCTTGTCCTGAAGAGTAGTAAACTGAGACCTACTTTTTAGATAAGATGATAACAATACGCACGCAGATTTAGAAAAAACCAAATTCAAACCGAAGTTTATTTATGATTTTGTTGAAATCAATTGTATTAAAAGCCTTGGAAAGATCAAGTGAAATAAGAACACTAAGTCTGTTATTATTGATATTAGTTCTAATTGAATCGGTCAGATCGAGAAGAAGTGAAGTTGTATTGTACCCTCTACGAAAAGCATATTGGGAGTGGCAAATACACCTAGATGTAGCATCTAAAATTTGTTCCTTAAGAATGTGTTCCATTACTTTTGAAAGCGCAGGAAGAATGCATACCGGTCGCAAATCTTCAGGGCCATTTACATTTTTGGACTTAGGTATCGGAACTACGCGAGCAATTTTCCATCCGGCAGGGAATATTGACGTCATTATTATAGAATTGAACAGATGTATAAAGAAACGAGAAACGTATGGATAGACCAATTTTATAAATTTAATAGGAATATCATCAATCCCAACAGAATTTGATTTTACTCTGCTTATAGCCATAAATATCTCTAACTCACTCACACATCGAAAGGAAATTCCAGACTCAGAAAAACTAGATTCATCGTAAACATCATCACTTACTCTCGACACTCCTGGGTTTGCAAAGAAATCATTTAAGGTATTAACATCCAGATCATATGACTGATCGTCACGATTTGTGAAACCAGAATCTCTGAGAGTATTCCAAATACCAGCAGTATCAAGTCTTAAATAGTTTTGAAAAGTATTGTTTCTTCGTATCACGCATAATTCTTTTAGCTCTATTGCGGTATTTGCAATAAATTCTCCAGTTCCTAGCTGTTTTGTTCGATTTGTATGTTCAAAAGCCAAGTCTCAAGGATCTGAAAAGAGTAATACATCTCGACTTCATCCATTCATTATCTGATTTCACCTTTTTTTTTAACAACTGGAACAAACGATATCAGGCCGGTTAATAAATTAGAGAAACATAAGTACATATTAAGTCAACATCAGTAGTATTGAAGATAAGAAAACAGTCAAATTCAGACAAAAAATTACATATTCCAACCCAATCAATCTTGCTATAATCGCGAAACTCAATAAAAGCCGGTATACGTTCGACCTTGATATCAAAAGACGCACAAATTAAGGCATGACGAGATAAGCTCGGGTATTGATATTGCTCAGAGAAAGTCAATCTTGGGTGGCCTCTATACAATATAAAATCAATTAATGATGTAGAATTACAGTTATGAACTATATCCAAGTTCATCCTCATACACAATGAACGAAAATTTTAAGCTTTTATAGTATCAAATAAATTATAGTTAAAGTCACCAAGGATGTCTAGAAAGCAATTCAAAATGCTAATTTTCAAAGGTAGCAATATCACCATATGGCAGATATACTAACCCAAGTAATGTTTTCGACTTGTCTGAACAGGGGGGTTATTATGTAATTCGATTCGAAAAGAAAACTGTTCGAATGTGTATGTTATTAACATTACAATTCGAAAGCATTTCCGTTCGAATCGGAGTACATAATAACCCCCCAGATTTCCAAGAACAGAGATTCGCACGAAATGACGACACTTGATTTAAACACAACGATAAACTTATTTTTTCTTGAAATATAAAAACCAACACCCCCACCTCTTGAACCGCAACGATCGTTTCTGCAAAAAGCGTATTCTTGGATATGCACTGAGCTATTTGTAATATATGGTTTAAGTAAGCCACGTTTCAGATATCGCAAGAGCATCCAAATGTGACTCACTTAAAAGAATCTTCAGTTCGTCAAATTTAGTAGAGTTAGCCGAAGGTCTTGTACTTTGACAGTTCATGTGAGCCATTTTCAGTTATTTTTACATTGCTTAAATTTCTTTTTTAAATCAGCGCCACCATTAATTAGCGGACCAATATTGTAATTTAAACACATTGGAATCATTCATAAGCATTATATTGGGAACAAGAAAAAAAGTGAAAAAAAATATCCAGATCCAAATTCATTTCAATTACTACCATTATTACAATAAACAAAAGTTGGCAAGTAGCCGGTCTTAGGAAAATATGAGATCAATTATACTCTTATAAAAAGAAAATATAAAAAAAAGATACAAAATCATAGGAATTAAAAATATATTAGAACGAAAAGGCATTACAATTTAGTTCTCAGCTCTATTACCATTCAAGAGGGAAACACATTCATCTATACCATAAGTTACCTCTTCCTCATTAGCAAGTGTCAATTTAGCTTTAGGTTTAAGGCCGTGATACACTATCATACAAAGTCGTGCGATCTACGAAAAAATACAACCCTTGTATGATGGAGTTTATGAAAATTTTCAAAAGACAATAACAATTCATCACACCAGGGTTGTACTTTTTAGTAGATCGCACGACTTTGTATGATAGTGAGTCATGGCCTTTACTGGTGTTCAATACTTTAAACTTCTTGATGATTTTTAAACGTAAAAGGCGACGACAATATGCATTTAAATTGGCAGCAGCAGGAGAATAATGGTCATTAAGGAATATTCGACGGTCAACATCGCATTCCACCACATCACACAACTTGAGGGAACGTGTTTTAAAATATTCGTACATAATTTTATACCTTGTTGATACATTATTAAGTTTGACTAATAATGCTTTTTTATTATACATGTAACACACATGAAAAATATCGTTTCTGTTAATGATTAACTCATAATGGGAACATAATTTAACAACAACGTTAAAAAGATGATCAATTCCGGAACGCAGGCCGCTAATAACAATATCGGCACGATTTAAGCGAGTATGCAACAAGTTGTTCTCTTCTTCGAGAGCACTTATTTTCCGATTAGTTGAGGCACTCAATTCATCAACGGCCTTATGACAATTTATTATGTCGCTTTGCAATTCTCTGCGGTAAGAGAGCATCTCCGTCTTAAATGCAGTTATTGCATCAGCCACTTTTTTTAATCTCATTATTATCATCTTCGTTGGATTGCATTAAGGTGTCAATCTCTTTATTAATGCCACACATCTCCTCACGCAATCTTTTTTCCATGTCGAATAAACCTGTAGTAGATGGTGATTTAGGATTAGCAGTGCACACATCACAGAAGAAACCAAGGGTCTTATTTTCTTTTAATATTTTAAAAGCATCATCATTAACTTTAGCATATTCTACATGGTGCCAAATATGGCACGATTTGCACATTACACTTCCTTGTGTTTTGCCAATTACATGGGCACAGGTTCCACATTTGAAGCTCTTACTTTGGTGGCATATCTATTTTTGCGTTGTTTTGAGGTTATGTACAACCAATTGTAAAACAAGTAGATAAAGTTTAGTTTTTCTTTTTATTATTTTTAGTAACACACCAGTAACGTTAGAAAATAACTGCTTATTTATATATTTTAATCTTTTAATTTTCTTTCTGACGAAAATTAGCGCGAAGAAATCTTTTTATTAAACGAATTAAATGACCGGCAGCCAAAATCACATTTATTCAGTAAGGGTTCCAGGAAAGAACTTAATTAAAAAGGTGACTTGTTGCAGCTTTTTAATTGGTTTTAATATTTTAGATGTTTAAGATATTTTATACGAACTGACCTGCGAATGCGCTAAGTCGTCCGATCAGCAGATCACTGTTTTTCGTTTTTGAAATCGCACGATTTCAAATCGCTTGGTTTGCAGAACACCCCTGCATATGTTTTTTGTTTTGTGTTGCTCAATATTGCCATATGTATTTAAATTGAAAACAATTGAATTACCAGTTTTCTGGAATGATCAAAATCGATCGAAATCTGGAGAAGGTAAAATAAAATCGATCGAAATGAAAATTCATAATCAAAACAATATCGATCGATTTCCGTGAGAGGCCTGTATATAAAAACCCTATTTGAATTGTTTGTCTACTCATCATTTAGCCTTATTATGTAACTATTGTCAACGACATGTCAATATGATAAAAAAAAATTTTAATCAAATAATTTCTAAGTCGGGCTTAAGTTCAGTAATTTCAATTCTTGTTGTACCTTTGGTAAATCAATAATTGTGTACACAATATGTGACCCGGTCTATGAAAAGGTGGCTTATGACTCAAAAAATTATTTTTCACTTTTTATATGTATATTTTTTGTATATTTTTATATGTATATTTTATGTATGTATATATATGTTTTTGAGTCGTAAGCCACCTTTCCATAGACCGGGTCACATATAATCATTTCTCATATTCCATTTCATTGAAAATTTGCGTTAAATAGCTGATGTTAATAACAATCTCTATCCCAGTAGATAGACTTGGGTGCTGATGAAGTGCGTGGCTGCATAGAAAAATATCGGTATTTCCGCCAGCTAATACAGTCTAATTTAATTTTTCTTCTCTTTGGAAACTCACATTAATTAATAAAAATATTTCATTCAACAAGAATTGAAATTACTGAACTTAAGACCGACTAAGAAATTATTTCTGATTAAAATAAAAAAAATCTACATTTTTACTCGTTATAGATAGCAATTGACTACCAAAGTGACATTGACAAAATAGTTATAGAATAAGGTGATCTCACCTTCTTTTTTACATAGAAATATTCAGAATAAATTTTTATTTATTTTTCTTGTAGAGCCTAAGAAGAAAATTATCCTCATCAGTTTCATTGTGGCATATATTTATATTCTTCTTCAGTAAATAAACGGTAAGTTTAAATTAAATTTTTGGTATTGTTTAATATTGTAGGTACATAAGTACTCGTAAATATTTTAAGTTTAAGTGATGATAAAGGGATTCTGACAATGTGGCATGATATCACATTAAATCCGCAACAACGCAACCCGATTCATAATAGGTCCTACTGAATTCTTCAATATTTTATTTGCATATGTACAAATGAACTGTATTAAAATCATAAATATGAATATATATTTTGAAAATTTTACGTTTTCTTTACAGATATTCGGCGGTAAAAAAGGAATAAATAAGCTGGAGATAAAAAGGTAAGCACTAATTAAATAAATTTTGTACTTGTATTTCTGCAAATTTTGGATTTAAACTGATGATAAAGGGATTCTGACAATGTGGCATGATATCACATTAAAACCGCAACAACGCAACCCGATTCATAATAGGTCCTACTGAATTTTTCAATATTATATTTAAATATGTACAAATAAACTGTATTACAATCATAAATATGTATGTATATTTTTAAAATTCTACGTTTTCTTTACAGACATTTAGCGGTAAAAAGCAATAAACTGGAGTTAAAAAGGTAAGTACATATTAATTAAATAAATTTAATACTTAAATTTCTGTATATGGGCATTTCCATGTTTGATGCAAATTGTCTCGCGTAAGTGCAAATGCAAAATATCGTAGCTTTTCTTTGGATTGTGTGTGTATTTTGTTGTTGGATTTGAAGATACGATATTTTGCATTTGCACTTACGCAAGATTATTAGTATTGTAAAAGTCATTGAAATTAGTTTCCAAATGATTATGAGAGGTTTCACTGTAATGTAAACACAGCTTTAGTCTTTACTCTTTTCTCTTTTTCTGTTCCGTTTTGTTGCTGTTTCTGACAAAGGAAAAGTGATTAGTTTTGCAATTTTAATTCTGCCCTCGTACATACATATCGCTCATTTACTCAAACAACGTCATAACTCAAAAAAACCCGTTTGCCAAAAAAATACTTTTTTAAGTTTTGAATTTACACACAATTTAATAAAAAAAAAAAGAAAATTTAATTTTTCTCAAGAATTAAGTAAACAAGATATTTGTGTGAAATTTTTACAGAATATGGAGAACGATATAAGCTTAATTCTTTATCAAAAATTAAATTTTTAATTAGTGTTTTTTTAAGAGAATGGTTTCAATTTAAGTTTAACATTTTTTAAAGCACTAATAATCCCAAAATATTATTAAGTAAGATAAATATTTTTTCATTAAAAATACATTGAAATTGAATATTGGGCGGTTTAGCTGGGTCCTATGCGCATTCCACTGTTGCTAATGCAGATCATCAGGGCACCTTTACTCAAAAACTTTCTTAGAACAACTAGAATTATTATGTTAAACTTTCATTTAAGCAAATGAGAAGCTCAACAAATAACACAGTTGAAACAAGAACCCAATAATCAACATGTTTTTTATTTTCTTACTTTACCATTGCTACATTGGAAAGAAAATAAATGTAACTAACAACAACAGGGGGTTACTCTCTATTGCGATGCGAAAGAAAAATGGTACGAAATCGAACGATTGGTACTCTCTAATGCGTTTGCGCATTTGCTTTTCGCATCTATTTTTTTTCCTTTCGCAAGAATGGTATCACCGCACTCTGTAATGCGAAAGCGTCTGTCAAAATCGTTCGATAATCGCAACGCCACAAAAAAAAATCAAATACATATACGTAACCCGCGAAAATTCAAATTTTGTGATACTTTTTGACCACACCTCGTGCATATGTATCTAAAAATGTAAAATCAAGGTGAAATATAATTAATCAAACCATAGAATTGTAATGTTAATAATTTTCGTTCGTTTCGAAATACACGAGTAGACCCCCGGGAATGTCTCACGTGTTCTAAAAAGCTAAAAAGTCCCAAGGTATGGTCCTGGCCACTTTGGTGTTGGTATCCGCTTTGGCCGAGTAATTTGAATGCGGCTGCCAGTTTTATAATATTTTGAATTGCTGTGGATCTCCTTTTAACTCGTGTTAAAAAGCGTTTGGAACATACAGAAAAGTTTCCTTATTCAAACGGAAATTTTGTATAAAGATAAAATAAAGCAATATGTATGTATGTATTTGAGAAAATATTCCACTACATATTGGTGGCTATTCTGGAAAACTCGTCGACGAAGTGAAACTTACATTTCTAAAATGAAATAAACGTGAGCATTTCAACGCGTTTCTCTCTTAAAAACGGTTAATTTTGTATGAGAAACATAAACAAATTTTTTACATTTACATAGTTTTGTTTTTGTTTTCCATGTAACTTTCACCAAGTCGACGCGTATTACAGAATAGACACAATTGTTTTCTTACCTGCGGTCGTTTGAAGAGTATATCGGATATATCTCTTAAGACCCTGTGTTCCACCTAGGAATCCAGGTTTTAATATATGTATACTGGTATATCTCTTAAGACTCGTTATGGGCGGTCGTTTTGCTTATAACGCTGCAGACTACTCACTATTTTACTTTCAATTAAAAACTGTTACACTTCACTTTTTCTTAACTTTCCTTTTTTGAAATGGCGTTTGTAACATGTTTTGACATTTCATTACTGTCGATGTTTTGACATTTCATTACTGTCGATGTTTCCCATATTTTCTCTTGCAAAGTTAGTGTTGCCATTTATAAGAGAATTTTGCAAATGTAACAGAGAGTACCAAATTGGCATCTCGTCGCACTTGGCTTTCGCATCGCAATAGAAAGTAATAGTACTTTTCCATAAACGTGTTTTGCAGCAGAAAACTTATTTTGCCCAAAACCAATGTTTTGCTACATGTTTTCCCATACATTTTTCATATCAGCAAAACAGCTCTAATAATTTGTTTTCCTCCAAAACATGACAAAATTTGTCAGTACAGTGAAAAATTTACTAATCTAAATAATAAGGTTTGCGGCCTTGACAATAAAATCAAATTGATTTCGAAAATTCGTATAAACAAAACACAAAAAGGCATACTGGAAACACTTCGAAGTGTTTTGAGAAAAACAACTTGTTTTGCTCATAGTGGAAACGTGCTATAACCCCTCAACTTTTCAAGAATATAGAGTGTTGCCACCCAAGTATTTTTGACTTATTTTACTGAATAAGTAGAATAATGTTTTGGGATTATTAGTGCGTTAAAAAATGTTAAACTTAAATTTTAAATGAGCGATATGTAAGTACATATGTATATGCTAATGCAATCCATTTATGTGTAATATTTTATTTACTTTACTTTTTCTACTTTTAAGTTTTCCTTGCTGAATTAATAAAAAAGTGAAATTATTCATTCTCTTTTTAGGTAAGACTGCAAATAATATTGTATTTACTGGAATCATTTTACTTAAACATACATAAATAAAAAACTAAATCAAGAAGAAGTGCATTGTTTTATTTTTATATGTTAAATATCTGATTTTAAATCCGGCGAAGTTTTACTGCGTATGCGTACTCAGATCAGCTGTTGCATATGCTTTGCAAATACTCAACATCTTGCACAGTTGAAATTTTGGAATGAACTGCAAACAATTTGTAAGTATTATTTAAGAAAATCATGATAACAAAAGTGACAATTTCCTTTTAAATTATAGTAAAAAAAGGAAAGAAAATCAAAGTGGATATTTCTTATAAGAACGTAAAAAAAAGATAATTAAAATGAAAAATTCCTTTGAAGTAATAAAAATCTATCAAGATTATGAGAATATTTATGAAAAAAATTCCGCGAGAAATTTTTCCCGGGGAACAATTCCAACTAATAGCAAGTAATAGGGAAAACAAAAAAATTCTAAAAAGAGAGAAATTTCTCGCGGAATTTTATTCATAATTGCCCTGTATGTCTTTGTCATTTTCGATTGTATCAATTTTTTTTTGTAAGATTCGAGGCGTAATTTAAATGCCAAAATACATATGTATGTACGAATACTGTTCCACTGCATCTCAAAATAATTACTACGCCATTTGCAGAGATTTGTGCTGCCAAGCTATAAATTTTTAATCGTTAACTGCCGTATTCAGAAAAATTGAGGTTTACCATACAAAATTTGTTTGTCAAACGTTTCGTAAACCTAAATTATTATATTTCTGAATAAGGTTCCTGATGCTGCAGACGTGCACTATAAATGCTTTTACGAACGTACCCGGTATTATGAACGCTGTCGCACTTGCTTTTTTAACTAAAAATCTTTACCTTGCAAAACAGAAGGGCGTGGACATAAAAAATACACTTAATATTTTATAATTATACATAATTGAAAAACATACATATGTATGTATGTATATATAGCCTTATCATGAATTCCACATGTGAAAATTTCCGATGACATGAATTTTAATTTCGTTTCATCAATTCCAATTAAATTTAAAACTTTTATATTTCCACCTTTTCAAACAGATAAATATTAGTAAATAATTTTCTTCATAAATTGTCAAAATATTTCGCAATGGTATGAAGTTTTTTGATACCAATTGTTCACACGTTCGAAAATTTCCATGTGAAATTTTATTTATGATAAGCCTGATAGTGTTCAAATACATTATTTGTAAATTTTTTTATGCCTCTATTAGTCTTGTTTTAGACTCGGCAGTTTTCTTGAAACAGTTCTCTTCAATTCTCTTTTAAAACTGCTCGTTTGTTTACACACAGACGGTTTCACGTTCAATTTTCTTATTGTTTTAATACAGCGAATGAAATAACAAAAGAGAATTGAAGTAACTTTTCTGTACAGGCAAGTCAGTACAACTTTTCTTTCTTCTTTCCCCTCTCTCCCATAAACTCAGAATTGCTTCAAGAAAAACTGCCAAGTCTAAAACATGACTTACGGTTTACAACTCAACTAAGTTAAGTTGAAATTGTAACAACTTAACTTTAAAACAAAGTTTGTCAGCGTTACGTTAACGGCCCCTATATAGATTTGATGTATCATGGCTACCTAAGTACAGAAACGGTAAGATTTTTAAATTCTATAAACAATTTTTTTTTTAATTATTTGTAAGTAAAATTTCCAATATTTTGAGACATGTCTCCACTTATGTTGTCATAACTCAAAACTAACTAGTCCAATTCTGTTAAACTAAATTTACAAAAATTATTATTTATATAACTTTTAATCCGTTTATACATCGCGGTTCAATCGACCCAGTAATTTCGGAGTTATAATAAAAATTGTAGCCAAAAATATATTTTTTACGTGAAAATAGCAAGTTTTTTTTGTTTGAAAAAATCGAAAACGGCCAAATTTTTTAGATTTATTGCTTTATCGCAAAGCCACATGCAATAGAAACAAAATCGATTTATTTTATTTATTCACTCATTTTCACAAAATTTTAGTTTTTTGTTTGATATACATAAAACTGAGTAGTTCTTGTTCTTCTTTCGATTGATTGAATTTCGAATACATTTTCCCCATGCTATGTACAAATTTTCACATCGAAAGTGCATTACCTACAATACTGATTCTATTCTTCGGAAACACGTTTGAATTGGGTGAGTTTAAATGTATTAAACGGTAGAAAATTTATATGTTATTATTTAAATTTATTATAAGAAATAAAATAAGAAAATAAATAAATAATAATTTTATTTAAATGAGGTTTTTTTATTATAAACTACTACTAACAAAATTAGACTAGTTGTTTTTGAGTTATGACAACATAACTGGGGATAAGTCTCAAAATATTGACAATTTTACTAAAATATTATTTAAAATTTTTTTTATAGAATTTAACAATTTTACGATTTTTGTACTACTGTAACCACAATACATCAAAATTTGATGGTGGTTTCACAAGCCTTTAAAATTTTTAAAACTGTTGCGCGGTGTTATCGCTTAAGTTACACGACCAAGATTTTCTTTCAAGTTTTTCTACAACAATATGACAGTTAAAAATAAAGGGTGTTCTAAAGCGAGCAACGAAAAATGTTGAAATCCTAATCTAATGTACACATAATTACATACATACAGACACTTGAAATTTCCAGTCAGTGTGTTTTATGCAGACTGCACCAATTTACGCTGAAATTTAAGAAATCAAAATTAAAGGATACTCTATCAGTTAATGTAATTTTGACTACTTGCTGTATCTTGGAAACCGCTAAAGCTAAAAAATTTCAAAAGAAAAAAATTGTCAAAAACGAAAAACGCGCGAAAACTAAAATAAATCGCCAAAAACCAAAAAAAATCGCCAAAAGTAAGAAAATCTCAAAAAAGAACCGAGAAAATATCAACCAAAACCGAAAAAAGCGTCGAAACAAGAAAAAGCACTTAAATTAAGAAAAATCGCCAAAAACCGAAAAATGTTTACTTAAATTTTGTTTAAAATGTCCACATCAGGTAAGATATACGATTATAAGGCTAAATATCGTATAGTATTGCATACATCTGTAGTGTCCGTACCGAACCTTTTGTGTGTGAGTCATAGTTGCATTTTACAGATTTTTTTAAATTAGGCTCTATTGTCTCCAATACATGGCTAAATGACCCCAGCAAAAAATAAAATAGTACTTTAGAAAGCACTTATTTTATTATTATTATTCTCTAAAATAAAAACCCAGTAAAAAAGTGATGAAAAAAAGTAGAAAAAGCACCACAACTACTGATATGAACCAGTTCAAACTCTGAGCAAGCCCGTAAGCTAATATAATTGACTGATCAATTTAAATGCTTAAAAGTACAAATTCTTCAGCCTATTTCAAAAATTATTTTAATGAGTATAATACTCTTAGGAATTAAAAACTTTTCCAATTGGGTTAATAGAAAAGTGAATAAGCACCACTTCCTCAATCAGATTTAACTGTTTTGGAAAAGTGGTTAATAACCACATCCTAAATGTAAAATATGTTGGATTTACTTCACACCAATAAAAAAAATCACACCTTATTTTAGAGTTTTTATAGCAAATAAAAAGTCAATTTTATTAGCTCACGGATTGGCAAAAACAAACCAGTTCGCTATAATGACACGCTAATGTAAAATTCACTACTTTTTGCTCGGAGTTTGAAGTGGTTCATATCAGTAGTTGTGGTTCTTTTTCTACTTTTTTGTCATCACTTTTTTTTGCTAGCCAGTTAATAAGGAAAATTTTTCAAGGATTAATTTGGTAGCTGATTTAGAACAATGGGTACAAACAATCTCATGATAAAGCAAAATATATTATAAGATCCAGGATAACAAATAGAATTCTTATATACAAGAGGACTTCAAGAAACAACACAAAAGAAAAATTTATACTTATTATATCCCGTTCAGCGTGTCACGAAATCAAGTAATTTCAAGATGAAATTACGAACGATATTAAAGGTATTCATGCTGGTACTAAATGACATTTGAGTTAATTTCCCAAACATCTGATTCCTTGCGGCATTCGTTGGAGCATTGTTTTCAGTTGAATAAAGGCTTTTTAACATTTAAATAAGCTTTTCACATGAGAGTATTTTTCAATATAATGGTTTTAACTCATATTTTTATTTTATATTGAATTAAAAAAAACATTTTCTAACCAAATTGACGCATTAATTTTTTCTTGTTACTTACTGCTCGTGGTTGTAAATATCTTCATGGTTGGAAAAAATTAGTTTTTCATACAAAAACAGCGTTGTACCAAAGACTATAAATATATAAAGATGTTCCACGTAGAACATTAAATAAGAACTAAAATTTTTTGCGTTTAATGATGCTGCGGGGGAAGTAACAAGGGAAAATTATATTGTTTGTTATTTGAGCGAAACCACAAACAAAGAGAGCACAAAATTTTTGAGATTGTACACTTTATATAAGTATGTATGTATTAATGTTGAATGGCATACAATGTATGCACACACATAAATGATGCTTATAGAGAAATTTGTTTGTGTGTGTGTTATATTTCTTGTTCAAGGCACAGTCAGTACGAGAAAAAATATGAAATTACAAAAAGAAGTTTCTTGTTTTGATATATTCATGTGCAAATAAATTACGTAAAACCAATGCGACCGATTGTGTTATTGTAGAGTAAAAATACGTGTTTTATTGTTGTAAAATTAAAAATAAGTTGATTCGCACCGAACTACATATAATTATTTGATTTAGAAATCTGAATTGTATACTTACAATACTTTTTTTTATTTATTGCTTTAAAATTTTGAGTTTTTCAGTGCTTGTTGATTGGATTTTATATGTTTCCCACGACGAATGTTTTCTTAGCAGTGTAAAAACTAATAAATTAAGCATCTCCATCCTGTGCTTAAAGCATACGTTGCTCTCGTCAAACCAAAAGGAATATATTGTATTTTTGGTACAATTTACGCATTGTTCAACAATAGTTTTTTGTTTGTTTTTTATTTCTTTTGACTTAGAAAAAAGATTTTCAAAAACTTTTATGTGAATCTTACACACTGCAAAAACTAAGTCTGATGGAGCACACAAACTTCCAAAATCTGTTTCTTTATCATAATTTTTCTATCCACGCTTTAAGCAATGTCATTGGAATATGGAAAACGAAAGATTTTTAAGTTTGGAAAACTTCTTTTGGATCTGCCACAATGAGGCAAACAACACTTATTGCCTGCTATAAGCGATAACTTCTTTTGTTTAATTTCAGTTAGTTCGCTCATTATGATATTTTTTTACTTATTTAATTACTAAGACTTTTTTAATTTCACACTAGATTATATTTTCAAGCACCATATATTCACTGTGAAGCAGTAGTACAGTCGAATATTTGCCTAATCTTCAACGGGTTAAGATGTAGAATAAGAAAATTTCACTTCATACACAACGTTTTATGATTTATTTATGTAAATAATTGTAATATGCAAATTTTTCCTTTACTAATTGAATATGTAAAAAAAAAATGTTTTATGACTAAATCAGGAAAAATAAAGTAACAAGTGTCTTGCAATAAAAAATGCAGGTAATAAAATTAAAAAATGCTTACCAGGGATATTTTTTTAAAGTATGTAGGTTTTTCCAATATACCTACCTCAGCAAAATATATGTACATATGTGCTTTAATCACAAAACTTATGCAGACAGCAGTACACACGTGCATTTTATTGCACCCGTTGTGGTAAAACCACAATTATTCTATTCTTACAAATAATTTTGTGGTCTTTATTGCTAAAAACTTAATTCCTGCATGCTAAAACATTTATTGTTAAGGGTTGGAAACAAGTCATGCAAGTGTGATTGTGAAAAAACACACTGCACCAGGTAAATAAATCGCAATACCGTTCATTAATGAAAGCAATAGCATATTAATTGAAACTTTTGCTTTTCTGCTGTCAGTTTTTGAACACTGATATTAAATTCAAATAACGGTAAATTTATATTCGGTGCGAATCCATGTACTTGCAAAAGTACAACAATAAAATACATATTTTTGCCATACAAATAAACAATCGGCAACATTAAGTTCTACGTAGCTTATGTCCATATACATATGCATATGTGCGAAAACACAAGTTCTTTTTGTTTGTGTATATTTTTTCTTTGCTTTAGGAAAAATACACACATCCATTCATACTTATGCATGCAAAGGCACACATACATACATGTATGCATATGCAGATGAATAGGAAAGACGAGAATAATAAGTGCTCTGAGAAAATAAAATACTCTCTTTGAAACACATGGATTTAGTAGAAAATCCACCAGCAAATTAAGCACTGAAGGTAGAGGTCCATAGCTCGCTTTTTGCGCGTTACGCTTTCTATGCATCTGTCAAAAAAAGTAGAATTAATGTAATAGTATGTGACAAGTTATATTGCAAAAAGCGCAGAACGCGTAGGCGCGTTCAAAGCACAAAGTAGGTCTACTTTTGTACGCGTTACAAGCACCATGAAAGAAAGTCAGCTGTTCTTGAATGCTAAAGATGTTAAATAATACTTTATTTCTTACGTTATCGATAAATATTATTTTGCCGTGGATAATTATTTTTTTTTCAATAAAAAAAATTTCTTAGTAAAAAAAACTTGTTTAATAAAATATGTGAATATTTTCATTAATGCGATGTATTTTAATTAACTTTTCACCACACTTTTCTCAGTAACAATTTTGCATATTAGTTATCGATTACTTTTACGTACTGAGTGTCATCTCCGCTAAATCTGTATTATTTACTTTGTGTTCATTACATATTTTTAAACAATAAAATGGAAGAAAATTTAATTAATGCTGTAAAAAAGCACGAGCTTTTATATAACAAAAGCTTGCTGCTATATAGAAATAAAATAAAGAGACCAGAGCAGACATCTGCAGACATTCTTGTCGCGGTTCGAAATTGCTCAGCGTCAGACGTTTTAATTTTTTTAAATGTGGTTTCAAAAAACCCACTTAAATAAATTCCGTTCTAAATACAACGGCCGTACCCAAAACCTTTTCTTTTTTTGAAATTGTTCATAGGCATTTTTTGCACATAAAATTAAATATACAAACTCGACTAACTCCACAAATTCTTTTAAAAACTCGATTTCACTCTCCATTTTTTCTTTATAAGTATTTATAAACAAACGAACACAGCTGATCAAAACAAAAATAAAATGGCGCATGAAAAGCAGTGCATGTAACTTAACGCGAACAAAGTATAGAACGAAACAAGAGGATGAAACGCGTCTAAAGCATAACGCGCAAAAAGCGAGCTATGGACCTCTACCTTGACAGTACAATGTATGGACGTAGAACATCTTTATATTTATAGTCTTTGGTTGTACATTATAATTTCATATTAATTTCGTTGAAATTCAGTTGAATGAAGTAATTTGAGATATATCAAAATGTATGGGAATTAATATCAATCAACTTTATTTCGGCCGAAATCAACAAATTACTTGATTTCGTGGCACGCTGAACTGGCTATTAACATATGTATGTATATGAAGACACCAAAAGAATATGACATATACATAAGGAAAATATAGTTATCCTAAAATCTGACAAAGGAAATAAAACGGTGATTATGTATAGAGAGGATTATAAGAGAGGGATGAACAAACTTTTAGAAAACAAAACAACCAATACGTACAGACCCCACACAGAATTTCCAGCGTAAAAAACAACAAATTAATAATGGATCTATACAATCAAGAAAATATTACTCAATTTGAGAAATCTAAACTGATTTCTGATCACGCTACAGCACCGAGACTATACGGCTTACCGAATATCCACAAACCATACGTATCTCATCTATGGAAGTACCATTCTACAATCTGGCTAAATATATAGGAGTTATTTTAAAGAATGTGATTTCAACAAAATTTAATGGAGCTTAAACCAATATTGGAAGATATTATTTTGGACGTCGACGAAATCTTTGTATCATTGGACGTATTATCGTTATTTACTAACATACCGATACATTTAGCTATAAGAAATTTTTTGGAGAAATGGGAAACTAAAAAATACACTAAAATACCCAAAACACAATTTTTAAAACTACTACAATTTTGTTTAAACAATATACAATCAAGCATATGGAATGCCAATGGGAAACCCTTTATACCCAACCATCGCCGACATTGTGTTGGACACTCTTTTAGAGAAAACAACGAACGAACTAAGGTTTATACCATGATACAATTATACAAGGTACTTGCACGACTACAACAAAATTGCAACATCAAGAAACACACGCATTTTGTTGGTAGAAACAAACAGAATTTAGTCAAAAACAGATGTCTTTTGTTGTTAAAAATAACAATTTACAGGGTAACTAAAGTACAATTGCAGACGCGGCATTCATGAATGATTATAGTCATTCAGTGTTGCCAATATGTATGCAATATACAGAGTGTGTAATTTCTACTCACATGTGTAGGCCTATAATTAGATTCATGTCAGTGAGCTGCAATTTTCATGGTTTTTGACGATTTACTCATACAATAAAATTTTTACTCACATTTAATCACGTACAAAACATTCAACGTACAATAAAATCAGCATCGTTCTAATATCTGTTCATTGGATTGATTGTGAGTGGAGGGATCGAACATGTTTTACTCAATTCATTCACATACATTAAATGTTTTATTCAGTTTTAATCATGCAACAAAACTCAATGTTGAATATAATCAGGATCATAGAAACGAACGCAATGTGAGTGGAGTGATCGAACTTGTTTTATTCAAGCTTCTATGTAAACAAACGCTGACGTTGAATAAAATCAAAGTAGTCAAGTTCGTTCAAGTTATTTTAAAACACACACACAAACATGTCAAACAGGGGTGGAAAATTAGAGGTTTCTTTTTGTTCGAATTATAAAAAAGGTGCAACATTTCGTCGGCTTGTTTCTGGTTTGCGGCACAATACATGAAAATACATTATGTCTGCAGCAAACCAGAAACAAGCCGACTATTTGTTTAACAAGTTTAATAAGTTTGAAAGCCTCAAACAAAAATCTTTACAAAACAAACATCTTTATTCGATTGTGCATTAAGAGTCTTACTATAAACATACGAAGTTTGTTAGCTAAATTCAAAAATGTTTTGGGTTGAAGTCTACTGATGAGTTCCAAAAAGCGGGAACGAAATGCATATAGACAATCGCTTAACCATAAAAACAAGCAAATTTTCAAATTAAATAAATAAAGACTTTATGTCAAATAAATATACTTCGGTATTTCATTTAACTACGAGTATTAATAACAAAATCTTCAAAAGAACTTACATAAGGGGAACTCGTTTAACCTGTTTTATATCTCTTAAAGTTTAACCTTCTTATTTACAAATATGTTTGATGCTTATTAAGAGCTTTGAAAATGTGCCCTATTTTCATCGATATATTTTGAACCGCTTTACCACTCGAAGTTCCGATATACATATTTATTTGTCATCTCAATACCTTGCATTTGAATACGAAGAACGACCCAATCGGACATTTCTAGCTCGAGATATGCTTGGTCAAGTGAAAAAAAGGTCGAAAAAATTAAAAAATTACAATATCTCAAAAACTGTTCCATAAAAATAATTTAACCTTGATTTCGAATTCAGCGGAAGAAAATACATAAGGAAAATCACCTCTCATCAAATGTACATGAAAAAAAATTAATTTTGTAAACTAGTGTAATTTAAGCTTATTAAAAAAATTAAACTGAATCTCAGAAATTTATATACAATTTTTGTCTGTAATATTTTTCAAAAAGTTGGTAGCGACTAGCTCTATTACACAGTTTCTTTACTTTTACCATCCCTGATATGAAACTCCTAAATTAAGTACACATACCCATACATACTTAATCATTGATTTGTTGGCTCTTTATAAATACAACATTCATACACAATGATTTTTTTCATTTTCACTTTTACTCTGCATCAACTACTTGATGCTGATTAGAATGAACATTTTTTCCTTTCGCATTATGTTCTTGTTCAAAACACTCGTTGTCGAGCCAAAAAACCAATCATTCGAACTGATTGGTTTGATGCTACGCATGATTATAAATCATATCCAAAAACATTCCACTCACTTGAGCGATTAAAACTTAGCAACGAATATGTGTGTTTTGAACAAGTTTGATTTTTTCAACAAAAATACATGTTTTTAGGATATTGATTACGTATGATTATTTTTCCGATCACTCGTTGCAGTTCCCTGATTCATGTATAATCTGTGTGTAATTCTACTTTGACTTCTATTTTTGTTTAATTTTAACCTACACAAAGGATGTGTAGTGTAATTTTCTTCAATGTGTAATTGAAGACACAGCCACATGCAAATTCATTGGCAACACTGTAATCATTTTATTCACACACATACACTAACATTTTTGCGGCTTGTAAACAAAGTTTGACAAGTTTCTGCATTGTATACATTAACAGGCTGGGCTTGTGCAAGTACCTTGTATAATTGTATCATGGTTTATACTGTGATATTTACAATTTTTGATTATTTTTGCAATTATTTTTAAATTATGTGTTTTATGTTGTATGTTGTCATGTCGCGTAAAATAACATTAATGTAACTTAAATGCAAATTTTATTAGAAGATAGTATATGTAAGTTAAAGCAAAATATTAATTGTTTTATTATTATTGCATTAAAATTGTTCTTCTATTTATTAATGTTACCAGATTTGAATAAAAATAGTATCCCTCAAGATGTTTGAAAATCTCAACGAAACGTCGGATATGAATAAATGAAATAAAAGTGTTTAAATTAATTTCAATGACCTTGAAAGGCTGAATAGAGTAATTCTATAACCCGCATTATAGGTACTTTAAATAAAAAGTCAAATAATCAATTATATACATATATAAATGATGTTTTATTCTTTTATACTTTCAAATATTAAAACAGTTAACATTACTAATTATTTGCAAAAATATTACCTTGAATTTATCACTTTTCATCGGTTAACAGAAAAATGCATTACTTCTAGGTTTAAAGTTCATTTACCTATTTCTTTTAAAAATTTATCAAAATTATCATTGAAGGATTTACATACATACTGGCGCGGCCCCGCCCACTCCTGAATACAAGATTGCTTCTCTTTTTAGCTAAAGGTGTGTAAAATCGGACAAATAGAAGAATGTAAAATGTAATATTAAATTTTATTGGGCGTGACTCCGCCCATTTTTTCAACTTTGAGATTGTGTCGTTAAGAGAGTCCAAATTGTTGGGTAAGCTTCGTAGAATTATAATAAATAAAATATCAAAATAAAAAAAAAAATAGTGGACGTGTCTCCGCCCACTTTTTTACAATTGGACGAAATGGAAGCTATACCCCCTCTGTTATAATCGGTCTAAAATGTACGGAGTTATGAAGAACATTATGAAAGGAGGA
The DNA here is from genome assembly GCA_936439885.1 of Nowickia ferox. Lineage (NCBI taxonomy): Eukaryota > Metazoa > Arthropoda > Insecta > Diptera > Tachinidae > Nowickia > Nowickia ferox. The sequence goes on along the minus strand of OW387027.1, from coordinate 33,837,696 downwards.
GGTTCCTTTTTTTTAAGTCGTTTAAGCATAAACCAGCTTATGCATTTTCCACATCATTTTCTTTATCAGTTTCCATTTTAGGTATTTCATTACGGTAATTTTCAAACTTGCTGCTGTTGTTTTTTGGTCATTACGAGGTTTCAAAATGGAATAAATAGTTATAATTACTTACTTATGTATTAAAAATAAGTTTAAATTATTGAAACGATACAAGTGTTGACTAGTTTTCAATATTGTTGTATTGATAATAAATTTCTTTATAACTTAAGCTATAGCTTTTTGAATATTTCCTACAATAGTGGGACTCAACTTTAGGTAAGTCGTGTAACCATTTTCGCAAGTAGTAAACCTTTCTGGTACTGTGGATTTGTTCTTGCTTTAACTGCAGTTGTTTGAGTGCATCTTGATTTACTGGAATGTGTCCACTATCGTACAATTTTGTCAGATAAACCTAGGGTCGAAAGAACCAATTTTCTGCACAGAAATATGAATTTAAACACTACACACTGCAACCGCTGGTACAACACGTTGGTTTAACAAGTTGTTTTTTTTTTGCGCAAAAACAATACATTAGTTCGCACCAAAAATTTGTTGAGTAACATGATATCGGGTACCATGTCGCGCATTGTAATCGATAATTTTTTGGTGCAAAACGAAGACGAAGAACTTAAAAAAGGACAGAAAAATGGAATTTGGTCAAAGGAGTAGTTTATATAAAAAGAAACGTATGGTCGGATCAAAAATGTGTTTTCGAGAAAATCGATGAAAAATGTTTGGTTTATTTATTTTATAAAAATACAGGGTAGCATTTTTTGTTTAATAATAAAAGTAATAGACACATGCATACATATGTATGTTTTTTTTATTCAAACCTAAAGTTGCTAAACTTTTTACACGCAGCATGAAAAGTTATTAATATTTACAGAAAAATTTGCAAAAATATTTCACCCTTATTCTGAGTTTCGATTGCGTTGCCGCATTCACTTACGAACGGATCGATAAAAGGTATTCTGCAAAAAAAACAAACGAAAGAAAAAGAAGAAGGGAATAGCATGTTGAAACCAGCTTCTTTGCTATGAAACGTGTGAAATTGGAACAGAAAAAATAAACAATTTTAGCAGAAAGTTAAATTTAGTGTACAAAACCAGTGATTTAACAATTAAAACAAATAATAATTAAATATTGGGAACATTTCTATTAAATAAATTACAAGTTAACTACTGAAAAGCCAAAAAAGCAATGAAATAAACAAGAGGTATTTGTGGCAAAATATTCCAGTGTGAAGAATCCTGTGGAGCCGGAGCAGATATTTTAATTTTTTATACATAATTGTAACACAAAAATAAAGTTTATTTGTTTTAATTTAATCTGCAGACAATATCGTCCTTGCCATCAAATTTTCCAATTTTTTATACTGTTCTGTATGTTGTTGCTTTCTATATGTAATAAATTTAAAAAAAAATCACATTTCAGTACAAAAAACAAAACAAATTGTGTAGATCAGTGGTTTTCAACCTTTTTGAAGCCGCGATCAAGACGATTTTCAAAAAATCTAGCGTCCCCCTAACGTTTTTGCTCTCAAAGCTTGAAAATATAAAGAAAGAAAATAAAATTCAATGGCTATGATCACACGAGAAGTAATGTGCTGGCATAAAATGCTAGCTTATGAGCAAGAGAGGAGAAGATAATGGTTTTTGGTTGGCATAATTCCCAGCTGGAAAAGTAGGCATTAATTACATAAATAATGGGAGAAATAATGTATTATTTTCCAAATCAAGACAATGCATTCCCTTAGAAACGAGGCTAATTTGATCAAACACAATAATTACACATCGATTACCACGTGCATTTCCACATCTGCAAAAGAAGAATGTATAGGTTTTGCTTGTGACGAGTGCTATGAATTATAGAATTGATTCCTCGAAAGTATTAAAATAATTCATTACTTTCCTAGGACATGTTCTGTGTTAACAGTAATGAATTCTAGAATAAAATATAAATGCTGTGCATTACATTCTCCTTTACTATTCATTACCTTTTCCCACTGGATTTTTCAACCAGCTTCAACCCCGCATTAGCAGCACGAAACTAATACATGCACACTTTGCAAAAACAAATGAATGCGTTATGCACACTAATACACACACAAGCTGAGTATACATTTTATGCCAGATGAATTATGATAGGAACACAACTGGGACGAACGACGAATTTCGTCCACGTTGATAAATTCCTCGATAACAGTTCGCTGCATAAATTCGTCGTGGGAAGCACAAGAACGACGAATTTATTCAGCGAATTCCTCTCTTATAATAGATCAATTTGGTTATTGTGTGCAGGGTTGTCAGACTTTTTCCGACCTATTTCGGCAAATTGATTTTAAAAATCGCCAAAATCAATTTTATGTAGTTTTTCTTAATATTTATTTGATAATAAATTTCTTTTTATTTAACACTTTTATTAATACACATTTTTATAAAATAATCATATAAAAATTTAGTTGAAAATCGCCAAAAGCAGAAATAAAATCGCCAAAAACTGTTTTTTGCAAATTTTTCTCATTAAAATTCAAAACGCATTAATTGCTATAATTAATATAAAAAAAATCATCAAAATCAAATTGTTTTAATTTCTTGCTGACGAGTTTTGGTAGGACTTATTTTTTTAAATTACTCCTACAACAAACTAATTTTCCTGAATTAAAAAAGTTTTGATGTTCAATTTTGTTAAAAAATCGCCAACAAATTTATTTATCGCCAGAAAAATCGCCATGTCGCCAAACCAAAAATTTTGATGCCAAACAAGTTGAAAAATCGCCATATCTGACAGCCCTGATTGAGTGTGCAAAGAGAGAGAGAAAATTGCTTTTTTGTAGTTCGTCAGCAGCGATGCCAACTATTTATAACCCAAACGCGCTATTCCCCTTCGCAAAACGCGCTAAGTTACAACATTGTCAACTATTCATAGCCAAAACGCGCTATTTTCCTACGCGCTAAATTAAATTTTAATAAAATTCAATATACATATGTACATGTGCATTAGTAAATAAAATAAATTTTTTAATAGCTCTTTTTAGATTTTATAATATTAACCCGTATTGCGTATATCGAGTCGAATTTTCGTCCACTACAGTTTTGTCCTAGATTAAAGAAAACTTGTTCACATTTTCTTTAATCTAGAACAAAATTCTCGTAGACGAATATTCGACTCGACATACGTAATACAGGTGATTTTTTCTTCGAAATTGTATCCGAAACAACTAAAATCATTGAATATAGAATCAGAATTGCCTTCCAAATAATCGAAATCCTTCGTTTTTATTTTAATTTTATTTGCCAAACTTTGTAACATCTTATATAAATTGTCGAATAGTTTTTCGATTCAAATGCTTTTTATACTACAGTTAGAATAGACGCCTAATAAGTAACATTAATTGTTTTGGTCCGAGTACATATTTTTAGTTGTGAAATTTCAAAATGTTTGCCATTTACAGTATTAAAATGCGTTTTTAATTCTAACCATAGTCAAGGGAATTATATTTGCGACATCATTAACCAATTTAAAAAATATTATGAGTTTTGAATACTAGAATATTGTTAAATTTATGCAAAAAAAATATTGAACTGAAGTGATGATGACTTCATTCAAAACGCGCTAATTTAGCGCTTTTTTTAGTAAACGCGCTAAGACGAAAAAAAGCGCGTTTGGCATAGTTAAAACGCGCTAAATCTAGCGCGAAACGCGCTAAATTGACATCGCTGTTCGTCAGTGTACAAAATAGAAATAAATCTATCTGAGAGTTCGTCACGCACGACGAATATCGTTTGACGGAGGTGTTGTGTTCGTTATCATATGCACAAATGTGTTTTATTTTTTATGACGAAAGTTCACACCGAAAAATTCGTCGTTCGTCCCAGTTATGTTCCTAGCATTAGTCTCTCTCGTTAACATGACACTAATTGCACAGAAAAACCTATTCACCAACACTCCTTTTCCACACGCAAAGTTTACTTTGCAAAGTCTTAATTCAGCTGGGAGAAAGACAGAAAAAAAAGGTACAAAATTAATGTTTTCAATTAAGAATTTAACTGATTCAAGTAAATTTTTAATTGTATTAATTCATTTGAGTGGAAAAACTTAATTGATATTTTCAAATTGTTAACAGGTGAAAATTTAATAAAATTTTTAATCGATATTACAAATATTTTAATTGATATTACAAATTTATTCATATTACCTGTTTGTGTGTGCTTGCTATTCATTGGCCTTTAACACACGAGTCTAATTTTTATGCCGCACAATTTTTGTTCTTTTTAGAACACACGAGACTAATTCATTTGGCATAAAAATGTATACGTGCACACAGCTATGTGTATATTAGTGTTTTTTGTATTCATTTAACATTTGCTGTTTTTTAAGTTGTGTGTGTATTGGTTTTGTGCTGCTGATACGGAGTTGTACATGGTTGAAAAGTTATGCCAAACACAAAACCAATCTCTTTGCATCTCTCACCTACAAACTGGCTTGTTATGCCAGCACAATTGTTGTCGTGTGTGAAAGGGCAATCAGCAGAAACCTAACGGTATTTGATTATTGCTTCTTTGTTTACAAATCGGTATGATGTAATGCATATATAAAAAATATATCTGATGTTCAGTCGTTAAGCAGCTCTGGGCGAGTCAACATCAAGCGTCGTTGACAATTATCTCTTAAGTGCAACCAGACCACTGTTGTTTATTGGTCTTCGAGGGTTTTGCGTCTCACTTGCACTGGTTGACTGATCTGCCACGGATAACCGTATATTTTTGCGGTTCTTCTGTGGAATTTCTTTAACAACCACGCTGCTACTTCCTATGTGAAGGCATAGGTCGTGCATAGTCAGTCACAAAAACTTGTTTAAAGTACTGTTAATACCATCTTGGGCATATGGTCTAGTTACCCCGCCCATATTTGTGCAACAATAATTTGCAAATTTGCATTGTAAAGTATTTATGAAATAAATATGTATCTGATGTTCGCATTAAATTTAGTATCTGCAATTCGCTAATTTTCACTTGGTTGTGAACAGTGAAGGAGATAAGCCGCATTTGAACTACAATAAAATTAATAAATGGATAAGTTTCTTAAAAGACCTGTGGAAGGCTAAAAAGAAGCCGAGAAATTAACAGATATATATGGTTGTGCTTAGTTTGTGTGTTTCGTTCGGTTTGAAAATCATGATACTATTTCCGAAGAAATATTGTTTTAAAAATCTTTACCGAAAAATACAACTGGCGAGTGTTTGTATGAAATGTTTTTGGAAGGCACCAAAGATTTGAACATTGACTGGTATTTGCACTGACGGTGCTAGGGCAATGACTGGCAATAAAAGTGAATTCGTAGCAAGACTTAAAAGAATGATGTCGAATTCGAAGAGTAAGCACTGTTTTCCCCATCGTCAAACCTTTGCAATCAAGTTCTTATCGTCAAATTTATGCGATGTACGATGTAATACTGTCATCAAAGTTGTAAATTTCAGTAGAAAATCTTTACAGTCAAGGTTGTTTCGAACAGTGTGTGAAGACATAGGCGCTCTCTATAAAATCTTCTGTATCTCACAGAGGTGAAGTGGTTATCCAAAGGAAATATGCTGACAAGACTAATTGAATTGAGATCGAAATTGAACATGGTTTTTCAAGAAGAAGAATCCGAATATGAAAATTGTTTATTTAATAATTGTTTGCTTAGTAATCCTAAGTGACTTGAAATTAACATACATATATTGCAGAAATTTTTCGACATTTGATCATCTTAAACGCGGGTATGCAAGGGAGAGACGAAAACATTATATCAGCCAAAGATAAAATCAAAGCATTTATTTTAAAAATAGAAATGTGGTTAACAATTTGATTCTTTCACTAGCTTTGAAAGTATTGGTGAGCTATTTTATTCCTATCATGATAGAAGCGCTGCAAAATTTAAAAAAGGAACTATACCGCTATTTTCGAAAAGAGCTGCAAGAAGATAATGGCGATTGCTGGGTATTAAATCCATTCATAACTAACTGCGTTGAGTTTGCTGATCTTGCCAATAATTTGAAAGAAAATTTATGTGAGCTGGCAGCGGACAGTATATTTATCTCAAAATAAATCAAAATAATTCTACATTTTGGCTAAAGCGAAAGGGTTAATACCCTAAGCTAGATAAAAAAAGCACTTAAAATATTAATTCAATTTTCAAAATCTTATCCTTGCGAAATTACTTTATTTTACAAATTTTGAACATTAAAACAAAAAAAATAAATAAACTAAATTTAAAAAAATGATTTATTGATTGCGTGTCACAATCATCAATCACGTTTTTCGCATTTAATTATAAATAAGCAACCCCAGCGTTCGCATTAATATAAGTACTTTTGTATGTTTTTGAATTAAATTTGTTTGCTTTTGAATTAAAAAAATATTTAAACAGAATTTACGAATACGAGAATTTTGTTCTGGATTAAAGGAAATGTGTACAAGTTTTCAGCAAGCGACCCCTGAGAAAGGTCGTCGGGACCGCAAGGGGTCGCTAGATAAAAGGCATTGCCGAATAGTTTTGCGATTCAAATGCTTTTTGTACTTCAGCTAGAACAGATGCTTAATAAGTTATGTATATAATCTTTTTTGGTCACGAGTACGAGTACATATTTTTAGTTGTGAAATTTCAAAATATTTGTCATTAACAGTATTAAAATGCGTTTTTAATTCCAACCACAGTCAAGGGAATTTTATTTGCGACAGCTGAATCATTAACCAATTTAAAAAATTTTATGAGTTTTGAATACTAGAAAATTGTTAAATTTATGCAAAAAAAATAAAAAGATATTGAACTGAAATGATGATAACTTTGTTCAAAATGCGCTATACTGCGTTTTACTAAAAACGCGCTAAGACGAAGAAAACGCGTTTGGCATAGTTAAAACGCGCTAAATTGGCATCGCTGGCTCCGTGACTAAAATAACTTACAAAAACGTAGTTACGATCGAAATGCAGAATACATACAATCGAAAGAGAAATCGAAGAACGGAACGCAGAATACCAACGTTGCCAAATGGAGAAAATTTCGATTCGAATCGAAACGCAGCATAGGGGTGAATAATATGTAAAATTTTAAATTACGAGCTAAAAGTAACGTTGTGGCTGCATTTTCAAAATATTTGTTACATCTGCATATAAGCACAAAAATATATAAAATTATGTACTTTATCGTGAAAAAAAGGGTAAAAAATTTTTCACGTGAAATTTTGTTGTTTTTTTATGGAGTAAAAGCGTAATCCACGTAAAAAACTGTTCGCCTTTTATTCCCAATAAGGACCAATACGTGCACATTACTCTTGCAGACACAATTTCTGTTTTAAATATGTAAATACATATGTAGGTATCTGTGCAAGTACATACTGTATTTAAAAAAAAAAATATATGTACATTTACAATATAAATTTTAATATAAATTTTATATCCATATGTAGATGTATGTATACACAGATATACATACATACATACATATGTACATGCATAATTGTTCAAATTCATACGTATTATGTATGTTCATACATACGCTGCACTTGGCGTAGCTAGCGAATGTCTAGCTATTTCGTTAACTACCAATCGTTACCATTAACTACCAGCCTAACTACTAGCCATGCATACGACTGACTATTTTAATGGTACAATTAGTAGATTCGTATCACGACTTTACGAATCAGCTGACAAAATCTGTAACATAAATAAAACATGTTGCTGTTTATTTACGGTCTAATTCATAAAAAAATATTTTAGGTTTATACAGGTTTATTTGACAAATTTCCCATAAAAATATGTCAAATAAGCGCTTAATAAACCTGAAATATTTTTTATGAATAAGGCAGTTAATATATATCATAACGTATGTGAGATAGAAATCTCCAGCAAATAGATTTTTACGAAGCAAACGTTAGCTTCTCTCTCACATACATACACAAACATGTACAAAGCAAAGAGAATTACAATAACAGCTGACACGTTCGCTTGCAACCTGACATCACAAAGTAGACCAAGGTGACACAGGACGGAAGATATTTGCGAACGAAAATGCTTAAAACAAAGTCTCTAATCATTTGAAAACAAATTTTAATCACTTTATTAATACTAATAATCCTTTTTGCATTGTGTTTTTTAATTCAATACCACAAATTCCTCCATTTAATTTTGTGCAAATGTTCATGTGCTCAAGTGTATTTTCAATTTATGCTTTGTGGTCTCATTCGTTGTTTGCTTTTTGCAAGTTGAAGTTAAAAATTAATATTTTTGAAGGAAAATTTTTAAAATTGAGTTTGTAAGCATTTGGAAACTAATTTTAATCACTTTTATAATAATAATATTTTACACATTGTTTTATTTAGTTTAACACTGCAAAATCTTTCATTTAATTTTGTAAAAATGTTCAATTGTTCATTTCACTAAGTATACATTTCTGCTGTTTGTTTTGATTATTGTACTAAAAATATTCAATAACAAACACACTATATTTGTCCCTTTTTAACAGTGATCAAATTAGATGATTTGAGCTTTTTTCTTAAGTCACTTTCTACAACTCTGGTCTACTTTGTGCCCGACATATTTACTAACATCCAGATTTAAACGATACGACAACTTCAAAAGTAACGCGATACGAATCGACTAATTCTACCATAACATGGGGATGACGTTGACGGTAGTCAATTGTCACCATCTGCATAAAACGTCGGTTGGTTATTGGTTTGCTGCAGACATAATGTATTTTGAATGCACTGTGCCTCAAACCAATAACCAACCGACCAAAAGGCGAACATATTGTTCACGTGAAATATTTTCCGTGAACAAAATTAAAGAATAGTATACTGGCACAACAACAACGCAAACATTGGCGATCACAATTTTAGGGAAAGGGAACACATATCACGTGAACTTTTATTCCCGATAAGGGTGATTAATACAATTTTAAATTTTTTCTTTTTTTTATGCAACGTGTTAATTGACTTCTGCTGCTCATTTTAACTTTCTAAATGAAAAACACTTTTTTCACTAAAAATTACACGTTCACTTACACGTAACAGACTTAACAGACGTGAGAGAGTCAAAAGGCGAACCTTGCATTACTTGTCGCAACTGTAGTTGGTAGTCGATTTTTCGTTAGGGAAATACTTAAGGAGTCAATTTCTACTTTTAAAACTGAAGGGTAGTATGTATGTACATACGAGTACATAATATGTACATACGAGTACATAATATGTACATACGTGTACATAATATGTACATATTATGAACATCATAATTTTGATATAGAAAACATGAACAAAAAAAATATTTAATAATTTTCACAAGCTTTTTAGTAATTTCACAAGCTTACCAAAGGTTTAAAGTAGCTACATTTCAACTTTAAAATATATCAAGTTAACAAAGGTTTATTATGCTAATAATCGTTTTTGAAAACAAATTTAAGCAATTTTTCCTTCACAATCGTTTATAAGCCTTTGTTAAAATTTTTTGCATACGACTCTAAATTTTTAATTATTTGTTATATAGCACGACGTTTTGCATTTTCTGTGACGATATGTAAGGTATTTAATATTCACCACATATCATTTGCCACCTCGTTTCTATACGCATGTTCAATTCCTCTCTTTCTCTTTGCTTTGTTTGTTACGAAACCAAATGTCAAATGAATTAATTGTCGTTCTGTTTGCTGATAAAAATGTATCGTGCGTGAAAATATTTTAAATACATTCTAACAAAAGTGTTGAAAGAAACTGCAATTGTTTAAGCTTTGCCGAAGAATTTGTATAAAACCATTCAAAATATAATACCTATTTGTGTAAGTTGTTTTTAACCTATAAATAAAGACGTCGGCTGCAATCAATGGTCGAACTATTTACGTGTGTATATGTATGTGCACATGTATACATACATCTGTACATTTAAAAAGTATGTATCTATAGTATAAAATTAATTGTGTACACGATGCTTAAATTTTGCGAACCTTTTCGTTCTATCAATTCTTCGTGTGGTAGCGGCAGCCATTTTGTTTTTGAGTGCTCTTTCGCTACAAGTGATCTACGGAAGTACAGTTGTGTTATTTTTACAAGACAATCCTATAGTTGATTATTTGTGTATTTCAACGAAACAAGGATTTGAGGTTATCTCCATACATACGAACATGTGTGTATATGCTGCAAAAATCTATTTTTTGGCTATTATATGTACATATGTATGTATGTATATACATATGTAAGTACATGCATACATTGTACATATTCTTCGTACTATTAGCAATCTTTTTCTATGTTGGTCAATGTCCTGCGCATTAAATAATCGTTCAGATTTTAATTTTTTTATACTTTTGGAAGAGTCCGTCGTATGAAATTTTTGTTAGTATTCATTAAAGACAGTGATGCCAAACGAGATTTTTTTTAACTTGAATGCAGCGTTGCCAAATGTGCAGATTTGTCTGTTTTCGCAGTTTTTTGAACTGTTGAGCAGTCAAGCAGTTTTTTTTTCAAAAATCAGGGCAAATTACGGCAAAAGCAAAAACTGGCATGAAGTTAGCATAAGTGGCAAAATTGAACATGATCTTAAAGAGTTTTACCATAAAACTTCACATTAAAAATCTCGCTAGGACTTAGTAGTGAGTTAAAACTACTTATGTAATGCGCCAATTCTTAATGTCAAATTGTATGGAGGAACTCGTTAACAACTAATTTCGTCACTTATGCTAACTTCATGAAAATTTTTTCTTACACATATGGCCTTAAATATTTCATTATGTTTTTCATACAAATTTCAAAAATCATGAATGGCAAATAACAACGGCAGAATTTATATGAATTTGTATAAAAAACACTAGAAAAATAAAACAAAGTTGTAATACTTTATTTTATATGTACATACAAACATACATATGTACATAATTTTTACTTGCTGAAGGGTTTTCTGCGATTAGGGTCATAATGATCACAATAATTGCAGCATTGATCATAATACTGAGGTATATTAAAATATATTTATGTATTTATATTAACCTACAAGTAAAATTCGAAAACGTAAGCCAACATTTTGCGAGAAATCTAAATCTAAGCGATCCCCCTAAATAAATTTATAAATTAATACTATCACAGAATACACAGAAGTGAAGAAAGTGACATGTAAAAAAGGTCCAATTAGGTTTTTTAAAATTCGTGGAAAAAAAGAGAAAAATATAGTGTATTGGATACTGTTGTATATTACTACTTGCCAATTAACACAGCTAATAAAAATCGTTGTAATTATTTTGCACTAGAAAGAAGAATCAAAACAAAAACTCCGACACAATTTGAGGGAAAACGAGACAAATAGAAAAATACACTTATCTTCAGTCTTGCGACATCTGTGTATCCTTTGTGGTACTATGTTCACACTTATGGTATTAAACGTGTATAAGGCAAGTGTTTTAAAAAACTAAACATAACCGTTCTCATTACATTTGACATGTTCAAGGTTGACGTTTTGTCAATAAATTATTGCATATGTAAAAAATTACGAACAATTATGCTTTTTTAATAACAACACGAAGTTGCCAAAGTTATCAAAAAGTGGACTGAACATACTCCATTTGCGTGTTTAAATCTTAAACACTTCATTTGAGATGTTTAACAAAACAAGTCAATGTATAGTAAAACATCTCAAACTCGTCGTGTTTGAGCTCTTATAGATGCTTCCACTATGAGCAAAACAAGTTGTTTTTCTCAAAACATTTCGAAGTGTTTCCATTATGCCGTTTTGTGTTTTGTTTATACTAATTTTCGAAATCAATTTGATTTTATTGTCAAGGCCGCAAACCTTATTATTTAGATTAGTAAATTTTTCACTTAATTACATATAAAAAATTATAAATACAACTGTTGTGGTTTGTGTAATTGCTTAAAATATTTAATATTCTATATTAGTGCCATCTTTTATCAGCATATTCAGCCAGCAACGCAGTGTTGTACTGACAAATTTTGTCATGTTTTTGAGGAAAACAACTTATTAGAGCTGTTTTGCTGATATGAAAAATGTATGGGAAAAAATGTAGCAAAACATTGGTTTTGGGCAAAACAAGTTTTCTGCCCCAAAACACGTATATGGAAACGTACTATTAAACACGAATGGGGCGTTAAACGCGTAAGTATGAACATGGTATTAAACACGACGATTATGGATCTGGCAACTTCGTGTTGTGGCACGTGAAAATTATTTGGTAAACAAGTAATTAGTTAAAAAATATTACATTATTTACAAAAACATTTGTTGTTTGAAAATAATAAACCAATATAAAAGCTTAATTGTTCGTAATTTTTCACAAATACAATATTTTACTGATAAAACGTCAGCCTTAAACATCTAAAATGTTAGTTTTTTTAAACACGACTTAAGTATGTATATTTAAGACCATAAGTATGAACATAGTATTAAACAAGTTTAAGACCATAAGTGTGAACATAGTATTAGATAAACTTTTTTGGTTTCTTATTTTAATTACATATGTACGAGTATGTATATTTAGATATGTAATTATTGAAACCATAGCTATTAATTTAATTTAAATATTAGACTAAGTTAAATCATAAATATAGAAATAAAGTTCGACCAATAATTAAACTAACTTAAAATAATATAATATAATATTAAACTCTTAATATTACCATACTGAAAACAAAAGAGTGGCAACATTTTCTTTGCAAATGTCATAATGTTATCAATAAAGTACGATTTTTTGTTTGTATAAAAAGGAAACATCCTCATTTCAATATTTGCAAGTAAAATTAGTAATGTAAGAAATGCGTGCGTAAATGAAATCGTAAAAAAATTTACGAATAGGTACATACATATGTACATGCATATGTATATAGCATAATTATGTAGATAGGTATACAATTGATAGAATAGATTGTAGGGATAAACCAAGGCACATTAAATACAGGTACACGCATTAGGTGCAACTCTGTGATTCTCACATAATTTTACAAAGTAATTGTCAAAAAATTGTATGCATCAAACAAGGCATAAAAGTAATTGTCAAATGAATTCTTCGTTATAAACGTGTAAACAAAAAATCAGCGGATGAGCAATATGTCTGATGCGTATACCTGTTTGATAAATCTTAATAAAACTAAATGTGTTTAGTGAAGAAAAAATTTAATATTTTGCGTGTTTTTTTTTTGTTTTTGTAAAAGATGTATTCACGTCTTCACTTTTCTTTTAAGATATCTACGAAAGTTTTCTGCATTATATGTGATTGTTATTATACGAAACGTGCAGTATGTTAATATTATGCACAAGAATAAGTATTCGTACAAAACTAGTCTGGCGACTTCTACACTTAACGGTAGTTCCTACAAAGCTTGAATTAATGCTTCTTTATTTTTTTATGTTATTTAATTTTTGTTATAAATTTGCTTTTCAATGCCTATTTGAGAAATAATTTAGAAAACCGAAGAAATTGAAACTGACAAAAGAAAAATTATCGTTAAATTAATAGATGAAAGAAACTCTTACCGCGAAATAGTTAAAACTGCAGTTATAACTTATAATATGTATGTCGTCGAAACTTTCAAACATACAAGTTCTAGTTCTAGAAGCCCTTCTAAACATAGTTCTCGTGAGAAACGCCTTATTTTCGGTTCTGCAAAACGAAATCCTAGAATTATCGCATCCGAAAATATGAAATAATTTTTCGGGAACGATATCCATGAAGACACAGTTTGACAAATATTAAAAGCTCTATTACGTTAACGGTCAATTTTTGTGTACAAATACTTACTTTTTCTTGTGAAATTTGCTATTATTTTTTTCTTTGTATAATTTTTTTTTAATTAAATAAACTTTCAAATGCATTGATAAATAGCAGAAAATACTATTATAATTTAAAATTAAAGATATTAGAATTTTTTTGGAGTTATTCCTATAATATTCATAGTCCGAAATTTTTTAGTTAAATCTACAGATATTTTCTCTAGCAAGTGTACATACTAGTGATATATTTTTGTAAAGTTCTTATTTTTTTATCCTATATAATTTTTCGGGCTTTCAAGTGCATTTGCGTCTTCTTTCATGTAAGTAAAAGATTATTGATTCATTTTTAAATACGATTTCGTTGGTATTTTTCAACTTTTTCAGGGATTCTTTATTAAAGGGGGATTATTTATTATATTTGTACGAATACTTTTATTTCTTAAATAAATTTCATAAAAATATAAGTTTTCAATAATATAAAAATTAATTTATATCAATTCAAAGAATAATAAATATTCTTGTAACCAATTTAAAAAAAGGGACGCTTAACTTCAAAAATAAAATGTTAGAAGCTTTTTCTTTCTTATTTATGCCTATAACCTATTTGCCTATTTATTTTGAACCATGATAGTTGATCGAAGCCATTTGATATCCGTTTTCCAGCCAAATTAAAAACTGAGACCGAGCTTACATCTGCGTGATATGTACAAACCACTAATTACTAATGAAATTTGATTCAGACATTCAGCTTGTCATAGTAAAAAAGAATTAATTTTCTAGAAGTGAAAGTTTGTTAACGAGTGCACTCAGCATAAGGGCTTTAAACATACACTTTTTTGGAGGTGTTTTGGGAGTAGTTTTTGCTCGGTAATTTTTCCAGGTTTTTTTGCATGCGACATGCGACAAATTTTTCCTCTAAGCTATACAGCCTATTAACCTAAAGAAAAGTTAGTTAAACTACGTATCTGGTTCTCATTTTCTTTATTTTTTAAAATTTTTAAAATACTGCATTTTTAATATATGTATAATCACCCCTTTCGTGAATAAAATGTGAAATTTTTGTTCCCATGGAATTATCATTCCTCAAGGGGGATTTGCTATATTGAATTTCATGGAAACGTTTGTTCCCGCTATCAATACGTAGTGAATGTAAAATAAGAAGAATGTGTAAACAGAGAATAAGAATATTAACAGTTTCTCTGTGGTGTAATTCAGATTTTTCAAAGTTTAAATAAAGTTGTGTTTTAAAGTTAAAAAAAAGTTTGGAAATGTTTAGAATTGGTGCCAGAGGAGGAGATGCTACAAGAGAGAATAGCTCGTCGCGCTTTGCGAGATGCCGCTAATCCTTTAAGGTGGATGTACATACCACGCGTTACGAGGCAACGCATTTCTTGTTAAACGTTTAACGCTATAAAAATGCAACGTTACACACCACGCATTTGATGCTTTTTTAGTTGTAAAATTTCAATCCTTTGCCAGCTATTTTTTTGCCTTGCATTTATGTTTTATTTTTCTTTAAATATTTAATGCATTTTTTATCCATTGTTTAATAAAAAATGATTTTCTAATAATTTTTGTGTATGTTAGCATGTGAATCTGGCAACACTAGTTGTCTTATTGTATACAACGCGTGAAAGTTGAAGAATGTTCAACTTTTTGCGAGGTACGCGCGTCGCAAGCTTCTTTATGTAATTTACCTTATTTCAACTTTTTTGACAGAAGTTTGTATCGCATTAGCGCATTGAACGTGTGTTATGTACTTCCACCTTTAGAGCTTCCCGATACTTTGTAAGTGACTTAATTCTTATGAAAAACGTAATATTAATTAGCTTTCATTTCAGATTTATCCAACACTACATGGTAAATAAAGCAGCTTTGTCGTATATTTTAAATATACTATCGAATTCTATGCCCGCAACAAAAAAAATCATTTGGTATTCCTCCCATCGTAACACTCAGTGCATGTTTGCACTTGTCAGGTGTTCTACCGCGAATTGGGGATACCGGCGTACAAGAACAACCAGCTGTACTATAACAGAAAGGGAAAGTACAGTGTGAATGTCACTCTGTTAAGTTGTGTTCTAAGTACATATGCGTTGCACACCTATGCACAGAAATACAAAATATACTAATTTGTAGTCATGCCCATTACTTTGTAGATGTGCGATAGTCAAATGAAAATTAGATTCGTTGATGCCACACATCCCGGAGCCTGTCACGATTCCTTTGTGTGGAACACAAGTTCGTACAGACGTGTGATGGAGCAAAATTACTTGCAAAAAGAGTCTCGTGTATGGCTACCAAACAAGTGAAAATATACATATCTACGTATATTCATATGTATACATATGTATGTATGTATGTATATGAGTGCACAAATATGATTAAGTAATTTTGTATCTATTTAATATGAACATTTTTAGGTTACGTTAGGGATATCCACCTTGAAGCCATGGTTATTGACGCCGTATAGAACTCCTGCTCATGGATCAGTTGTACAAAAAATTTTAATGACTGCCATTCCAAACGTAGAAATATTATAGAAAGAGTGAATAAAGTATTAAAAAACAGATGGAGGCGTTTGGTCGGTGCTAAAGAGCTGCATTATGAGCAAGTTAATCTCTATTTTTGGTTTAAAATGTGTTTAAGCTAGTAAACCTATAAATCAATACAGTATTTAAACCATCTGTAAACGCATAAAATTTGGCGTTTAAACTACCAATACAGGCCATATGGTTTTGTTACTTACAGACCATATGTTTTGCATTAAAAGAGCACTCAAGTTTATTTCATGTCTCTACTTTTTCTTCAGATCTTGTTCGACCTGTTTTCTTACACTATTATTTTTTTATACTATGCTACTTCGCCAAGCATAAATATAATTCCTTTCTCAGTAAAATTTGACGACCTTTAAATAAAATTTTTTATTTTTTTTCATTTTTGATTGTGCAAAGATATGATAGCCTGCTGCAAAACAGCTGCTTTTTGGCATTTATTCTAG
The DNA here is from genome assembly GCA_936439885.1 of Nowickia ferox. Lineage (NCBI taxonomy): Eukaryota > Metazoa > Arthropoda > Insecta > Diptera > Tachinidae > Nowickia > Nowickia ferox. Next base: position 33,820,908 of record OW387027.1, on the reverse strand, counting down.
TGCTGCCACAATATTATTTCATAAACTACACATAAGGTATGGTTCAGTGATTTACTCCTGTTGAGTATAAACTACCTATAAATATGAATTTAGTTTAACTAAACCAGCGTTTAAACTTTGACTGATTTATTAGCCTTTACATCTAGTGTTGCCAGAAAATGATGATGAGAGAATGCTAAATCCGTCAAAAAATTCTGCTAAAATGTTCTACAGAAGAAAAGTATAATGCCAGATTTAAATGTAGAAAAAATTATTGAAATGGCTTTGAGTTTCATGTTTATACAAACTTATTAGTATTTTTAGAAATGTTACAATTACGTTTAAAATTTTTTTACGCACTATAATTCCAAAATATTATTTTACTTATTCAGTAAAATATTTTTTTAATTATAAATACATTGAAATTGATTATTGAGGGGTAAGCTGGATCCTATGCGCATTTCACTGTAGCTAGTGCAGATCATCAGGGAACCTTTAGCCAGTACATGTACATTTTTGAGAAAAATCCTGTATACCGAAAACTTTTTTTAACAAATTAAAATTTTTTATTTTCAACAAATTCTGCCAGAAAGCATCTAGCAGAATTTTTTGAAAGTTGTAAATGCCAGATCTGGCTAAAATGTGTTGCCGTAGTGCAACTTTTTAAAAACTTGTTTTTCCAGCGTTTTACGCTGTACATTTTTGTGAATGTGCTTATTGTTTTTATTGTTAGAATGTTAACAGTAAATTTATTTCTTTTTCTGAATAGAGTAATTCTATAAAAAACACATTACAATTTAAATCAAAAAGGCTGAAAAGTTATTTATATATATATACTTATATACAAATTTAGGCTTTTCAAATTACCGACATACCTTTTTTGGTCTATCCATACTTTACAAAGTTAGATACATATGTAGATTTCCACATGTTAGTGAGACCAAATCTTTAAAGAGTTATTCAAATATAAGCTGGTCAAGAAAGAGCATGCGTAGCTTTCGAAAATGGATGTCACAATTTTCTTGGAAATAGATGGGCTGCAAATTACGAAGAACTGGTACAAGAAATTCTTCTTTCATATCAACAAATTGGATGCACTATGTCATTAAAAATACACCTCCTGCATTCAAATTCACATTTTTTTTGTGGTGCCGTGTCTGATGAACATGGTTAAAGTTTCTAACGAGATATTGCTCACATGAAAAAAGATAGAATGGAAAGTGGTCGCCAGCAGATTAACCTTATAAAAGAAAGCGATCTAATAATTATTAGTTGATTTTTTATGTTATATTAGTATTTAATTTCATTTAAGATTTTAATGTCCATATGTATATCATAGAAGCCATTATGTATCTGTAAGATTTTTTACTTTTATCATAATAAATACGTATTTCATCTTCCAATATCAGCATTTTATTTAAATAAGTAAATCTCAAAAACCAGACGTGATGGAAATTAAAATCACATAATGAAGTTCTTGCCCGACTTTTTTTATTTTTGCAGAACAGTGTTATTTTCATATAAAAAATTATAGTTAGGCCATCCTCCATTTCTTGTGTTATATATAATATAATCACCCTTACTCCATTTATTGGCATCGATGTCACTTTAACACAATACCAAAAAATTTGGCCTTGTTTACTCGCTCTCTAGAACAATTTTTTGCAACTGACAATATATTTCCGTTCCCTAACGTCTAGAAAATATCATAAACCTGTCAACAGGAGTCAGTTGTTTTCGACAACGGGTACACAAGCCCCAATTTTTTGGTATTGTGTTAAAGTGACGTCGATGCCGACAACTGGAATAAGGGTGAATAGTTTGGCTTAAAGGTAATTTTATTTTACATCTTTCAGTATTTAATTTATTAAAATCGAACAAACCGCCGCCTAGTTTAAGGGGTCATATAATAGATAAAAACTGATAACGGATATTAATTTATTGTCCGTATTTAAGACATATTTTTATTTAAAATTTTTTTTTGCACATTGGTGTAATTTAAAATTGTCAAAAAAAAAATGGTAAATGTGCTGATATAAAAAGCGCACTTAAACACGGATTTTCTAGAATAATTACAGAAATGTGCAGTTAATAGTATGTTACCACGATACATGGGCGAATCAGCTTGCTTCGCCATACAAAATTATGAGAGCGAATCAGTAGATTCAATATAAATCTACTTTCGAAGCTCGTAAAATTTTCTCTAACTTTTATCGCAGTTTATCTGAACTAAAAAACCCAAACCCAGCTAGCCTTTTCAATCGCAGAAGAGTCTATTTTGAATCGTATGCAGAGCATTTTCAATCGCAGACGACCTCATATTTTAATCGTGCAAGATGCTTCGCTGTTACCGAAGACGATTCGTGTACAAGAGCCGCAGAAGTCGCTCTTATTAGTCGTAGATGCAATCATTTGAGATTTATCTAGAGATTATCTTACAACTCTTTTTTGAAGAACATTGGGAATCGTATGAGGCTCTTCAACGTTAATCTTATATGAGCCATTGACTTGAGGAATCGTACAATACTCAGTATGCTTTTTATTTTGAAAGTTAAATATGAAAAAAAACAAAGGACATTTTTAAGTATTTATTAATAAAATACTTTTCTTCGTTAATTGATTAAATAATATTTTATGTACATATGTATGTAGATGCAACCAATCTCTATAAATAGAAAATTTATGATTACTATGTTGAATTAAAAAAATTTAAATTAAATTAAAAGTTACATTTTGATTTTTATTTTTTTGCTTAAAAAAATTTAATTTTTATAGTTTATTCAGTTTAAAAATTAAATTAAATTAATTTTTTGAGCAAATAAATAAAAATAAATACGTAACTGTTATATCATGAGGAAAATCAAGATACATATGTATAACTGTTATTTTATGAGAAATAAATCAAAATCAAGAAATAACTGTTATTTTCTGAGGAATAAAGAAAAATCAAAAAATAATTGTTAAAGTAGAGTTTTTGAATAAAAATTAATGCATCTGTTGTTGGGTGAAGCCGCCCAAGCCAGTATCCTCCAAAAAGATTGTGAACGCCAAGTATAAACGCTTTTAAGTGAAATTTTCACAAATATATTTTTAGTTTATACATACAATGTATGGTTTAATTCCTACAAATGGAACATTTATAAAAACAAATTACACCAATGCAACTTATTAACCTACCATTTCCACATGAAACTACCCTGAAGGAAACGCGGGGTTAAGTGTCCCCAAGTCACCACTTTTGTCGACTATTTTGGTGACATTGTCAACAAAGCGTCTATTAATATTGCTTTTAATGCGTAGAAAGCATTTTTTCAGATAAACACAACTATGCTTCTTAATGTTTTATTGGTTTGTTGAAAATAAACGTGATGTTAAGCAAAATTTAAGTGATTATAAAAATTATTTAAGAAATTTAATTAAAAGGCTGTTATAAATGTATCGAAAAATAATTAAAAACATAATACACAAAAGAAATTAAAAAAAAACAAATTAAATAACAACAGTGTGGTGATATTGTCAATAGTAAGTCAGTACAATTTTACTATTGACATTTTCGCTATATGGTCCCACAAAAACTACCTAGTCAGTATTGACGTGGTCTACTGGTAGATTTCGTAGGACAAGCCTGTGCTAAATGTCAATAGTAGAAAGCATTAGTTGGGGTATAATTTATCAGTAGTACTGGTGACATCGTCAATAGATAATCAGTATAATTTTACTATTGACATTACACTCACATTTTTTCACTACCACATTCATATTGTTTTTAGTTTCTACTCCCCAGTCACCATGTGAAAGATTGTTTCATCAAACTGAATCTTTTTCGACTACCTTAGATAATAAAAAACTGATTAATCAATTCTGCGCTTAAAATAAGACTCGAAAATGATTCCCAGAAATTCTTAGAAAGTGATTTGTTTAAAAAACAAAATGTACAGAATGTACACAATCATAAATTTAATATGAATATGCTCGAAATGCCACTGTTTAAATAATTGTTTCGCAAGCGATTGTAAGTACTACCACAAACTGTCTCGAAAATGAGAGGAAATCGATCAGAAGCGCAAGTCATAATAGACTCTTTTAGAAGAGTCGCGCCTAGGGTACCATCTTCTACCGAATCAACAGTCATTTTGTGCTCGAAAATGAGCGCATAAATGCTTATTTTAATCGCGCGGAGGAGTCGAAAAAGACTCGAATATGATTATTAATTTCATAAAATGCTGACTGGGTCAGCTTTCAACGATATTTTCAAGAAAGAAAATTGTTGACGTTTTCAGAAAGTAAAATTAAAAAAAGGTTAAAAGTGTTACCCACTTTATAAATTATGCTTATCTTGAATAAATATTTAAAGAATTATAATATCGTATCTTCAAATATACATGAAGAAGATAACTCATGGCTTTTTAAAACAATATTATTAAAATATTAACAATAATACTTATTCCCAATTTATTGCCTTATAAATTTGAGTATTAAACAAAACGATTTTTTCCAACTTTACTTTTCGACGACATTTTTAAAATGAACTTTCTCTTTCTTATGAAAATGAACAAGAAATTTTCATGAAAGTAATTTATTTCATTAAAATTTTTATTCATAATACGTATATATAAATTTCAAGAAAACACTTTCATTTGTAAATGTGGCGTAAAATACACACTTTTTTGGTTTGGAAGCCTAGCCAACTTCTTGACAATACAAAGTTTGGTTACAGATTAATTTTCAATATAATAAAAAAGATGGCTTCTAGCCTTAAAAAATATAATATTATTTTCCGCGTGGAATACGTATGAAATAAAATTAAAATGTATATAAACATGTGAAATAGATGACAAGATAAATAAGTAATTACAAATCTTACTTGATTCACAATAGCAGTTAGCCAGTGGCATCAACAGCATCTATAGGTAGTCCTTGTAACATGGAGTATCTTGGTGTATTCCTTGTGCACGTAGCACTTCTCTATTAGTGTGATTTTTTTAGTTTAAATTTGGAAAATAATCGTTTGCGATCCCTGCTTTCTATGTATGATCCTGTGATACAGAAATCAAATTTTTTTTTTAAATATTGCAAGTTACACGCCACAAATAAAGGCCGTGATACACTAGCCTACACGATCGTGCGATTTTTGAGAAAATACAGCCCTGGTATGATGGAGTCTATGAACATTTTCAAAAGACAAAAACAATTCATCGGATCAGGGTTGTATTTTTTCGTAGATCGCACGATTGTGTAGGATAGTGAATCATGGCCTTAAGTTGATATTTCCGAAACTATTAAGGACTATTCCCACCACAAATTTTTTGTCGGGTAGTGCTATTACGAGTATTTATCTTGTATGTATTTTAAAAATTCATAACTATAAAAAATACAAATGATTTTCCACCGTCAACAGCTGAGTTTTCATGACATTAATGCCCATTTTTTCAGTTCGTAATCAAATTGTAATTATTTTTAAGTTCTAATTAAATACGAAATTGTGTTTTTGAGTGCATAATTAAATAATAATTAAATGCCCAAACTTGTGTAAGTATTATTTAAGTTTTATGAGCGCACCATATGTTTTTATTCCTGTATGTGTTTATTGAAAACATACACATGAACATCATGTGGTCGTATTGAAAACATCATGTGGTCGTACTAGAAAGAATTTCCTTTCCTTTCCTTTTTTTCATAAATATATAACATATACAATTCGTCGTTTTATATCATGGAATAAATAAATAGAAAAATGCATTCTGATGTTCTTTTGGTTTCATAAAATGTGTTTTTATCCAATTTTAATTTTCTGCATTTTGATAACTAACTTTCTTGTTTATGTTAAACAGCTGTTGTTTGAAGAGCCTTCCATAATACTGGGAAATTTTGCAGTGCTACCGAACTTTCAACGTAATTTAATAAGAACTTTAATTAACCACTGAAAAAATTAAATCGTATTTAATTACAACTTGATTTTAAATAAAAATTAGCTAATTATGTACTTAATTATTGAGTTAAAAACTAGGGGTAAGACAAATGTCAAGTTACATTAAAGTAAAAAACAGTATTAAAACATAAAATTTGAGGTATAAAAAGCTACTCGCCTCGATGTAGAAAAAAACAATTATGGATAAAAACTAAAAATAGGACAACCCCGAACGCACCAAAAAGTGTACAGGTTCCGGGGAACCCCTACATAAGTCTCAGGTGCAAATGGCAGTTAAATAAAAACTACTGTATTCACATCTTAAAAAGTTGAAAATTTAATACTATGTATGTACAAGAAAGCATGTAAATACATACATAATATGTACTTATACCCTGCAGAAAATGCGAATAGTGAAATTTTACTGATTTACTAGTGACATTGTCAGTATTACTACTGACCAGGTGTACCCCAACCAATGTAATCATCTATTGACATTTAACAGCTTGTCATTGAAAATCCACCACTAGACTGTAGCCTATTTACTAAGTAAATAGTATTTTACAACAAAAAGAAAAAGTTGTTATATAGCAAATGCGCACAATTTCTCTCTTGTGAAGTTGAACCAGTCCGGTTGACACACAAGCTTCAAATAGTGTTATTTTCAAGTAGGGATAAACGAAAACTGCAGCGTTTGCATCAGCAAACAACCTATTGATCATAGCAACATTATTTTAGAATAATCGTTTCACAAAATTTTTATTTGGAAAGTCTTTTCAAGCCGCTTCCATTGATGTATTACACTTGACAACACAATATTCCAAAAATTAATAAATTTTAGTAATAAATATATACGAGGTGTGTTCAAAAAGTATCGCGAATTTTGAATTTTCGAGGGTAACGTATATTCGAATTTTGATTTTTTTTGTGGCGTTATGTTGGTACTCAATAAGTGAGAGACTTATGCCGACAATTTCGGACATTTTGAATGTTCAGATAATTGTTGACAGCTGCTTTGCTTGAACGTGTTTTGGCTCGTCTTCGATTTTTACCTATTAAAAAAAATGGAACAAAGAATCTGTATAAAATTTTGTGTGAAAAACGAAATTAAGTGCGCGGATGCATTCCGAATGTTGACTGTGGCATACAGAGAAGGTACCTTGGACCGAAGCAACGTTTATCGGTGGTACAAAATGTTCTCAGAAGGCCGAGAAGATCTGAACGACGAAGAGCGTGCCTGACGTCCAAGCACTTCAACAACAGACAAAAAAATTGATGAAGTGAAAAAAATGGTATTGGCCAATCGTCGAATCGCCATTAGAGAAGTTGCTGAGGACCTAGAAATATCGATTGACTCGTGCCATTCGATTTTTATCAATGATTTGGGCATGAGACGGGTCGCCGTGAAATTCGTACCATAATTGATAAATTTCGACCAAAAACCGCATCGCATGAACATTGCGAACATTTGTTGGACTCTGTCCGCGACGACCCAAATTTGCTCCAGAGGGTCATAGCTGGTGACGAATCGTGGGTTTGTTGTTATGACGTGGAAACCAAAGCTCAATCATCTCAATGGAAGCTGCCGCACGAACCAAGATAAAAATCGAAGACGAGCCAAAACACGTGCAAGCAAAGCAGTTATCAACAATTAACTGAACATTCATTCCCGGGATCCCGCACAATTTCCGGCAAAGAAATCCCGGGATATATTTGCGGGAATTCCCGGGATTTTTTTGTTTTGATTTTATTATGGCAACTTTAGTTCATATGCACACATTCCTTGATGAGTGTCGTTATTCACTTATGAAGGTGAAGGATACTAGCACAATAGCTAAAATTTTACAACAACTTATATTGTGTTGATTTTGTAGTAAAGAAAACGCTGTTTCGATTCAAAGAAAATAATTTTCATTAAAAAAGGAATTGCAATCTTTTGAAGGAAGTGTTGAAAAAATTGAAAGTGTCCAGAGATCATATAATGCTCTTCTGACTATAAGGCCAACATCCGCAGAACGTGAACGTATTTTTTCATTAAAAGGAGTTTTTTTTATTAAATAAAATTAGAAATAGACTCGAACAATTCTATTAATGCTGTACTAAAGTCCTATTTTCAAAGCAAGATTTTGTAATATTTTTTAATAATGTAATTTCTTTTTTTTTTGTTTGCGTTATATCAATGCACTTGACTTTCCATTTACATATAATATTGGTATTTATGCATTACTATTATATAAAGAACTGAAATTATATTAGTTTTTCGGCTAATGTGCTTGTAAAACGTTATTATTTAATCGATCTCATGAATTCTTATTTGTTTTTTGTCGAAATAAATTTAATTAAAAAATATTTTGTATAGTTTTGCACTGGGCGGGAATTCCCGGGAATTCCTGGGAAACTGAAAAGTCGTTCCCGCTTTCCCGGGAAATGAAAAATTCCGGGAAAAGAAAAACTCTAGTACCAACATAACGCAACAAAAAAAAATTAAAATTCGAATGTACGTAACCCGCGAAATTTCGAAATTCGCGATACTTTTTGGGCACACCTGGTATACATACGAGTATGTATATGTATATACTTACTGCATTATTCATAAAAATATTTGAGGTCTATTAAGCGCTTATTTGACATATAATAATAATAAATCTGTAATAAACCTAAAATATATTTTATGATATTTTTAGTTGGTTCCTTGAGGTACCACCAGGCCCTTTAATAGCCTAATAATAGCCTAATAACATATGTCAGTATTTTCGAAACGTAATTTGCAGTCTCCACCTGACATAAAATGACTAACTTTAACATTAACTTTAAGTTAATGTTATGTGTAGACTTCTGAATTTAATACTTTTTTCAAGCTATAGCGTTATTGTTAGTGAATTTGTTTTAACAACTCATAACTTCAAGTTACAGCAAAATTTCATGTCAGGTGGAGACGTAGAGTAAAAATAACAGAATATAGAAAGAGATTAATCATAGAATAATTAATTAATAATGTAATAAAGAAATTTTAACATAAAGTCGGGTGGTTAATAATAATGTATTCTTAATATACTGTGCGGCAAACCACCCGGCGATAAGATAAATTAAGTTAACTTATACAAATAAAACAAATTAAAATACATAAACTTTAATTTTGCAAATTTGTATATATGTATATGTACCTTACAATTTTGTCCCTTCCGTATGCTATCCGTCATAAAATTTTAGCGAAAGCAAAATAGAGAAAAATATCTACATACATATATTGCTGAATCAATAATATCGTAATACCGCAACTGCGGAAAAATACCGCTGGAACGGAATGAATAATTAGACCCAATATTTTTCGAACTGTATATTCATGGATGTCGTTCTTGAAAAATTATTTCATATTATTGCTGACTTGGGAATTGATAATTCTAGGATTTTGTTTTACAGAACCGATAATAAAGCGTTTCTCACATTTAGACCAACAAAGTATGTACATGTGGTTATTGCTGTTGTAATATTTGTTGTAGTAATGCGTGTACCTGATTAATGTGCCTTGGTCAGACAGACGAAGCTTGTGGAAGCAGGGGGGAAGATGCAGAGTGTGTAGTACACGGCCCTCTATACAGGGAATTTTTTGTTCCTCTTTTCTACTTTTCGCATTTTATTCTTGTTGCTTCATATGATTTTTCTCATTTCAGCGTCTTTAAGTATGTATGTATACTTAATGTGTATTATAAAGGTACATATATGGTATGTACATACATACATATGTATGTATGTATGTTTTTAAATAGCAAACGCGAAAAAGAAGTAAACAACTACAAAATTTATGTCTGTCTGTTAATTTCCAATATGTAAAAGCTTTGGGCAAGAACAAAAGAGAATAGAAAAAATGTCCGCAAGAAATGTCTCAAATGTAAAAGAGGACTTACAGACAACGAAAACGTCAGGAGAGTTAAGAATAATTTTTCTTTCGTCAAAAATACCTCACGAAAAATGTTGAATTTTTTCTTCACTAAATACATTTTTTTTTTAAGGTTACATTTAAGGATACATTTATTTTAAATTCCATCTAACCTCAAACATAATGACTTGCACAAAAAGCACATGTTTGCTTTCGAATTTCACCATGATTCAACAGCTGTTTAATTAGTATTTATCACTGAATACACACACGCTGAGTATAAAGTATGACAATACAAACAAAATACCGCCACTTTTTTTATAAAATGTGATACATTTATATAGTTTCACCAAAGTAAATAAAAAACATGTGTTTATTGAACCAAACTCCCGCTCAAAAGGAATAACAATATGTTTCATTTTCCACCTCAGTTCCCTCTCAACACTTCAACAGATTTTTGTTTTGACATTCATTTTGAGGGAACATATTAAAAGAAGGAACACAAGTGTAACAAATGTCAGACAAGCAAAAGATTTGCGATCATACTGCAGTAAAATTTTTCAATTTTTTTATTTCATTTTAAACGGAAAATATAAGGTTTTAAATGCAGAAAATTGTGGAAAAACGTAACTAAAGTGTGCTAGAATAGTTTAATAAAAAACAAAAAGGAAAATTTTCCTGTAAATGTGATTTATTAGTTAAAATTAAAAGTATTGCTTCGCGAGATTCTTGTGTTTGCGGCAGAGCCCTCACACACACGCACAGAAAATATACACGCCATTTGCAAAGTGGGTTCTTGTTGTTCTTGTTGCCTTAAGTTCATATGTATCTTCTCAATTTAAAATACACAAAATGTGTGGTGTATTTATTATTTATATTTAAATGATTTTTTTCAAAGAAAAGTGAATTAAAGCAGTTTGATGTTAAAGTGAATATAATTATATTTATTGTGTGGTAAGAATTGTTAGTTGTATACTTAATTCCTAGTATTTAGACTTGAAAATATTAGTTTCTGAAGAGGTTTCTATTCCAAAAGAATCGATGGTATTGATATAATGGTTTGTAGGTATACATAGGAAAAACTCGAAGTTTTGTGAAAATAACGGAAATGAAAAAATTAAATTGAAACAGTGAGAACTTACAAATTTAATTACGTGTTAAATTAAATAATATATATACATATGTATAGGTATATATGTTCATAAATAATACATATGTATGTACGTACATATCGTCGATGTTTTAAATAATCGACCTTACTGCAATTTTTACTTCACTACTAAACTTTTTAATCATAATACACGGTGTCTACAATTTTTATGACTGAAAGAAGCATTAATGTTAGTCCCGGTTCACACACTTTGTAAGTCCCCGTGAAATTTTTCCCGGGGAACAATTCCAACTATTAGCAAGTTATAGGGAAAACAAAAAATTCAAATTAGAAATGGGAACAATTTCTTCAGGAATGTTATTCATGATTGCTCTGATTTTAGATGTATCTATAAGATTACAATCGTTAAAGCTGCTAATTGTAAAATTTTAAAAATGCTAGTTAGGTCAATTAGGTCTGGCTTATTTGCGGTCTCCACCTGATATAAAATGACTAACTTTAACATTAACTTCAAGTTAATGTTATGTGTAGACTGCTCAAGTTAATGCTTTTTTGAAGTTAAAACATTATTGTTAGTGCATTTCTTTTAACATCTCAGTTATAACTTCAAGTTACAGCAAAATTTCATGTCAGGTGGAGACGTAGAGTTACATCTGTGTGCCATGCAGTGTTGCCAGAAGAAGGGAAAATCCTTACATGTAGGTATTTTTGATACTAAAATAGGAGCGTAGGGAAAATCTGAGAGATTTTTTATCAGGGCAAACGAATAAAATTCCGCATGAAATTTCTCCCTTGTCCAATTGGAATTTTTGTTTTCCCTATTACTTGCTATTAGTTGGAATTGTTTCTATGGAAAAATTTCACGCGGAATTTTATTCATGCCCCGTATATTCTCCAAAATGTAGGGATTTTTTCGTCATGTCGCACTATTTACGAAATAAATGCAAACAAAACACGTTTTTTTTTAGTAATAAAGGGTTCAAAAATGTTATTTTCGTGAAAAATATGTTTCCCGAGATGTTTGTGGTGTCAAGCCTGCAACTACGAAATCTGCCTAGTATTTTATTGCCATAAAAAATAGACAAATAAAACTTACTACAAATTTTATTGAAATGAAATTTGACAAGCCAAACTTCTTAAAAAAGCAGCTGTTAACTTAGCACCACCTCATACATTAATTACATATGTGTGTTAATTTTAAAATAACTGGTTTTTGTATCTGAATTGAATTTATCCTTTAAAATTTTATTTGAAAAGAACTATTCACATTAATTTCTAAAAATCTTTTTGTTGTTTTAATTGAATTTAATTCAAAGTGCATATGTATGTGCTATTTTTTTAGTTTTTTACTTATTTTTTTACCAAAGCTTTAATATACATATATATTTTTTTATAACTAATGGGTTTCTTCTGTTTTAATGACAAAAATGCATACGGATTTTTCTAGAGGAAATTTTTTTTCTACTTGTAGGGAAAAATCGGATTTTTAAGCATATTTAGGTATTTTTTCGAAAAATGTGCCACACATGCGTAAAAAAGCGTAACCACTAATGAGAAACTGTTTGATTCAGACACGTATTTATTAAGTTAAACAGTTTCATACATAACTAATAGACAATTTTGTAGAATCCAACATGATTGGAAACTGTTTAAATCAATAAATACATGTCTGAATCAAACAGTTTTTTATTAGTAAATAGAATAGTGGTTACGCTTTGCTGGGCACATGGCACACAAGAAATGCCATATGTAAACTCAGCCTTAGTTAAAATAGCGACAATCAGGGCAATCATGAATAAAATTCCGTGTGAAATTTTTCCCTGGGAACAATTCAAACTAATACCAAGTAATATGGAAAATAAAAAATTCTAATTGGAAAAGGGAGAAATTTATCGCGGAATTTTATTCATAATTGCCCAGATTAATTAATGCATGTGATATTTTTTTGAAGATTTCTAAATCTAACTATGAATTTTATTTTATGTGTTTTTTTTATATATGTTATGTTTTTGATTTTAGTCGTTTTTATATTTTTAAATAAAATGAATTCCAAATACATTTTTATGTTTTCTTTTAAAACTTTGGTAGTTTTATAGAAACATTTTTTTTTCAGATATAAGAAGTTTAAAAGAAAATATATATGGTAACGCTGGTATGCACATCCAAATCAACAACCACACATACATACATATGTATGTATGGAAGCATTTACTTACAAAATATGCAGTATTGACATCACACCTATATACTTACATATGTACATCTGTACGTAACATACATAAATATGTTCATACTTATGTATATTGATATATGTATGCATACCAAACTAGCCTTTTCAATCGCAGAAGAGTCTATTGTGAATCGTATGCAGAGCATTTTCAATCGCAGACGAGCTCATATTTTAATTGTGGAAGATGCACGAGCGAAACTGTTACCGAAGACGATTCGTGTACAAGAGCCAGAAGGCGCTTTTATTAGTGGTAGATGCAATAATTTGAGATTTATCTAGAGATTATCGTACAACTCTTAAAGAACAGTGAGAATCGTATGAGGCTCTTCATCGTTAAGGTAGAGGTCCATAAATCGCTTTTTGCGCGTTACGCTTTCTATGCATCTGTCAAAAAAGTAGAATCAATATAATAGTATGTGACAAGTTACATTGCAAAAAACGCAGAACGTGTAGGCGCGTTCAAAGCAAAAAGTAGGTCTACTTTCTACTTTTGTACGCGTTACAAGCACCATGAAAGAAAGTCAACAAAAAAATTTGTTTAATAAGATATGTGAATATTTTCATTAATGCGATGTATTTTAATTAACTTTTCACCACACTTTTCTCAGTAACAAATTTTGCATATTAGTTATCGATTACTTTTACGACTAACTCCACAAATTCTTTTAAAAACTCGATTTCACTCTTCATTTTTTCTTTATAAGTATTTATAAAGAAACGCACACAGCTGATCAAAACAAAAATAAAATGGCGCATGAAAAGCAGTACATGTAACTCAACGTGAACAAAGTATAGAATGAAACAAGAGGATGAAACGCGTGTAAAGCATAACGCGCAAAAAGCGAGCTATGGACCTCTACTTTTAATTTTATATAGGCTTGCCAGACGCACTGTTTTCAGCAGTACGCGTACTTCTTTTAAATAATTGTACTGCTGTCTGCATAACTACTAAAGAAGTACGCAAAAGTACTTTTTTTTAGTCCTTGTACTTCTTTTGTACTTGTTTTTTGCAATAAAAAAAGATGCACAGCTTTGATTTGTATTTATGGTTTATTACTTTCAAACAACAAATTTGTTTGTAAGTAATTGAGTATTTTTTAACTAATTGTCTATTAATCCATCGAAGACTAGAGCTATTATGTTTGGGCCGACAAACCGATTTTTCTTGGATCCGGAGGTATTTATAGGGGAAGTACGTATTGACTTTGTTGATAACCTTAAGCGTTTGGGTGTTATATTGGATAGTAGACTATCCTTCTTACATCATATTAATATGATATGTGGTAAACTTTGTTTGATCCTGCGAATCTTCTATTCTTCTAGTCTGTACTTGCCTATCCATGTTAGATCTAAATTATCATAGGCTTTATTAATGTCAAAAATCTTATATGGTCTAGAAGTTTTTTCTGGTACAAGTGATATGTGTTTGGGTAAACTTCGCCGTTTGGTTAATTCTGTAGTTAGGTTTGTCTACAAGGTTCGACGTCGTGATCACATCTCGAGCTTTGTTCATAATTTTCTTGGTTGCTCTTTTGAAAATTTCATTAAATATCGTATTATTTTTTTTTGCTCTACAAAGTAATCAAAGGTTGTAGGCCCAAGGCCTTATTCGACTCGTTTAGGTTCTCGCGTTCAACTAGGAACCCACAACTTTTTATACCTAGAATTATGTCCTCTTTTTTTAAAAGTGTTTTCGTTTTAGGGTTGCACGTTAGTGGAATTGGTTACCACTATCATTATGAATCTTTTCACATTCTAATAATGTTTTCCGTCTGAAATTGTTAAAATTTTTTTCAACTCTAATTCATTTTTTGGCTATTCTAAACTATGTTGGATCGTAACCATTAATTGCATAATGTTCTATTTTTGTTACTGAAGATGCCGTTTAGCTTTTTTCTTTTTCATTTATTATAAATGATTTTTCTCTTTACTTTCAGCTGGGGAGCTGATAAAGTATATTTCTCGATTGAAATACTTTTTAAATTTTTTTATATTACTTAAATATTATTATTATTTTTAAATTTTTGAATTTTATGTTTTTGAAATACTTTTAATTTTGTATTTACATATACATATACATATGTTTATTTACATTATTTAATTATTTGAGTACTTTAATTTGCTCAAGTATACTAGTACCTTGATGTAATACTTTATTTTGGCCTTTTAGGCTAGTATTACAGTCTGTTTTGAATAAATAAATAAATAAATAATTTTTCAAGTGGCGCCATTTAATAACAACACAAAGTTGCCATAGTTACCAAAAAACGGACTGAACATACTCAATTTGCGTGTTTAAGGAAGTGTTTAAATCTTAAAAACTTCATTTGAGATGTTTAACAAAACAAGCCAATATATGGTAAAACATCTAAAAACTGTCGTTTTTAAGCTCTTAAACGCGAATGAGGCGTTAAACAATAAGTGTGAACATGGTATAAATAAAGACTATATGTCAAATAAATATACTTCGGTATTGCTTATGAATTAAAAAATTGTGTTAAGTTCTTAACGATTTTTTTTTTCAACTTTGTGTTAAGCAATTTTATTCTTGAAATTTTGTTTTTTTTTTCATTCGCTTTCATAAGAAGAAATCCAGTAATTTTTTCTACCCCTTCGGTGGGACGTTTTTGTCACCCCGCCATTTTTAAATATATTTTATATACATATATAAGTTTTTTATCCATATCTCTTAAGAAAATTTGTTGTGTTGGAAAAATAAAATGATTTCCATTATTTTAGATTAATACTCACATACCTGCCACAAACAGCCTAAAACGAATTAAAATGATTAGACTTACACAAAATGACTGGCGTATATTTCGTCGACTGCAGCGAAAACATAAAGTTTCTACTGAATTCTTACGTTATAATTTGGAAAATATCGAAAAATTTATATGGTTTGAAACATGGCCACGTATTGTAATCAGACGATACGCGATACGAAGAGGGAATCGAGTTTTTATTATATACTATCGTTTAAGGAGAGTATTATTCGATCAATCGAATAGTAAGATCTTTAAAAGGATGCGGCAAAATATTAAGCAATGGTCCAAACGTGTGGTAGCGTGGCAGAAAAATAATTTAGGCATAAATGAATATGTAGAAGAAGTTATGTACGATGACAAATCTAAAGAAATACCAGAAATAGAACATACTGAAATTGCATGTAGTAATAACGAAGATGTTAGCAAGCAGTTGAAAGAACAATTGGAATTACTTAAAAATGGGAGGAGACCTCACTCTTTAATTACAAAAGACAACCAAAAAGAGGGGAATCCAAACATACGACATAAAGATAGATCTCGTAGTCTGGGTTCCGAAAGTAATGAAGAGAAAGAAAAGTCTGATAGTAATAGTATAGATGATGTTAAAAAAACCATAAACGAATTACCAAATAATATGAGAATTCGCAGAGATAGAGCTGGCACTTTAGATACTATAACACCACAAGAGTTGAGTGGCAAAGAAAAACAGTTTGTAGAATGTTCGACTTCACAAACCCAAGGAGATTGGCAAATTAACTTGGAGTCGACACCGGAAAAGCAAATAACAATACAAGAAAATATTCAGCCATTAAAACAATTAGATACCGATGAGAAGACTGAAAAGTCTCACACAGAGTCCAGCACACAACAAACAGAGAAACTTAAGACTGGTCTGAATTTCTTGGACATGCTCATGTGTAAAGTTAGTGGTAGTAAGGTTAGCAACGCAAAGATATCCCCTACTAAAGCAGAACAAAGCATTCAGAGAACGTCAGCAAGCTCTTCAAAGGAGAGCTATGATCATGAACATTCCATGGATTCTACAGACGAATTTTTGGGTTTTGAGGACTGCGAAAGAATTCCCGGTATGCTCATGACACCTATTGTTCCACATTCTGCCAAAAAAAGCAAAAACTCGGTGTTCATAAGTGAGTCTTTGAATGAATACATGCGCCTCAACGACTTGGAAACAAATTACAGTATTGATGAGGATAAGACAGTTACAAAGGGCAAAATATATGCTAGAGACATGGAAGGTCTAATGACACCAAAAACAAAACCTCCTCACTTTGACATGCCGGCAGTGCCAGAAAACTTATTAAAGTTCCGTACTGTAGCAGAAAGAAAGCAATATTTGCAAAAGTTTTCTAAAAATTATCGCTTGGCCATTATTAATAACGAGGCAAGCATTTATAGAGAACTGCAGAGAAGAATGCGAACACAAAAGGTCAAAAGCGCCAGTCAAATGTTGACTCAGTCAGCCAACTCTTCAATGTCCTTTACGCGGAACGGTTGGAATGCAGCTTCTTTTATAAATACCGAGTTCAACAAATATTACTATCAAATCCTAGATGTTGACCATGGTACTCATAAAGTACGTCTGAGAGGGGCTCGGGGCAATAATGATGAATTTAATAAAACTCGATATGTTAGTCGAGTAATTAAACCGTCCACGGAATGTTCTGAATATTGTGCAGATAATAAAGTTTGGCAGTATTTGAAGCCTATTAAAACCATTGCAGAAAAAAATAAAAAGCTGAACAAGGGGTCATTGCCTTCAGTGTTTAAACCATGTCCATTATCACATAAAACTTTCCAGAAGCCTTTAGACGATGATACTGCAGCTCTGCTCTTAGCTGGCGGCAGTATGGCTGTTGTTCGCATGCCAACAGTTGAATTAGAAGTATTCCCGGAATTCGGAAAACCATTGCATGAAATTGCCAAAAGATATTTGCAGTATATTTTACCTCATCACGATATATCTAGAGAATGGGCCGAATTCAGTGTTTCAACATTGCAGCAACCTAAAACTCTTAAAGAAGCCGAACAGGCTGCAGCAAAAAGTTTTAATTCGCAAGACCTTAGGAAATCGTATACATTCGTTATACCTTATCTGAATGATCGCAATCATATCTTAGTTCGGCGTGTGGTCGATCGCTCGGAAAAGTTGGACGAATCATTTGAACAGTGCGCGGAAGAGAAGGAGCTGGTACCAAAAACCGATTTTTCCTTTCGAAAAGATCTGGACCTTTCAAATGATGTACTTCTGACGTGTGCGGACGTTGTTAGTGATATGATTAATACTGTTGCCATAAGTTGTAGTGAAAACTCCTTCATCAAAACCGATCCAGATGGTTTAAATAATGATGAAGTGCAAACAAATAAATTGATGGATGTTTCCAAACAGGATGGACTAGAGCGAACAGTGTCGTCATCTGCCAATGCCGCAGTAGTATGCGGAGGAACTGCTAAGAAGCACAAGAAACAGAACAGCTTGTTGTATGTTTTTGTTTGACCAAACCTTTGGAATTTATTAATAATGTTACATTTTTATTTTGGTTTTAGGATGGAACTTAAACGTCTAAATGCAACAATTATCGATGCAGCTGTTAAGCCAGAAAATGGTACGAACTTAATTAATTACATATGTATGTACATATAAACCACACCCTTGTTTTGTAGATGCATATGCATACATATATACGAGTACATTTTATATATATGTATATTTCACTTTGTTTTTAGGTAAAAAGTCTTGCTCTAAAGAATATTGTCAAATGGGTTGTATTTGTGTTAGTCTGGGGGAAGTTACACCAATCCGGGAACACTGCGGGAAAACCAAATGCATGCTGGAGTGTTCTTGTAAGCCATCTAATCAGTCACGCATAATGCGCCTTGAGATTGATGTAAGTTCAATGGAAATTACTAAAATAATATATCTTTTAATTTAAAAATATTTTAGGGACGAACACTTACGACTGAGGATGCATTTATGTTACGTCGAAAAGCAACTGCACGCTTGGCTCGAATGGAAAAGGAGTTTACCTCAACGGTTGTGCTAACGGAAAATGAAACACTACTGATCAATGAAACAAACAACGATAAAAAACGTCGCTGTACGAAAGCTCCCAAGCGTTATGAAGACTTTACCGATACGGAAGATGAGCAACGTAGAAATTCACCGAAAAAAACTGCTTTGACTACTATAGATAAAGAAAAACACTTAGCCACTGAGATCCAGGAAGTATATGATCCGGTGTACGTTGAGTACTCAATATTAGATAAATTAAAACATTGTGCTGTTAATTTAGTCCCTTTGAAAGATATGGATAATATTGCCCCTTGGTGCATGGTGCATAATCTATATAAATGTTTTTGCAAAGGGCGTGCTGTGGAAGGTAAACCCATGGTAATTGAAAAGGAAGAAATGAACACCACATTTGAGCACGATGCAGAACAAAAAGTTGACTATGACTACAGTGTAAACGCAAAGCCGAAGTACACTTTTGATAAAGTGGAAAAGAAGAAAACTGTAGCGAATAATGATAATGAGGACGAAAATGAAGAGGCTTGCAATGGCAAAGCATTGGAGGATTTTGATGAGGATGAACAAGACGACAAGGTGGATGACGACGATTGGATTAAAGAAAGGAAACGCAAAAGGAAGGAAAGCAAGGAAGTAAAAGCGGAAAAAGTAGCAAATCCATCAAAAAGAGACGAAGATTCCGACGAAACTGCTGAAGATTTAGCAAATAAGACAAATCGTATAGAAACGCAAAAGCCAAAGCGAAGTTTACTTGATGTCCGTAAACGTTTCTATCTGCCGCGATTGGATAGCTGTAGGCGTCACATTCCTACACCGAGGCGAATGTTTCTGTATTGTAATCGAAGGCGCAGACTTACTGTTCTGAAATATATAAAAGACAATGAAAATGATCAAACTAGACTGCTACTAAATGAACATGTGATGCGATCTGTCTATTATCATAAAACAGACATTGAAAATCACAAGTTGAATAATAGTTCGTGTGACTCAAATGAAAAGCATAACAGCAAAGAGAAATCAAACTGTCAAATGCCTCAACCTTATCAATTGGGTAAAAACTTGGCATCAACCGATGTTACCAAGAAAAAGTTTTTGCTTGTCAATGAAGTTGTGGATCTTTTAGGAGATGAAGATGATTCGGCGGAATCAAATAAACATAACGATAACAATAGGCAACAAGTTTCATCGATGAACTCAAAATCAAATTCATCTGAAAAACTTTTGCCAAATACTGATATTAACCACTTTCAGATATGCAGTAGTGGCGGTGTTATAACTGTAAAAAAATGTACTCCTCTAGCGGAAACAGATAAACCCACGCAGCCAGCTGTGGCTACAACAGCCCAGAAGGAAGTGAGAGAATTAGCGGCGGAACCAGATTCAGCTGTTGTTGACTTAAAACTGCCTAAAATAGCAAGTTGCTTTTCGTTAAACGCTAAAGCAAACATACAAAAGCCAACTTCTACTGCAGCGGCTAATGAAGATCAATGTTTGGACTTCACTTGCGCCACCTCTGTACATTCGGCTGCATTTTCCCAAAATCAAAATCAACAAAGTAATAATTCACCAAATCCTCTACCAGTAGAAACTACTGTAGTGTCCAAAGATACAAGCAGTGCTCATGTATTGGACATGGATAACGAGAATATAAGAGATGTGTATAACAATGTTATAAGAACTATGAATACATTAGTTAGTAAAAAGATGCAGGATATTGATTGCGCCCTTCAGAGGGAATCGCATATAATACCAACACCAAATTCGGACATTTTGTGTATAATGAAATGGTGCAATTTTCTTGATGCTTTTTGTGAAGGTTTCGCCTATATTTGGCAAGTTAAACTAAAAGAGGTCACCTTTTTTGTGGTAACCATACAAAATGTAATGCCTTTAATTGTTGGCGCTATGGGAATAGTTAATATTGCAGCTTTGAAAGCGGAGAAAATGCCCTTAATGGGAAAAATGTTGTTACAGAAATTCCGAAATATTGAGACTGAAAAGTTGGCCGTAGTAATGCAGGGTAAACAATCACATTGGGTGATAAAAGGTTTTCTAAAAGCAGATCCTACTATGGCATGTAATAAACCTACACCTGAAAGTCATCCTTCATTAACGAAAAAGATAAATGTTTTATGCTCGCTGCTGGTGAAGCAAAGACAGAAGGAGCAAAAGAAAAAAGAGAAGTTGGCAAGTCAGTGGTCTAGCCCTCAAGTCAATTCAGCTGCCCAAAAAATCCCAACACCTCAACCAACGCCACCTCCACCTCCGCCACCACCATATACACCAAAAATAGCACAAATTATGCCAACTCGAAGAATAGTAACAATCCAACCTCAAGCAGTCCCCCAAGCTCAAAATCCCAATTCTGAAACACCACTCCAACCACCAACAACTCAACAGCTTACGCCACAAATGTGTCAACAGAAAGATGCTGCTACGATACAAAAACCGACAAAACTTGAAACCGATCCTTCGAAAGTAGTTACCAAGACAAATTCCCGAAAACGCAAAATTGAAAATGCACAAACCAACACCAGTTTATTAAAAATGGATAGTTACAGTAAAATGAGTTCGAATATTGAATTTCGCAGGGTAACGCAGAGCGATATTGATGAAATTTTCTTACCTGAACTACACAAACTAGATCACAAATGGTTGGTACTCGATTTGCACAATGATTTTTCTCACATATTCGTGCCAGATTTTCGCGATCTTGTTTCATTGGATCGAATACAAAAAGTTATTAACTTTGCTCGGCAAAAAAGCAAAATTGTTAAATTACAATTTTTCCAAAATGCTCCCTTTGATGCATTCGTTACACCCAAATCGGTTAGAAAAATTTATTTTGGTCCCTTGACTTTGAACATGAAAGCACCTACTCTGATATTACTGCAAAGTGTGGACGGACAAATGATGCTCAGGGAGTTGTATCAACTCCAACATAATATAGTAAAGAAACCCGAGGAAAAAACCAAAGCCTTTTGGTTGGTGCACTTAAAAGGTCAGACACATTTTGAAATGGATGTAAGTGCAATGAATGAAAAACCAGGTATTGAAAATGCATGCACCAATATTGGTTTGACAACAGCCAAAAAAACTATGATAGAAACGCCTGCCCTTGCGCCTCCGCCTGCCCTTGCGCCACCGCCTGTCCCAGCGCCTCCGTCTGTCCTGGCGCCTCCGCCTGCATATGTGTCACCAGCAAATCCGGGTAACGAAGGCGAAAAAAATGTTCGTAATAGTGATGACGATGATGAAGATTGTGTAATTATAGAAGAGCCATCCGAAAATCCCCAGATAAAAAAACCTGTCTACATACTGCCCAAACCAAATTTGTTGCCTGCTCCATTACCCATCCAAACTTCGATTGCACCAAAAGCAAATAATGTGGACAGCCCACAGTCCTTACTTAAAGTGCCAAACACAAACACTATTATTAAACCCTTGAATACCGCCTCACCACTTGTATTAAATGTACCGACGATGACAGCCACTAACAAACCATTGCCTATCTTAACTCTGCCACCAAATACAGTTATAACTGGCATAAATCCACCTACACCAATGACGAGCGTAGCACCAACACAAATTGTTACTCTGCCACAAACTGCTGTTATTACTGGCATTGAATCTGCACCGCCAGAGGCACCTTATAGCTCTACCATCTTTATAACATCTTCGTCCTCGGGTAACTCAGTTGAAGGAACAACAACAACAATGACTACTGCTGCTATTGGAAATAATACAGTTACTTCAAGTTCATTGGAAAATAATCGAAAACAAACAAACGAACTTCGATCTGCTGGCATTAAACAGCCGCAGAATATAATAAGGCAAGCCCTGGAAACCGGTGCAATAAAACGTAGGCGCATATCAATATTCTGTTCCAATAAATATGACAAAATTACCGAAAATATAGCAGTGGATGCGGTTTTAAATAAAATTTTACCCGATAATGCGGAAGACATTCAAATAAATCCACTAAATGATAAAAACAATGCGTCATC
Organism: Nowickia ferox; assembly: GCA_936439885.1. Lineage (NCBI taxonomy): Eukaryota > Metazoa > Arthropoda > Insecta > Diptera > Tachinidae > Nowickia > Nowickia ferox. The sequence continues at coordinate 33,797,985 of OW387027.1, read as the reverse complement.
ATTGAGCGCCCCGGAAGTTGAGTCAACTGTGGGCTCACTACAAATTTCTAAAGCAACCTCTTGTACACAGTCGAGCCGTTTACAGACGGCTTTAGAATCTTCAAAAAACACAGAAGCTACAACAGCAACAAAATCTAAGGCTCCTATTGTTTTTGATGTTAATTTTATGGATGACGGCGATGAACCAACAGCATCGATTGTCATCAAACCGACTTCATCCACGGCAACAAGTTCGACGACAACTTCTTCGTCAGGACCGAAATCCTTTATATTGAGAACGACGGCTACAAACACCGCACTAAAGAATACGCCAGTAACTTCAACGTCTCTATGCGTAAGTGCAAATTCCACTTCATTAATAAATAGTGTTGATTTTTCCGATCCTCCCAACAAAAAGATTAAATTGCCTACACTTTTTAATACCACAACGGCGGCAGTCACTACCGCGTCAAACACTATTATTACGAGTAAAACGAAACTTATTAACTCATTTTTATGTACAAAGCAAGCAAACATTGTACCGAAAGTTTCAGCACCTAAACCTCTTACATCCAAAGTTGTAACGACTTCCTGTTCTAGTCTTTCTTCGCTGCTTTCATCGGATAATAGTGCAACTGCAACTTCATTCACGTTTAGATCACCGGCCTCCTTAAAAGTGCAAAAAGTTGTTAGTTCTAATGTTACAAATACAGTGCAGTCTGTGAAATCCATTCCAACAGCAACTGCAACAGTAACAACAAATCAACCTTCAACTTTAACTGTGAAACAAGTTCAGGATATGTTAAATAAACCTGGCCTAAATGTTGCCACAATCAATTCGAAAACCTCTTCTGCAGTAGCTATTCCACCACCATCACCATCCCTTCATTTATTACCCTCAATAAAAGCAACAATAGCACCAGCAAAAGCACCAGTTAAACTACCAGTTAAACCACCAGCTGTGTTAGCTACTTCGACTATAATTACACCGCCATTGGCATCATCAACTATAGTGTCATCTGGGTGTACAGTTTCTTCAACGCTTAAAGTAAATAATCCTACCACCACACTTGTTCCAGCAGAAACAACAAATTCAGGAAATGCTAATTTAACTATAAGCAAAGTACAATCATTTGGGTCCCCACAAAAACCTAATAATCCCGATAAAAACCCGCAAAGTTTTATTTCAACTAAAGGTCAAATTATAATTAATGATACAAATGATAAAGCACCAACACCAACTCCGCCCTCTCATATACAATATGGCTATATTGTTTCTTCAGCTCATGCCAATCAGAAATTTGTGGCCAAACGTGTTGCTGACGAATTCTATGTTAAAGTACCTTCAGTCGGTATACTTAAATTACAGGGGCTCCCAGCTGTCAAAAACTATCTGAATAAGTACTTTCTTAACTTTCTGAAATGTAAGGGCAAATAGATTAACAGTTTTTTTTAATTTTATAGATTTATGAATAGAATCCTAAATGAAACTCAAACTCCACCAGCTGTGTGGCAATTCGTGGCTGCTAGCAAGGCCGTGCAAATGCAAAATGTGAGTTTCTTATATTATCTTATTTTGCCTACTAATATTTAATCCAAATATGTACTGCAAATTTTCATGGATATAATGAATATGTATGTATGTGCCCTTAAGCCTACAGTACACGGCATGTAAAAAGCAACATGCGTATGTGGCGATGACGTCACTTGGATTTTCAGCATGTTAGTTGCATTTTTTTAAATTACTAGTAGTAGCTACAGGCATTAAAATTTTGATAGTATTTTTGCTCTATAATACAAGTGTGGCACATGTAGCCGAATCGAACATATTTTCTGAGGCAGCACATCTGTAAGCATGTGAATATCTACATGTACATATGTTACTAGTACACGGCATGCAGCAAATGTAGGTTCGTGATGACGTCAAAATTACGTCAGAACCACATGCACATGTGGTTTATTACACGCCGTATATTATAGGCTTAAGTCATGTGCATTTTTTCTTGGAAACATTTAATAAAAATTAAAAAAACTTCAAAAATATTTAATAAACATTAAATTAATTTATATATATCGAGACTATTAAAACTCTAAATTAAAATGTTGCATAATACAAAAATATTTTTTTTTTAAATTTTTTCAAATGTAATTACTAAATATCTCGACCACTTTCATAATTATAGGAACATGTGTATGTATGTATAAGAAATACCGAAGTAAATTTATTTGACATAACAAAAACAAAGCACTCAACATTTGTTTTTGTTTTTAATAGGTCCGTTTGTTTACTTTTCCAGTAAAATCCAGTAGTTGAGTAAATTTTGGGTAATTTGAACATTTTACTCTCAAGAATGTCTTTAGCACTAAAAAGTACGCGAACGAAAAAATTTCACAAATTTGCAGATTAATCAAAAGAGCTGATCATAGTGTTGTATAATATGTGTTGTTTTGACTACCCATCAAATACATGTTTTTGTTAATTGATGCATGCATTTTTATAATTATAAATTTGAAGTGATATATACTGGGTGTTTTTTATTGAGGTATAGAACTTTAAGTTGGCATCACTTTTTTAACTGGCGGCCATTTTGTCAGCTGTCAAGTGATTAATATTTAGTTTGGTTTGCCATTTCATCATGAACAGGTTGACAAAAGAACAACGCTTGCAAATCGTGCAAATTTATTTCGAAAATAATGGTTCAGTTCGCGAAGTTTACCGCAAGCTCCGTCCATTTTATGGTCGACATAATCGTCCATCAGAGCAATTAATTCGGTTAACCATGGATTGGCCACCAAGATCGTGTGATTTGACACCATTGGATTATTTTCTTTGGGGATATGTGAAGTCGCTCGTCTACGCCAACAAACCAGAAACGTTAGGAGACTTGGAAGCCAACATTCGTGGCGTTATTGCCAACATACGGCCCCAAATGCTCGAAAAAGTGGTTGAAAATTGGACCTGTAGAATTGGCTTTATTCGAGCCAGCCGCGGCGGCCACATGCCCGAAATCATATTTAAACGTTAATGGCATAAAATTATCCTTCCAATAAAGCCAAATTGATGGACATTAAAACGATTTTCTTGTGTTTTATTTCAATTCGAAGTTCTATACCTCTAAAAAAAACCCCTGTATTTCTAAAATAGAAGTTCTGTGAATGCTTTTGCTTGTATTTGGTTTTTACATTTTATTCTGGGTAACTGGCATACGAAAATACATCAATATTTGATTTCTGATAGTCGGTACCTTAAATGGTATGCAGAAATAAGTACTGACATGTACATAAGCCTTATTTATATCTTTACAAAATTAAAGTAAATAACACAATTAAATTAAATGTAAAAAACTGATAAATTTAACGATTATTATGCCAACAAAATACATATGGAGAACTATTTGGCCAGTTCGATGAACTATTTCGCCATGACCAATTCGCACGTCATACGTGTTACAGTTTAATATCAATTTCTTTTAGAAAGTTTACCAGAACACTAATTGTTATAATTTTCTTGTTTGAACAAATCAGTTAAACTTGAATATTTGAGTAATAACGAATATTTGGATCTGATGTTATTATAATTAGCACATTCAAATATTATATGAGAATCAGTTTCGATTTCACCACAATGATCACAACCTTCTGATTCAACGATTCCAATTTCCATAGTCTTTCCAAAAGAATGACCACTTACTAATCTATTAATTTGTTTTATATCATTAGGCTCTAAGTTAGAATTATTATTAAACCATGGTTTCGATATCTTTACAAGAGGGAATATATCAAAATAATAACGTCCTTTTATTGTACCAAGGGTTTCATAATTCTGGGTCCATTTTCTCCAAAGTTTTTCTTCGATGTTAATAAAAGCATCTTTAATTGATAGACAATTTTGAAATAAAACACCATCTGAAAGGGCTTCTTTTGCCCCCCTATCCGCAATCTCATTACCAAAAATATTAGCATGACCCGGTATATAGTGTACTGAAATTTCCTCAAATTGAGAGTTGTTAACAATCTTGTGGATCTTTCTTATAATGTAGTTATTACTACAGCTTTTTGACAGTGCAAGATAACCAGATCTACTATCCGTAAGAATCGCCATATTCTTTATACCTTTACTATTTGCATATGTTATTGTCTTTTCTATGGCAAGAAGTTCTGCTGACATGGAGGAAAGACGTGTTAACACTGAATTTCATAACCGTTTCACTATTATCATGAAAGAAGGCTGCTCCAGTAAACTTAACTTTAAACTTTAACTTTTCTTCCTTTTAAATGTTTTTATTAAAAAATTTATACTTTGCATTTGCTTACTTTTGTTTATTTTATGGAATCATATGTTTTTTCTCATCTACTGGATTTTACTTGCAAAAATTTGTCCAGTACACAAATTTTCAGACTCTCAGTCAATTTACTCTCTCAATTGGCACTCTCTTTTGCAAATTTATGTGTAAACGAACGCCTTTCAGTAAAATCCAGTACAAATTTGCACAAAATTGCACATATTTTGGCGTAAACAAACGGACCTAATGTAAATAGCCACACGAGAATTTTTACATGGCTTCTATGAACTGGCAGTTAGTCTTAAATAGGTGTGTTTGTTTACTTTTGAGTAAATGAGTAGTTACTGCGTAAATTTAAATATTTTTTCTCAAAAAGAGCTATTTCCGAAAAATTATGTAAAATTAGTATGATTAAGGAAACAAACAGCTGACTGCAAATGTACATACAGTGGCTCACTGCTTATTTCAACCAGCCTTTTTTTTAAATAGATCCCATACAATTTCGAAATGAAACAAAATATTGAAAAGACTTAAATGAGAGCTTATAGAATACTTCCCAAACATAAAAAATAACTTTCATTCAGTCTCAAATTTGAACTTTTAAAATTTTAAAAACTAAAAACCAAAATCATAGGTGCATAAGTAGTCACAGCTTATTTCAACCAGTCGTTTCTGAGATCTGTTAAATTGGTATTACTCCTCGATTAGCGGTAAATTTTCAAACATTGTTTCATAATTATGTATACTAACAATTATTTGAATACGCATTTATTGTTATTTTGTCAGTTAAGTAAACCATAGGTTCATTTCTTCTAAAATGGGGCGACACACTAACATAAAACAGAGGGAATTGGTTATTAGCCATTTTAAAAACGCCATTTGCGTCGAAAAATTTCTAAAATGGTTTGCCTCAGCCATTCGACAGTGCAAAACATAATATCTTGCTTCGTTCATGAAAAGAGGATACCTGAGAAAGACAGAAAATATACCAACAAAATATTTAATGAAACTGATGAGCGTTGCAAAATCAGAAGCTGTACGCTCAAAAATGACTATAGAAGATAAAAATGCATGTAGTGCAGAAATTATTCGCCGTGAAGTTCAAAACTATATAGAGTATCGCGGAAAAAGCCCCCTATTGAGAATGAAAATCATGCCGCGTATCTAAAATTTGCTAAATATCACATTACCCACTAAAGCTTTTGGGAGCATGTTATTTTTGCGGATGAGTTTGAGTTTAATATATTCGGCCTGGATGGCCAAACTTACGTGTGGCGTAAACCAAATACAGGGCTCCATAATAAGAACTTAAAATCGACAGTTAAACATAATGTTGTTAGTGTCATCGTATGGGCTTGTATTTTATCATGTGGGGTAAAAAACTTGCAGTTTATATCTACAAAGATATGTACATAGACATTCTAAAATTCAATTGAAAGCAATATGCCGAAAAGAAAGTATTTTCGGCTTTATCAGGACAACGACCCGAAACATAAACCAGGTATTGTACAGGCATGGCTTATTTGGAACTGTCCCGACTTGATGCAGCCGCTGGCACAACCACCTGATCTAAATATAATTGAAAATTTATGTGCAATTCTAGATCAAAGCGTACGCCAACACTAGATCTCGAACAGGAATGGCTTCAGAGCAGTTGGAAGAAGTTGTCCAAAAAGGAGGTCATACTAAGTTTTAAAACTAAAAAAATTATTTATCTAATCTTTTGAATAAGCAATTTAAAATCAAAACTTTTGTATAATAATTTTCTTACTTAAAAAAACCGGTTGAATTGTAAAAACTGAAACCGGGTTTTTCATAATTGCAAATATTCGAACTATTAGAAAACCGGTTTCTAAAAAAGTCGAATAATCGATCACCCTAACAAGTATGTAGTTATTACCCTGCAGTTTTAAAATTGGAAATTGACTCAAAATCGTTAAGTATTTCCCTAACGAAAAATCTACTACCTACTACAGTTGCCACAAATAATGCAAGAGATCGCCTTTTGACTCTTATCACTCATAAATATGTTAATGCCTTTAACTTCAAAAAATTTTTTTGTGAGAGGGAAAAAACTGTGCTGTTATTCCAAGGAAAATCAACAAAAAATATTAGTTTAAGTGCATAATTATTTTGATTTTGTGTTTTGTGTTTCAGTTACAATTGGAAGTTTAGTGGTCAGTGAACGTGTAATTTTTAATGAAAAAAGTGCTTTTCTTTTAGAAAGTTAAAATTAGCAGCAAGAGTCAATTAAAACGTTGCATAAAAAACAAAAAGAACAATTAATTGAAAAATGTATTAATTACCCTTATCCTGAATAAAAGTTCACATGAAATGTGTTCCCTTTCCCTAAAATTGTGATCGCCAATGTTTGGGTTGTTATTGTGCCAGTATACTATTCTTTAATTTTAAAAAATAAAATACTTCACGTGAACAAAATGTTCGTCTTTTATTCCCTATAAGGGTGAACAATTAATTGTTTTATCAATAGAATAATTAATTGTATTGATTAGCGAAATCATTGACGAAGGGTTATGCAGGTGCTGGCAATTGACTACCGTCAATGTCATTCCCATGTTAAAATCGTCAGTCGTGCGCGTTGCAGTAGTTAGGCTGGTAGTTAATGGTAACGATTGGTAGTTAACGAAATAGCTAGACATTCGCTTTCTACGCCGAATGCGGAGTATGTATTTACTTGTGTGCATACGTGTGTATATGCATACATGCATTGACGTTTGCTTTATGGTAAAATTTTTGATTTTTCGTGTTGCCTTCTTTTGTAAATTTTTTCTGTTCTTGAGAGAAATTATTGTTTGCTCTCATTTTACAGGCTGCCAGTTTCATGAGAAACCGTCTCAACTAACTCCTGAGTTTTTTACGAATGTATTTTAAAATAAAGCAAACTTAGTTTTTTTAATTATTGCATCATGGTTTTTGTTTAAAAAATTTAATTTTGTTTTTCGAATGTTTTTGTCTGATCATAGCAAAGTAAACAATTATTGTTAACTTTTTTAATTACATGTATACATAAATACATATCTATAAATTAAAATGTTTTTATATAAAATTTTTTTTGACATTTGTTGTTAGTAAAATGTTTGGGATACAAAAATAAAATTTTTAAATAAAAATTGTTTGCAGTGTATGAGAACAACTGTTGAAGTTAAAGTATTAATCAAACCGGTTTCCCATAAAAATTTGTTGATTGAAATAATATTAATTTCAATGATGCACCCCTGATCTAATGGAGCATACTAAAACTTCAAAAGACAATAACAACTCGCTAGATCAGGGTTGCATTTTCAGAAATGTCGAAAAATTGTTGTATTTTAGAAAGGCTTATTAAAAAGAATTTTGTGTTTAAATCTGTTATAAACCGTTCATTATGCCTATATTATAATATAGAAAACTAGCTGTACCCTGCGCGCGTTGCTACGCCACCAACTAAAATAAATTTGAAGGAAAGACATTACACAAATATTTAATTAATTTTCATTAATTTGATTGATTTTTAACGTTTCGGAGGGGGAGAAATTTCCCTCTATCGCCCTCTTGATCGTAGTTTTAAAAATGTACATAGCATATGTAACTTTTTAGACGCAGATCTATCTATGTTCTAAATTTCATTAAAATCGGTTCGAATGTTTCGGAGGGACTGCAATCCCGCCCCCCTTCGCCCTAATGGTCCTTGTTCGAAAAATGTACATAGACCATGCGAATTTTTAGATGGAAATCTATCTGTGTTCTAAACTTCATTAAAATCGGTTTGAACTTTTTGGAGGGACAGAAATTTCCCCCTATCGCCCTCCTGGTCCTAATTTTTAAAATGTACATGGCCTATGTGACTTTTTGGACGCAGATCTAACTATGTTCTAAATTTCATTAAACTCGGTTTGGACGTTTCAGAGGGGCAGAAATTTCTCCCTTATCGCGGTCCTGGTCCTAGTTTTAAAATTTTCTCTCCGTAAGAACCCTCCTCGTACTTCAAGAAATATTATAAAAAAAGAATTGCCGAAATCGGTCCAGCTGTTCTCAAGATTTTCGCTTAGCAACACATTCAGCGATTCATTTTTATATTATAGATTAACTTATATTATTAAAATCACTATTTCTGAAAGGGGCGTAGCATTTAAAGGGGTAGAATATATATAAAAACACTCGCCAGTCTTTTACATATATTTGATGGGGTGGAAGGCGAAAATCTGTTGGGGCATTGAAGAGTTCACCCCTAACAAATAAACGTGTTTTTGATTTTTATATATATTAAGATAAAAAGAGTACATCAAAACTTTTAAATATTTTTTGAGTCTTTCATACAATTTCTTCAACAAAATAGAAATTCAGACATTGCTTTGCATATGACTTTTTTTGTTTTTCGGTTTCATTCAGGAAATGAATGAGCATAGTTAGAGAAAAGTTAAATTACTGATGGTTTTATATAATGTGTATTGGAATTAAAAATTTACTGAAAAGTAAAAGAGACAAACGCAAAAAACTATATGAACTGATACTGATTTTTAAAACAAAAAATTTCACGACTGCTCAATAATTCAAAAAACTACGGAACACATATAATCTGCACATTTGACAATTATATTTATCCTGTAGGAAGGTTGGGGTTAAGTGTCTCCAAGTCCCACTTTTGTCGACTATTTTATTGACTTTTTTGCGACATTGTCAACGGATCGCCTATATATAACTATAAACAAATTAATGAATTAGTACCGTTTTTAACCGACTTCCAAAAACGATGAAGTTATCAATTCGTCTGTATATTTGTATGTGTGTTACTTCATAGCTCAGTATGTTATTTTTGTTGTCTGGAAGGAAGCTTCCAATTTAGTCTCATTTCCAAAAAAAAAGAGGGAAACACTGATGTACTTTTATTTATGGGATTGCTACGATACCTATAACACACCTTGTACGGGGGACGGGGACATCCGCATTTAATACATGTCCTTCTACGTATTGTGTACCTATATCAATGCTGTCCACGAAGAGAAACACGATAGCATGTATTGTATTCGCGTATGTATATTCATTTATATATATAAGATACTGTCATTAATTAGTTAATGGTGGACATAGTTGCTACTAATGTCCTTTAGCTGTTCCAATAATATTTTTGTGCAAAATTACTCAATAATCCTTTTATTTTCAGGATTTACTTTTCGTACCTATTTTAATGGCCAAGTGATTTTCGTGTTTTTTTCGCATAGTATGTCAATTAATTTAAAATGTTACGTTTTTATTGTCATTTTAATTTAGTCTAATGCTGCAGACAATAGGTTCATTTACTTTCCTAGCAGAAACTTGCAACGAGAGAGCAAGGCAGACATTTACAAAATTACTCTCCCAGATACGAAAAAGTAAATGAACGCTTTACTTGTAAAAACTTGCAAGAAAATTGTATTCATGTCAGAACCATGGACGGAAATCATGATACAATTGTACTTTTTCTAAGTATTTTGGATAATCTTGTTTGCTCTAATATTTTAAATTACAAAATTTTTACAAATCGACATTTAATATGAAATACTTTACACAGCTTCATGTATTATTTACTATTTTTTATGCATATTTCATTATTTTTTAATTCTATTCTATTAACAAACAAAAACAAACAAAAACAAACAAAAAAAAAACAAAATTCTTTCACAATAAAATTGCATTTATGTGGCTTAATGAAAGAAAAACAATAAATTAAGAAAATACGCAAGCAAAAATTTTACTTGTAAAAACTTGCAAGAATTTTTCTGTCCCTCAATTTTTTACGTTCTTTCGACGCTCTCTCATTGCAAATTTTTTGGGTTAATGAACGCTTTCTAGTAACAATTGTTACAAATTTGTAACGAAGATCGGCTATTTGTTCACATAAAATCGAAAAATATGCATTTTCACAGATTATAGAGGTCGTAACTATTTTATTGGCCATATGTGTATATATACATATATATACATACATATTTTAGGAGTCGTAAAGCAGCTCTGGGCGAGTCAACATCAAGCGTTGTTGGCAATTATCTCTTAAGTGCAACCAGTCCACTGTTGTTTATTGGCCTTCGAGGGTTTTGCGTCTCACTTGCACTGGTTGACTGATCTGCCACGGATAACCGTATATTCTTGCGGTTCTTCTGTGGAATTTCATTAACAACCACGTTGCTACTTCCTATGTGAAGGCATAGCTCGTGTATAGTCAGTCACAAAAACCTTTTTAAAATACTTTTAATACCATCTTGTGCATATGGTCTAGTTTCCCTTACCCCGCCCATATTTGTACAACAATACTTTACAAATTTACTTTGTGAAGTATTCATGAAATAAATAAATATATACATATTTTTTGCATTAGTTCTTTTCTTTTAATAAAACACCAAATGTGAACAAAATATGCAGTTTCGTTTGAAAAAATTGTAATTTCGTTTGAAAAAATTTACTACTGAGTCAATGCCTACATATGGCATAAAAATAACTACCTAATTAATAGTACCAACGGCAGTAGTTAATTTTCAATAACATGCACATGTTAAATGTCTAGAGCAATAAACATTTTCTGCGGTACAATTCGTCAGTAGTAGTGGCGACAAAGACTCTAGTGAATCAGTAGTGTTTATCAATTGATACTTCCTACAGGGTATCTAAAAAACATAGAAAAGTACATGTATTCATTATGTGTGTAGGCTAGGGATGCCAATCTGGACTGATTTTCCGAATCACGGGATTCGGGATTTCAAAAAATCAAATCCCGGGATTTCAGGATTTTTCGGTATCCCGAAATTTTTTGAGATTCAGGGATTTTTCGGGACTGGGTTTTTTGAACATTAAATGATATATTCTTTTTATAGGTATTTATTTAAAAAAAATCGTATTTGAAAGAGGTTCAGAAATAAAAGTTAACAACTCAGTTATAACTTCAAGTTACAGCAAAATTTCATGTCAGGTGGAGACGAAGAGTTACAAATACATAGAGGGCAATTGTGAGTAAAATTCAGTCAGAAATTTTTCGCGGGGAACAATTCCAACTAATAGCAAGTAATAGGGAAAAACAAAAATTCTAATTGGAAAAGGGAGAAATTTCTCACGGAATTTTATTCTCATAGTTGCCGTGATAATTTTATTATTTTCAAAAAACCTATGGCAAATAATAAAGAATTAAAGAATACGAATGTTATTAATATTTATGCTTTTATTACTAAATTGATTACAGAATTATTCACCGAAGTTCTGACACTTTTTTTCAGCATTTGAACAAAATCGTTTAATAATCAAGAAACCTACGAGTATAGTTTATGTACTTATGTATTCACATATTGTGTTTCGACTTTATCGATAACTAAACTAAAGGCGTTGCTCATGTCAAAAAGTGTAATTATGCATTTTACACACTTGCAAAAGTTGACGTGAATACCTTTATTATTTAATACATTATTATTGAAACTGTTAAAAATATTGCTTACTATCAACAAATAGATTGCAATTAATTTAGAAAAGCAGAAAAACATTGTTTGGAAACACATTTTCATTGACACTTGTTGCCACGGGGGAAATTCATGATGAATTTTTTTTAATATAAGACCTAGGACTAACAAACAAAACTTAGTAAACAATTTCGGGATTGACTGAATCCCGAAAATACCGGGATAAAAAAATTAAAATTCCGAGATTCGGGATTCACTGAATCGGGATTTCGGGATTGGCATCCCTAGTGTAGGCTCATACTTCCTAAATATACATAGGTATATGTACTCAGATTGTAGGATTTATTATCAGGGGTGTTCTGCAAACCGCGCGATTTGAAATCGTGCGATTTCAAAAACGAAAAACCGTGATCTGCTGATCGGATGACTTAGCGCATTCGCAGGTCAGTTCGTATAAAATATCTTAAACATCTAAAATATTAAAACCAATTAAAAAGCTGCAACAAGTCACCTTTTTAATTAAGTTCTTTCCTGGAAATTAGGCGATTTCAAAACGTGCGGTTTACAGAACACCCCTGTATATATTTATTATTATAAAATAATTTATTTAAAAAGATTCAACCTGTGCCTATGCAGGAATGTTATCTCGTGAGAACTCGTGCATGAGCTATTTTGAAGAATCACGCACGAGTTATTTTTTTTAAGTCACGCTCATGCACTCACTCGTGATTAATAATAAGTTTGACCACGATCATTCGTGACACGATAAAATCACGACATTTGCAATCTCTACTTACCACATTAAGATGATTTGAAGCAAATTTTGTTAGTGGTGTTTCATTGTTCGACGTCGAACATACTGCTTTCGAGTTACGATACTGGTATACTTCGAAAAAACATTAGGTAGGCTAATAACAAAATTTTGACGTGATGAAAAAAAACTAATGGAAAAAGTGGACTGAATTTTTCAAGGGGAAACAAAAAGTTGTATTTCGTGGGGTTGTGTAATTGGACTAGTTGGACAACCCGTTAATAAAGTGCATGAAAATTATAAAAGCTTTTGCAGAAAAAGATGAAGATTTTTTTTTGTAAATATGTTAGATGAAATAAAATGAGATAGAACATCTTATCATGTTAGATGTTGCGCAGTGTGAAAAGGCTATAAGGAATATACGAGTATTAAAAACTTAAATAATGGCTATCTAGTACACTTTCTATGGACATTCAGACACATGGGTACTGATGGTCGATTAGGTTTGGTTAGGTTAGCAGGTTGCTGGTAAGGATGGGTGATAATTAAATGCTCATCTCATTTGGGTCCAATATGATGATCCCTTTGTGCAACCTGTGAGTTGAAGAGAAGATAGAGAATGAGCGGGGGCAGGGGAAAAGGATAAAAACATAGATGTAGAAAAGAGGTAGTTAGTTATTATAGAAAAGGAGAATTGGATCGTGCATGTGCACACGCAATAGTTCATTGGGAGTTTAGGTGAGACCAGATGGCTCTCACTATTGCGGAGATGGGCTCATTGCGCCATTTGTCTTGAGCTGATTAAAGAAAGGCAACATCGAAGCTTTTCCAGCAGGATTAGAGTGGGGCCCACAGAGATTATCGATATCGACTTCTCTGAGTAGGGTTCCCCTCTTCACCAGGTCATCCGCAACTTTGTTGCCTAAAATAGTTCAGTGTTCACGCATCCAATTTAATATGATACATAAGTGCTGCGGGATCCTATAAAGGGGGTCTACTCTATAATTCGAAACGAAAGAAAATGCTTTCGAATTTACATGTTATTTACATGTTACAGAGTAGAACCCAAGGGCTATGGAATACACACCTAGGAGAGACTTAATTGCAGACTGAATGTCAGTTATAATATTGATATCTCTATTTGATATCCGATAGAACCTTAGTCAGTGTATCGCTCTTTTAATAGAAGATATCTCTGTTTGTAATATGCTACATCCGTCCGGGGGTCTGAAGGACATTTAAATTCCGAATTCCGGAATTCCCGTTAAAATCTGTACGGCTCCATTCAGTGGCGAAAATCCTTCTGTCAATGAAATTCGAAAATTCTTATTAATTGTAAGGAATTTAAATTGTATGTACAATTATCTTCAAATAAAAAAAGTAGTGTTTCGAAGTGCAGTAGTCAATAAGATCAAGTATGTTAATTAGTGTATTTAGAATGCTAGCACCTCCCCAAGATCGGTGATTTCATACGCCTATTGCATTTAGTCTGACGGCGGTACGTAGAGAGCTAGCTTCCTAGTCGCTAAGTTCACTGGAAGCCAACTGAACATAGCAAAAAGCGCTTTTGTCGGCGTGGGTCTCAGAGCACCTGTTAAACGGGACTGATTACTCGCTGAGTCTAGTGCTTTCCACCAGACTGAAATTCCATAAAATAATATAAGTTTTATAATCATCTCTAGTATCCAACCGACTCCCTTGAGACTTGTTCCCCAGGTAGGTCCGATTATCCGACAGGGATAAGGGTAACGCCATTTAGTTTTGGTGGTTGAAGTGGAGGACTTTGTATCTGCTGGAAAATAGTACCAGTTCCGTTTTGGTTCAGTTGACTCTGAGGGCGCTCCGTGATCATCAAGCACTAACGTCATTTAGTGCCGTTTCAAAGAAAGCAAATGCTTCCGAATTGCTACATTCTAATTGTAATGTTAATAACATACAAATTCGAAAGCATTTTCTTTCGTTTCGAATTACAGAGTAGACCCCCTGATATTGCTATCGCTACATCATCTGCGTATGCAACAGTTTTAATATTCATAGATTCCAATTTTTTAGCATATTATTTTTCGTCACATTCCACAATAGGGGTGATAGCATACCACCCTGAGGTGTACCTCTGTAGGTCTGCTTGGTGATTTATTTACTGCCGCCTTCTACTTTCACTATAATACCATTTTCTACGTTTTAAGCTTACGATTTCATTTCAAATCGAACCGATTTCTATCACATACGTGTATATTAAAAAAAATTACAAAGTGAAATTATATTTTGCTATTAGAAATTGTCAGAACTTGTAATGCTTCCTAATCAATGCGTCTGGATCTTCTTACTTGTTCAATAGTTTTTTTTTCCACTGGGGTAGTTTTTCTAACTAATATGATGAATATTTCCTGAATTATTTTGTAAAACGTACTGATTTACATAACTTGGGTAAAATAAAAATATTAAAAATTTTTCTTGAATTTGGCACGACCGAAAAAAACGAATGAAACAAGTCACTAACTTGAAATATTTTTCTAGATAATTTTTTAGATACTGCTAAATACAGCAAGACTTAATTCTTTATTTTTCATTTCAGCACCAAAAATCGTTGCTTGTCCGTCAGACAAAGAGCCCCAGTCGTAATTCAGAATCACCTGGAAATAAATCTAACTGCCCAAATAACTCCTTGGAGGAACCGATATTGATTGATGATTAAATCAATGATACGACTTGCAAAATGATTCAAATAAAACAATGGGGACAATTTTGTTAAAATTGTCGACAATTTGTAAATATTAATATCCTTATTCATAGAAATTATTAAGGATTAATAAAGGGTTTATAAAACAGATTTTTGTAAAAAAAAAATTTCTTATGAAGCCTCTATAAAGCCTTAATAATTTTTAGAAATAAGGCCTCAAGAATTCATTAAGTACATTTTTAGAAATATTTAGATCGTAATCTAGTTATTTTATAATATTTTTAAATTATTTTAGTTGGTCTTATAATTATTCTTCAAAGCTTGTAATTTTAAATGCTTTAGATTGGGATTAACTCATAAAAACAAGTTGAATTATTGTTTTGTTATAAAGAATAGTTTTAAAGATTTTATTTCGTTCAAAGAAATAACAATAATTTACTTCTTTTCTTTTACCTATAAGTGCTATGGCTCAATTATGGATGGCAACCGAACTTCAGTTACCGTGTCAATTGGCAACGAAACTGAAATTAAAATTATTATTAGTAGTATTACTTTAGTATAACAGATTGGCTAGCGAAAATAATGCTAGTTTACATTACAAAATATAAAAATAAAAAGTAGATTTTTTATTTTTAATATTTTAAATTAATTTTATGCATTGATTACGGTTTACAACACAAAAATGTTGTATTGTCTCGGCTACAGCACAACATCACGGTTTTTGCGATTATGGTTTACAGCATCTATTTTGTTGTATTCTGTTTTCCAAATGGAAAAATATGACAAAGGCACGTAGCCAAAAAGCCAGGTTATCGCACGTGTAGAAGCTTCCTTCGGTTGCTGATAACGACCTACAACTTCGTATAGGAAGTAGGAGTTTCCAAGATCCACTCCTAGAGTTTAGTATGGTGTTCACCAGTTAAATCTTATTAAAAACGTTGCACTTGATAACGGAAAATACCACCCACAAAATAACAAAGTAACCATTAACAGCTGCGAGTGAGACAGCTGACATTGCAATATTGTTTACTGTGTGTTCCATATAAAAAAATGACACCACAAAATGACAACACAAGTAAAGCCAGATGTAAACTCAGCTTTAGCATTTATACATTAAATGCAAGTTCTGTATTCTTAAAGATTTTTCTCCAACGACAATAAGACAACATATAATGAGCAGTTTAAAGTTTTTCACAGTTTTAACAACACATAAGAACACATGTTTTAAACCATAATCGCAAGGAGTTCAACATAGACAACTAAAATTACAACACTCAAATAAGTGTCGTACACCTTCATATCAATTTGAAATTTAAAACTGTTGTAAACCATGATCGGGCTCTTAATTAATAATTAATTTTATCACTTTTTTGCTTTAGAAACTGTTTACTTGCCAATATGGCAACTGATATTAACTGCTGTTATTTGCCAGTTGTCATCGTAATACCATTTTTGGTTGCGATGCATAATCAAGCCATCAGTTTGTTCTATGTTTTACTTCATAAGTTTCTGATTTTCATAAATAATAGCGTATGTGCATTTTTCTTTATCCATATTAAGCTATTGGTCGCAAATCGATTTATTTTAAACGATATTTAAGTTCACATAAAAATGATCGGAATGACAGATTCCCTTTGTAAAGCTCCTATGTTGATATCACTGGTTATATTTAGATGTTTTCTCGCGTTTTTTCTCCGACTGAGATAGAGGTAGGGATTGTTTAGAAATCCACAACTGTGCTGCAAATCAGATGACATTGATGTGTAGACGAACATTTCATTTGATGACAATTTCCAATGCGATAACATTAGAAATAAATAAATTAATAACGAATTTAATCTTCGGCCTATGTATATAGATGAAACCAAAAATTAAATAAAACTGTACAATCGACAAAATAGAATTGTTGTGAAAATAAAAACAACAATAAAATGATTGTTCTGCTCATTGATCAAGAAATTATTGCCAATCAATCTGCTTTTACTTTTGTAATATTTCAAGTGAAATTTATTTGCTGGTGGTAAGCGATGTCTATATGCATTTCATTGTTACTTTAACAAATCGTCAGTAGACTTCAACCACACATTTTGAACAGTCACAAACCTCTTATCTTATGCACAAACTTCCAAAAACTATTTGAGAATTTACAAATAATAATATTTTTGAAAATCACAAAAGCAAAATAAGGGTAGTAGGCTTAGAAACTTAAACAATCCCCAGTGTTACCGCCACTATCGGTTACATTGTTATCGTTGTCAAAAGTATTTTTTTTTTGTTACCACTAATACTGAATGTCAAAAATGTTTCTAAGGTCAATTAGAGGAGTATTGAAAGCAAAACCGCCTTAGATAAATGCCATTTTCTATAATTTGCCATTAACGTTTAAAGTGTATTTTAATGCGTGAATTTCATACCAAAAAAGTATGTATAAATTTAATATTTATATAATTAATTAATATCTAATTAATAATTATTTACATTTGTTTATTGATTCACGTTCAGGAATTTTAACGTTAGCAAATAAACAATTAAAACTGAAACTGTTGTTGTTATTTGTGTGTTCGAAATTTGGTGAAATTCAGGCGATTTGGTAAACTCCAATAACACCCAGCAAATAATTTTTATTTGTTTACGTTTCTAATCCTACTACGCTTATTTTGGTTTTGTGATTTTCAAAAATATTATTTGTGAATTCTCAAATAGTTTTTGGAAGTTTGTGCATAAGATAAAAGGTTTGTGACTGTTCAAAAACTGACGATTTGTTAAAGCAACAATGAAATGCATATAGACATCGCTTAACCACCAGCAAATAAATTTCACTTATAATATAATTATGACAATATGTAGAATATTAAATTTCTTGTTTGTTAATTTCTTTTACTAATTTTTACAAAACAGTCTGTTCGAGCAAAATATAAAATTACATCATCTGAAAACATAATCACCCTTATTCCAGTTGTCAATACTATTTTCTAGACCTTAGGAGAGAGAAATAAACTACCAATAGCACAAAATTATTCTCGAGAGCGAGTAGACAAGTTTCGTATTGTATTGACGTGATGTCGGAGTTGACAACTTGAATAAGGGTGAATATAAGAAAAAAATCAACATAAATTATTCGTATTTTGCATTGGAAATATATATTGTAGTAGTAATGTGTAAAATTTCGGGAAAATAAGTAAGCAAAAAATATAAAATTATTCGGGCGACTTATTGCTTGTTCTCAGCAATGAAATTGCTACTACTTTTCCACACCCAAACTTTACTTTGCAAAGTCTTAATTCAGCTGTGTAAAAGACAGAGGTAGTAGTACAGTATCTTTCTGTCTTTCTCCCAGCTGAATTAAGACTTTGCAAAATAAACTGCGTGTGGAAAAGGGGTGTACGTGAAGACCCAATGTTATGATTAGTGTTTGATATTTTATTGTTGCCACACTTCGCTGTTGTGTTTTAGAACACATGGCATTTGCCGTGTTGGCAACTCTTCCGGCCCTGTTCTGTAAACCAAATCCAAGCAAATTTCTCGTTTTCAAAACGAAAAAAAATTTTGGTGTTTTCTAAACCGAATTCACATAGTTTTAAACATACCTGATCGAAAGAAAATCGAATATGATATTATTCCAATAAATCACTGAAGAAACATTAAAAACAATTAGCATTAACAGTTTGAGGTCTTTAATTTCAAATTATAAACAAATTACATGCAGTTTCTTTCCAGCTTTACTCAAAGAATGAAGAAAAATTATTTGCATGAATAAAAACACTTTTGTCAAAGATTTATTTTAAATTTGCCGGACAGTACGTAAGTAATCAAACAGTTTACTACTTATTTGTAATAAAAAGTAAACTGTGACTTTAACCTGATTTTTTAAATACTTTCGATTAAATAAAACATCATTTAGCTTCTTTTAAAAGAAATTGATCCTTTGATCAATTCGCAAATAGGGTCAACATTGATTTCCAACACGTTAAAGTTAGTTGCGTTTCTTGACTCAAGGCTCATACCAATCAAGTGTTGGAAATGATTTTAATGAATTAGTATTTTATTGACGGAAAAAATTGAAAAGCTTCAATAGGTCTGTACTACATTTGATTAAATTTAAGCTTTTTATATACATATTTTATTTATTTTTACTGACACAAAATACAAAAATCTTAATTAAAACAAACCAAAAAACTAAGTAATAGCTGTCAAACTACTTGTCGTATCTTAACTTTAAAAAAATTATGACGTAGCTCATGCTTTCGCAAAATTACGTCATTTAAAAAGGGAGAGTGAAGTGCAACTGTTTTTTTAATTTAAATTTTAATTTAAAATGTAATAAAGTGTGATGGATTGTAAAGAAGAAAACTAATTACAAGGCGATACTCTCTTTATATGACCGCAGGAAAGAAAAAAAAAATTAATCTGCTGCGGAAAATGTTCCTAAATACATATTGCTTCATTTTAGCTTTATAAAAAATTTCCACTGAATAATTTAATCGCTATTCAACACGAGCGGAAGGTTTCACACCAATTTCAACTAATAATAAAACTAGCCGCTGGATTGCTTGGTTACGGTGGATACCGACATTAAAATTATCCAAGACCATACTTTAGAACTATCGCAGCAGTCCATGTCAAGTTCCCTTCATCGATGTGGGGATGCAATAACGTAAGCGAGTGTTTACCGCAAACACTACGATGTTGGGCGGCTATTTATACTAAAATTCTCACATTTTTTTGAAGTGCATTCTCTCGCTTACGTGGATACAAATTTATGCGAATGAATTTTTTTTACGTGATTTGATTTTTTGTTCAATTGAATTGTATATGAAAATAAATATGGGCTTGGTTAGGTCAGTGGGTAGTGTTCTAGCCTACTATGCGGAGATCGTTTGGCTGGACTCCTGTTTCAATGTGTGAACAAAAAATATTTGATAAATATACATTGTCACTCGTATTTGGATTCTTGCGCTGAACAATTCATTTTTGCGTTTCAGAACAAAGTCTATACATACCATTGATGCATTTAAGGAAAAGTATATGAGAAAATTAAATTTAAAAGGAGAAAAACTTTTTGGATATATGAGGTGTATACTCGTTTGCAACAAAATAAAATGTTGCGTCAATATGGCGTTACAGCCGGTAATAGCGTAGTGAGGTGACTGAAGGTTTATGTGAATCCTTCTCTGAAAAACATTCAACTGCTGAGATGGAGGATGATGGAAACTCGGGGAAAAGGATAAAGATGGCTCAAGACGCAACAACGAAAAGATGAAGGATGATAAATGTTGTGAGACTAACATCATTTAAATTTATAAATGCGAAATATTTTTTTTTTACTTTTTTTTTTTTTTTATTTATTTTTTTTTTATATAAACAAACACAACCCCGCAAAGCGATTAGCTTGTCTGCAGAAAACACCCAGGGTCTATGGCGGGAATCGAACCCCACGACCTGTGGACTGAGAGGTTAGCATCGCTACCACTCAGCCACAGGGGCAGTAGCTATGACGACTATGGTGTGGATGATGATGTTGCCTTGGCTTTGAGGTACATAGATGAGAGAAACCGAATACATAATGGGAGCATTGGTAAGCAATTTAATCCAGAGGAAAAACTGAGAGGAGAAAAATATTTAAGCAGAGATCTGACAACTAAATTCGAAAAATGAAAATGTGGCAAAGTTGTAAAAAAAATTGTAATCAAAATTTTAAAGATGGCGGTGAATGCGAAGTAATATTTTATTCGGCGAAACATGTTGGCAATGTCATTGTACTTTTTGATACGTCAAAGTCCGCCATAATAATGAATAAGAGAGTAAAGAATGGTTTGTTATTGTGGGAAAAAATTAGAGACAGTGTAGAATAAGGAAATTGAAGGCATAAGCGCGTTTATTTCTAGGTTGTTTTTAGAAACCTTTGGTGTGATAAAGGATGTTCCTACGTTTTTTAATGATGAATATAAAAAGAAAAATTTGATTTAGTCGCAAAAGTTCTCGTCGGTCAGGTGTTATGTTAGAAAATGAGCGGAGGGTGAAGGTACTGCATCACAACCTATACGGTAAAGATTGACTTCTAGGAGAATGAGCTTCCTGAGGAAGTCTCCAGATTATATCAGACTTAAGGTCGAACATTTTTATCCTGCTGTTAGACTGTGCAGTCATTACAATGGAACTGTAAAAATATTGAAGTCTTTCTAAACAGTAAAAACTACAACATTGCTGCTTTTAGTGAAATTTTTCACATAACGATCTTATACGACCACATAAACTTTTCAACTAAAACATTATTAAATAAAACAAGAAACGATGACTATGGCGGTGTAGCCATAGCACTTAAAAAATCTATAAGATTTAAGAAAATAACTTATACAACGTTCCTTAACATTGTTATAGTGAGCACACTTAATTTGTCCATAAATTTTATATATGTTCCGTTTATATTCAACCCAATATATATACATATTGGTGGTTTGGAGGCTGAGATCAGAAAGCTACTTGATTTTTTGGATTCTTTTATAAATGTATTAATATACAGTACGACTCAACCTTTTTTTGGGAGGAAGTCACCACTACCGCATCGGTATTGAACTTAATTCTGTTTTTGTTAAACTATCAATTAATTTTGAGCCCAATTTAGAACAAATTTAAAACACTAGCTCAGGAAATAAAGGCAGCTATTTACACTATTAGAAAGGAAGGAACCCCAAAGACGTGATGGAATAATGATCTTCAGAAACAGTTAAGATTTTTCACAGCAGCCCTTTAAAAAATGTGATAAATATCTAACACGACAAAATTGCATTTTGCCTTAACTGCCAAGGAAGACTGGACACATGCTGTCAAGCGTGCAAGAAAAAAAATGATATGATGAAAAGATTCAAGAATTGAACGATCAACCGAACTCTAGAGAAGCGTGGAAATTTGTGAGAAATGTCAAGGACAACTCTAAATATGATAATAGCTCGAGATGGAATTATGACAATAACAAGGAATATCTACAATTTATAAAGGAGCAGGTTCCTCTGCACACAGCAGTAAGGACAGCAGACCCTCATATTGATTGTACTCAAACAGCTGCTGATTTAGAATTTAACTTTGAAGAGTTTGAAAATGCAAAAAGGAAATCGAAAACATCTGGTAGAGGTGAAAATGGTGTAACCTATGAGATCATTCAAGCCCTATCTGGCTTAGCTAAAAGATATCTACTTACTGCACTAAGTGTGTAAAGGAGTCATGGAAAACAATTAATTGTACCCATTCCCAAAGGAGAAAAAGATTTAAACGATTAATTTAGACCAATCTCACTCATATCAGTTTACCCCAACCTAGTAACCCTTATGATAAAGGATCGTCTTAGTGGAATTATAGATAGAGTGATTAATACCTAATAGATTTTTTGCCTGTAGGAAATCTAAATCCGCTTCCACTTGTCTAAACGAATTATTACACACAATTGATGTACTTTATAAAGATTGTCTCAAAGTCATTCTTGTTTCTCTTTACATAAATAATGCGTGAGCAACAGCATTTTAAAAACCATAATTTTTCATTCGAAAGCCCCTGAAGCGTCCACTTGTAATGGATTTTCTGTCTAAGAGAATTCTCAAGATAGGATCGGATTCAATAACCGTAGAGGACGGACTTCCTCAGGGTAGCAGTTTATCACTTTTGCTTTTCAATATTTATACCAGATCACTTCATGGCATACAAGATGAGTATGCGAAGGTATTTCAATTTGCCGATGATTTCATTATCCTAACTTGATAAGGATTTCGACCTGGCTGTCGAAAAAATTTAAAATAAAGTCACGGAGTTTATCACCAAATGCTAATTTCTTAATGTATCCTGTAATATGAAAAAACAAAAACAATGTATCGCAGAAAATCCATCAGTTTACATATTAACAACATAAACATCGAACGGACAACTATTATGTAAGTCCTCTGCCGGACGATAAGTGCAGCAGTGGGGGAACACTACAAACCATTTTATTTGAAACAAGGAATAACGCAAATTTGTTCAAATGCCTAACCATACTTTAAGAAGGTATACATACATCCCAAAGTTTCTTTAAAGCTCTTAAAAAGTATTGTCAGATCAAAAATTAAATATGCAAGATCTACTTCTGCTCACAACCCCCAATCCATTAATAACAAGATTACCACTTTCTAAAATGACACATTACGCTAACTAAACAGCCCAAATGTCTACGAATATATCTGAAGTACGTCTTGTATCAAATCCAGCTATGGTTTCATTTACAATAAATTCTTGAACGAGCTGCAAAAAATTTTTAAGTCGGCAAATAATTTTATTTAAGAAAATCATGATAACAAAAGTGACAATTTTCTTTAGAGATTGGAAAGAAAATCAAAGCGGCTATTTCTTATAAAAACCCATTTGGCCGTAAAAAGAAGACAATTAAAATATAAAAACTCCTTTGAAGTATTAAAAAACTATCAAGATTATGTGTTTTAAAGTCATTTTCGAATATATCAATATTTTTTGGTTAAATTCGAAGCTTGTAATTTAAATATCAAAATACATACTTTTTGCATCTCAAAATAATTTACTGCGCCATGTGCAGAGATTTGCGGCAGGTATGCCGTTTAAGGTGAATTCATTCACCCATTGTTTCGGAACAAAATTTTTGTCTGGAGAAAATTTTATTTAATGAGAGTTTTTGCAAGACGATTCATCCAATTCGAACATTTTGTCTGGAAAATCAAACCTACCATATGAAATAAGTGTGTAAACGATGCGTATTAATTTTACAAGTGGCAGCACAGCGGCAAGTGGTTACAATTTGCTGTGTTACATACATCTTTTTAATTGTTTAATGCAATTGTTTCGTTCAACTCCATTTGTGTGTATATACATATATTTTTTTTTTAATTTTCCTTTATTTCTATCCTAATAAATACATGTGTAGAGTACACATGTATTTATTTTTATTATTCATATACCATGATGTATCAGCTCAGTTCAACTTTGGCTGAAAAATTAAAATAGTTGGCAGCTCAGTTCGATTTTGTCCGGAAAAAAATTAAAATTAAACCAATTCAAGCAGAAAATGTTCCGAACAAAATTTGTTCTCTTCTCTCTCTCTCCCAAAAAGGGATGCGTCAAACTCCATATAAAAAAATTTTTCTCCGGACCAAAATTTTGTTCTGAAACAATGGGTGAATCCACCTTTACTTGCATTAAAAAACGTTTGACGCTAAACAGTGCTGCCAAGTTATGAATTTTTGAACGTTAGATGTTCGCGATGCTGCAGACGTAAACTATAAATGCTTTTACGAACGTACCCAGTGTTTCATGATTTCTTGAGCATTAGTTTCTTCGAATGCATTTTGAATGTCATCGCAAATTGTAAATAATGCTATAGTTTTTCAAGTCATTAAAAACGCATGCGAAAGACTGGGTAATATATTGAAATAAATATCAAGAAAAAAGGCATGCAAAAACGGAATTAAATCATCACATTGGCACATTTTCATAAAACAAGTTTTGTCTCCAACAAATATCATGAATACAAAAGCTCAGTGGTAGAGTATGCCTGGACAGTCGGCACGGTTCATATCCTGGCTGCTACAATATTTTTTTATGTTTTTCATTTACTTGAAAAAATGTCATCGAAGGGAACTTGAGTGGGTTCTAAGCAGTCATTTAAATGAGCAGTTTTGTTAAATGTGAACCCATGCTCGTCAATGGCACCCCTGCACACTGGGATGAAATACTCAGTTTTCGAGGATTAATTCAAAAATGAAATTTAAAGTATCTTCAAAACTGATTGCAGTTGCTTACAGCCTATAAAATTCTTCATCACTAGCTGAAAAAAATAAATATCTAAAGTGCTCTGGTGTGTTTGCAATGAGAGATCAAAATCAAAGTTTTTTGCATTTTTATTTTTTTTTTAAAAAGACAAAAACTGAAAATTTACTTTGTTAAAAATCTTATTTTTTGCAAAGTTATTAAAAAAGTGACCAATTTAGCTATGGAACCAGCAACTTCAGGTAGTTCTGCGAATATCATGGTAAAGTTTGTGTAAAAAATTTGGTGTGGAAGTGTTTTTGTTTTTGTGATTTATATTAGAAGTCCAAAAAAAATTTGAATTTTCATAGTTAAGGACATATAGTTATTATTCGTGTCGAGATTTGTGGTTTATATTACAGAATAAATATATGTATATCGAATATGTTGCAAAAATGTAGACTGCATTTTAGGAGTTATGATTTTGTTGGTAAAAAGTGTCGTTGCGCTGATTTACCAACAAAACATATGGTCTGGCGATTGCTGCTGTTATTATTACTGTTATGTATATAATTGTTGTTCATGTTTTTAATAATATTCTTTATGTTGTTGTTGTTTTTTAATAATATTCTTTATCTTTTTAAATAATGATAGTGTTGTGAAGTTTGAAGTTATCGGTTAAAACGTATAATTATTTTTCTCTACGTTAGGAACAAGTTCAAACGTTGTTTTTTATACGCGTCGGAGCTTGTACGATATGATGATGAATTCAGGCTGTCAAACTTTGGTTGAAAAGCTAAAATTTTTAAAATATGAAATGAAGAAACGCACAAACTGCTTAGAGTCTTGTATGTGCGATTTGAATGAACGAGTTAATGCTTTCTTTTATGACTTTAAATCTAGATGGAATAAGGTGCATAGAGTAGATACACGATTTATGGTTCCGAATAGGAAGTGGTTGAAGTCCTCTATTGATTTTTCTCGTCATCAGACTGGAAAACGTGGTAGAAAAGAATTTTCTTTTACCGAGTCAAGTGAATCAAGTAAACATAAAAGAACAAAGCTTTAAGGGGCATCACAGCATTGCCATTGTTAGCTCATGCAACACAGATTAAATTAAGAACATCAGGGTACATAGAAGAATTGAAGATTCTGCTTGGATTCACAAATGTGTCACTGTCAAAAAATACACCTTCAGCAGCGAAAACAACAAAAATAGATTTGAACTTAATAAAAAGAATGCACATTTTGCTTATAGCAGTATCCAGCGGCAATGAAATCCAAAGTGAAAACTTTAAAATATTTGCACACAATACAGCCAGACTTTTTGTTGAAAAATATCCATGGTATAATATGCCACCCACTTTGCACAAGTACCTAACACATGATGCCGAAATTATTAATAATGCTCCCTTACCCATTGGGCTATTATCGGAAGTAGCGCAAGAAGTTCGGAATAAAGGTTTTAAGAAATATAGAGAGTTTCATTTACAAAAGTGCAGTCGCGAAAAATTCCTTAAAGATGTTTTTAATTTATTCTTAATAAGATCTGACCCAATTAATTCAAGCATGCGAAAGTTGCTTTCAAAGAAGGTTCAAAGTTTGCCAGAGCAGGCAATGGATTTAATAATACCTCCAGTTCTAAACAAAACCAATTTGTGTGATCAAAATGATGATTATGATAATGAGGATAATGACGATGATCAAGTAGATGGTGATCATGATCACGAAAATAATTATTTTTAGGATCTCATATGTTATCTATATTTTAACTTAAATTCCCTTATTTGTAATAAAACTGCACTGAAATATACTTAAAAATGCTTTGTTTTATCAAACTGTATTGGTATTATGTGAAAGGTAATGGAAAAATATCCTAACAGAGCTTCCCTGAATTGATCCTCAAAAACTATGTATTTCAACCCGTGTTCCCTGTGTTAAAATCATGCGTTCTGCACTTAAATTGAACCAATTCATTTGCAGTAGAACCCATGGATTAATAATTTCTTTTGCATGTCTTTTTTTTTTGCTGGGAAGGAAATCCAAACAAAGAAAACAGTTTTACAATTTTTGCTACGGATGCCTCGGTATCTTAAGATGAAACTGGATGTGGTGTACATATGTAATGCCACTGATAATCAGACACTACAGTACAGATACTCTAGCATGTTTGGAGAACTCATTGCCATCAGGATGGCGATTGAAAATACTTGCATAAACAAAATTACAAACTTGGCCATTTGTATTGACGGTCTCAGGTCCAGCCAATCGTTCAAAAACACCTAAAGCAACTACTGTACAGCTTATATATCAAGGCACATTAAATACAGGTACACGCATTAAATACAACTCTACGCTTCTCAGATACTCTTACAAAATAATTGTCAAAAAATTGTATGCATCAAGCAAGGCACAAAAGTAATTGTCAAATGAATTCTTCGTTATGAACGTGTAAACAAAAACTCAACTGATGAGTAATCTCGCTGTTAAGTGTACCTGTTGGATATGCCTTGTTCTATACATAACAAATTAACCACATCCTCCATTTCTCAAGTTCACATTATACAGACTCCCGGCTTCCTTGGAATTTTAATTAATGAAACGGCTGACACCATAGCCAAATCAGCAATTAATTCAGGAATTGTAATTGAAGCCAATCTTACAATAGACAAAGCTTTTCGTACCATACAAAATCGACTTTATAATAACTAGAATAGCGAATATATTGACAGAACAAAATAAAAAGGCAATATCTTTGCACAAAATTTTCCAACAATTCCATGAAAACCATGGTGTATCATAACTCAAAATCACTCGAGGCACTTGGTAGACATGGCTCATACACATACATACATACATAAAAAAGGTATGTAAGTACATTATTATATTTATCGCATATTATTCTAAGTTCTCGCTTATATTCTGAAGTGAATGTAATGTGGAAATTTTTTATCCGTGTGGTTCATTGTAACATCCGTTGCCGGTATTCGATTCTATAAATAATTTCACTTCAGAATAATAGTAATAACACTTCGAATATTTTGCGATATACGAGTATATAAGAATGTCCTTACCTTTTTTGTTAAATCGGGATTTTGTGTAATTATTCTGCAAAAGATATTTTTTATATGACATTTCTATTTAATTTTTATTTTTTGATTATAAATTATTCAAATTTGTTCACAAATAAGGAATAATTCAATTGCGACAACAAAATATGTTTTTCCTTTTGTATTCAGAATAAAAAATTCGGTTACGCTGCAGCCACACGTTCAATAAATCGCTTTCAATTTCATCACACATTCTGTATGTCAAAATTCCTTGAAATTGATAGTTGTGACACAAATTGATAGTCAATTTCATTTTTTAAATTCCACCGACGAAGATACAACTCAAATTTGTAGCTTCAATCAAGGTGTGCTGTGACTAGCTGTTCTAATTGAAAATTAAATTGCCATATAAATGGATAGGTGAATTTGAAAGCAATCTAGTTTTCAATTTAAAAAGTTTGAGTGTGTTAGTAAAAAACGTGTTAGTGTATTTCAAATGGAATGAAATTGAAAGCCAAAAATTTAACGTGTGGCCCCCAAGTTAGGAACATCAATAAAATATTTTCTTTTCTTTTACTGCAATAGAATTTCAGTACGACGGCAATTTTTTAATTAGTTACAATAACAGATTTTTTTTTTTCAAACTAAATATTGTTTACAGGAATAGTTTTTTTCATTTCAAAAGCCAATATTCAGTTACGTTACTTTCTAACTTGAATTTAATTCAGTTGTGTCTACCAATACTTTAAAATGGTTATTAGAAAT
This sequence comes from Nowickia ferox, assembly GCA_936439885.1. NCBI lineage: Eukaryota > Metazoa > Arthropoda > Insecta > Diptera > Tachinidae > Nowickia > Nowickia ferox. Next base: position 33,769,321 of record OW387027.1, on the reverse strand, counting down.
AAACGAAATCAATTGTTATTACTTATAAAACTATTGTGAGAATTCTATTTACATTGTAATTATGGTTTTTTGTTTATAAATATAAAAAAATCGCACAATTGATTGATAATTGATAGAAAACATAGAATATTGGAATACATAATTAAATATTTGTTGCTCCAACAGATTTTTAACTAATCTATTCTCTCTGTGTATATAAGACTTATAAATATAGGGTTGTTATCCGTCCTCTTTTTCCAAGACACTGTTCTCTTTTTGGGATCACTGTCCTCGAAAAAAGTTAGCTCCGGGAAAGTTTACTTTTTAAGGTAATTTTTCGCTTCTAAATTGCTTGACAAATTTTATTTATTAAAAATCAAGCTAAAACAGAAAATAGTTGGTATTGGATGTCTCGATTATCTTATAAATAACACTGTTCATGAGGGCTGTGGTATGTTGTTTTAAGATGTATTCAAAATATCGATGGAGTTGCGTAAAAAGGGCCAAAATAATATAATACATAGCATTAAGCGAGAGTTCAAAACCTTTATTTTATGAACAAATAAGACATTTTAACCTAACAATGAAAGTTTATTTAAAGTCGGTAGCCGGTCGGTCGGTTTTAAGCTGGTTTTAACAAAAACAATTTGACAGTTGGTTTTAACATTAAAACATTTTAATATTAAAACCATGTCAGTGTGAAAACACTATAAGACTTGGACCACTTTCATAATAAAGAGCACACAAATTTGTTTAAGATATTTTTGCTTTTAATTTTAAAGATACTAATTGCGGGAAAATCCATCTACCTACGAAATTGTGATTCATTCATCCCTTTTTCCCACAAGTGTATATTTTTTTCATTTTTGTAAATTGAAATTAATTTTTTATGCAAAACAGGTAAAAGCAAAGTCACAAGCAGTGGCATAAAAATTAATTTGGAATGGTTTTATTACTTCTCAAGAATTTTGTTTGCAAATCTTACAACAACAAACATAATGAGCGCCAAAAGTGCTTAAAGAAGTAATTTTTTTATTGAAATATGCACAAGTCTCATTTGAATTCAAATACACACAAACCATATTAACAGCGTTCCTTCAGGTATTTTATTGGCAGTTTTGCTTTCATGCAAGCAATTTTATTGTTTGATATTTGTTTCTGCCTCATTTGGTTAAAACTTGATTGTTATTGTTAGTTTGAGTATGTAGGACTTTACCTTTAGTGTATTTTTTATTTGTTTTAATTTGTCGCAATTTTTGTAAAAATAATTTCAGTACAGAATTTTTAATATAAAAATGCATCTACGTACGTTATTTTGATTGAAAATAAAGAAAATACTCCCATACCTGATTACTGTTTTCAATCAGGCACACACAAAATCACACATTTTCCATTCCATTTTATGTACACAAATAATTGTATACAATGGCGAATGATGAATAAATATTCAGAGTATGACTGTATTTTTTTTTAAACTGGATAACTATTAATATTCTGTGTGTGAAAATATTCAGACTGAAAGTATGAGAGAGAGTCAATTAGTTTAATACGCATGTGCTTTTTTATTTGTAGTTGCAGCGTAGTTTCGCTTTTTGCATAAACGAAGTAGAGATGCTCTTGTATGTTGGAATCGGCTTAAGTCATAAGCTACGGTCACACTTGTCAAACATTTGCCCAAAAAAGCGTAACCACTAAATGCTAATGAAAAGTCTTTCAATTCAGACAAAAGTTTGTCAAGTTAAAGAGTAGCCAATATTGTTGGATTCTATGATATGGTGCATTAGTTGTGTTCGAAACTGTTTAATATGATAAACAAGTGTCTGGATCAAAACTTTTTTCATTAGTGTTTGTTGGTTACGCTTTTTTGGGCAAATGTTTGACAAGTGTGACCGTACCTATAGTTGTATGAGAGAAAATATGTGAGCCTACAAATTGTTTTGCTACAATTGAGGTAGTTTACACGGGCATAATTATGCTGGAACAACATACCAGTTTGTTGGCAAATTCGGTGAAGAGAGTGGTTTTGTATTTGGCATCATTTTTCAACCAGCTTCAACCCCGCATTAGCAGCACAGAACCAATACATATGCAAATGCGAAATCACAGGTTCGGCGTTTTTTTTTTAAACAGAGCGTATTTAGATTTAGTTGACCATCGTCGTGGAAACACCAACAAACTTTAAACGACCTAAGGTTCAAAAAAATTTTTTAATTTAACCATTTTTGTTTAAGTTTAATAATAGTTTTTATGTTTCATCGAAGTTATTTCAAAAATGTTTATTTACTTCCTTGTTTTTTCGTGTTGAATAAATCATATGGAAATAACATGAACAAGATTTTATTTAATTCTTATAAAAAGAAGTTACAAAATATAATTGTGGATAGTATACCTATTTAGAACTATAAACATATCTTCACATGAATTCATAAAATATATTAAAAACAATTTTTTAATTTTAATTTTTAGTAAATAGATATGGATTTATTAAAAAAAAATATTTACTGCCTTATTTTTAAAAAATATTTGATGGTTATTCAAAGCTTAAATAACGTATTTTTTATGAATAAGGCAGTTTATTATTAAATAAATACACACGGACTGGACAGTATAGGTTCGATAGTATTACCAAAGGGTAGTAAAACCCTATACTCAGTTTCATGAATTTGGTGATAAATTTTTTTATGGGCCTCCAAAGATTTAGAAAATATGTGCGCCCTAAGAAAATTGTGTCCTCAGTTTTTGGTCAACACCTTATTCAGCTAGCTCTAAACTATCGAACAAATCTTGGTAACATCTTATACCCAAGAAATAGTTATTTCGTACACTCTTTTGTTGCAAGTAAAAAATTTGCTTTCACTTTTAAGAATAACTTATAGGGACTCCTGATTTTTTCCTATCAATATTGACAAAGTTGTAGCTTGACCCAAAAAGATCTGCTTTTCTTTATTTTTTATCTGCTTCCAGAATTAATGAGCCAACTTCCAAATTACAGGCTATTGAAATTCCTCCTAAAATAATTGCCAATTCTTCAACATTTATTATCGCCATATTTCCTCCGCGTATGTTTCGAAATGTGTATAACGAAAGTCAAACGTCAAATGAATAAAAAACACTAACACACACAAAGCTGTGTCTACGTATACATTTTATGTCAGATGAATTAGTCCCGTGTAATTTGGAAAAGAACAAAAATTGTGCGGCTTAAAAATTGTTCTCGTGTAAACTACCTCATTAGGATTATATTCAGTTTTCTAAAATTAAGACTGTTTACTTATGTATGTATATTTTTTTTGAGTACTTATTGTAATTCTGTGATACACACATGTTTCCATTACAAAAAAATGTATTTATGTATGTACATATATGGAAATAAATGTATTCTAAATTCAAATTGCAGCTCTATTAAAAATAAAATCGCTTAATTCTTCTATTGAGCCACACTGATTAACAAAATATATATAACGAAACGAGGTGGAAATGAAACATATATACTATATCAAAGCCCTCAGCACTTTTACAACATGTGCGCTTATGATGGGCTGCACATACACACTACATACAAATTGAGATTTCTAACACGTGGTGAGAATATTAACCTACATTTTTCTTTTACTAATAATCAAGTTCTTAATTTTAATTATTAAAATATTTTTAAACATTTGTTGTGACACAAAATTTAACCTTTTTGCTCTGATTTAACACAGACATAAACATACTCTAAGGGCTAATAAATCAGTCAATGATTATATGTATTTTATTTTTAAATCATGTTTAAACGCAAAATTTAGATTTTCACTCCAAAATTAAATGAATCTTAAATAGCCAAAATTGTGCATTTAAGTGTTGTTTTGAATGATTAAATATAGTTTGAGTTAATTTTCATAAAAACTTAAAATGTGTTTAAACACACTTTCATTTTATCAGTGGCGAATTAAAGTTATTATCAAATTACGTTGAAAGTACGGTAGCACTACAAGATTTCCAAATATTATGGATAGCTTTCCAAAGAACAGCTGTTCAATATAAATAAGAAAGTTGATTTATCAATTTGCAGAAAAGTGAAATAGCAAAAAACACATTTTATGATACAAAAACAGCATCGGAATGCATTTTTCTATTTATATATTACATGATATGAAAATATGTGTTACATTTGTTGTATATTTGCGAAAATTAAACGAAATTCTTTTTAATACGACCACATGATGTACATGTACAAACACACACATGCACAAAACATATGGTATGTTTGTAAAACTTAAACAACACTTAAATACACAATGTTGGCTATTTAAGATTCATTTAATTTTGGGGAGAAAAACAAAATTTTCTGTTTAAACATGATTTAAAAATAAAATACATATAATCATTGACTGATTTATTAGCCCTTAAACATTCACTGATTTATTAGCTATAAGAGCTGGTATACACAAATACAACAATATGTATAGTCTTGTTAGTTCATGAATCATGAACGACCCTGAAGTTGCGTTGTCAACTTTGAAATTTCAAAACGCACCGAAATGGAGAAAAATGCGCACCAATTTTTTTTTTTCAGAATTTCCGTTTTATTCAAAATGCTTAGAAATATGTCAAATAAGCGTTTAATAAACCTGAAATATATTTTATGAATATGGCAGAAAGTATAATACTTTTGTATATAAATAAAAAAAGATAAATTTGTTTGTATTGATTTATACAAGTACATTTTTTTATTTCATAAATTCTATAGAAAATTTTTCAAAAACGGATCAACCATTAAAATTAATAATGTAGTAATGGTAAAGTAATTAAATAAAAAACGTGTTGGTCATTGAGTTTTTGTTTCAACTATGACATTAGTTGAAGTTCTCATTTGTTTAAATGAAAGTTTAACATAATTGGGGTATTCACACCAGTGCCTTAAGTATCATGTCTTAACATTTTAACATAGTTTAATTGTTGTTGTGACTCAAAGAAAAGCGTCATAAAATAATAAAACTTTCTCAGCTATGTTTATTGTTTGTCATGACTACATCTAGAAATGCGTGAGAGTTTACCAAAGGAGTTGAGAGAGCGAGAGAGAGAGTAAGCAATTTACAAAGGTGCTAAAACCAAAATGCAAATAATTGTAAATTATGAGGAGTTGCTAACAGCAGTCATATTTTTTCGTGTTATTACTTTAAAACGTGTTAATTTATGAGTGCCATTTGAATACCCCAAATATGTATCCTAGTTCGTCGGGTGGTTACTGGTTTGCCGCATCAATAATGTATTCTTAATATCTGTGGGGCAAACCAGAAACCACCCGACGAGCAATTCAATTGACTAAAATACCAATACATACATATTTATAAAAACATATTTTACTATCTGTGTACATATATCATCAACAATAAATGTAATTAAAATGTTGAAGGACGGTTCTGGTTAGATGATCCGAATATTTCCGAAGAAACCTTACTTGCTGCCTTTTGCAGTCTCTCCGATGGTTTGTTGAACGCGAAATCAGTGGTGTAAAATGTGTTTTACTAGCTCATCATAGTCGTAAACACAATATTATGCTTAAATGCGTGAAATTATTCACAAAAGTGGATAATGATATAATCAAAAGTGCACAACAAATAAACGTGCGCCTTATTTATACATAAGAGGTCTGATAAAAAAATAACCGTTATTTTCAAATTTCGTGAGTAACGTATGTTCGATTTTCGCATTTTTTTTCTGTTATGTTGGTACACATGTCTGTTATATATGTTGGCAATATCAGCCATTTTGGATTGTCAGTTTGTTTTTGACAGATAAAAAGGTTAGTCGTGTTTTGGTGTGCTCTTCGATTTTTTACTATTCGAAAAAATGGATCAAAGAAACTGTATTAAGTTTTGTGTTTTGTGTTTTAAATGTTTAGTTGAACTATAGTGAATTTTAATCAGAAATAATTTCTTAGTCGGGCTTAAGTTCAGTAATTTCAATTCTTATTGAATGAAATATTTTTATTAATTAATGTGAGTTTCTAAAGAAGAGAAGAAAAATTAAATTACACTATAAGCTGGGGGAAATACCGATATTTTTCTGTGCAGCAACGCACTTCATCAGCACCCAAGTCTATCTACTGGGGTAGAGATTGTTATTAACATCAGCTATTTAACGCAAATTTTCAATGAAATGGAATATGAGAAATATTGTGTATACAATTATTGATTTACCTTTGGCAAACAAACACGGTACATCGAATAAGTAAAAATAATTAATGTGATGATCGTAAAAGATAAGCAAGAATAGTTAAATATACTTAGGTAGAGTGACATAACTTCGTGCTAACCTGAAGAGAAAAATGAAAAAACGGATAAACAGAAAATGAATAGTGATACTTACAAATGTGTTTGTCAAAGGTAAATCAATAATTGTATACACAATATTTCTCATATTCCATTTCATTGAAAATTTGCGTTAAATAGCTGATGTTAATAACAATCTCTACGCCAGTAGATAGACTTGGGTGCTGATGAAGTGCGTTGCTGCACAGAAAAATATCGGTATTTCCCCCAGCTTATAGTCTAATTTAATTTTTCTTCTCTTCTTTAGAAACTCACATTAATTAATAAAAATATTTCATTCAATGAGAATTGAAATTACTGAACTTAAGCCCGACTAAGAAATTATTTCTGATTAAAATTCACTATAGTTCAACTAAACATTTAAAATTGTCTCATAAAAAACAATTTAATTTTTTTCACTTTAAATGTAAACAAACGTTAGATAAAAGACAGTCGTGGTCTAAAGCAGTCTTCGAACACCTGATAATCATCTGGACTGTTAGGGTGACCTGTTATAATTTCGCCATGACATTGATTTGATGTGAATTCGCCTTGCGAGACATATTTTAATCGTGAATATGCTTCGCATGGGAGAAACTGTTACATGTACATAGACGATTTATATACAAAATCAGAGGTACGCGCTTTCATTAGTCGTAGATGCAATAATTAGAGATTATCTTACAAATCTTTTATGAAGAATATTAAGAATCGTACGAGGCTCCTCAATGTTAATCTTATATGAGCCCTATCGGGAATTGTAAAAGAATTATTCGATAAGGATTTGAGGAATTGTACAGTACTCAGCAGGATTTTTATTTTGAAAGTTATACTTATAATATAAAAACAAATTAAATTTTTTATTACTCATTAATAGAGATATGCACGTGAGCATTTTTTACTCACGACACGCACGCTCACGTAGAAAAATATTTTACTCACGCACTTTCACGCAAGAATGCTCTTGAAAATGTTCACGATCTCGCACGCTCACGAATAAAATCATCTTAATCACGCACGAGTGGTTTACAACTTATCACGCTCACGCACGCTTTCGAAAAAGTATATAGTTCAATTTGTATGTTATTTGGGTTGAAAAATAGGTTCTTCGACATACATCGCAGGAGGATTGGGGTTAGGTGTCTCCAAGTCCCATTTTTGTGGACTATTTTGTTGTCTTTTTGGCGACATTGTCAACGGAGCGCCTATATATTAATATTTATTTAATTTTTTTATTTATTTCAGTCTATGGACAGAAGGTCCTTTCAGACAACGATATAAAGGTAACATTTTTAATAACTAAGAATAAATAACTTATATAAATAGTAAAAGATCAACAAAAAATAAAGAAGGCTAATTAATTTCTTAATGAATGTACAAAGAAAGTTATGAAATTAAAGCAAAATTTCAAATAACAATATTATTTTATTACACTTAGAAGAACAAGTTTAAAATCATTTTTCGCAGTGCTGAACTCTATATAAGACTTTGATTCTCTTTGAAATTTAAAGTTAATTTGATTGAGAAACGCGAAAGCACGTGTTAGTGTGCCATTACGAGCATAATTAGTTCGATGAAAAGGAATATCAAACAGCTTAGTTAATCTGAAATTTCTAGGAGGTATAAAAAATGGTACAGCATGAAGCAAGTCATGACAGTTAATGTAACCATTGATAATATCGTAAACCAGAAGGGCGGATTGGAGTTTTCTACGTCCTTCTAGAGTGCGTAGGCCAATAAAAAGGCACTTAGATTCACAAGGAACAGAAATTAAATATGGTAATGAGCGCGTAACAAATTTAAGAAAGATGCGTTGAAGTCTCTTGATACGAGAGATAAAATTTGAGACATGAGGATTCCATATAACAGCAGCATATTCCAACTTTGATCTAACAAAGGACGTATAAATGTATTTATGCGTGTACGGATTAACAAACTCAGAGCAGTTTCTCTTCAGAAAACCAAGCATTTTATACGCTTTAGAAAGTATATACTCAACATGGGCTACAAACGACATAGAACTATCAAATAAAACACCTAAATCAAGTTTAGAATTCGAAGTTTTCAAATTAATGCCATTAATATTAAATATCAGTACAATGGGATTCATGGATCTATGAAATGAAACATGTAAACATTTATTTATATTTAGATGCAAGTAATTAAGTTGGCAACAATTGCTTAAATTATTAGAGCTCATTTTGCATAGTGCGAATATCACTCAATGCATCACATTTCATGAAAAATTTTAAATCATCGGCATATAACAGATATTTTGATTTAATAAAGCAGCGACCAATATCATTAATATATAAATTAAATAATAACGGGCCAAGAATGCTCCCTTGGGGCACTCCAGATGTTTGACGATTGGGCGTGGATTGAAAACCTTCAATATATGTGACGCGCAAAATAGAAAGGGACCTAAGGGTAAAAACGGTTTTGTTCAGGAGAGCCATTTTAAATATTTAAATACGTGTATCTTTGGTGTACCATCACTGAGCGTGTTGGTATTGGTGTCATTTGAAAGCGACACATCTAATGACGTCAGGAACGTATTGGTCAACCTTGAAAGCGCGCGTAGGTCGTCCCTACCTCTTGTTTTGTGTAGTTGGTTTTTACTGTTTTCTACCTAGCGCGCTGTTTCCATGAGTTTGATGTCAACTTTGCTCGCGTTTTTTCGAATCCAGGTTTATTTTCTGAAATTATTAATTGTGAATTATAATAAATACTCATTTATAATTCTTTTAAATCGTCAATATCACTCTGTTAGTACGAAAATTTTGTCACATAATCTTATTATGTTATTCGCGAAAATAATTTAAAACATTCTTACTGACTGTTTTAGGATGAAATGGTAGACGAATTCGAAGAAGTAGATTTACTTTATCGCTTTCCTGATGACGAGGATGATGACGATCACTTCTCAGAATTATCGGATAGTGACTCTGAAGATGATAATATGTACCTTGATAAATCTGATCTTGATTCAAATGTCATGTATCCAGGTATTCCAGAGGAGGATTATCTAGTAATATCTATGGATTATGCTCAAAATGTTAGCTTTCCGTCGGGTCCACAGCAAATAGGAACTCCACACTTTAAATCAGGTCGCAAAACAGCAATTTTCGGAATTACAAACGAACGTCAAAATGTTCAACACATCTTCTATATTGACGAAACCGATTCCATTGGAAAAGGTCCGAATTCAGTAATATCAATGCTTGATTACTACCTACGAGAAGTGCATTCAACTAAAATATTAGTGATATTCGCTGATAACTGTGTTTCACAAAACAAAAACAATGAGATTATACGATATTTACAACACCTTGTCGATACTTCCAGATGTGAGTCAGTTGAATTGAACTTTTTGTTAAACGGACATACAAAGTTTTCACCTGATCGTTTATTCGGAGTTTTCAAATCAAAATATGCCCAAACTAATGTCGACTGCTTCATGGATGTAGTTGATTGTGTTAGAAAATCATCTCGTAATGGATTTAATGTTCCTGTACCTATTCGACTTCCAAACTCAAGTGAGCCTGTTGTTGAGTGGAGAAAATGGGACGAATTCTTTTCCACTAAATATATAACTTTAATTGGAATATCTAAGTATCATCACTTTGTATTTATTGCTCAGTCACCAGTGCAATGTAAACTGTTTGCGAATTCAGCCAGCATAAATGAACACATAAATACATCTGAGTAACAATACCAGTTTCGATGACAAACCAATTATAATTCCGTCACCAGGGTTATCGATGAAGCGTCAATGGTACTTGTATAAAGAGATCCGGGGTTTATGTTTTGACGATTCAAAAAAAGATTCGGTTGCTCCTCTTCCTTTGGTCTCTGGAAATGGAAACGAAGAGGAAGATTCGGTGGAAGTGGACAATCCTCAAGAAGTGGAGGCAGCAGACGTTAAGAAGAAATCGAAAAAAAATAAAGGACCGGTACCGTCAAGTTATTTTTTCAAATTGTTCATAAGGAAAAAAAAATAAATAAATGAATGTTAGGTCCCTTTCTATTTGCGCTTAGAATCGTCGACTTCGATTTCATAAAACGCGCATATCTCTGGGAGGGAACACTTTTGGGGCATGGGATCGGTCTCATTCGATGCTCAGATGTTGTCCACATAAAAAAAAGTGAAAATTTATTATTTTTTACCCTTAGGTCCCTTTCTCAATGGCTGTCACATGTACTGAGCAAACTCTATTAGATAAGTATGACTTAAGCCATAACAAAAAATTGGAATGGAATCCCATTAAAATCAATATTGACAACAGAATGGAATGAGATATTTTATCAAACGCTTTGAAAAAGTCAATGTAAATAACTTCTAACTGGCTACCATGCTCAAGAGCATCTAGACAATATTCACTGAAAAGGGTCAGATTAGTAACAGTTGATCGGCCGGAATAAAAGCCGTGCTGATGCGGAGAAATCCAAGGTTTAATTTGGAAAAATAAAAATTGGAGTGACAAACTTCCACCTACTTATAAATTCCCCTTCTTTCAGAGACAAATTAAAAATAAACGTTAGAGCTGGTATTAAGGAGGTACCCGATTTCTTTAGCAGATAAGTACAGATACCATCACAATCAGATTTTAATGAATTCTTTACCTGAGTAACAGCGTTAGATACATCAGTCTCAGACAAAACTAGGCAGCCAATATTTAATTTGCTAAAACCTCCCGAAGTAGAAACATTATAATTGAACGGTTCAAAATTTGAACTAAAAAATAATGCAGTTATATTTACTATAGATGGAATGTCTGACGATTTTCTTTTAGATTTGACAAAAGTCCAAAACGCTTTGGGGTTACGTATAATTTCTTGTTCTTTCGACAAGAGAAACTGCTTATACAGAAATTTATTTAAAAAGTTAAATTCTCTGCTGTAATGAACAAATTTAGCTTGAGATTCAGAATCACCTATTTCCAAAAACTTTTTATGGATTTTGTTACGCAAGTTTTTTAGCTTTTTTAAGCCATTGGCGTACCAAGGTAGCTTATATGGTTTATTGCATTTGGTTGGAATATTATCTGAACAAATTTTGAAGACATTTTTTATAAAAAGTTCATAGCACTCATGGGTTTTTAATACAGCAAAAAGATTTATCCAATTAATGGAGTCAAACATAGCGTTCAGCACATTACAATTACAAGCATTAAAGTTAAAGTCATTAACCGTGGAGCGTTAAATTAGATATTTATAATACCAAAGCTTGGTGATGAACATTAGGCGGAGAAATCCACAGTAGAGGACTGAAGACCTCATATTTAAGAAAATCAGGTACAAATATAAGGTCCAAAAACCGATTTAATCTATTAGCACAATTATTTACTTGACACAATTTAAGCGCCAATATACTATCAATTAAGTTAATTTCATGACTATGATTTACATTACTGGGTATTAGAAAAGCACTGTCAGACACTTTTGACTAAATAATATTTTTTAAATTAAAATCGCCTAAAATACAAATATTACCATCTACTGTGAAATTGTCACCAAAAGATACCATATTAGATATATGCGCATCATCAGTGCTATTGGGTGGTATATGTATATGATACACATAATAAAAATGAAGAATTTAAATCAGAAATAGAGACAATTAATTGATCAAGCAAATCATTTTGGTAATCGATATTACATAAAGATGAGTTAATTGAAGTTTTTACGGCAATTAATACTCCTCCACCCAACGATAAGCCAGTAGATATATCATTCCTATCTTTACGGAAAACATTATAGAGTTTGGTATCGAAAAATTCAGCATCGTAGAAATCGGAGTTGAGCCAAGTTTCAACCAATACAAAAACATCATATTCATTTTGTGATGTAAAATCAAATATGGTCTTGGATTTGGTTCGCATTCCGGACAGATTTTGATAATAGATTTTAAAATGAGTATTGCTATTAATTATATTGGATTTGCATGTGGCGACGGATTTAGAAAATTTATTAAAGGTCGCACTTTAATATCAGCTGGCCAGATTGCAGGATTTAAAATTTCCTTGTAAAGATTATTGGAAATACCAATTTTAAAATTCACACGTCTTATTTGATTTAAATCAACGTCTTTTTTTACAAGCTTGTAGCAGGCCATATCAGATTTACTAATCTTACATAGCGTCTATACCTGATATTAACTCTGATATAATATGAGAGAGAACGTCGGCAGAATGAGAAGAAAAATATATTTATATTAATATTACTATCTATGTAGGGGAAAACGAACTCTTGTAAATATCATAATATTTCACAATTATCAGGCAGCCGTGCAGTAAACATCTTCGTTTATTGTAATTGTAATATTAGTTTTATATAAATGTTGGTATTTCCTTAATACATCGTGCATAATTAAAATATATCTGAATTTTTTTATCAAAAAGTTTTAATTTTCACTTTAACACACAAAATTCTCTTCACGTATCCATGTATGTGTACGTTTTTTGACAGTTGATATCATGATATTGTTTTCTAAATATATATTATGAAAACAATATTATAATATCTGATATAATACTAATATTGCAGTCCACACGTAATATTATTCTCTGTACTATGAAATTTGACGTTTGCTGATAGAAATATATTTGATATTATATCAGGTATAGACGCTATGTTAGCTGTTTTCTCAACATAATTTAATATTTGATCGGTAGTGACAGTTGGCTTAAATGAAGAAATATGAATCCATTTCTTCTGTGGTATTACATCCAACTCATTAGACGAATTAGCGCCATAAATAGTAGAGCCCCTCTTGTTAAAGCGACTCTGCTCTCTAACATTTACATTGGTATGTTTACTAACATTATTGGCATTTGAGACAGATGGTAAAGAAGAGACAGATAACGCAGACGCTTGAGTAATTTATTACAAGGTTGTTTTTATAATTGTATTTTTGGTGACTCAGTTACTGAAGCTAATGCATTAATATTTTGCTCATTGCTAATGATAGAATTCAGGGAAGGCGGGAGATTGGTTTCAAAACAATTTGTTGTTATCGGTGCATTTAACATGGCAAATGAAATATCCTCTTTCTCAGCAGTAACAGTATGAACATCGCTCAAAACTACAGTACTGTGAGATAATGCATGGCTATCAAGTTGTTGTTGGTTAATTATAACATTTCCATTATTGTTGTTGTTTGAGAACTTGGCAAAATTATCACTCAATAGTTGAAAATTATTTTTTATAGCCGTACTTATGGTTTCTTTAAGCGCCCTCACCATGTTAATGTTGTTAGCTTCAACTGTATCAGACAAAGTTTTATTGAAAGTTTCAAATTTATTTAGAATACCATGTAATTTTTTTAATTCTGCCATATTTCGCTCACACGATTTTTGAACCACATCAATTTTTTTTAGTCTTTCATCATATCTCTTTTCTATAGCCTCAAGCAATTTCATTATTTCCTTTTTCATTTTGTGCTAATGATGATTTAAATTCATTTTTATAGTCAGTTAAGTGTTGTTTGTTTTTGTTTACACCATCTTGAATATCACTTAGGACCAAATCAACATTGTGAATATATTGTAAACAATCATCACATATAAATCGAATAAAATTCTTTGCTTCCAGAACACCAGTGGAATATTGATCCAGGTTAGAACACTTCATAGCGGAGTGATAAACCTTTCTACAGAGACCACTACATCTTATTCCAGATTCACCTCGAATAGAGCCCTTGCATTTAAAGCACTCAGACATATTTTATTATATAAGCTAGTTGATAAAGTAAAATAACGTCCGTTCACTGCGACTGTGTTCACTGCACATTCGTATCGCTTTGTAAGCCAGAGCTTGTAACGCTGAAGAAATTAATGAATTAGTCCCTTTTTTAACCGACTTCCAGAAACGAGGAGGTTACCCATTCACCTGTATTTTAGTAATTTTTTGACGGATTTGAGAAATTCTTTTTTTTTGTCTGGAGGGAAACTTCCAATTTAGTCCTATTTAAAAAAAAAGGGGGAACACTTATCTACTTTTAATGGGATTGCTAGGATACTTATAATACACCTTGCACGCTCATAATGACACAATACAGATGGGCCCATTTATAATCATATTTCACGTGCTTCTACTTAACCGTTTTTTACGGAACTTGACACACACTCTGGGTTGTAAAAATTATACGTTCTGCCATTTAAAAAAGTGGGCGGGGACATCCGTAATTATTACTTCATGTTCTTCTACTTCACCGATACATATTATGTACGTATATACATATTTTTTTCAATTAGTTCTTTTCTTTTAATAAAACACCAAATGTGAATGTACTACTGAGTCAATGTCTACATATGGTCCAAAAATAATTACCTAGTCATATCTATGTGTATGTATGCAAATATGTCAAATAGGTATGAAATGTCACTTAAAGAAAAATGTAATAATAAAGCAAGTGGTTAAGTCTGCAAACTGAATTCAACACGTGCAGTTTAATTTGCTACGGATATTACAGATTGGCGACGAGGTAGAAAAAAAGCAGACTTGAGCTCAATTGATTTTCAATTTATTAATTGATTGAAAGAAATTAACGGCCTGGCCCACGATGTCGACAAGAAAGTTTCTTTCGCTTACTTATATTGAAAACAAAAACAAAATAAGAGAATTTGTTTTTGTTTCCAATGTAAGTACGCGAAAGAAATTTTCTTGTCGACATCGTGGGCCAGGCCGTAAGTGTGTTTCAGAACTTAAGTTATTAGTAAGAATGCCTGATACGGATCCGGCAGGAACTGCATCGAGAAGCAGAGCAACAACAACAGCAGTAGGAGTAACTCATTTAAATTTTGAGGCTTTCGATCAGAAGACAATGACATGGGGTCGTTGGGTAAAACGTTTTGAAATGGCATTGGAAATATATGCAGGTGTTACAGATGTGGTAAGAAAGCAAAAACTCATTTTACATTACATGGGTGCTACAACTTACAATGTCTTGTGTGATAAGCTGCTACCAAAGGAACCGGAAAGTTTAACGTATGATGAAATAGTGGAAACACTAAAAAAACATTTTGATCCACGTCCGAATGAGATATTGGAAAACTACAGATTTCAATTAAGAAAACAGAAGCCAGGTGAGACATATGAAGAATTTTTGACTGCATTGCGTCGTTTGTCAGTAAATTGTGGATTTGGGAGCTTCTTAGACACAGCGCTAAGAAACCAATTCGTATTTGGGTTGAAAAATCAACATGTTCAAAGCAGATTATTGGAAAAGGAAACGTTAACAATTAGTGAAGCTTCAAATTTTGCAAATTCTTATGAAACGGCCGAAAAAGGTGGAGTAACGCTACAACGACAGTTAGAAACGAACGGGGCGTAGTAAGTAAAATACAAGCGAAGAAAAACAAAGGAAAAACGGAACAGAACAATGAAGGAAGAAAAAAAATGTTTTCTATGTGGCAATACTGAACATATGGCGGATAAATGTAAATATATAGAAGCGATCTGTCATTTTTGTGGAAGAAAAGCGCATTTGAAGAAAATGTGTTTTAAAGCAAATAAGTGAGTTGCATTGAGGAAGTTGTTCAGAAAACAAAAAGTGGCTGTGGAAGAATTATTTAATGTGGAGCAAATAAATGCAAATGACAAGTGTAACAAGGTAACTTGCACTTTAACAGTTAACGACAGGAACATAACATTTGAAGTGGATACTGGTGCACCTGTAACATTGATGGGTTTAGAAGACGCAAAGAAACATTTTCCAACGGCGAAAGTGAATTCAGCAGACATTATGTTGTATAGTTACTGTAGAAATCGGATAGATTGCCTCGGATTTATTTGGGTTGATGTTGTGATCAACGAAAAAATTTTTAAACAGAAAATTTATATTGTCAGATCTGATAGACAGCCATTGCTAGGTCGAGATTGGTTGCGATCAATAAAAGTAGATTGGTCCTCCATATTTAATCAACACCTTGGTGTAAATAAGATTGAATAATGCAATGAAACGAGTGGTTTTGATGTAAAGATGTTGGTTAACAAATATCCAATGGTATTTACGTCTACCCCTGGTAAAATAATTGGGTTGCAAGCGAGATTATATATGAAACCCGAAGCTAAGCCGAAGTTTGTGAAATCAAGGCGAGTCCCATTTCCACTGTGGGAAAAAGTGGAAAAAGAGCTGGAAAGTCAAGTAGAGCCACTGTTGCCAATTCAGCTATTTTACCGTCAAATCTAGCGATTTTTAAGTATATTTTGCGGGAAAAATTATGATCTAGCTATTAGCGGGAATTCTAGCGATTTCTTGTGCATCATAATTCGCTTTCAAATGTGAGCTTGTTTATAAGCAGTATAGAAAAAAAATAATTGAAAAGCGCCAAAACAATGCAGGTTTTAAATCTATCCATCTTGAAAAGATTACATAAGTAAAAACGTTTATTTTTTAATCCTTTTAGATTTTGTTTTTGTGAGCAAAAATGTAGTACTCCAAACTGGGAAATCGCCATACAAAAATCAGCAGGTTTGGCAGCGCTACTTTTACTCCATAATAGCAGAAGCTTGCTTCATTCGAGGCAATTTTTTTTACTGGGAAAGTCCCGAATTCAGTACTTAGCAAATTAGGTATCAATTCTACCAACGCAAATACTAATGTTGAAATTTGTTATTAAATTTTTAGTTAAAAATAATATCGCTTATAATTTTTTTAAATATACGTATAATGAATATGCCACTTATATGTTTATTAATAAAATAAGCCTTTTATTAACCTTTTACATTGCTTTTATGTGATAGTTTATAAAATAAAAAAAAAATAAAACAAGTTACCATAAATTTTTTTAAAAAAACATAAATAAATTTGTTTTTAGCTTTATCGCTAAATTCAATAATTTTGAAATTTAGCTATTTTCTTGTCAGCTTTAGCGATATTTGTTGGAAAAAAGTTGGGAACAGTGAGTAGAGCAAGGACTGTTGGTGAAAGTTGACAAAAGTGAATGGGCTGCACCGATCGTAGTAGTGCCAAAGCCTGATGGGTCATAGTACGTTTATACGTACGGCTTATTTGCAAATAAAACTGTAAATTGTTGCCATATTATTGTTTTTATTGCGACTTACTAATTCAGAAAACTATTCACGTTTAACGCGCTATTTCCAAATAAAATGCTTGAGGTTGCCACACTTACAAATGTTTGCTAATAAAAAAACAATAAATTGATAAATATTGCACAAAAAACATTGATAGAAGAAAATTATGGCAATAAAAACAAATTATTATTTGTTGGTTTATACATTTACACAATTTTTTTGTAAACATAACCCTACAAGAAATGAATGACTGAAACTAACACAAACGAAATTTTTTCACTAACACATTTGCAATAACTTTCCACCGAATTTAAGAGTGCCAGTCAATTGACTGGTCATTTTACCGATAGTGATGACCGACACATATATAAATTATATTTGCTCCTCTCTAACATGTATGTTAGAGTGAAACATATAGTGTGCATATACCAAAACTTTTAAGATATCGCATTTTATTGTAAAATGCGTTCGTTCGGTCTGTGCAATTAAAATTTATACAAGTACTAAGGGAGTTAAGTAGCAACAATAGTGCATAAAATAAATTGAAAAGTTTCATTTAATTAATACATTTATGCATTTCTTTTTAAAATTTTAGATATTTACAAAAAGCAAGGTTTGCTGGAGCTGGAAAAAAGCATGAAGAAGACTAGAGTGGTACCACCTATATTATTTTGTGTTTTAGATTGTTTATATAATTGTATATTAATTATTTCTTTATTTTCTTATAATAAAAAACAATTAAAATAACATAAAAATTATGTTTATTTATTTAAAAGTTTCATTTTACCAGTTTCTATGTAAACATTGACTAGTAATCGTTGACCAGTTTCTACGTAACCATTGACTAGTCATAGTTTACCAATGCTTATGTAATCAGTGACTGGCAAAAAAGAAGCAGAGTAAGCAGTTCAGATATATGTGTTTTAATTGAGTGAAATTAATAAGTAAGAGAGAGATAAAAAATCACACCTACACAAATGTTTTGGTCATTTTTTTCACCAAGCCCTTAATAAACTAACTGGGGACTGTGACCACAGTTTCGGTGATCGCTACTAGTCAAATGACTAGTCAATTGACTAGTAGTTTTCTTGTAGGGAAGTAACATGTCTATAGAAGTGCTACCAAGTTTTTATGCATTTACAATTCCGTATAAACAGTGAGTTAATTTATTTGCAAATATTTTTATTTGCAAATAGTGCGTGTATAAACGTAGTATCAGTTCGTATATGCGGCGACTACAAAGTGACAGTAAATCAAAATCTATTAGTGGATGAACATCCATTACCAACAATTGAAGAACTTTTTAGTAGAATGGCTGGTGGCACCAAGTTCACTAAAATAGATTTGTCAAGAGCGTATTTGCAACTAGAGGTAGAGCCTGCAGACAGAAATATTTTAACACTTAGCACACATAAAGGGTTGTTTACACCGACACGGTTAATGTTTGGGATAGCTTGCGCACCGGGAAAATGGCAGAGATTGATGGAGCAACTATTGGGAGATATGGAAGGTGTGTCCGTTTTTCTCGATGAATCAAAATAACAGCGGCTGATGAAAAAACTCACATGCAACGAATTGATCAAGTATTGCGGCGTTTGGATAAACACAACATGCGAGAAAATTTAGCGAAGTCCGAATTCATGAGAGAACAAATAGAGCGCTGTGGCTATGTAATAGACAGAAATAAGGAATAAGGCCAATGAAAAGTAAGATAAATGCAATACACAATATGAAGAAGCCAAAGAATAAAGATGGGGTAAGATCGTTCCTTGGACCCATAAACTATTATGGTAGATTTGTGAAAAATTTACTTAGTATAGTATATCCACTGAACAATCTGTTGCGAAACGAGACTCCATTTGAATTTGATGTAAAATGCGAGAAGGCATTTGATGAGGTGAAGAAGCAAATGCAATCGAATGTATTATTAACACATTATGACCCGAAGAAAATGGTGGTATTGGCTGTGGATGCTAGTCCCATAGGTGTGGGTGCGGTGCTTAGTCACTTGTTTGAAGATGGTTCGGAAAAGCCAATACAATTTGCATCGCAGACGTTAAATACCGTTCAGCAGCATTATAGCCAAGTAGATAAAGAGGCGTACGCAATAATATTTGGTGTGCGCAGATTTTATTAATACCTACATATGTATATGGCAGGAGATTTATTTTGGTCACTGACAACAAGGCAATTTCACAAATATTTTCACCAAAGAAGGGTATACCGGTGTTGTCTGCTACCAGAATGCAGCATTACGCTATTTATTTGTCACATTTCGATTATGAGATTCGTGTAAAGAGATCTGAAGAGAACGCGAATGCAGATGCTATGTCAAGGCTGCCAGTGGAAGGAAAGAATAACAATGTTGATGAAATTGACATAATCGAAGTGAATGCTATTGAAAATTTGCCAGTAACAGTCAACGAATTGGCAGAAAAAACAAAAATAGACAAAGAAGTGAAAACTTTACGTGAATGCCTTTGTATGGCAGAAATTGTAGCGGAGGCGATCGTTTTGGGGTACCGCAAAAAGAATTTACTCTTCAAAGAGGATGTGTTTTAAGGGGAATACGTGTATACATCCCTAAAGTATTACGAAAAAAAAAGTTCTTGAAGAGTTGCACACTGCTCATTTTGGAATATCGATAATGAAAAGTTTAGCGAGGGCGTACTGTTGGTGGAGTGGCATGGACAAGGATGTTGAGGAAATGGTGGCGAACTGTGGGCAATGCAAGTGTTCTTGGAAAGTATTTGTTTGTGTTGGTGGATGCATATAGCAAGAGGTGCACATCATCCCGAATATAACAACAGAAACGACCATTAGGAAATGTCGGGAGATTTTTGAAACATTCGGAGTTCCGAAAATGTTTGTAAGCGATCATGGCACGCAATTAAACTCAAATGAGTTTCAGCAATTTTTGAAAAATAATGGTATACAATACAAACAAGGTGCTCCATACCATCCGTCAACAAAAGGGCAGGCAGAAAGGTTTGTCCAGACCATAAAAAACAAACTGAAAGCGGCAAATAGTACTACAGCAACAATAAAAGAGGATTTATTGCAAGTTTTAATGGCCTATAGAAGAGCCATACATCCAGCCACAAATAAATCACCAGCCATCTTAATGTTTGGTAGGAAACTGCAATCGCGGTTGGATTTGTTATTACCTTCTAATAAGGTAGAACTGAAATCGAAACCATCGGAGAAAAAAAATTCGAAGTGGGTAAAAGAGTTGCTGTGCCGGACTATTTATCAACGGTGAAATGGCGTTATGGCAAAATATTGGATATATTGGGAGATTTACATTATAATGTATTATTAGACGACGGCGTAAGTCAATATTATTACATGGAGAGGCCTCAACCTACGCCAGTTCCAGAAACAGAAGATAGAACAAAGCTAGAAAAGGGTAAAGTAAACCGAGAGGAAGTCATTACAACTCCTGAGAACGTGGAATCAGATGCTGAAGATTTCGAAGGGTTCGAGGAAGTTGAGAACGAAGGCGATAAGAACCAAGTGGAAGATACAAGAGAGAAGCGAATTCCGCAATATTTACAAGAATACTCAAAATAATTTTATAGTTCTTTATGTAACTGATTTTATTTAATTTACATACAGATGTACATATGTATATCTATACAGTAATATGAGATTCATTTATATTTAAATATTGTATATCTTGAATTTAAATTTCATTTGAACATTGATATGGATTTTGTAATAAATTTTGTTGGGGGAGAGATGTCATATCTATGTGTATGTATGCAAATATGTAAAATAGGTATGAAATGTCACTTAAAGAAAAATGTAATAATAAAGCAAGTGGTTAAGTCTGCAAACCGAATTCAACACGTGCAGTTTAATTTGCTACGGATATTACAAGTACCAACGGCAGTAGTTGATTTTCAATAACATGCACATGTTAAATGTCTAGAGCAAAAAAACATTTTCTGCGGTACAATTCGTCTGGTACTGGTGACAAAGGCGCTGGTGAATCACTAGTGTTTCTCAATTGATATTTCCTACATACTCGTAGCATCTCAAAAACATACATAGGTACAGTTACATATGTACCTACGAAGGAATGTTATCTCGTGAGAGCGTGAATCACGCGTGACACGATAAGATCACGACATTTGCACATCTCTACTTATTAATAAAAAACTTTTCTTCATTTATTATTTAAAGCATCTTATAGCTTTGCTATTTATCTCACGACACAGGAGCTAGGAAGTGATTTTCGTAACAAAAATAATCGACACTATATAAATTTATTTTTGTTTTGATTTCTTTGTACTTAAAACCAGAGTACGAAAATAAACGAAATAAATTGTTTGAATTTGTTTTGTTTCGTTCTTTGAAGAGAGTGACACAAAACTAAAACAATGAGAAGGATGGCTCAATTTGTTTTTGTACTGTTTTTGCACATGAGCATAAATCAGGGAACACAGCCGATCAGCTGTAAGCCGGCAAACAGCCGCCGCCGTCCACAAACAGTTGGGCATGTTCTGACACTCGCAAATCGCATAACATATGCGATTGCGACTTGAGCTCGCAAGAGAGGTGTTCTGCAAATCGCAATCGCAAGACTCTTGGCGAATGTAACAATCAAGCTTAAGGCGGGATGTTAAGAATGAGACGATTCGGTGTTCTGGTTGCCGGCTCAAACTCAATTGGGATGGGTTCTTGTCTCTGCCTATTTTAATATAGCTGTGTTACAAAAAAATAAAGAAAAAAAAATAACTAAAAAAAAACAAAGGAACATAAAAGTAACTATAACACCGAAGTAACAAAAAAAAAACGAAATCAAAAGAGAAAGCCTATCTTACCCACCCTACCTTTGAATACCCCGAGGCCCATAAAACCGAGTATTCCCATAAAAAAAACTATGTTCCTTTAATTCACCTACCCAATCATTAATGAAATTAGGTTAACTTCATTTTTTTTTTAACTATCAATTACAAATTTATTTTTTTTTTATATTAGTTAAACACATTATTTAAAAGAATTCTCTTTTTTCCAATTAATTAAACAAAATCATTTAAATTAAAAAAAAAATAAATAATAATAATACAGAAAATTACCACAAAAAAAAATAGAATCCAAAATTATTAATAACTTGTAACTAACTCACCCTTTTCCTTGCGTTGAACAGAGCTGTCTTCATCCAGGATCAGGACTTCCGGTATCAAATGCTTTTAGCTTTATTTCCGGATTACAATTCAAAAAAAAAAAATTATGATAATAATTTTGTTCTATCTTTTTATGGCATAAGAACAAAGTTAATTTTTTTTTTCTTTTGAATAATCATCAATGAAAGTTAAGTGAGAAAGAAAACAACAAGAATCTTGAAAATAAATAATTATGACAGTTAAATTAAATTGTGAGTGAGAAAAAAAAATTATGTCTAAGAAAAAAAATATAAAGAAAAAAAAATAGACAATTGTTCTTTGCCTTCAATAATAAGAGATTAAGAAATATCTGTCGTTATCTCAACGATTTGATTTTTTTTAATCAATAACACACAAAAATTCCCAGCTTCACTATTCATTTGATTTTTAGAAGAAAATAGCTCCGGTCATAGAATTTTAGTAGCTCAAAAAAATCCAGAGGCTAATAGCGGAAAAAAATCCTTTGGCATCAGTGAAGAAAAAAAAAATTCACCGGTTACATCACAAAAGAAATACCAAAATCAAACTTTTGCTCAACCTAACAGAAATCTCTATACATACCAACTATATCAGTCACCGGTCTCTTGTAAAAAAATTGCACGAACTATATGCCTTAGTATGCCTTTCCTTTATATTTTTTTTTTTAATAATTAATTTTTTTTCTTTCTTACTACAGCCAATTTTAATTTAGAATGAAAATTTTTTTAAATTTCATGACATAATAATTTTCATGAAACAAGCCACTTTGATTTAAAGCAAACAAAAAGAACAAGTTTAAAAGTAATCAAAAATCATCAAGTGTTCAATTTTTAAACAAACGTCACACGAATTCAAATCGCAAGAGTATACTGAAGTGAACTAATGAATTTAGCCAAACTTTAAATAAACACTAAAATTGTTAATAAATGAAGTTAAATATGTTTTCTTTTGATTTTAATGAAAACTGGTAATAGTTTCGTAATATTTTTATTATAAAACTGAAATTTACAGGCATGTTCTGACGCTGACATGGTTTCAAATCACATGTGAGTTGCAAATCGCCAAGAATGTTCATATTGATTTAGGTCAGGTGTTTATTCAAATAGTCAATGTATAAGTAAAAAATGCAAACACAAAATCAACAAAACAAAAGAACATTTTATGAATTTAAATTTTATAATAAACATTTTACGAAAATGTTACTATTTTTGATTAAAACAAAAAAAAAACATATTTAATTTTATTTACGATTTAAAAAAGCACACGTAATTTAGAGAAATGTATGAAATCTTAATTTGAGTCCGTAGAACGATCTATATAATTCAATGTTTAAAGATGATTTCATGTAAATTTTGACCGCGGATACGTCTGAAATGGTTCATACGCCGAATCCAATTTTGGCATGTTCTCTCCAACATATCGCCCGGTATCTCAAGAATAAATTCTTCAAAATTGTCTTCCAGTGCGTTAACCGTTGCGTCCCTATAGATATGAGCCGCAACATAGCCCCACAAAAATTAGTCTAATAGTTTTTGGAATGCCCGAATCCAAGGATCGTCGATAAATGGACAATCCTGGGCTTTTTCCTCAGCACTATGGGCTATAACATTCTAAGTCTTTTTTGTGATTAGTGGTTTTATTTGTTCTTTGAAAAATGAAACAAGTACTGCCATATTCATAAAAAATATTTCAGGTTTATTAAGCGCTTATTTGACTTATTTCTGTGGGAACTTTTTCAAATAAACCTGTAGGTAGTCTTTTAACAAATACATAGACTAAATATTATTAGCGATTTAGTTTTATATTAAATATTTTTTTTATTTCTTTTGCTTTTGTAGCATAATATATAAATATGTTCATAATATAATAAAATTTATAATAAAAAATATAAATTGTAAATACATTTAAGAAATGAATGTTCAACATTCATTGCGGAATGAACAAAGATAGAATCATAGATATATCTATAAGTAGGAGAGATAATATATGTATATATAATTATAGGTATACATACATTACATTTTTAATAATGCAAATATAAAAATTAAAATATAACTGTAATAAAAAAAGGCAAATCATAGACATAACAAATATTAAATTTCTTTTAAAGCTAATAAAGATTGACGTAAATATTCGTATTGGTTTTTCGCATGTTTTATTTCCAAATCGGCTAATTCGGTTAAACTGTAAGTAGGTTTTTTATATTGCAATTCAAATCAAATTTTATTTTGTTAAAAAAACAACAACAACAAGAAAATACCTTTTCTTAAAAGCCTGGACGCGGCGATTTCGAAAGCCCACTAACTCTTCTTTTCCGCAAGCCGACATTTTTTCAAATTTTTCACATGCTTCATTCTGTGCAGCTTCAGCCTGTTATTTAAAGCAATAAATAAATATATTGTATTATATGTATATTAAAGAAAGTAATAACATACGTATGTATGTATGTATGTTGCATGTACATATGTAAAATATTTGTAATATACGAAGTCAAACGTTTAGCTGATTTTATTAACTACACCTTAAATTCAATCAAAACATGCTAAGTATTAACAAATTAGGTGCTAAATATATTGTTTATGTACATATCAGCGATCAGAAATGAGTAGTGAAAAAGTGAGTAGAGTTGAATCATGACTTCTAATTTCTTGTAATTATACGCACTCATACTTATTGTAATGTTGTCCAACTTCATATTCAGTCGAAAGTTTGAAGTTCTCATCGAACTCATACTTAGCAACATTTATGACGATCTGATTTCGACTCTCCTTAACTCAATGTCTATAGACGATGCAAAATAAGTATGGTATGGCAAAGAGAACTTCGCATACGAAAATTAAAATACTCATTATGAGCAACGTTACCGTTTTAAAATTTCAAAAAGTGCCACAAAAAGTGGATTTTTAAAAAAAAGCTGGCACCAAAAAGGGGATTTTAAGAAAAAAAAGGGGCAACCTTAAAAACAAGAAAAATTAAATCAATCTGCTTATTTTTATTTTTTTCAGTCTGTTAGACAACTTATTTTCTAATGATGCCAATTTAGAAAGAAAAACGCTCAGCGGAAGCACTAGCACAAAGTAGACCAGAGGTGACACAGGACGGAAGATAATTGTGTTTTTAGAGGTCTCCCTCACACAGTCATCAAATCCTCTTTACTTTTTCTTTCGCGTGGTATTATTTTAAAGTAATTACATTTTATTCCTTGTGGTCTCATTCGCAGACTAGTTTTTGTAAATAAATGGTAAAAATTAATATTTACGAACGAAAATGCTTAAAACGAAGTCTCTAATCATTCGAAAACAAATTTTAATCACTTTATTAATACTAATAATCCTTTTCGCATTGTGTTTTTTAATTCAATACCACAAATTCCTCCATTTCATTTTGTGCAAATGTTCATGTGCTCAAGTGTATTTTCAATTTATGCTTTGTGGTCTCATTCGTTGTTTGCTTTTTGCAACTTGAAGTTAAAAATTAATATTTTTGGAGGAAAATGTTTAAAATTGAGTTTGTAAGCATTTGGAAACTAATTTTAATCACTTTTATAATACTAATAATATTTAACACATTGTTTTATTTAGTTCAACACTGCAAAATCTTTCATTTAATTTTGTAAAAATGTTCAATTGTTCATTTCACTAAGTACACATTTTCTGTTGTTTGTTTTGATTATTGTACTAAAAATATTCAATAACAAACACACTATATTTGTCCCTTTTTAACAGTGATCAAATCAGCGGATTTTAGCTTTTTTCATAAGTCACTTTCTACAACTCTGGTCTACTTTGTGGCACTAGTATGCAGAAAACTAAATATAATGATTATAAATTTTTTTTTTACCAAGCAATTTGAGAAATTGCTTTTTTCATACCAACATCTCAAGTTGAGATATTTTGAAAATTGCATCTCAGCTTTTTTATGCACTTAGCTTTCTTATACGCGTAACTTTTAAGCTTAAATTAGTCGTGCCATAGCCATAATGTCATAGCCATAACCAAACCAAAATTCAATTAGTTTGGGTATGGCGTTATGGCGAGTCACCTATAATCAAATACAGTGTAGGTTATCGCACGTCTTATTGAACCTTAACTCTTTTACAAAGACCTCAAGTTCACTTATTATCCTCGATTTAGAAAAATTAAATCGGTTTCGGTTTACAGAATATGGCCACATCTTACTAAAAATGAAAACAATTTCAAAGTAGTTAGTGTCCTTCCTCAATTGATTTAATAAATAAGGTATCTAAATAAATACTTCCATACAATCAGTCTTTTATCGCTTCTATTAATTCTTGACAAAATTTCACTAAATAATTTTGACTAAACAAATTTTTGAAGTATATAAAAATTTGAATAGGAAAAGTTGTTTAATATATTATCTGTATGTATTTATATTTACATATCCATACAGACAGAGGTATACGAATACAAACAAGCGAGGGCATAGTAATTATTCGAAAGATATGCATAAGGTTACAACGTATGACAAAAAAAGATTTCGTATAAGCTTGCTTACATATCAATAAATATATTAAAGCAGCATAACTTTTATAGGTATTAATAAAACCGAAAGTACGCAAAAGGGCATCTTCATTCAGTAAAAAGTATCAAAAAGTGGCAAAAATGAGAAAAAGTGCCAAATTTGGGTGCATTTTGTAAAGGTAGCACAATAGTATCCAAGCAGTTGAAAAAGTGGCAAATTGATACTTTAGTAGCACCAACGGTAACGCTAATTATGAGGTTATGTGTTAGCTCATTAAGAGGTTACATAAGTGTCTGTTTATACACCTCCTTGCAGTCGGTGTAGCTAGCGAATGTCTACCTATTTCGTTAACTACCAATCGTTACCATTAACTACTAGCCTAACTATATACTAGCAATGCACACGACTGATGATTTTAACATGGGGATGACATTTACGGTATTTAATTTCCACCATCTGCATAACCCTTCGTTAGTAATTTCGGTATTCAACACAATTAATTCTATTGATAAAACAATTAATTATTGATACATTTTTCAATTAATTGTTCTCTTTTTATGCGATGTTTTAATTGATTTTTGCTGCTCATTTTACCTTTCTAAGAAAAACACTTTTTTCCCTAAAAATTACACGTTCACTGACCACGAACTTCCAATTGTAACTAACGCCATCACAAAATCAAAATAATTGTGTACTTAAAATAATTTTTTTTGTTGATTTTCTTTGGAATAACAGGAAAATTTTTTTCCTCATTTCCACCGCATTGTTGCCATTTTAGCATTTTCACTGCCACATCTGGCATTTTCATTAGTTAAAAAGCATTCAACTTTCAAAAAAATTCTGCTAGATGCTTTCTGGCAGAATTTGTTGAAAATAAAAATTGTAATTTGTTAAAAAAATTCTTCTGTATAGAGGATTTTTCTCATAAATCTACATGTATTGCAGGCTAAAGGTTCCCTGATGATCTGCAGTAGCAACAGTGAAATGGGCATGGGATCCAGCTAACCCCTGAATAATGAATTTCAATGTATTTGTAAAATATTTTGGAATTATTTTGTAAAAAATTTTAAACGTAATTGTAACATTTCCAAAAAACACCAATTATTAACTATTTTATATTTGTATGTGCTCTAAAAATACCTGCAAATACTAATAAGTTTGTATAAACATGAAATTCAAAGCCATTTTAATAATTTTTTCTACATTTAAATCTGGCATTATACTTTTCTTCTGTAGAACATTTTAGCCCTTTCAGTCCCCACCTACACAAACGTGTAGGTAAAAGTAACGTATTTTGAAGAGAGAGTTTTATTTATAAATATCTAATTTTTCTTACTTTTTTATGTGTTTACATGTTACGTGTTATGTATTTTTCGTTCTCTTATAAGTTTTTGCGAGATTTACTTTAGGATTTGTGTGTACGCGTGCAGAACAGGTGATCATGTTTCACAGTGCGGGAGACAAGAAAAGTAAGTATCATTATTTTGTTTAAATTAAACTATTTTGTTATGATTTTGCAACAAAAGCATCATATATTTAAATTATGTCGAAATATTTTAAAATGCACAAAGCATTTTTGTGTTTTTGTAAGATCTAGATCAGTTTTCCGATATCTTGAGTAATCAGAATATATAGAGCTGAAATATTGCGCCATTTCCACAATTGTTGAACATGTAAAAAATTGTTTTACAGCAATCGACAATTTTTACGTTGGAAATGTGCCACATATTCCAAAAATTGTCGATTGCTGTAAAACAATTTTTTACATGTTCAACAATTGTGGAAATGGCGCAATATTTCAGCTCTATATAACTGATAACGAATTTGGAAAGAGGACACATTATTCTTATATAATCAATCAATAACTAAATTTTTTTTTAAATGTTCCATACATCAAACCAGTAACAAACCGACGATATCAATGAGTGAAAGAGTCAAAAGGCGAACTCTTGCATTACTTGTGGCAACTGTAGTAGGTAGTCGAATTTTCGTTAGGGAAATACCTAACGATTTTGAGTCAATTTCCACTTTAAAAACTGCAGGGTTTATACTAGTTATAGTTGTAGTATCCCTGCAATTTTAAAAGTAGAGATTGACTCAAAATCGTTAGGCGTTTCGCTGTTGTTGTTATGTAATTTTAAGTGAAAGGTAAAATGAGTAGCGGAAGTGAATTAAAACGTCGCACAAAAAAGAAAAAGAACCATTAATTGAAAAATGTATTAATAATTAATTGTTTTATCTATAGAAAAATTAATTGTATTGACTAGCGAAATCACTGACGAAGGGTTAGGCAGATGGTGCCAATTGACTACAGTCAATGTCATCCCCATGTTAAAATTATGTCAGTCGTGTGCATTGCTAGTAGTTAGGCTGGTAGTTAGTAGTAACGATTGGTAGTTAACGAAATGGCTAGACATTCGCTACCTACGTCGACTGCTGGGATATAATTATTTTGCTGAAATTAAAAATCAAACTGAGGTGATTTATGAGTGTGAGTGTGGTATGAGTGTGATGTCGACGTCGCATTTATATTTATTGCAACCTATATTTATAAATCAATCTTATCGTGAGTATGAGTAAATCAGAGTAGTTGAATTTAAACGATGTCTACTCATTTATATTTAAAATTGCATGAGTCAGTATGAACAGCGAACAAAAGATGCATTTCCGATCACTGGTACATATGTACATATGTATGTACATATCGTTCATTTACTCAAACAACGTCATAACTCAAAAAACCAATTTCCCACAAAACTAGTTTGAAGTTTTTTATTTACACACAACTTAATGGAAACAGAAAGTTTTATTTTTCTCTCAAGAGTTGAGTAAACAATATAGTTGCGTGAAATTTTTACGCAATATGATGAAAATCCAATTTTTGAGTTATAACGTTCTTTGTGTAAATGAGCGATATGTTAAAGTATGTGCACACTTGGCAAACATTTGCCCAAAAAGCATAACCACTAAATAATTAGGTATTTTATTTATTTAGTTTAGATAGTGTATACTTACGAAAAACTTTTTGATTCAGATACGTGTTTGTTAAGTTAAACAATTTCCAATAATTCTATTCTATGACATTGTCTATTAGTTATATATGAAACTGTTTAACTTAATAAGCAATCAAAATGCTTTTCAATAGAATTAGGTGGTTACGGTTTTCTGGAAAAATGTTTGCCAGGTGTGACCGTACCTTTACATAAGTTGTCACTAGAAATTTTTATTTGTGTAAAATACTACATGATATGAATACTTGTGGACCTAGATATGTATGTAAGCATTGTAAATATATTTTTATGATTTAGTTTATCATTGTATGTATCTGTGTATAACATAATTTTCAGACTGGGTTATTAACAACATTTAATGATTAAGTTTAGTTTACATTAAATTACATACTGTAGAAAACCATATACCTCTTGAACTTCCAAAGGCTGCAGATATAGTTTTTTGTTTGTTTTGTTTTATGGAAAAGAGCATTTAATTATTTTAATTTTGAAATTAAATTTAAAAGAAATTATAGTGATGCATAAGAATTTTGTGTACAAATTTTCAAACTTTAATAGAAAAGAAACAAAGATTTTTAAAAGCCTTTTCACTAAAATAATAAAATATTACAACGTACAACAGAAATAGAAATGGCACACAATTCAGAAATATTTCAAAACACTCTTGTATGTACAAGTATATCATGATAAAAAGGAAGTATCAATATCAGGCATGTTCTGAAAATCACATTTTTCAAATCACATGTGATTTTAAAAGTAATAATAGTCATGCACATATTTTTTCACTATTTTTTTAATTTTTCTATTGTATAGAACATCAAATATCATTTCTGGAAGAAATTTATCGTATATGATTTTAAAAACATCCGCAAGACTATTATTACTTTTAAAATTACACTGGCGTACTATGTTTTTATTTATTCAGGCGGCTCCACTGTCCGTCCTTGGTAGGTATTTTAAGGCTAGGTCTTCCACAACGTGCTCTTTAAAACCCACACTAACCCCGAAATCTGATATGCAAGGCCACATCAACGCGTGCGCGCCACACTTATGTATATGACCAGTACCTGTGTTCTGTAACTGGCGAGAAGTTTTCGCGTTTAGAAAAATCAAACAATTATAATGGTTGTCCTATTTCCCACAGGCTGATTCATATAAAACCTGAACTAACTAAGTTTTTTGTTACTCATCCTGTATTTCAGAGAATGATATCTAGGGCAAAGTAAATTTATATCAAGTATATGCAACTACTCAGGTGATTAATTTTTTTCTCGTTTCGTGGCAATGCATGAATGTCAAAAGTTGTTTACAATTTACGTACGCCATTTTGTTTTGTTTTGCTTTGTTATACACAATTGGGTATACTGACAACATATGTGAAAAAGTTTAAATAAAATTTTACTTAAAAAATGTGCTACAAAACATTTAAAAATAATTATATTTAATTATTAAGGTACATATGTATCTTTTATTATACTTATTTCACATATTAAAGGTTTATCAATTAATAAATTTACTTTGGTTTTGTCTATCCATACATTTTCTTTTTGTTGTATGCAGATCTGGGACTATTGCATTAAATAAGCAAATACATTGACCATTTTCCCACAATAAACCAAATCAATGCAAATGCAAATTTATTACATTAGCACTAATTTTAATAATATTAGTGCAATATTTTTTTTTGCATTTTACTAAAATCCCTTCAAAGACATTCATCAACATTGCATTGTTACTTTTAGTGCACTATTTTTTGCACCACTAAACACATTATGAATAGTATTATTGCATTATCAGTGAAACATATAGTACAAGATACAACGTAAATGTGTACATACATAAAAACATACGTACATACATAAATATGTAAATTTTTTCCTATGTACATATCGTCATCTAAGAGGAAAAATCATATCACTATTTTTTTATAATTTTTCGAGAGAAAGACAAAACTTGATGAAATTGTTCCAAGCGGTAGTATTTTTCGTTTATAAAATCACCATTTTTTAAGATATAACTTTACAATAAACGAAAACCTAAGTTCTGATCTTTTGTCAATTGCACGGTTTTTCAAATAAGCTCGAGATGCAACGTACTTGAAGTATGAAACTTTTTATTTTTTTTTAAATTGGTTCTGTAATCTAGTTTGTATTTATGTTGACAGTTTTTTTTCGTTAATTTGTATGTACGTACTTATAAAAGTACCCTCAATGAACTTTAGTGTATTTTATATTTTTTATTTGTGCTATCTCCTAAAAGTATTTTCACGTTTTATTCAATTTGACTGTGTACAATATGTGATAGTGCAATAATATTGCATTACTTCATGATGTGCTTAGTGGCAACACAAAATTAGTGTATTTTTTGTCATGCGATTAGCTGCTAATGCAATATTAATCCCTTACTTTTAAGAGATTTTATTTAAGTTCAAAAAATAGTGCACTACAAGTATCAAATTTAAATTTGCACTAAAATTTTTGTTTTTTAATCAGTGCTTATGCAAAAGTAATGCAAGTTGCCCAGGTCTGGTTGTATCCATCTGTTTTTGACATTCATCCATTATTCTTACACAAACAAATCGCCTGTTGTTTTTGTACTTTCTTAGTTGTTGTAGACCTGCATATACTTTATATAAATATGCTTTGATCTAGGGAAAGGATTTTCATGTAAATACATGTTTTCTGTCGTTGGTCGTAGTTCAACGTAAATAAAATTTCTTTGCGAATCAACAAATTTGCGACAAAATGGCATCGATTTGTTAGTGCATATTTTTGCATATTTTAAAATAAATACATATTTTTGCATATTTCATTATAAATGTATATTTTTAATAATTTTTTTAATTTTGTTCGTGCTATAACACAAATTTTGGTGTTTTTTGATTAGTTGCAAAGTATTTTGCATTTCTTACGACTGTGTAAGAATAAAAAAGAAGAAAACGAAAACAATTTCAACTGGAATGAAAACTCAATTCATTTGAAAAATTAAAAAAAAAATACAAAAGCATGGTATAAAAATAAACTGCTGAGTTAATAACAAAAATTGGAAAATTGCAAAAAAAAATATGTGTACAATAAAAATAAAAATTGGAGAAAACATTTTATAATTTCAATGTAATTTTACTATAAAATATTTTTTTTTTGGTTTGTTTATTGTTTATTTGGTTTTGCTGTACCAGTTAAGTACCCAGCAAAAAATAAAATGAGTACTTTTTTAGAAAGCACTTCTTAATTACTTCCGAAGTATGTTATGCATTTTATTTTGGTTTAACGAAGTTATTTTTAATCACATATCTAAAGTAATATTAAATCAAATATTTTATTATTATTATTCTCTAAAATAAAAACCCAGTAAGAAAGTGATGAAAAAAGTAGAAAAAGCACCACAACTACTGATACGAATCACTTCAAACTCCGAGCAAGCCCGTAAGCTAATGTAATTGACTGATTGATTTAAATGCTTAAAAGTACAAATTCTTCATCTTCTTTCAACAAATTTTTTAATGATTATAATACTCTTAGAAATTCAAAGGCTTTCCAAGTGGGTTAATAAAAAAGTGAATAAGCACCACTTCCTAAATCATAGATTTAACGGCTTTGGAAAAGTGTTTAATAACCACATCCTAAATGTAAAATATATTGGATTTACTTCACCAATAAAAAATTACACCTTATTTTAGAGTTTTTAAAGCAAATAAAAAGTGAATTTCATTTGCTCACGGGTTGGCCAAAACAAACCACTTCGCTCCAATGACACTCTAATGTAAAATTCACTACTTTTTGCTCGGAGTTTGGAGTACTTCGTATTAGTAGTTGTGGTGCTTTTATACTTTTTTTTCATCACTTTTTTTTTGCTGGGTAGCTGATGGTTATAGTCGTAAAATATTTACAACAAGATGAAAATTTCCTGAGTTTATTTTTGTTGTTTTTGTAAAAGTGTCAACACCTTCAATAAATACCATTAGTGCTGTCAATGTTATTTGAAATACACCTCTGGTGTGATGAGAATACTTAAGTTTCTAAACTGGTTTAGAAAATAAACATTTACCGAGCGCTTCGCAAATTTTCTATCCGTATTATCTCCTACTCGATACATTTTGCTTTTACATGATAAGATTTTGTATAATCTACAGCATTTTTTGACATGTCGTAATACATTGTATTACCATGTAGACAGCTAACCTATATTCAAAATAATTTAACCCTCCCATGCCCGATGTTGCGTATATGCAACATTGTGTTTATGAGCGTCTAAGTACAGCTATTTTAAATATTTTTTTGAACCTTTCGCAAAAATATAGCCTCATGTGTTGTTTAAGCTTACAGCTAATTGGATGGTAGTCAGCTGTGCACGTGTTCAGTTAGTAGCTATTCTCCCGAGAAAGAAGTTGACAAATTCATTTTGCAAAAAAACGTTGTTTTAAAAAAGTGTTAAAAAACATTAATATAATAAATTCATCCTAAAACCAAGTTCAACAACTAAATAATAAAAGGTAAGTGAGTAATTTAAAAAAAAACGGCATGAAAATATTATTTAGTTTGTCTGTAATAATTTTGTAAATGTAGTGTTGCGTATATGCAACATTGGTCTATTGTGGTAATTTTCAAAAAATAAAAACTTAGTTTTGTATGCACTTTCTAAGATGCGCCCAAAAGGCCTGACTCAGGCTGAAATTGAAAAATTTGCCAACTTTGATTGGGATGATTCGGCTGGCGAGGAAAATGAAGAACGCAAGTCAAACTACAGTTGTCGCATCATCATTCCTTTTGACAATGAATTCAGGAACTTCATCACCTTCTCCACCGACTCCGTCAATACCAGCTTCATCATCACCAGCTTCTTCTACGGGTTCTGAATCAAACCCCTATAAAAGAGCATATGTTGCTAAATCCCTACTATTTGATGGTTTTAATCAATGGCCGGAATGGGGAACAAGGGGCAGATGTAGGGTTTCCAAGCTGATAATGCAGCAAATGCAATATGCACCAATCCTCAAAAAAATTGTTTTGTATCCTACCATACATAAATTGAAATGAATGGCATTTGAAAAAAAAATCAACTATGTGTTGTCAGAATATTTACAACTAACTTTGATGTTATTTGTTCATTAAGAATTATCACATGTAATTTGGCTTAAAAGTCGATATGAACATTAGCCTGTTCAATTCATTAAATATAGAAACAAATGAAGTTCGGATAATAATAATTAAATTAACTAAAATTAATAGTCATGGGCTTGTGGCAAAAATTAAATAAAAATATACTTAATAGTAACAAACCAAAAAAGTTTGTCTTAAGTAGAACAAAAATAAGCAAATTAACTAACATGTGCATAATTAGTAATGAAACAAAAACGACAATGGTAAGACTGTTGTAAATTTAGAGATGGTAAATTTGGGCCTTCATTACAAAACACATTTCAGCAAATTGAAATACGATGAATCAAACCAATTCACATATTCCATTTTGCAAAAAAGTTTCGTATATAAGGCAGAAATCTACATCAACTGACACCACACACAGTGGACCAAACACAGAAGAACGCTGATGATGAAGGTTTAGTGGCCTTCGAAAACGGCTGGCTGTTCAGTTCAACTATGTGTTGTCAGAATATTTACAACTAACTTTGATGTTATTTGTTCATTAATAATTATCACATGTAATTTGGCTTAAAAGGCGATACGAACATTAGCCTGTTCAATTCATTAAATATAGAAACAAATGCAGTTCGAATAATAATAATTAAATTAACTACAACTTGTATTTAAATTTATAACACCGTTACCCAATGTTGCCTATACGCAACATCCTGTAGCTCTTGAACCAGGACACCTAGGACATTGAAATTTTTGTCAGTTGATATTGAGGTCAACTCTATCTTATATGTCTACTCAAAAAGATTTTAGCCACGCCCATTTTAATTCGGGCATGAGAGGGTTAACGTTGCCTAATAGTATAATATTCTATTCTTAAATCTAGCCTAAACCTAAAGTGGAGTACACATTATTGAACATGAGTGACAGTCAAAAACTTATCAGTTTTGAATGATAGTGTTAACTATTTTAAAAATTTTAACGAAATCCTCTACTGTACAACAGTAGAAAATTTTCGGTATTTTATAACCTAAAATAGTTTTAGGTTATAAAATACATACATACATATGTATGTATGTACCTAATAAAATTAGATATTAATTACACTGTTATTTTCAGCCTTGTTACAAATATGTAGATAAAACCAAATTAATCATGATATAAAGTGAAATACAAAGTGCAAATATTTATATCCATATGTATTTATATGTATGTACATATCGTTGGTCACAAGTAGGAAGGCCCTAACTCAAATAATTGTACAAACAGTACAACTGCTTGTACAACTGCTTGTAAAAGCGTTATTTTTTATAATATTGCAATAAATTTTTGTGACGAGGTGTATTTGTCTAAAATGTATTGGAATCACTGAAAAACTCAATAAAAAATACGAGTCAGCGCCTTTCTACTTGTGACTATCGATATTTATATAATTAACGAAGTTTTTTTTAGTGTTTTTTGCCATTATTTTATCAGCAAATAGACGAAAATTAAGAAGAATGCAATTTTTTGAAGAATAATTTTTGATACTAACCGCATGGACATCTTTATTTTTTGCTCGAACTTTTTCTAAATTGCGATTAGTGGCTTCATAAGCTGCCAGGCAACGAAGACGTCGTAATAACAAGGCTTTGGCAGCTTCACTATCACGTTGATAATAACGCAGAGTATCACCAAGTTTTAAATCCTGATCACTAGCCACACGAACTTCTAGGTTCTTTAAAATTTGTATAGAGAAAACATTTGTACTATCAATTGTTATTATGCATTTAAGTTTCAAATATACCTTGATTTTTTCAAAAATATCAGCAGTCTTTGCGCAAAATGTTTCCATGGAACCCTTTTCAGCTGTTGACAACTGCCTTAAAGCATTTGAGATTTTCTGATGACATTCACCAACATCTTTGTGACGTTGTGTCATTTTTTCGGTACGCAGTGAAGCTTCACGCAAATGTCCATTATATTCAGTTAGAAATTGAAACTCATTTTCGAAGAAATCATTAACGTCATGTACAGTTACTCCTAAAAGTATTTCATCGGTGGTTTTACCCAGAGACTTAACGAGACCACCAAATATGGCTGTCTTTTTACGTGGTTTAGCACACAAATCTTGATCGTATTCGAGGAACACTTTTAAATGTTGGTCATTGCGAAAAACAGTATGAGTGGCTAAACGCCTTAAGAAAACTTCATGCATAGCAACAGTTTTCTTAAAGGTTGCTAGATATTCGCTGTAAAGATAAAAATATGTATTTAATTTTTAAAATTTTTGATATATGGAAGTTAGCAAAATTAATAATAAACAAATAATTTTTGGTGGTCAATTTACTAACTAGGGGGAATGAGATTTTGATAGCAAGGAAGATTCGGTGCAATTCCGTTCACATTTATTTGCTTTTTATCTGACGAATGACAAAAACTTTTTTGTTTTGGTTGTCGTACAATCACACAGCACAACAGCACAAAATGGCTTGACTAACCAACATATAGATTTGATGCATCATGGCTAAAAATGGTTAAATGTTTAAATTCTTTTTAAAATAATTTTTAAGTAAAATTTTCAATATTTTGAGACATGTCTCCACTTATGTTGTCATAACTCAACACACAGCAGCTAGTCCGATTTTGTTAAAATAAACTTAGAAAAAAAAAACAAAACCTTTAATCCGTTTATATATTGCGTTTCAATCGGCTCAATAGTTTCAGAGTTATAACAAAAAATTGTATCCAAAAA
This sequence comes from Nowickia ferox, assembly GCA_936439885.1. Classification (NCBI taxonomy): domain Eukaryota; kingdom Metazoa; phylum Arthropoda; class Insecta; order Diptera; family Tachinidae; genus Nowickia; species Nowickia ferox. The sequence goes on along the minus strand of OW387027.1, from coordinate 33,731,536 downwards.
TACCAAATTTTTTGTTTTGTTTTAAAAATATCATGAAAAATCGAAAACGGCAAAAAGTGTTCAAAATTTATTGCTTTATCGTAAAGCCACATATAAAAGAAACAAAATGAGATATCGATCATAAAAGTCGACTGATTCTTTTCGAATTTATTTACAATTAAGTGAATTCGCTCATTTTCAAACATTTTTAGTTTTTTGTTTTATATACATACATACATACATACATAAAATTGTTCGTCTTTCGATTGATTGAATTTTGAAAACATTTTCCCCATGTTACATACTCGTTTTTAAAACAAAAAATTTGCTATTTTCACGTAAAAAAATATGTTTGGCTACAATTTTTTATTATAGTTATGAGTTATGACAAGATAAGTGGAGAAATGTCTCAAAATATTGACAATTTTGCTTAAAAATTATTAATAGTAGTTAAATATTTTACCATTTTTATACTTAAGGTAGCCATGATGCTTCAAATCTATAAATTGGTTATTCAAGCCTTTTTTTTTTTTTTTGCTGTTGACCTGTGATATCTTACTACTTGCCAACGTTTGAATCACCTTAGAAAACGCTTTGCCAACTTTGGGCCGATTGTATTTTTCTGCGAGGAAATTTTTTATCAGTACCAGACTTTGATATCTTTTTGATGTTACCAAGTTTTGGAGAATTTTCTTAATTTAATCGAATGTTTCAGTTTTTGGCATTCCTTACAATTTTTTGTACATGAGATTGTTTTTGACTCTTAAAATCTAATGAGTTTGTTCGTTTACAATTTTTGCGACTTTGGAAATTTTTTAAAGATATTTATTCGCATTTTTCCAAGTTTTCGCAATTTCTATGCTGTAACCTAATTTTCGAGTTATTGCCTTTTTTGCGGTCTTTATAATCAGCTTTAGGGATTTTTTTTCTATTGCTTTAATCCCTTGCGAATTTGTATAATTTTTGCAATATATAAGGTTTTTAGTAGAAATTTGCTAAAGAAAACCGCCACGTATTTAAACATAATTGGACATTTTGTCGAAAAAGAAAGGTATAAAGCAAAATAATTAGTTATGACAACGACATAAACATAGGGTGAGGAATTGTATATTGTTTTATATGAAAGAAAATACAAAAAATTAAACTAGTTGAAAATTTTTGGACATTATGACACTTAAGACTACCGATTGAATACCCCAATTATTTAAAAATAAAACTAGTGTGTTTATTTGGAGCTGTAATATTTACTTAAACAAAATAAAATAAAAATATAATTATATTTCTCCAAAGTTTGTAAGTAATAAGCCAAAAACGAAAAGGACCTCAATATTTGTACTTCGTTAGAGATAGTGTAACTAAAAGTCTTATGTAATAAGCAGGACAGGGGTTTCATGCAAATGCATGTTTTTCCCCTTAACCTTGATAATTTAACCTTGAGAATTTGCGTAAACATGGCATCGATTTGTTAGTGCATATTTGTGCATATCTTGCTGAAAATTCATATTTTTGCATAATTTGGTCATAACTGCATATTTTTGTCTCATATTTTGGTATAAATGCATGGTTTTGTGTCATATTTTGTCAAAAAAATTTAATTTCCAAAAATATTATTGTTGACAAAATATTAATGCAAAACTGTTTATTGACAAATGATTGTACAAACACGCACACCTACCAAATTTAGTGGAAATTGTTATTTTGATGATTTCAAGACGAAATTGACTGCTATTAAAGCCGAAAATAGTGAAACAATTCTGCTGAAACTTGATATTGTTTTAAAAAACTGATAAAGGATTTAAAAAACAAATCTAATAGCTAGTATTCAATTCATTGTAATCGTGTAGTTAAATAAATATATAACATTATATCGAAAGAATCATTTCAATTGTAGGCGATTACATCCACAGACGTTACAAAGCCTTTTTCAATGCTCTATTATAGGGCATTTACATTATCTCGAAATGTAGTACTTACGAGATTTCGAGCTAAATCTAGCTGCTTTTAACTAGATTTCCCATACAAAACGAAACCTAATTTATGAGTAGATTTGTAGGAAATCTACTCAAAATCGAATATGTAGTTTTATTTTATTTTTACTACTCTGTACAGCATGTTTATATAATAGATTATTGAACTAACTACGGTCTACTTAAAAATCTGTGTGAATTGGCTATATAGCAGTTGATTGGTTGCAGTTTTGGAAATTTTTCGGTTAATGGGTTTTGTTTTGGTAAAAAAAACTTGGTGTAAACCGTATATATTCTCATAAAGATTTTAATTAAAATCTGCTTGATTTTGTGCAGGTGTAAATGTCTTATAAGAACAAATTTCTAAAACTTCACACTCGAAAATATAAAAAAATACAATTTTTAAATGAAAATAAATAAATAACAACACTTTTCTTATTCTATTTACGTATCGCTCCTTTACTGCAATATAAACATATCTCGAAAAATTTGTGTTTGGAGTTAATAATCCAGAAAACATCGTTATTTCATATTTAATATTGTGTAAAAATTTAATGTAAAAGGCTTGTACACGCACCTCTTGAGAAAAGAAAATATTTTTATATCTCTATTTAGTTGTATGTAAATTGAAAACTTTTCTTTTGAATAAAAATTTTTAAAACATGTGCATATTTTATTATTTTTAGTGCATATTTTGCGTTTTTGGCGTCATATTTTAGGCGTCTAAAATACCTTTTTTAAATGCATGAAGTCCATGTCCCTGGTAATAAGTAATAACAAAGTACGGCATAAGCTACCACAAAAAATTTAATATATTGTGCACTCTGCGCATATTTAAATTTTGTGTTCACCACAAGACATTTTTGTAATTTTTTGCGAAATGAATTGGATGCTTTTTGCAATCACATAAACTATAAATCTTTCGTTTTGTGTCTTTTTTTTATTGTTGTTGTATTGTTTGTCGAAAGGCTGCAGATTCTGGATGTCTTTTCGAAGTTTAACTGAAATGTTGCTGTTAGTATGAACTCTGTGAATCATGTGTGGCTATATCTTTATTTATTTCCTTCAGTCCTGCTTTTTTAATTTGGTCTTATTTTTTAATACCTTAACTGCCCACTGAACGTCCTGTTGTATTATATGACAAAAATCTTTGTTGCCGCATATCCCAATCACAACAACGATATTGTTCACTGCCTTTCAAGTAGGCCAAATTATTGCATTTGCTTAGGTAAATATAAAAGGGGAAAAGAACTTTATATATTCTGATATCAAGTCTATGTCAGGCAATTGCCGTGAAAAGACGTGTTTTTTTTATCGGCTCTTTTTTGTGTTCGCAGATTTTGAGTGTGCTTTTATTCTCTGTGAAAGAATAATAAATAAACTTTTTTCTCTTGTTTTGCTTTACATTTATTTTATTTGTTACATTATCATATTCGTGACTTGTAAAGTTTGATAAGTGTGTTAGGGACAACGGGGTTCATCCCCCGGATTTTAACCGGTTTAGGGAGCTTGCCTCCCCATCCCGAAAAAAACCAAACAGAAACAAACGACCGAGACCAGAAGATTTTATACCCCTACCGGAAACAACTGAAAACCAGCTCAACTTACCGCGTTATTTAGTAGCATCCACTGTGTCATTGGACAAAAACGTTGAAGTTCCACCGCTGGCATCGCACAATGTATTTCAAGTGGAAAGAGGTCTAGATTACATATCCCGTGACCGAATCGAAGTTAAGGAAATGAGAAGTGGCGATTTACTTATTAAGGTACCAGATAACAAAACGGCTGAAAAATTCTTAAAAGCTAACTTAATTGACTGTATCGCTGTTAAAATTTCTTTGCACAAGACCCTGAATACCGTACAAGGCAGAATATTTTCAAGAAAAATTAAAGATATCCCTCAAGAGGAACTACAACAATTACTACGAGACCAAAAAGTAGTTGAGGTACGTAAAATTATGAAAAGAGAAAATGACAAAATAGTGGCAACAGGTGCAGCTGTAATCACATTTGATCTCATATATCGTCCTGAATTTTTGAAGCTTGGTTGGGAACGCGTCCCAGTCTCGGAATATATCCCCAATCCCATGAGGTGCGTAAATTGTCTAAGATTAGGTCATACCAAGAAATGGTGCAGGAATGTCCAGTTATGCCGTGAATGTGGTCAAAGCGAAGTACATGAAACATGCAATACCAAATATTGTGTGAACTGCCAGATTGAAAACCATCCTTCCTACGATCCAGAATGCCCGACATTCTGGAAACATAAATCAGTAAACTATATCAGAATAACTAGAAGATGCACCACCCGCGAGGCATGGAGAATTTTTAATGATAATCCCACACTTAACATGCTCAAACCAATTTCCAAAAATGGCAAACAAAATCCCACATACGCACAAATATTAAACACCAATTCATCTACACAAAAACAAAATTCCCTACCAAACCAATCAACTCTCAACAATATTCCATCAACAGAAAACCAAATAGAAACAACAGATAAAACAGAAAAATCAACAAAAAAATCCCTCTCAAAAAGCATTAACATCAACTTAGCAACACAACCAACAAATTCATCTAATAATCATGCAGAAATTCAAAATCAATCAACCAAAACAACAGAAATGCCAGCCAGCTCAAACCTAAAAACAACAACAACTAAAAACAACCTTACAAGTGCAGAAACAATGGCTAATGAAACTCACTCAACAGTTTCTGATTCTTATGCCAAAATAATGTCACTCAATAAAACAAATACAAACAATTCCAACACAAACATAAATGAAATTAACGAAAACGTCTCTTTTGAAAATGACTGGATTTCTAGTGATGATAAAAACGATAACTGCTTCAAACCGGATACTGACAGTGATATTACCGAGCAAATGGTCATTCAGGACATCTCTGACGGTTTGGGAATAGGATCCCCAACAGAAAACACTGACAACATCCACCAACAAAATAATAGATCACCATGCACGCAAATGTACGAGAATTTTCCTCAGTTAAACGTACTAATAACGCCTAAAACTCTGAAGAGTACAATGAACCTGCCCCTAAGGGATAGTAAAAATAAATAAAAAAATTATGACTATGAACCTAAATATCTCTATCCTCCAGTGGAATTTACAAGGCTTTTTAAACAACAAATTTGCCCTAGAACTTTTAGTCGCAAGACACAAACCAAATATCATAGTACTACAAGAAACGCATATTATAAATAGAAATATGCATTTGTTACATCTCCCGGGATTTCAAGTTTTTCACCATAACAATAATAAATACAATTATGCTAAATCTGGTATAGCAATCTTCGTTAAAAATAACATTAAAGTTAAACAACATATAAAATCCACGAATAACTTACTTTTTCAAACCGTCGTAATCAGCTCAAATGAAGATCTTCATATCACAAACGTGTATAAAGAAACACAAATTAACTTAACCAACCTGATGGTAAACGATATATCAATCAATGAGAATTCACATCACATAGTGTTAGGAGACTTTAACTCCCAAAATGTTCTATGGGGATCTACATTCAACTCACCAAACGGCACAATTCTTGAGGAGTTTGCAAATGATAAAAGCTTAGTTATCATGAATGATGGTTCACCTACATTACTCAACACCAGAAATACGCTGACTGCCGTGGATGTCACCATGTCTTCCACTAACATCGCTCCACATTTTAAATGGATCTGCTTGCCAATGCCGGAGGTGGGTGATCACTTCCCCATAAAAATAACAAACGATGTTGATGTTATTTCAAAACGCTTTTTGCCTCGCTTTAAGGAAAGAAACGCTGACTGGCTTCTTTTTAAAAAGAAGGCAGATCTAGTGAGTAGGCAATTTGAAAAATCATCAAATATTAATAAAGAAGCAGCACAATTAAAACGGATTTTTAGAAAATCAGCGAATGAATCCATACCCATCAGCCGTAGGCCAAAATTAAAGAATTGTCCAGTTTGGTTTAATTCTGATATATTAGAATTAATTAGCTTGAAACAAGAGGCATGGAAAGTTTTTAAAAGAACACGTAACAGGGAAAATGTGATTACATATAAAAATATTTGTGCAAGAATAAAAAGAGAGTGTAAGACTGCAAAGAGAAAAACATGGGAAAATTTCCTTAACTCCCTTAACCCCACAATGGATAGTCGAGTACTTTGGGGAAAGGTTAACAGCTTGAGGGTAAATCGTATCCCGAATTTTCCGACAATAAATGTAGATGGCAACAGCATACAACATCCATCTGAAATTGCCGAAAATTTTGCAGTGTTTTGGTCCTCACTTGGATCCAATAGAGCCTTTAATCCCCGCGTCATTGAAACTAAGAACAATCTCAATATTGACAAACTACAACAAAATTGTTGGAGATATGAAATAATGACTCACACAATCTTGATTTCAGAGCTTAATGAAATAATAAAATCACTAAAAGGAACCACTCCAGCACGTGACATGATTATATACACCATGGTAAAAAATGCCCCTGATAACATCAAAAGTCGCCTCTGCGAACTCTACAACAACATATTGGCAACTGGCGTCTACCCACATGACTGGAAAATCGCAATATTATCACCAATACCAAAACCGGGTAAGAGCTGAAATAGTATAGAAGGTTACCGCCCTATTTCGCTGTTGCCAGCTTTATCTAAAATACTAGAAAAAATTCTGGCAAAACGTTTTTGGAAGTATACCAAATTAAACCTGTCCAAAATCCAGCATGCTTTCATACCAAGACTGGAGTTCATACTATCTGCCACCAGCTTGAAGAAGTTTTGCGCCAAAACCTTAAAAATAGTAAACACAGCCTAGTCCTCTCAAAAGATATTGAAAAGGCTTTCGACCGTGTCATATCAACATTTATTATAATGGAATTACATACATGGGGAATCCCCAAACATACTTTGAAACTCCTAAATTCATTCCTTCAAAATCGCAAAATAACTGTCAAGGTTGATGGGTATTACTCAAATACATACGCATTGGATAACGGGATTCCTCAGGGTTCACCGCTCTCTGTGGTTCTGTATACGGTATATGCCAATTCGTTAGCAAAAGCTGTTGAAAACTTACCCGGGATTGATTATATTGGGATTTATGCTGACAATATATTTGCCGTCGCTTCTGGAAATCCACAAACTGTCACCTTCAACTTGAATAGTTTGAACACCAGGATTCAAATATGGGCAGAGAGCAGAGGGGCTGTAATACCTGATCACAAAACCGAGATTCTACACGTTTGCAGGAAAAGAAATTGCACCGATCGTGATAGCCGTATTGGAAATGCAGAAGTTCAGATTTCCGACCGTATGAGAATTTTGGGTTTGTATTTCACCAAAAATCTCTTATGGAACTATCATGTCAAACATTTGACACACAAATTAAGCAAAATCAACAACCTTCTCAAACTTATCTGCTGTAGAAACAAAGGTCCCCATATAGAAACGGCACTTAACATCTGCCGTGCCTTAACAACAGGAACACTCCTACACGGGATCACTATATACGGTTGGACTTCTACTAAGAATGTCAACAAAATAAATATATCCTTAAATAAATGCTTCAGAACAGCCTCTGGGCTACTTCGCACAACTCCACTGGAAAATCTCAGAAAAGAAGCTAGTTTTGCGGATTTTTATAAAATGCTGGAGAATGCAGCTGTAAGTATGGCATCAAGATCTATCGCAATTTCTTTCGATGGCCTGCACGAATCTTTCTGGAAAAAAAATCAGCGCTTCAACATCTATTTGCACAAAATCATCTTTGGATAATATAGTTTCAACACTAAAAAAATTTGATTTATCTGTACCACAAAAACCAGCTACAACTTCGTGGTGTAATAATTTTGTCAGAGGAGATGACGGCCTGAGCTGCTTAGCCAAAAATTTTACAGATCCGGCATGCTTCAGAAAATTGCTCCTCCAAAAAATGTCTTCTTTTGCTCCAAACCAAATTTTCTATACAGATGGCTCGTACCAAAATGGGTTGACGTCTTACTCTGTAGTAAAGCAAGCTACGAATAAACAATTTGAAACCATGAGAGAAGCCAGAATTCCGGACTACTCGGGCATTTTTACTGCAGAAATTGCTGCCATTAGAACAGCAATTTCAATGGCCGTGGAACTGGGTGACAAAATGTTAATATGCACTGACAGCCTAAGTGCAACAAGAGCTCTAATAAAAAATCGCAATGGTATCTACGATGATATGCTACGTCTGCCGGATAAATCACAAGAGATCCTCTTACTTTGGATTCCCTCCCACATAGGAATTCAGGGGAACGAAAGTGCCGATCGATGTGCCAAGAACGCCTTGGAGTTACGCCAAATAACAGAAATTCCATGTTTCCCAATAGTGATGAAAAATCCATTCAAAATGGCTCAACAACAACAAAATCCAGCCACCAATAGATCGAAATATAACGAAAATTTAACAAGATCACAGTGTATCACGCTGGCCCGCCTAAGAGTGGGAAAATGCATCTTTAACTCCAGGCACTACTTTGAGAAAACTGAGCCAGCGAAATGTACAAACTGTGATGTAATTCTCACTGTGGCCCATATCCTGACCACCTGCCCGATTTCCAAAATTGATTGCCCACTGGATGAAATACTCGATTGTAGAAGATATAACAACATAGGAAAAATAAAAAGATGTCTTCAGCATCACGGAGTACAAGATATTTAGGTTAAAATGTATGTTTAATACACCTGCCTATTTTGCATTGGAGACTGGTGTCGCCCATCTTCATGTGGAACAAAAGCAGACTTTAAAATCTGTTTTTGTTTTACAGGTTTATGGGAGTGATATCAGTTAACAAATGTAAAATAGGCAGTATACTTCTTCAAAACAACTAAAAAGAAACTTTTCTTGACTTGTATATATTTACTTATGTATATATTTTTTATTTTGTAAATAATTTCTATCTTTATTTTTTATTATTTAATTTATTGTTTATTAGTTTATGCTTATATAAGAATACTTTAAATACCATGTTCAGTGTAGCAATACGCGCGCATATGGTCTAGCTACCGGCGCCTTTTATATATATTTTATAAATTAATTTATAAAATATATTGGAAATAAATAAATAAATATTCTGATATGTTCAAGATATCGAAAAACGGAGAACGAATTTAAAAAAGGACACATTAATCATATATAATCGATCAATAATAACTAATTTTTTTTTTGTAATTTTTTCATGCGGAAAACTAAGCAACCACCCGACGAAATGAAAACTTAAATAAAACACAGAATCGCGTGTGTTTTGGTTTATTTCAGCAAACAAATTGGCTTTATTTATTGTTGTTTGGCTTACAGTTATTCTTGTCTGTTCTGTAAATCGAGTCGATTTAAAAACGCTTGATATAGAAAAATTAAATCCACTAATAGCGAATTTTGTTCAGACTTTTTTGTAGTATTCTATTTTTTAGAGCTTGAGATATCATATCTGAAATTAATTTAGTATGTATGATTTAAAACACATCAATGGGGCTATTATTTGTTTTTGGAAAACGAGAAATTTACTCGAATTCGGTTTACAGAACATGTCCGATTACATTATTCAAAACAGTTCTTATACTTGCTCCTATATTTTTTTGATTTATGTTCTTTAAGTAGACTATGCAGCAAAACAATTTCGAATAATGAAATACATTGGAAGTTTGCCTTATATCTCAAACAGTGACGAGTTAAGCAAAACAATTTTTAAAATGTTTAACAATTGTGCTTATGAAGCAATATTGGAACTCTATACCTCCTGATATATTCAATATATCGAAAAACTGAGAACGAATTTGAAAAAGGGACACATTTTTCATATAAATATATTCAACTAACAACTAAATTTTTTTTTAATGTTCCATACGGCAAACCAGTAACCACCCGACGAAGTGGCTCAACTTTTTTATGCATTGAGGTATTGGGCTTTATGCGGTATATCCTATATTGTTTGGTTTACATATACATATGTATTTCACTTTTTGGCTTTTAATGCTGCACCAATTCAGTTCTACTTTTTTTTACTTCGGTCTTATTTTCTAATTCCTTATCCATCCACTGAACGACCTGTTGTATTATACGAGTATATGGACAACTTCTAGTGATTTTTTCCAAGCAAACATGATTAAGATATATATGTAGACCTTATTCGTAAAAACATATTTTTGATTTATAAGAGCTTTATAAAACCGTTTTCAATACAAAATTTGTTTTATAACCCTTTATAAAACAAAATTATTTTTTATGAATAAGTCAGGTAAACTATAAGTTTCTTCACGTATAATATTAAGTGGAATGCCATCGTCTTCTGAGTCTGGTTCTTCTTTGTTAGACAAAGATGATGTGAAACCTTAGTCAACATATACGAGTGTCTCAAGTACTGTTTTCTTCAGCATCATACATTGTTGTAAGTCAAATCGACCAACAAAGCACATCAAGGTAGGGTTTTGGATTGAAGTCTATTCACGAGTTCCATAAGCAGAAACGAAATGCATAAAATTTTTGTTTTTTTTCTCTTAATTTTTAGAGCTATGCCACGACACATGAGCTAAGACGTGATTTTCGTAACAAAAATAATCGACACTATTACAGTTATAAATTTATTTTTGTTTTGATTTTTTGTACTTAAAACCAAAGCACGAAAATAAACAAAACAAAATGTTTGATTTTATTTTGTTTCGTTCTTTGAAGTGAGTGAAACAAAAACAATGAGAAGGATTGCTCAATTTGTTTTTGTATTTCTTTTGCATATGAACACAAACAATACATTAATTTATCGTACGCAGCTAGAAAAGAAAATAATGGGAAATAAATGGAAACGTGCCCTTAATTATGAAAGTGGTATAAGTCATATGCATTTTTGCTTCGAAATATTAAAAAAACTTTAAAAAAACTACAAGAAATATTTAATAAATATTAAAAAGATTTTTATTAATCGAGACGTTGCATAATATAAAAATATTTTTTGATTTGTTCAAATGCAATCTAGTAAATAACTCGACCAAAGAAATATATGACTTAGACCACTTTCATATTTAAGGGCACATATACACAATTTTATTGCATTATTATTTAAAAAATTAAATTTGTAATAATTTCTTAGTCGGGCTTAAGTTCAGTAATTTCAATTCTTATTGAATGAAATATTTTTATTAATTAATGTGAGTTTCTAAAGAATAGAGGAAAAAATAAAATTGATTAAAATTCACTATAGTTCAACTAAAAACTTTAAAATTGTCTCACTTAAATGAAATTTTGTGTCCTAAGACGCCTCTCTTCTTTTAAAATTTTGTTTTTGTTCCCATGTAAAAATTAGTTTTGACGTAAAATATTAAATTAGGGGCTTAAAAAAAACTTGTACAGCAAACGCTCTGCTCTTCTGATCAAAGTATCTCTGTTGCCCTTTAAGATTTTAAGCAAATTAATTAGGTTAGGTTAGGTTAGATTAGCAGGCTGCTGGTAAGGAAGGGTGAAATTTAGAGTTCAGCTCACTTGGGTCCAATACAATGATCGCTTTGTGCTACCTGTTAGTTGAAGAGAAGATAGTGAGAGAGGGTGATAGGGAAGGGATACTGATAATGAAGACAGGTGGTGAAGGAAGAGATGGAGGAAACCTTCATTCTTTTACAACTCTGATTTTTCAGCATAAAATAAATTTGTGAATAAAATGGAAGATTTTCACAGAAATTTAATTAATTTTCTTTTAAACTGCTTCTTGTTTTAGCTGAAAATCTTAAAGGGCAGCAGAGATACTTTGATTCGAAGAGCGGAGCGTGTGCTGTACAAGTTTTCTGGATGACTGTATAAATACGGGACGTTTTTTTTGTCGTACACTTATCTTCCACCAATATTGGTGAAACATATATGGCTTAAAAGGTATTTTATTATACACACAACATAAATGTGTTTTTTTTTTAATTCTTAGCATCAAAATGGCAACAAATAGCGTTTTAAATTTGCTTTTATACACATGTTCATAATAAATAACGACATATGCGTCAAGTACTCCAATTTATACCACCCAGCGATAATAGTACAAATAAAACGTGTAACGCCCTGATATTGCTCCATTTTTTTCAACATAGACATAGTATCTAAGAAAAATATGTTTTTTCGGTATTTAGAAATTATTATGTATATGATATTTACGGCCAGTCCCACGATGTCACCAGAAATCGTTCGATCGAATACTTATATTGAAAACAACAAAAAATTTTCTAATGTTAATGTTGTTTGCAATACAAGTTGTCGATTGAACGATTTCTGGTGACATCGTGGGACAGGCCGTTAGTCTTGGGTAAAAATTCTATATAAAACGCTCTACACGCATCTGTTAAGAAAAGAAAATATTCATCCTTATCGTGGTTGACGTATTTCGACTTTGGCTACGATGTGTTTTAATAGATTAATAAAAAACACCTCAACATTTGTTGTTTAATATAGGACTAAATTGGCCTAGTCAAAGTCAAAATACGCCAACCACGATAAGGACCATTTTTATGCCGCTGCTGAAATAAATGAGCGATATTTTTCTTAAAAAAAAAGAATATTAAAAGTTACTTACGCTTCCAGTTCTGTTTTCATTTTTCTAAATTCTTCCTTTGTCATGTTGCCTTCACCTTCACCTAATCGTTGCAGTTTCTCACGGGAAGCATCGAAATCGGGTCTAGGAGGACAAGGCGGTATCTGCAATTTACAAGAAATATAAACTATGCATTACGAATAACCTTAGTACATAAATAAATTTAAAACTTACTATGTAGCCAGCGTATTCTTCGTTTTCTTCGAAGCGATCGTGCAGCCAAACAAACTCTTCATGCTGTCTCACAACATTATTGTCCGATTTGGAAAATCCCGGCAGAGAGGTACGCGTATGTACGGTAAATTTTACTTTATCCTTTTCACTTAAGGCATCGGAAATTTCAACATGTAATGTGTCATCAGCCATGGCGGTTGCCGATATGACTGATGACGATGTTTCCGATGATCCCGCACTTACACTGGCACCATTATTTTTCCCCACATCCGTAACTATTGAATTTGGTTGAAGGGGCGTTAAATTTGTTTTTTGAAGACTATTGTTTAATTCAGCACTATCTGCAGTCGTTGCTGCGTTAGCGCTGGATAAGGATGCTGACGTTGGTATTATAGTTTTGTTGTCATCGCCAACAGTATTGTTAATTTCCTCTGCTATTAAATCCTACAAATACACAAAATTAGAGAATTTGTATAAAAAATAATGATAAAATACAGTGATAAGACCTGTATGCATTTTTAAGCTCTAATATGTTTGCTTAAAAATACACTAACATAGAAATATTTTTTATCACTTACCATATTAGTTTAAGCTTATTTTTTATGAAATATGATTATTATTTTGCATATGAAATTTATGAAACAATTTATACTTTACTTCTACAAGTGCACAAGTGTAGCGAAAAAAATTAATAAATAGAATCAGTGGTGTAAAATTAAGTACTATTATTTGTGATTGGATTGGAGTTTAAGACCAGTACACTTTTATTTACTTCATGTCTAATTCGGTCCGACTTAAATGTATGTAGTTTTCCATTTTAAATTTTAATTAAAAATACTATTATAATCTTCTGCTATCTAAAATTAAACAAATAGTTCAACAAGTGATATGAAATATTTTTGTCATTCCCTGTGCCACAATATATGAAACGGATTTGTATGAAGAGTAGCACACCAAGCTGACTGCATTATTTTTATTGCTTGATATCACTATTACGTACATATTTTTGTTTTATTCTATAGCAAACATGGCGAATTCACATCACGTGATCTTAATTCACCAGCTGACATAAATTCTCTGCTGACAGCAAGAAATTTTACAACAACAATTAAGACCACCTGTGCCAATGTTCTGTAACTTTAGTGAGAACTTCTCGTGTCGAAAAGATGTGAAATAAAATATTCCATCGTTTCTCGAAAAGTGAGAAAAAAGTGTTCTGTAAGTCATGTCAAAAGCTATCAAAAGTGATTACGTTATTACGTTAGAAATGTCAAAATATAATAGTAGAAGCCGACGTGACATCGCAGACGTTGTGAACGCTTATCACAAATGTCGTGGACGGCGACCAAAATTTACTAAAATTGAAAAATTTTCAACGACGGCGGCGAAAATATAACAGACGGATGTACCAAATGTATAGTGCGACTTTAATGTTTATTGTTTACTAAATATTTTCCAATAAAACAAAAAATAAAAATAGCTTTGTCGTGTAATTAAGTGATTATTAAAACAAAATTGTTGAAGTGGTACATATAAAGAGTTAATGCCATCAAATTGTCTTCTTGCGAAGACATATAGTCTACCAATTTTTCTTTTTGTTGCTTAGAAATTCGCATATATTAGTGAGAAAGGCAGCAGTTTGTTTCAATTTATTGCATTTTTGTTTCATTCCACACATTTCAAGCGAAAACTTTCTCGACGCGGGAGTTACAGAACATGGGTACTGGTATCAATTCGCCTTGTATAGAAAACGTTGCATCTTGAATTCAATTTGGTTCGCTATTAAAAATTGTAATGTCCGACAGCTGCGGTTATTACTGTAAAGAAATATGGATAAACAAAGATCCGGCATCCTTTTATAATAAAACAACCCTATTGGCATTTTCTTTTGTTCTTGTAAACCATTTGACATTCAGATGACAACAAGGTTCTATGGTGTAATGGTTAGCACTCTGGACTTTGAATCCAGCGATCCGAGTTCAAATCTCGGTAGAACCTTCAAAAACAATATTTTTTTTTAATTTTTGAGTACATTAATTTTTTACAGATGATCAGAAAGAACCGTCCATGGTAAAATTATAAAGGGTAATTGCACGACTACAACAAAATTACAACACAAAAAAAAAACACACGAATTTTGTTGGTAGAAACAAACAGAATTTAGTCAAAAAAAGATGTCTTTTGTTGTTAAAAATAACAATTACAAGTTAACCAAAGTACAATTACAGAACGATTATAGTCATTCAGTGTTGCCAATATGTGTGTAATACACAGTGTGTAATTTCTACTCTCATGTGTAGGATATGTAATGAGATTCATGTATAATCTATGTGTAATTCTACTTTGTCATCTATTTTTGTTTAATTTTGTTTTAATTTTAGTAGTAATTTTCTTCAATGTGTAATTGCATTCATTAGCAACACTGTAATCATTTTATTCACACACATACACTAAAATTTTTGCGGCTTGTAAACAAAGTTTGATAACTTTCTGCATTGTATACATTAACAGGCTGGGCTTGTGCATGTACCTTGTGTAATGTTTTACAATTTTTAGTGACTGCTAAATTTTTACTGCCATCAGCGTTGCCACAACCAACAAATTTTGTAACCAAAATCCCAAAAAAAAGTAGCCAAATGCAAAAATAAGTAACCAATTTTATTTTGTAAATATTTAAAATAATGGTTTGTTTGTACTTCGGTTGAAAAATATACATCTAATTGTTATACAATCATATCCATTTTATGAAATTAATAATCATATTCGAGTCTCTTTTCACTCCTCCGCTCGATTAAAATAATCATTTATGCGCTCATTTTCGAGCCAAAAATAGCTGCAACTCTTCTAAAGTATTTTATGACTCGCCCTTCTTGTCGATTTCGACTCAGTTTCGATACAGTTTGTGGTAGTACTTACTATCGCTTGCGAAGCAATGATTCAAACCGTCACATTTCGAGCATATGTCTGATCAATTTATGATTGCGTACAAGATTCTTTACATTTGGTTTTTTAAACAATCACTTTCTGGGAATTATTTTCGAGTCTTATTTTCAGCGCAAAATGATTAGTCAGTTTTTGATCATATAAGGTAGTCGAAAAAGACCCAGTTTGGTGAAAGAATCTTCCACATGCTGACTGGGTATAATGTAATGAACCACTACATTTAAATTTGTACTTCAGTTTTATAAGTATATCTTATTATAATTAACAATCAATAAAATTAATTTTGTAAACAAATACTTCAGGTAATAATATTATTAAAAATTACAAAACAAAAAACTTTTTAGTAACAAATAATATGTAATTTAATTATATTCGCTATCAAAACACTGGATAGATAAAGTATTAAAAATATTTCCAGACCAAACATAATGGGAATTGTTTCAATTGATGCACAAGTCTTTAGATTGCATAATAGAGTTTACAGTATTAAAATCAAGCCCATTCCTATATTTAGTTTTGACAAAACTTAGCTGCGAAAATATCCTCTCAGCAGCGTCCTAATTGTGTTGCAAAGACATTAAATTAAATACCAAAATTAATAAAATCATAAAAACATTTTTCGTTCAGTACATTTGTGCCTTTAGAAACTGCGTCCCAAAAAAATATGTATTAGCACCTCTAATTTAGAAAATCTGATTAATTTTCACTGGGATACAATTTCTTCTTCTTTACTATCTGTTAAGTTTGGAAAATGAGATAATAGATGTTCTATTCTTAACAGTGTCTTTACAACGTAATAAAAACGATTAAATTGTGATCGTTTATCACGATAGTTAGTTACAAATACATACAAATATAAGAAAATTGGTACTTTTGTTTTGAAAAAAGTAACCAAAATGGAGAAAAGTACACATTGGAAAAAAAGTAACGAATTTTTGTTACAAAAAACCAAAACGGCAAAGCTGACTGCCATAGGAAATAGTATTAATTGAATAACAATCAATCAACAGTATTTTAAAGTCCTCTCTCCAGAAAAATACGAAAATTTACATTTTTTGTTTTTCATATGATTATAACCAGCGAAATTAAATGAAGTAGTTCAAAGAGCTTGTAATTTGCACGCCTCTTAATCATTACATGTAGCGAATTTCATCTTTAACGGTTTCCTAACTCCTAATAAATTCGTGACGGAAATTAACATCCCAAAAACCTTTGAAATCATGGAACATGAAAAATGTTTATACATATTTTAACTTATGAAAAAACGTATCAGAGAATATGAATTGGTTTGATTCATTAATTTTAATGAAGATGAATTTATATAAACTACCGCACAAACACATGATCTCCAATGACATGCTAATGTAAAAATCTTGCATGGTTCCCCCAAATCGAACCTGTTCGTCATGACTTCAACCTATGATTGCTCCCCATTTTTGTCAGCCCCCTTATTCTATTTGGCGTCGGCAACATAACACGACGTCGTTTTTAATGTTTTTTGGCAAAGCGGTATTAAAGTAGATAGTATTGCCATTTATCGATGACTGTCAACATATGTTTGGTATTCTGTGAGAAAAATTGATGTTGGTGTTGCCGTTCATTTTGTCGTCAGTGTTTTTGATATAGTGTTCAGTTGTGTGTATGCCTCAACGAATTTTAAAAATAATTTAAATAGTATAAAAGTGAAATATAAAAAATACCAAAGTATACACACATATTTATTTGAAAAAGATTATTAAAAAAGTGAAAAATATAATATGGGCAAACTTAAAATTATCAAACCCAACCAATTTGAAAAGCTTGTGAAAGAGTTGGAAAAGAATCCTTCTCCTGTTAGAGAATTCCGCAGGGGCAGTGTTTCTAATAATTTCAAGGAACAGTGGGAAAGTGTTGCGACTACACTTAATGCCCTCAGTCCACCAATTAGAACTAGTGGTGGATTGGAGAAAATAAGGCAAAAAATGTGTTGGGAAAGTATACTGTATGATAGAATTATTTTTACAGATCTGGCGGGACTTGAAAGCTGATTGCGAGGCAACAGTAGGCGGCATATATAAACAATTAAAAAAGTACTGAGATCCTTTAGAGGAAGCTCCAATTTCCAATAAACGTTGATCTGATAGATTTTTTCCAAAATTAGGCTCTATTGTATCTAATACATGCCTAAATGATGTTTTATTCAGCCGAAAATAACTTTAAAACATTAAAACGATTAACATTATGCTAATAACACAACTGCGACGAACGACGAATTTTTAGTCGCGAATATTCGTTGTCAAAAATAAAACACATTGGTGTATATGAAAATGCACACAATCATGGCGTAGGGCGAAATTCGTCATACGCGGCGAAAGTAGCAATAGATTTATTTCTATTTCTTACGCCGGCGAACGACGAAAAAACAATTTTCTCTCTCTCTCTGTGTCTTTGCACACACAATAAACAACTTTATCAAATATAAGAGAGAAATTCGCTGAGTAAATTCGTCGTTGTTGTGCTTCACATGACGAATTTACGCAGCGAACTCTTATCGACGAATTCGTCGACGCGGACGAAATTCGTCGACGCGGACGAAATTCGTCGTTCGGCCCAGTTGTGTTCCTAGCATTACTCATTATTTTTCAAATATATGAGTGAATATATCAAACACTTTTACCAAAATTAGTAAGCAAAATGAGTCAGCTGACTTAAATACTAGATATGTGGAAAATTTAAGTTTTTAATATATTTAATAATAATATTTTTAATATACTGCCTTGTATGGCCATATTCTTGACAATTATGGCACTGTACGAGTTCTGAACGCTTGTGTGGTTCTTCAGCTGTGATTTTTCGGTATAAGACATATTTTAAATTATAAAATAGATGGGTCTCATTTTTCCTAAAATTTATATCATTTGCCTTCAGTTCAACGCGAAATAGAGGTTGGGGGATCTTCTCCCTATTTATTATATTAGAGATATTTTTACCTTAAATCCATGGAGGTTAGGTGCATCTTTTATTTCATCAGGAACAACATAAGAGTCTATCTTTTTTAATTCAGTAACAATTTTGCGAAAATCTATTACTTCATATATTTGAATTTTCGTTTCATCAATGTTAATACGTTTTATTGGAATAATATGAAATGCATTCCCACCAATGACCGAGATTAATTTTTTTTCTCTCAGCTAGATTGCTAGTGGTTTGGAGGTTTTGTTCAAGGATACATGGATTGTCGTCATCAATATTTTAAAACGGTTTCGACGGTTAGTTGAGGTGGCGTCGTTATCCATGGGTATCTTGGGAACCGGTGAGATTTTTTTTTACTTGCATCTTAGGTTTCTGGCTGTTGTTATCTATAGTGATAACTTGGTTAAGTGGTGAACACGAGCTCGGTGCGTATAATGGCGCTGACTTAAATGAAGAAGTACTATACAACGACAATGTTAACGAATCACTAGTTTGCATTTGAGTAAGCGAAGTTGATCGCTCACGAAAAAGTGGATTTGCCGTTACAAAATGACTATCATCAGATCTTTTATTTTTATTGTTTCCACTAAGAGCTTCAGAACTCACAGTAAAATAGCCATTTCTGCAGTTAGAACTCACTTCACAATTTTTTGTTTTGAAGATACTCATTTAGGCGCCTATTATGATTTACAACTGAATGGATAGTTGTAGTTGTCAAATCTTCATTATGGATTACAACTCTTTTCACCATGAGACAACTGCTTTTTATCAGTTGTATTTTGGTTTTTATTTCGAGTGTTGTATTGGTATCTACAGAATGTTTATTAAAGAACTTACCACAAGTCTTCTTCCTGTGCTTACATTAACAGTTGTAACACTGGCCGAACGGTATAAAGGGCTTCGTTACTAGCTTCGTGAAGGAGAAGTACATTTCTTTAGGGATTGCCAGTCCTTTCAACACAACTTTTACTTTCGTAGACGGCATCCGTTTATTATTTACCTTTCTTGTCATTCTAATCAATTTCATTATTGGTGCCGGTGACGTCAACATCTCGAGAAGTTCTTTCATCGTCATCTCCTCTGGAATGTTGACAAAAATACCCGCCGTCTTGAGCAGAAGGTGCGTACTAATTTTTGGTGTGTAACCTTCACTCTCCAGTTTTTGATTTGCCACGAACAGGTTTGCCTATTCTCTCGGCTTGAATAACATTTTACATCTGCTGTAGCCAATTTCCACTGAGTCAATTACTTCAATTTTAATATCCAATAATTTCTTTGAGCCTAAACTGATTTATCGGAGTTCTTGATTCCCTTTGCATAAAGTTGACATTTCCCGAGAAGTATATATGTACGTCCCGATCTTCTTCGTTTTCATTCGCAGCCTTAAATTGTGTTTTCTTCTTCTCATTAAATGTTCCTCAGCAAATTTTTCGAATTCGTATTCCTTTCCTGAAAACCCATGTCAAATGCCATTCCACCATGCCTGTCGTCCCTCCGTATCACTTTCGACGAAGGCCCGACTCCCGTCTGCTCCAGACGAGACGCGCCCTCGCGCGGATTTCCTCCATAGCAACATACCAAAATTTGTCAGTAGAAAAACCAAGTTGCGCGTTAGGCGTTCTTACACAGAATGTTTTAAAATGTTTAATACGGGGCATAGCTTTATGCGGCGGTAATGCAAATTTTTTCAAAAAATTTTATGTAAAATTTTTTTTATTTAAATACATATTTTAGTTTTAAGATTTCAACGTCTATTTTTAATTGGTCAACCTCCGTATTAACAGCCTATTATTTAGTTACCCACCCTATCATTTAATTCTTTTACTTTTCTTTTTACCTCACGTAATATTTCTTGCTTTAAAATTTAATAAAAATCTTTAACCTTAAAATACTATCGCTATTTAATACTACGTTAATACTAACGCCATGTAAATTTTACGTACTGTAGATTTTTTCCTAAAGCGCTGCAATTGATTTGTTTTTTTCTGTAAATATTTTTATTTTATTAGAAATTTTATTCTATTAGAAATAGCTTATAATTTATATTAAAACAATCAAAAACAATTTTAAAAGGGAAATAAAAATTTATGTTTATGGTTAATACAGTTTTTATCATATACTTTTTTTACTTGCTTTTTTCAATCGCTACATGAAATATTTCTACAAATTTATACTCTTATTACTAACGCCACGTACAACTTATGTACACAAATTATACTCTTAGTACCATGATACAATTATACAAGGTACTTGCACGACTACAACAAAATTGCAACACCAAGAAACACACGCATTTTGGTGGTAGAAACAAACAGAATTTAGTCAAAAACAGATGTCTTTTGTTGTTAAAAATAACAATTACAGGGTAACTAAAGTACAATTGCAGACGCGGCATTCATGCATGATTATAGTCATTCAGTGTTGCCAGTATATGTGTAATACACAGTGTGTAATTTCTACTCTCATGTGTGGGCCATGTAATGAGATTCATGTATAATCTGTGTGTAATTATACTTTGGGCTCTATTTTTATTTATTTTTGTTTTAATTTTAACCTACACAAAAAATGTGTAGTGTAATTTTCTTCAATGTGTAATTGGAGACACAGCCATATGCAAATTCATTGGCAACACTGTAATCATTTTATTCACACAGATACACACACATACTTTTTACAGCTTGTAAACAAAGTTTGACAACTATATGCATTGTAAACATTAACAGGCTGGGCTTGTGCAAGTTTAATATTCTAAATATGACTATAAACAGTTTTTACGTTTCTTCAACAACTTTACAAAAAAAGCACTTGTGGAATTTGGTACCGCTAGGCCGCTTGATGCTTTTGTAGCAAAAATATTAAAAAAAAAGAAACTACACGAAAAATTTACGTGGGTTAGTATTCTAGGCTTAATGAAAATATAGACATTGCTTAACCAAAAAGAAAAGAAAAACAATAAACAAGCAAAACTTCCTAATACACACTGTTAAAGGACATACTTCATAAATAAAATAAATAAAAAGACAACATATCTTACAATCATACATAAATACCAGTGATCAGAAATGAGTAGTGAAAAAGTTAGTAGAGTTGAATCATGACATAATTTCTTGTACTTATGCGCACTGGTACTTATTGCAATGTTGTCCAACTTCATATTCACTCGAAAGTTTGAAGTTCTCATCAAACTCATACTTAGCAACATTTATGACGTTTTTGATTTCGACTCTCCTTAACTCAATGGCGGTATTCGATGTTTGATACAAATTGTCTTGCGTAAGTGCAAATGCAAAATATAGTAGCAAACGAACATTAAAATAATCATTATGAGGTTATTTGTTTGCTCATTATGAGGTTACATATGTGTTTGTTTATACACTTTATACTAGTTGTAGTTTTATTTAGTATATGGATGAGTTGAGTGAGCTGAATCAATGTAAGTAAATAGTATAAGTATTTTTTCTGAAATTATACAATTAGAAATTCATCGGATAACAATAAAAGTATTTATAAGGCAAAATGAAAAATAAAAATTAAGATTTTATTTTTCATTTTGCCTTATAAATACTTTCATTGTTATCTGATGGATTTCTAATTGTATAAAGATGTAGAAAAATAAAATAGATTCATATCGAATAAAAATTATTTGCTTGGTTTTGTATACTTACTTATTTTTCTTTTGTGATTTTCAAAAATATTATTATTTGTGAATTCTCAAATAGTTTTTGGAAGTCTGTGCATAAGATAAGAGGTATGTGATTGTCCAAAATGTGTGGTTGAAGTCTACTGACGATTTGTTAAAGCAACAATTAAATGCATATAGACATCGGTTATCCACCAGCAACTAAATTTCACTTATACGAGTATGTTATATTAATCCCGAATATTCGTACGTTTTTAGATATTCGTATTCGTACTCGCCAAATTCAGAGGAAAACGAAAATTTTTATTTTTTTTTTAATTTGCAATAATTAAAAAAAATTAATTTATTTCAATTCAAAGAATTAAAAATGTTCTTGTTGCTAACTTAAAAACAAACAAAACAAACTTCTTGTACAAGTGTGTAAACAAGACCAACAACATTGAATATTTGATCGATCTTTAAGCAAATCTAAAATGTGCAGTGAAATCATTTAAAAAAATGCATATCATATTTTGGATCAATAAAGGTTGCCATGGTAAAAAAAATTTTGGGACGCAATCGTAATTTTTTCAAATTTGTTTTATTAAGGTCTGTTGGACTACTTCCTCCGACGCGCGATTTTTTCTTTTAAAGTTATACAGACCCGTTAATCTAGGACAAAAGGTAATTAAACTACGTATCTGATTTTTATTTTCTTATTTTTTTGGTACTTTTTAAAGCACTACATTTTTAATAGATAATATTTGTTCTAAAATAATTTGTTCATATCAAAATATAATTAAATATTCTTTTAAATACCTTAAAATTGGATCGAAGACGAGCCAAACACGTGCAAGCAAGCAGCTGTCAACAATTAACTGAACATTCAAAATGGCCGAAATTGTCAGCATAAGTGAGAGACATGAGTACAAACATAACGCCACAAAAAAATCAGAATTCACGATACTTTTTGAACACACCTCGTATGTAAATATATTAAAGAAGCACTCTTCAACATTTTAAATCTCTGCATTAGCTCGAATGAAAACCGCATTTAGACTATCACCTTCAAGTCTTACCTTACACCCTTTCTACAAAAACTTGTGTAGCTGGAACAGCCAATATAACTTTGCCGATTTCAAATAACTGTGGCTTGCAATGGCTTTGCTCTTTCCACCAATTTAAAATTTTCATATGTACATATGTCTAGGGTCATGTTTTTCGTTCCTAAAAGAGAACAAAAACGTGCTCATAAAAGAAATATATTTTTGCAATTTTATTTTTGGTAGGAATCGGTATACCGGTACATACCGATACAGACATAAGCGGTATTCTGGATACCGATATTTTCTAACCGAAATAAATTTCGGTATCCAAGTTTAGCGGTATTTGAATCGGTATCGGTATTTTTACGATACCGTTTGCCAACCTTGTAATCATGTGATAAAAACTTTGTTCTACGCAATGATGAATATATCCTGCATGACTTCCGATCATATGACCGGTCAATTCACTGATACTATTCTTGTAGGGTAGTTTCCAAATGCTTACAAACTCAATTTTAAAAATTTTCCTACAAAAATATTAATTTTTAACTTCAAGTTACAATAAGCAGACAACGAATGGAATTTGAGGTATTGAATTAAAAAACACAATGCGAAAAATATTATTAATATTAAAAAAGTGATTAAAATTTGTTTTAAAATTATTAGACTTCGTTTTAAGCACTTTCGTTCAAAAATATTAATTTTTAACATTTATTTACAAAAATTAGGCAAGTAGAATGAGACCATAAAGTATAAAATGGAATTACGTTAAAATAATACCAAGCGAAAGAAAAAGTAAAGAGCGAGACCTCCGAAAACACAATTATCTTCCGTCTCGTGATATCTCTGGTATACGAGTATTTTGTGTAAAAAAATCTATCCTAGTTTGGATTGTAACAAATAGTATTAGTTTTTGGAAATTGAGCAATCCAATTTTTTTAATAAAATAAAAACTTGATTTTTTATTTTTAGACATATTTTATTGATTATTTACTATATAGTATATCTTTCATCTTAATACATCAAAAAATTATTTTATCCATTCCATGAATTATATTTAGCTCCTTATACTTACTATATGTATATGTTTGTATATTGAATTATGTTAATGTATTTTTCTTGTTAAGTGTTGATTTGTATTCTTAGAATTAAATTAATTATATTTTGTAGTCGTAAATTATTAAATTTATTATGCTTTGATCATATTTACTTTTCTTTTTAAATATGAGTTAATATTAAAAATATGTTTAATAATATACTCGCATGTACATACATATGTACGTATGTGTATTGTAAATATTAATACCACATTGTCCACTATTCTTCAATTTTATTTTATTAATAATTTAATAGATTAAAAAATGTAGATTTTCAATGTATGCTTTTTACATGCATTGTATGAAATAGATCACCAAAAGTTTGCAATAATTCCCATATATCGTTTTGAATATTAAAAAGGTGGTTTATACAACTAATTTGCAAATACATATGTTATTAGATTTCAAATACATATTATTACTTAATTTTTCTCATGATTAAACATCTAACAATAACTAGTTTATTACTTATTTCGATTAGTGTAAACCGCGACATTTACAATAGTTTTGCTTGGATATCTTCTTTGTGTAGTTTAATATTTATTGCTGGTTTTTATTACTAAAATTATTTTTAAAATAATTGAATTAAATTTATTTTCTAATTGTTAAACTTAAAATCTATTTTCTTCATATTTAAATGTTATTCCCGGCATTAAAATAACAACAATTGGAAAGTATTGTTATTTTTATTAGCAAACAATTCCTTATTCTTTTACTTTAATTTTTTTATTACTAACGTAGATATACAATCTCACGGTTGCGGTTGCTAAGTTTTCTTATTTAAATCTGTGTTAATTTAAAACTCTCATTTCAACAATTTAGAATTTTTTTTTATTTTGTTCATAGCACGAATTTTATTCCCCCTTATTGTGAATGTCGTCGTCGACGTCACATCAAGGCGACAGTAAATATTGTCACTTGTCTACACTTTATCGGTAACAATTGGCTCTTATTGACAATCTCTTACTAATCTCTAAGGGCGACTTTTTGAGTTCGAGATTAAGATTAGTTTATTTCTCTAATTAACTAATCCGAAAATTAACTTAATCTCTCTTATTGCCCTTTTCACAATGTACAATTAAAAACTAACAGGGACTTTAACGGCAAGTTTTGTATGATAAACTTGTAGTTAAAGTTCACGTTAACTCTTAACCATACATTGTGAAAAGGCACGTTAATTGAGTTTGATGTTTTTGAGTGGTAGTTTAAACTTCTTATTATGTGTAGTATTACCATACTGAGTGGCAACATTGTCTGTGCAAAAGTTACACATGTTATCAACACACTGATTTTTTGTGGGAAAAGAAGAAGATACTGCCATATTTTGTTATTTGCAAGTAAAATATTGCGCGTGTTAAAGGAAATAGATAAATAATATAATATATATATATTTATTTATGTGTTTTTTTAAGTTATTTTATCATATAATTTGTACAAAAAGTTATATGTTTCACAAGTGTACGTTGTCAATATTCATGTTAGATTAAACCACCACGATTGGCCGCTTAAACTAGCAAGAAAACCATATAAGTGAAGATTAATTACTTTAATCTCTAATCTTGAACTCAAAAAGTCCCCCTAAGAGTAAACAAGTGGCAGTTTTCAATAAGGGGGATTTTATAATTTTTTTGTGAACGACGAAAGAAGGAAGGAAATTCGAAACAAATACAAAAAAAATATAAAAAAATTTAAATTAAAAAAATTGAATCGCTGAAGTTTGTTTAACATGTTTCAACTCTTGGAAATAATCTAAGCTGCCTTAACCGTAAGTTTCTATTTCCAACGTTAATTAGAATTTTTCATCTTTTTCATCTTTTTTATGAACTTATTTTAAAATTTAATTTTAGCTTTTAAATATTTTACTATTAAAATATATTTTTTTTATTTATAATGACACCAAAATGTTTATTTTTTAAGCGTTCTCAAATTAGAAGTATATAAGTACTGATATTTAAAGTTTTTACATACATATATGTTAAGAATATACAACAGGAAAATTTAAATAATTGGGTTTAGAACGCATAGAATAATAACTAAGTTAAATTTTATAAAGATCTTGCAATGAGTGGAGTCACAGTTTCATTTGTTCTGTGGAACAAAAAAATATATGGCAAATGTTGACCTTGCATGCAATCGCTGGATCTTCTCATTAGGCTCAACCCCAAGAAATTTATAAATTGTCTGTAACTCCGAAAACACGCCTTTCGAAAATTTTTCACAACGATATCTCTGAAACTATTTAACCTATTTAGACCAAATTTATGGTTTTCGACAAAGTTTTACAAGGAAGTACGCACGCAGTTTAATTAAAAAAGAAATAAAAAAACAATGCCTCAAATCTGACACTTTAACACAATACCAAAAAATTGGGCCTTGTTTACCTGCTCTCGAGAACAATTTTATGCATCTGTCCATCTATTTTCGTTCCCTATGGTCTAGAAAGCAGCATAAACCTGCCAACAGGAGTCAGTTGTTTTCGACAACGGGTACACAAGCCCCAACTTTTTGGTATTGTGTTAAAGTGGCGCCGATGTCGAGAACTAGCATAAGGGTGATTATTCAAAAAACGTATGCTTTTTTGATGAAAAAAATTGTCGAACAATATAACTTTATTTCCTCTACCAACGATAAACCGGAATTATTATTAACTACTAACAATTCAATTGACGTGTGACTTTTTATTGAACTGGATTATAAAATACTTTAATTGAATTCTGATAGAAAAAAAAATATCTAAGTTATTAATTATACAAATAACATATGTATGTATATCGAATAGGCTTGGTTAGTGAACTTGGTGTAACTACTATTTAATTGGCGATTTATTTCCGGCATCGGGAATCCGTGATTAGCGTCCCCTTGTTTCCGAATAAGATTTTTTCACTGGCGTTCTTAATTTAGTTCAAATTTTCCGGGAACTAATAATTTAAATTTGTACCCATTAACTTCTAAACAGAAAAATCTACATTTTGGAACACTTACATGAACATATTGAATATCTTAAATATATGTATATCTAGCTTTTACGAAATATTTTTTTTTTATAATTGATATGGGTTAACAACAGAAATAAATAATTGTAAGATTGCTACAATTTTGTTTGCAATAAGAACAAATGTTTTCCGAAAAGAAACATTAGTAATCCAATTATGTATTTTAATTTTGAATCAAGGAAAACTTAAATGGAAGTAAATAATTAGTTGGAATACATAATTTGATTTAATTTGTTTTTAATTTTTTTTATATTTTTGGCATTAACAAATATGGGCATTTCCATAGAAAAGTCTACTTTTTGTTACGTTACGTTACTTGGTGACAGCAGGTTTTTCAAAGGAAAACGCACGTTTTATATTCTTTTTAGGAAATTGGTTTAGAACGTAGTTAGCTCTACCAAGGCGAATTCAGTATCAGATGACCTTATCACTGCAACAATACAACTACACAAAAAACAACATGTAGTTTGCTATGCTACAAAACCAATCTGTCAGAAGATTTCTAAACAAATTTTGACATTTTGGTTCAAATTGCTCAATTTGGCATCAACAGCTGATAATCAGCCGGGCGGAATAGGTCACCTGATACTGAATTCGCCTTGAACAAACATTTAGTAAAAGAAATCGAACAGCATGACTCTAAATTACAAGCTTAAATACTTGGTGACGTAACGTGACTGTGGAAATGCCCAGATGTGATATCATGAGAGATATAATTTAGGAAAGTTAATTAAAAAGTTAATTACGAATAACATTTTTAAGGTAGGTTTGTTTCGTTATTTTACTTAGTTGTCATTTACTCTTATTACTTTTTTCAGCTTTTTTTTAATCTTATGGGCTGTAAAACTACACTTAAATTTACTTTAAGAAATTCTTGTGTTTTAATGATAACTTTTTATTCCCTTCTTTAACACAGTCTGACTTAAAAAATTAGCAATTATCAAATCTTCTTTATAAAATTTCTTGGATAATAATATAGATTTTTCAACACATAATAGGTTTCGGACCATATACATAACTATTCCAGATGGAAAATATAGCCTGTCGTAAATCTAATTATGTACATAATTCGAAAGCCTATTTCAATTAGTTACAACGTTTTTTGCCGACAAATTGTTAGTCGACTACAAGTAAAATCGACTTATAATTCACTTTTATGCTCTAACTACAAGTTAGCTGCAATGTAATGCAGAATTTCCCCCAATCAATCTCTTTTATGCATGGTTTTCCTTTTGCTTCTCCATTTATCAATTGAACCGTTTATGTCAAAAACCAGTGAAACGAACAATTTTTGGATTTTGAGTAAATCCAAGAGCTTCCTAGCAAGCTTGAAATTACTTTTACAAAACTGATGTTTTTTCCTATGCAAGTTATCAATTTCTAACTGTTTGATAAACATAAAACCTTCTGTACTGACATATATGTACATACATATGTACGAGTACATATTTAAAAAATAATAAAAAACCTTGCACTTCTGCAACAAACAACCGTCACTACGAAATATTCTAATTTCATTAGGGAATTCAAAAGTAAAATAAAAAAATTAACTTTTTAAAGAGTTTAATATTATTATCACAGATACATACTCGTATATGTATATTTATTCTGCAATGACTATTCGTCATCATACACTCGATCTATATTGCATTCTGCTTCCGTTCCGTTTTTTTTTTTGCAGCTAAGGCAGCAAGAGAATGTTCTTTTTATCAAAGTGAAGTTGATGGTAAAAATCCAGATATGGCTAGACTGGAACTAAAGTGGTCCAAGTAATATTTTTGGGTTAATCGACTTATGAGCATTTTCGAACACAAAAAATCAATTCAAGCAAAAGTGGTCTGTATATGTGTTACTACGTCACCAAAATATGGTTATCGTTAAACTACCACTTTAGAATTTATTGCTTTTTTCTACTTCCTTCTGTTAAAGAATGAATATAACGATTGCATTTTTAAACTCGGTTGTAAAAATTCAACAAACAAACAAAATGGACCTGTTGTTTGGGCGGTTGCTGAAAAATTAGTAGAAGCGATAGTTCGTGAGCGAAACAAAATCGGCAACCCTTATAAAAGTTGTGGCCGATGGTGGACAGGGTTTTTTTTTAAATTTCTATGACAATACTCTCAGATAATTATTCGGAAATCAATAGTGCTGAAGATGAATCTATCAGGATTCTAATATAGGCAATAAAAGCATACTAACAAGTGTCAATAAGTTGCGTAAAGAAACGTATACAAATATGGGAATTTTATTTAATTTAACTAAACTCAATAGCATCTCTTTTAAGTTTGTTTCGTATTTTAGATTGGTATTAATAATCAATGGTCAGCAAACTGCGACATCCACGTGTTCATGTCCGTTTTGTTGTTGTTGTATGTATAACATCAATAGAGGGCCTGTCCCACGATGTCGACAACGTTCGACTTGTCGCACACTTACATTCAAAGCAAAAACAAATTTTAAGAATTTGTTGTTGTTTCAAATGTAAGTGTGCAACAAGTCGAACATTGTCGACATCGTGGAACAGGCCCAGATTTAAAAAATCGTATAGATTTGAAAGACGATAAACCATTGGAAAATACTTCAGCTAATAACAAATCAAATTTAATAATGGGCCTTATCGTGTTTGGTGTATTTCGACTTGGACTACGACATATTGGTCCTAGATTAAAAAAAAAATGTTGCGGTGTTCTTTAATCTATTAAACACGATAAGGTGGAATGAGCATAAAATACTAAAAACATATGGAGATTTGAAAAAAGACTACGAACTGTTTTGTTCTATGGGAAAAGATAAAAAGAAATTTTTGAAGGAAACGCGTGAAGAAAACTGCTCAGAGGCAGACAAATTACTCGATCTAGACATTTCTATTAACGTGGTAAATTTGAGATTGATACCTTTTGTTACTACTTTCTACTATGGATAAAGTAGTTAACAGCTGCTTTACAACAAATACTGTGGGCCCTGAGTTAGATATTAATCTGAAGCATTAAAAATACACGTTCTGCTAAAGCACATCAAAGATTAACTAAATAACAATGCATTAGGGGGGTTGAGGAATCTATTCATAGAGACTTCTTCACATTCTGGAAAAAATATAAACAACCTTCGTATAGATTACGACTCAAAAAGGCAGTTATTGACTTCTCGTCGTTTCATATTTAAAAAATTTTAGTTATTACATTTATAATTTGATGAGGCTAAAGTCCGTATTGTAATTTTTAAGAAACAACTAACACCAAAGCTAATTGTAAATATTCTGAGAAACGCTAGCAGAACGGAACAACTAGCTGTTTTTGTTGAGATATTTTTATTTTTTTAATTGTTTCGACGCGTATAAAATGAATGGTGCGAATACAAGATTGAGAAACGGGCTCTTTTTATATGAAAAAATTAATATGTTAAAATGTAATGGGATGAAATCCATAAGGCTGTACATAAAGTATATAGTTTTTTTTGAAAGAATCAGTGATGCAAAGACGTACAGTGTGACAAGAAACATTCCTTTGTACCTAAGTGATGAAGACATTAAAAACAATATTAGTTCTGACATCAGAGTAACTTTTGTAAAGCGGTTTGGGAGACGTGAGAGTACGTATATTCCACAACTATATTCCAGAAGAAGTGCTGCTGAACTACACAGTGCTGAGAGTTCAGGTTTTCTACCCAAAAATCAGACAATTCCGCAACTGTGGACGACTGCAGCACGTCAGGAAGAGTTGTAAAGCTGCCACAAGATGTTTGTCGTGTGGTAAAGAAGGTGAGTGCAATAGATATTGCATACGGCATCGAAGAAGTCGAAATGTCCTAAATAAGTTAGAGAGACAGAAATAAACCGAATCATGACGATTAAAAATATGTCGAAAAGAGGAGTTTTGAACACCACCTCCCAAGAGAGAAAAAACTAGTTTGATACACTGATGGTGAATGACGATTCCTTCAAATAGAAGAAGAGTTAGAAATCATGACCCCTGAGGTCAGTAAAATTCTCACTCCCAAGATATATAGCATCATTGCTCGGTCTATACCGTGGTTTCAATCCAGGCTCCTCATTTTCCGAAGCCACAACACAGGTATCGCCAAGTGGCCCATTTTTTGACAGGACTGCATATGATAGAATATCGAAATTCGAAAAACTTACGTCTGAAATACTTAAGTTTATGAAAGATCACTTTGCGAGTGTTGATATCACTGTAGGCCTGGGAGCTGTCAAGTCATTTTACTCCCAGGATCAACAAAATTGCAATTTGTGTCCCATGGGGTATAAAATGAGATTCCTTCAAGTATTGAGTATGAGTATTTTCTCAATACTAAAGATTATGACGTAGTCTGTCCAAGCGAAATTTTAAGTAGAAATAAATAACACTGTTAACATTGTTAAAATAAACCTTGTTTGTCGATATCGCGGTATAGCAGTTGCGCTAAAAACATATATAAATACAATTAGAAAAAGTCCTTGTTTTTACTGACATTGAGGCCGTTGTTGTATGTTCTTACTATTTTTCTCCATCTTTGGATATCACTCAGTTTACATCTCAAACAAACACCTTGTTTTAATGCTAGGAATCGACATAATGCTCTACGAAAAGGTTTAAAGTTAGAAGAAATGGCGAATGATTTTAATTTTAAATGTTAAATGATGACTGAGTAACTTTTTAAGTCATGGAATAATAAAATTGATACGGTTCCAGATTTGTAATTTTACAATGCAAATAAAATGTGTAAGTGGAAGATTGTACTGGTGTTTCTGGCTGGCAGTCATCACTATCGGACAGTCAGAATAAGAGACAGAATGCCTTTAACGAGGAAGAAGTTTCTCTCCTCTCTTAATAGAATTGAGCTTGAAAATGAAATTCTAAATGCAACCTTTTCCTTGAAGTATAACAGGATTATGGTGATCTGGTGGCTTGATGGATTGACTAGTATCTTCAGACGACAATAAACAAATTGTAAGATATCGGACTCCTGAAAATTTTGAATGTACCATTAGATCTACAGGCAACTGGAAACGTGAAGTTGCAGCAGCTAAGAGATCTAACTATCTACGTCAGATTTGTTTCTTAAATGAGAATCCTAGTGCTTGTTCCGGTTGCAAATTTATAAGGAACGTATAGAACGCTGGAACAATTTCTAGCAATACTTTGTGGGATGTTGAAAACTTTTTGCATCTGAAACAGCAGATTCCAGTGAAAAATGATTAATTGGACATCGTATGATTGCCGCCATCATGTGATTGTACTTCTTTTCCTGCTTTTTCTTATGAGGAATTTGAGGCATGCTTCGCATCGAAAAAAAATCGTCTGCCGGAGGGCGTAATTGTGTAACATTTGAAATTGTGAAGGCTCTCTCAGGACTGGCAAAACGATAACAGCTCTGAATGATGCGTTTATCTAGAATTGCATTATTGATGAGTGGAATCTGGTGGAAATACGGATTTAAGAGATTTTAAAAACTTCCGTCCAATCTCTCTAATAGCTGTATTTTCGAAAACTATTAACCTAGTGATACATAAGTATGTAAATGAGATTATGGAAAAAAAATTTCTGCCGGAGAGATGTTTCGCATACAGATAGTGGCAATTCTTGAAAATAACGGACACCATCAGTATGCCAAGTGTCATTTGAGAATCGTAGCGGCTATAGAAAATAAGGAGGATTATGCTTTTGTAAATTTAAAAGAAATTGTAAGTGTTGCTTTATATCTTGATTGTATTGCTGATCCACAATTTTAAATTTTGTTGTTTATATGATACTAGCAGTCCGAATAGCTTTATTAGAAAGTATTTCCTGAATAAAGCAAAAAGATGTCGTGATTTGAAGGAAGAAAAATTAACTCCCTTCAGAGGAATTGGTTCAATTGAATTTTATCCTGAAAATAAAGTTTTTGCATTAATAAGATATAAGAAAGTATATAGAATTTTGCCTCTACTTGTGTTACCTGATAAGTACCTACCGATTCCCTTATTGTTTGGAAGGGACTTTTTGGAATCGTGTAATATAAATTTGTATATGCGCACTGAATTTAATAATTTTATTTCTGTGGATATTAATAATAAAGAATATGAAAATAGTTTCAACTCACCAATTTTAAATGATACTAACGGCGCTGATGAGGAGAGCGACCGGCGAGTTGGGGATGCGCAGCTGGCTTTCAAGGGGATGTGTAATATTCATCTTTGTAATAATAGGGATGTGATTCATATTGGTCTGTGTAGTAAATGCGAATTTGCGGACCGCATCGCGGTTTTGGTAGAGGAGTATATTGATAAGAGCAGGGTGGTTATTGATCTTTACGAGTCTAAGACAACATTGACTTCTGATACCCACTAAGGAGGCTTTCTTTTAGAGAGAAAGACGAGGTGAATCACATAATTGGAGAATTACTGGATAGGTGGTTCTAAACCGGCAGTGCGAATTTTTAAGAATGTTTGGTCTTAAGAATGGTCCTGTCATATTTCAGCGATTTGTGTTTAGGGATTTCTTGAATGGGAATTTACTGGTGGTCTATACGGAACATTTGAATCTACTTCAGAGGTTTTTGACACTATTGTGGGAAAATGGTCTTGAGCTGAAACTTGCCAAATATAAGTTCGCCTACATGGAAATTGAATTTTTGAGGTACATCGTGTCTCGGGAGAGAATAAGATGCCCTGAGAGTAAAATACGCGTGAGCTTCAATCATTTTTGGGTTTGTGTTCGTACTTTCGAAAGTTTGTTAATTCATTTTCTGTTTTACACGATTTTGAGGCCATTCTTCTTCAGAAACAGGATGATGGACAGTTCCACCCTATTGCATATTTAAACAAAGGACGTATGATGGTATTAACGTTATGACAGTTTCCAAACTCCAAACCTTGAGGGGATAAGATTTAGAATAGTGACTGATTTTAATTCGTTGACTTTGTCTCTGAGTAAGAAATTGGTAAACAATCGGATACCGAGATGGGCATTAGAGCACGAGAACTATGACTATGCAGTCACTCATCGTTCGGGTACAATAATTGCACACGCTTATGCTTTAATCAGAAATAAGTTCGATTGTGACGATGTAATTGCAGTAGTAGACAGCGATGACTAAGATTTTCGATTACAGATAACGCAATCTCGTGATTACCATATAGTCGCATTGAGAAATAGACTTGAGAATGAGGAAATGGAAAGGTTTTGTATGTTGTTGTTACAAGAATGTAGGTATCTAAAGAATTGGAAATGAACTTATCCAAACAAATCGGTCATAATGGTATAGAGAAATGCTATCAGGAAATTTGAAGCAGCTACTGGTTTCCTGATATGAAAGACGCCTTTAAAAGGAATTGTATTCGTGGCATAATGTATTCTGCACCAAATAGAACGAACAATAGAAACTTTCATAGAATTAAGAAGCTGCGACGAATATTTTAACAACTATAGCCGACCTGTGCGTTGTATAAGGGACAGAGGTAGTTGCTTTACGTCGAAAAACTTACTGGATTCTTGGAAGACAGGAATATTACCCATCTTAAAGTGACAGTGCATTCACCGCAGGCAAACGGACAGGTAGAGAGGATTAATCGCAGTCTCGTTATAATATTGGCGAGATATATATACGCACTACGGACTGGGTGAAACATATAGGTAAGGTGGAGTTTGCGATTAACAACACTGTTAACCGGACTATTAGAATAACATCAAGTCGGGATTTTTTGGCGTCAGTCACAGGGGTCAGACGGTAGATAGACTTACGGAGTACTTGGATTAGTTGACTTCGGGTCCGGTAAGGGATTTGGGGCTCTTGAGGGAGACAGCCAGTAGGAATATAGAGTGGGCACAGGGCTATGAGACGGCGTATAATGAAAGGAGAAATATAGCGGTTAGTTCACTTAAAGATGGTGATTTTGTTGTAATTAAAAATATTGACACATCAGTGGGCATAAATAAGAAACTATTGCCGAAATTTAAAGGCCCATATAGGATCTTTAAGGTACTACCGAATGATCGGTTGTCATAAGGAACATGAGGAATGGTCAGATAACACAAATACCATATGACGGTGTTGCTGAAGCTTGTCATATCAGATTGTGGAAAAGTGAAGAACTGTGCAACACTTAAATAAAAGAATATATTGATTGTAGTTTTTGAGAGGGATTTGTCTTAGCTTTAAGTTTTGTAATAATGTAGATATAAGCATATATGATAATTCGGTAATTCTATAGGTATGATCGTGGTCGATCATTATTGTCAGGTTGGCCCAGCTGTAGTAGAACGGAATGTACTCTGGTCACCTTGTCAAAATATAAAAAGAATCATAACTCTATCAGCCTTATAATATGTCACAAATCAAATAAAACCGACATTGTTCTGCCAACTGTTGAAGTAAACTCGTCTTTCATTAATTCTACAAAATATAAGTGTCAAGCTAAGCTAGTTGATGCTGTGCGATCAAAGTGGACGGTTGTCGGTGTTCGGTCTCGGCAGTAAATCAAATACAAACAAATAAACTTTGTCCACACATACTTTAATACTTGTACCTTTACCAAAATAAATTGAATCTTTTTATAGTTATAACGCTCGGTCTTTTATTATTTGACAAATCAGAAGTGGGATTCGGCATAGATGAAAGTATGTGAGAAGGGATAAGAAAACGCTCAACGTATAAAATATAAAAACGAAAACACTCAAGATCAACACGACACAACGGATAATAAAGGAAAATAAAGAGAGCAACGTTCTTTAAGCTCAACAAACTGAAGGTTACAGAAAAAACGGCGACGAGCTTGAAAAGGTGGTTGAAATAAAAAAAGGGGAAAAAAACAACGTGAACGGTTTTGAAGGAAAAAAAAAAGAATTAGTCAGAAAGAAATAAGTAAAACGCGCACAACGCATTTCGAAATAAATTTTAAAAGTATAAAATTTATGAAAAAATGATTAATGAGAATTTTAAGAAAAAAGAATCTTTAAAAATACGTCAAATAAATAGTCTACTTAAGAACTATAACCTCACAGTTAATGGCTCAAAGGCACAGAAGATTGTAATGCTGTCACAAGCGTTGAATTCCGACGAGGTGGACGAAGATGAGCTGGAAACTGAGCCATGGGAAGCACAGATCAACGAGCTGATGAATATGGTGGCAAATTTGACACGCATCGTCAATGAGGGCCCAGGCGCCGATGCAGGGATATCTCGTAGTGGTACACAAACGCCCAACGAAAACGATGATAACGGCAGTCTGCAAACAAACACCATAATTCTACAGCATAGCACGCAAGACATCATACGAATGCTTCCAGAGTTCAACCCGGTTAAAGGCACAACGTCTCCGAATCAGTTTATCAACTACAGCGAGGGTACGGCTGGAGCGATGAGGTGTTACTGTTCAGCGTCCAGCATACTCGTAAGCTAAAGGGGCATGCCAAAACCTGGCTAGACTTGCAGGGAATTTTCAACACGCTCGGACGAGTGCAACAACATTCTGTTAACTAGGACAGATGACAAAAATGAGTTTAATGTAAACAAGGCCATAGGAGAAATAAATTATCGTAAAGTGAACAACGTGCTGAAATATTATGAAAATAGTTTCGCTGAAGATATCACCAATTTAGGCTGCAGTAAGTCAACAGCTATGAAAATTAACATAACTACCGATGGCCCAATTGTTGGCAAACGCTATCCTGTGCCATTTTCACAGCGAACTACTTTAAGTGGTATCATAGATCACTTACTTCAACACGATATAATACGACTACGCACATACGTGGAGAACCACGCATGTGAGTTGACTACAGGGTACTAAACTCTGTAACAGAAAAGAAACAGTTCCCAATGCTAATAGTGCACGAGCAATTAGCAAAGTTGTCTGGCAACAAATTATACACTACGTTAGACATGACCTCAGGGTATTACCAGATTCCCCTTGATGAATCTAGTCGAAAGTACACTGCCTTCATGACACACGGTGGTCTTTTTGAGCATAACGTTATGCCATTCGGGCTGATAAACGCGCCAATGTACTTTCAAGAAATGATTCTCAGAATGGTGGCACCATTAGAAAATCGTCGTTATATTGTCAGCTATGTGGACGAAGTCATCGATTTAGATTAGGTCCTTCACGCTGTGCAAGAGCAAGGGGTCAGTCTGCGCCCGTCAAAGTGCACCTTTTTGGAAACGGAAGTTTGTTTTCTGGGTCACTTAATAAGTGAAGAGGGCATCCGTCCCGGCGATAAGAAAACTGAATGCATAAGAAACTTTCCAGAACCAACTAACGTGACAGAGGTGCGTCAATTTCTCGGGGTCACGGGCTACTTCCGAAAGTTTGTCAACAAATATAGTCATATTGCTGAGACGTTGTCCAGACTGCTAAAACAAAACATCGAATTTCAATGGCACGACGAACAAGTAAATGCGTTTGAGTTTTTGAAGAAAACAATAACTAGTCAGCCCATATTAGTGTTGTTTGACCCTGGAAAGCCGCACGAAGTGCATACGGAGTAATGTCAACTTCAACAAATATGTCGTCTCCAATGAAAGTTGAAACCACCTATGATGCATCAAAAAGGAATGCTGAATTACATAAAATAATTACTCTTCCCAAGTTCTTACACAAGAAATTTTTTGAGGAGGATTTAAAATTTGTAGAGAAAGGAGAACTTGATTTAGATAGAAGCAACAACATTTCTCGAATTCTGCACACAAGGCCGGTCTTCAAATGGCACATGTCGATGGTATGAGCCGTATGCCATTTTTGCAACCACAAGATTCACCAACGGTAGCAGAAGCAGTCTTGTAAGTCATCAGCGACAACAGCCCAGATTGGATTCTGTCTATGTAGCTGCAAGATAAAAATATAAAAGATATTTTTGAGACGTTGAAGAATCCGGAAAGTGACAATTTCAGACAAACTAAATTAGACTACGAATTATACGAAGGCCGTCTGTATAGGACCGTAAATGGTCAACGCAAGCTAGTGGTACCTCAGGCGATCAGATGGAGAGTAACACGGGCATGTCATGACGAGGCTGGTCACTTCGGCCTGGAAAAGTCCATCCAGCGCATTACAAGAGATTTTTGGTTCCCGCGGGTAATTCGCTACGTTAAATCGTATACACAGGCATTTCCAGAGTGTTGTCTAAACAAAATAAAGGGTGGTAATGCAGAATGTGAGTTGCATATAGATGAACCACTACCACTCCTTTTTCGGTGCTTGCATATGGACCACCTAGAGCCCTTCCATCGTAGCAAGAAAGGTAACCAGTATATTGTCGTGATGGTGTGCGCTTTCGGCAAGTACACTATACTCAAAGCGGTACGTAATACTAAAACAAAGCCGGTACTAATCACCATAACTGATGTTATGAACACGTTCGGATTGCCTCAAAGAATCATTACTGACAGAGGCACTGCATATACGTCGAAAGAGTTTGAAGCTTATATGGTCAAGTACGGCATTCAGCATGTCAAAACAGCAGTCAGGACGCCTCGAGCAAACGGTCAAGCAGAAAGGATTAACAAAACCATCTTAAAGTCTATAAAATGTATAATGAAATCGTCGAAAGAATGGGACGAAAGCCTACCTAGTCTCCAATGGACGATTAACTCGCAAATTAACTCCACAACTATGACGGCTACGACCCAATGACACAAGCTGATGAGATAAAAGACCAAACGGTCATCAACATAAGGAACGCGAGAAATGGAAACA
Organism: Nowickia ferox; assembly: GCA_936439885.1. Taxonomy (NCBI): domain Eukaryota; kingdom Metazoa; phylum Arthropoda; class Insecta; order Diptera; family Tachinidae; genus Nowickia; species Nowickia ferox. The sequence continues at coordinate 33,692,492 of OW387027.1, read as the reverse complement.
TCGATTTGATGCTCGTCATAAGAAACCACACGTATATCAAGAAGGCGATTTGGTGGTACTTGATTACGTTCCAACGGCCAATGGACATAAGCTAGACCCAGCATATAAAGGTCCCTATGTTGTGACCAAGGTGATAGGCCACGATCGATATGTCGTGGAAGATCCTCCTGACAACAAACGCAAAGAGAAACGATACGTTGGGATACACTCTACAGGTAATATGAAGTCTTCGCGCAGCCTTAGTCCAGACATTGCGCAGACAGGTGATGCCGATGATTCGTCACAGGAGGACGAATAGTCCGGAAAGGCCGAATTGTCAAGCTAAGTTAGTTGATGCTGTGCGGTGAAAGTGGACGGTTGTCGGTGTTCGGTTTCGGCAGTAAATCAAATACAAACAAATTAACTTTGTCCACACATACTTTAATACTTGTACCTTTACCAAAATAAATTGAATATTTTTATAGTTATAACCAAACATGAACGCTCGGTCTTTTATTATTTGACATAAGTCTTAAATTTAAAGATTTAAAAATGTTGATGCAATTTCAACCTCTGTGCTGCTAGATAATTCTTTCTCGTCCCCTCTGAACTTACGGTGGCACGGAGTAAATACAAAACAAACAAACAAACAAATTATAAAACTATGAAATTTAAAACATCGCATCTAAAGCTAGACATAAACTACGAAGCTTCCAAAAATGTTTACAAGGCATAAAAATGCAAAACAATACACAAAAACAAAATCCCAAATACTACAAAAAAGAGATGGGATCGATATACCACGACGTCCAAGTTTCGTGATCTTGAGAAAAGCTGGTTGTGGTATGTGTGCGTGATAGGGATGCCAATCGGGACTGGTTTTTACTATCCCGGGATTCGGAATTTCAATAAATTTAAATACAGGAATTTCGGGATCCCGAAATTTTTTGAGATTCAGGAATTATTCGGGACTCTGGGTTTTTTGAATATTAAAAGACACATGTCTTTGAAAGAGGTTCACAAGTTTTATAATTATTTCATATTACATAGTCATAAAAAAATGAGAATTCACAAATAATATTTTTGTAAATCACAAGAGAAAAATAAGCGTAGTATGCTTAGAAACTTTAACAAACCCCACATTCATATCGAATATAAATTATTTGTTGGGTTTTGTTAAAATTTCTAAACCTACTTAGAACATTAATGATTTGGCAAATCATCAATGAAATACATATATAGACAATGCGTAACCATCGGCAAATAAATTTCAATTATAAAAGATCAATATTGTGTTGCAACGGTTACTATATTCACATGGGGGAAGGTCATGATGAATTTATTTAAAAAAAAAACAAACAAAACTTAGTAAACAATTGCGGGATTGACTAAATCCCGAAAATCTCGGGATTTAAAAATTTAAATCCGGGATCGGGATTTAGAGATTGGCATCCCTAGTGCGTGCCCACTTACACAAACCCAAATGTTAACAAAAAGTTATTTTCACTGTATTTTGCAAAGCTGATGAGCTACAATTTCGGAGTTTGCATTTTTTACCTTAAAACGAGCACAAATGAAGTCCCATTTTCATTATACCTATTGACTCTTTAAGACAACTATTACACTCTATTTTCTGGCGTCCGAATCTTTTTCATATATTTTCTTGTGAGTTCAAATGTTAAAACATATGCCACACCTGCTTGAGTTAAAATTTAGAAAATATAAATTAATTGTATGGACAATTGAAAAAATTTTTGTTTTGTTCATTTCCTTGTTTCGTCTTGCTTTCACAAGACTGTTTACAAGTCAGAAGAATACGAATTTCTTTGCTCGAAAGTGAAAAAGAAAAAAAGAAAAAATATAAATAATTTGAAGTCGTCCATTTCCAATTTTTTTTCTGCTTAATTCGGATGCTAGAACATATACATATGTATATATAATGGACATATATTTGTCAACATGATTATGAATTTTTGTGATTGCATTCAGAAGCATAAAATAGAGTAAATGATACATATACAAATTTAATTTTCATATATTGATTGTCATACCATTATACATCCCTGAAGAAGTTACACAAAGCTATTGCTTTTCATTTAATAATTCTGTCAAAAAAAACCGACTTCAATGCAAAGATCTGATAGAACATTTTCGGAAAAAATGTATGGGACCAAACTGGAAGTAAACTCTTTCAAACAAAAAAAAAAAAAAAGGATGTGAAATATAAAATTAAATTTTAATGGACGTGCCTCTAGCCAGTTTTTAAAATGCAAGATTGTGTGTTTTTCAGAGCCCAGGGTGTGTGTTAAGAATCGGTCTAAAATGTACCGAGTTATGAAGTAACAATATCAAAAATAAAAAAAACAGAAGATTTGATAAAAAATAAAAGTAAAAAATTTAAAGATCAAATAAATATAGATATCATTTAAAAAATCAGAGTTTGACTTTAAATTAAAAACTGCTTGAAATCGAAAACTTTCAAGGGCCAAATATATGATATGGATTTTTGAAAAGAAAGAACGCAGTTTCAACGAAAACTCATATATAAATAGGATATTATACAAAATATTAAATAAACACTAATTCCGCTAAAGTTAGATTATGTTCAGCAAATTTTCTGTTGTAACTACATGGAAAAATTAATTTCAGTAGATCCTTATTTAAATATAGGAATTTGTTGTATACAAATCGGCAGTAAACTGAAGTAAAAAATGATAATTTCCAAGTTTTTTATTTAAATGTATATAATAGGAGAGGATTTGATAATTATTAATTTTCCATATTGAAGCATTTTAATGTAATCTTTTATTTATTTTACTATATAAATTTAACGTTACATATAATTAGGGGTTTTTTTATTAAGTTTGTTTTTGTTTAATTTTATTTAAGAAACCTTTTTCTGAATATTGTTCTCTTCTTTTAAAGTATTTATGCATTTATTGTTTTTTTTTATTATTAATTAATAATTTTGTGGCTTTTGAAGTACATACATATTTTTAGGTTTTCAATAATTTTAAAGCTTATTAATAATATGTCATATTAAATGTTAATATTACTATGTGAATGCCTTGCTTTATTTAAAACGATTATAAAATTAAAACTATGTTTTGCTTTCAAGATTTTATAAAATATTATAATTGTTTGTTTTGTTGAATTTCAATTGGCTTTGATTTAGTGATCATTATTGTGTTCAAATTAAAATAAAAAAACTACATAATTTTTATCTTATAAACTAATAATATATACATATATGTGTGTATATACATACATATATATATATATATAAATATATATATATATATATGTACATACATATATATATGTACATATCTGTGGCAATAAATAATAATGGCTTAAGTCGACATAAGTATTCTTATTCTATTCTTATTCTCTTCTTCAAGATCTATCACTCAGCTAAATTTCATTTATAAAATGTTATTATTAATAACAAAACTTAAAATATTAAAACCCCCGATATATCTAGAAAATATGTGATATCTTCTAAAGTCCATATTTACACTATGCAAGTCTTATTGCTAAGCTGATTAGTTTGATGGGGAGAGAGACGAGGAGAACAGTAAAGTTTCTTTTCCCCTCGTCTCTCTTTTCTAACAAACTAATCAGCTTAGCAATAAGACTTGCATAGTGTAAATATGGACAAACGGTTGGACCGATTTTCTTAAAACATAGCTAAGAACCCTCTCAATCAAGTCACCTTTCAAACAGAAAAAACTAAATAAAAATCCGGCCTGCCATTTGGTCTGTACATGGAAACATTTTATGTAAAAACTAAAGACAAAAAAAGACAAAGTCCTTAATACCTCAAAACAAGAAATTTCGACTTAAGCCATTATTATTTCTTGTCACAGATATATACAAACATATATTATATATATAATTATTTTTTTTTGCATTTCGTGTTTCCACTATGTATGTATGTATAATTAATTAAACTTATGTATTTTCTTGGTTGTTTCTAATATGTTTAAAATTTTTCCTTGAAGTTTTTTAAGTATTTTTTCGTTTTTGTTGATTTTTAAAACCTAATATTAAAAAATTAAATCCCTTGTGTAGCGTTTTTAGGAAAGAAATTAATAATAATAATAATAATAATAAAGACAATATAAGTATGTTTCAATATTTATAATAAAATTTAATTGAAGTTATTGAATTTATTTAATACTACTACTGCTTAAAAAATATATAAAAGCCGGTTTAAAACTGGTTGAACAATCAAATCTGAAACGAAAATTACCCTAACCAACCAGCCCAAAAATGTGTCTTTTGAAAAAAACCCGTGCCAAATATAAAAAATCGGTTGCGAATCGGTTAAAAGTATTCTATATTTGACACTGGTAATGCAGCTTTCCATTGGTGAAAGAATTTTTAAAATCGGTTTAGCGGTTTGGGCGTTCAATTTTTGCCTTCGAATTACATTCAATTTGCAATACACTCATACATTTTTTATTAACACACTCAAACTTTTTAAATTTTTATGGCAATTTAACAGCTACTCACAGCACACTAGTGTTGAGCGAAACTGTGATTTTTTATAATGTTGCTCCTTGTGAACGTGATTTCTAAATCGCTGTTCTTTTAAACTGTGATTGTGATCACAGTTTAGCAGTATTTTGTTTGTAGCACTTCTGTTATTTTGACAAAATCTAATAAGAAGAGCAGTTGTGAAATTAAACAGTGACTGTGATCACGGTTTAACACATTTCAGCTCTTCTGCTTTAAAAGTATGTATTAGTATTAGTATTCTGATAAATGCTAATAAGAAGAGCGACAAGAACAAACAATTAGCATCAACCCCAACCAAATATTGATAATTGTCGCATGAGAGTCAGAGAGACAGTAAAATTGCAAATACAAAAATGTGAGAACTATACATAGTTGCCAGAAAAGACGATTTGACACGATTAGACGATTTGTTCTCGACAAACGGTGAACGTATACAAATAAATTCATGCGTTAGCTGTATTTACTGTAAAGTAAGCATGCAAGAGCATTCACAGTTTGTATGAAAGAACTACATTTGCAAAACCTGTTACTTGATAAATTCAGTCACAGTTGTGATTAGTGATTTTTCAATCGCTGTGAAAAAGTAACAGGTTTCGAAAAATAGCTCATCACTACAGCACACATTGATTGAAACTACCAATTTGAGTTGTTTCTTCTTCGGTGGCATTTATAAAATTAAATTGACTTAAATTCTTGCCATAGTGATTTTGGTAGTAAAACTGATATAACCATATTAAGGTACATATATATATCTCGGACGAAAATACAAACCGTACTATTAATTTTTATCTGATTACATGTTTAACAAGTATGAGCTAAATACTTCTTATGCATGAGCTAAATCGTTGGTTTGGAGTGTAACCCTGCCAACTTGCTTGAGTCAAATTTTATATGACACAAAATTTTTTTAACAGTTTCCATGCATAGCTTAAGACAAACTATAGTTTTTTCTACATGTAGAGTTTCAAATTCATATTTATTATATTGTGAGTGTTTTTATAAATAAAGAAAGATCCGGAAACTAATGCCAGCACTTTATCTACAATTACTGAGGAACACTTGGACATATCAGTTACACCTCAAACAATAAAAAATTTCTTTAAAAAATACGATTTCCATGCCCGATCAGCCAGGAAGAAGCCACACATTTCGAAGAAAAATAGAAAGTTGAGGTTAAATTTTCCGAGAGTATATAAACAAACAAAAGGAGTTCTGGATCGATGTTATATTTGCGGACGAAAGTAAATATAACCTTTCTGGGTGTGATGGGAAAGTTCTAGTATATCGAAAACCGAATACAGAATTGGAAGAAAAGAATATGGTGCCAACAGTGAAACATGGTGGTGGTGGTGTTATGGTATGGGGATGTATGGCGGCATCAGGCGTAGGTAAATTAGCATTTATTGAAGGAATCATGGACAACCGATAATACATTGATCTACTGAAGAACAATCTACGGGCAAGTGCAGAAAAATTGGGTCTGGAAAACAGATTTCAATTTTATTAAGACAATGACCCCAAACACTGCGCCCTTAATACAAAACTTTGACATTTGTATAACTGTCCAAGAATAATAAAAACGCCGCCACAGTCCCCAGACCTTAACCTCATCGAACATCTTTGGGGTCATTTGGAAAAAAAAATCAGAAACCGAGAATTTACAAACAAAACCCATATCCTGCAGGAAGAATGGATTCATATTGACGTAGAATATACCAGAACTTTAGTCAAATATATGCCAAATCGCTTGAAGGAAGTTATACGTCGTAATGAAAAAGCGACTTGCTACTGAAATAGAAATAAGTTAATATATTTTAACGATATTATTAATGTCGAATACTTTCTTTGTTTGTTTTTTGTTATTTATATTTTAAGTGATGAATATTTTATGCTGTTTACTTTGAGATCTCATTTTTAGTATTGAATACAACTTTTCTTAATAAAACTCTCCATGAGTGCCTTTTGTTAAATATAACATTCTACAGTCTTTTGTTGAATTTTATATTGACATGTCATTGGAAGGTGCTTCTCTACTTCTTTTTCTTTACTTTTTTGCTGGATACCTAAGAATTCTTCCAATAATTGAAAAAAAATCAGAACAAAAATTAAACTGAACTTGTCTTCGTTTCTGTTCATTATTGAAATTGAAGAAAGATGGCTAAATAATTTAGTTTTTTGTTACTTTATTTCATTGTTATTTTTCAGAACAACAAATTTTTAATTTGAAAAGCCATAAATGTAATAAAAAAAATTGTATTTGGCTTGAGTCAAAAAGTTAAGTTAAAAACAAATTATTGATTTAAAATATGCATTAGCTACTCCTTTTATGTTCACTTGTATTGTTTAGTACGATGAGATTTAATATATTATTAAAAGTGAATTTAGCAGGGTTACACTCTAAGCCGACGAAATACTTCCTAGAAACTAAAAAGATTGAATGATAAAATGTTTTGGGACTGATAAAAAGTTTAGCAAAATAGGTACATACTCGTATACTATAAAGCTTTAAAAGCAATGATTTTAAATAGAAAGGAAAATGCAATTCATCTGTTTTCTAATAATAATTTACTGCACATCTACCTTCACTATTGTTTTCACGATTTTTATCACCTTTTGATTTTTAAAAATTCACTTCTTTATTTATCTTTGATATTTTCATGACAACTTCAGTTTTAATAATAAATAAATTATGTATTTGACAAGGTTTGTTTGATTTTTTAATTCAAAATATTTTCAAACTTGAAAATTAATTGAAAAAATGCTTGAATTCAACTTTGCTTCCAGTTAAATTTCAAGTGATTGAATTTTAATTTTTTGAGTGCTTATTGGGCTTGAATAAAATGTACTGTAGTGATTTTTAAATTCTTTGAAAGAAAAAAAATTTTAAAGCCTGAACGTTTAAATTTTTAACAAATTTGAAACTACTATGCCGATCAAGTTCAAAATCCAATAAATTTTAACCTCAAAAGTACACCGACTAAAATTGGGCGACTCGTTCGAAACCGATTTTCTTTCAATAGTTTTAAAAGTGTTCGTCTAATCGATTTTAGATGTTCACTGATTTGTGTAGACTTAGGGCCTGGCTCACGATGTCGACAAGAAATTTTCTTTCGCTTATTTATATTGAAAACAAAACCAAATTTTCTTATTTTGTTTTTGTTTTCAATATAAATAAGCGAAAGAAATTTTCTTGTCGACATCGTGAGCCAGGCACTTAAAGTGTATCGGATGTCGCGAATTTGACCAAAATCTATGGTTTAGAGAGTTTCAGGGAAGGCCTGCAAGGTCAGCCGATTCAAATGCATTATAAATAAAAAATAAAGTCAAATATTGTACACTCTACATTTATATGAATTTCATTTTAATTAAACAGGCCTAATTAGTAGTAACTGTATTTGCTATAGGTTTTTTAACTTTAGGCATATTGATTACTATGAAATAAAATTGCACTTTTTCTAACAAGATTCAAAATGTTAAAAAAAGAAACATAAATGAAGTTTCACCCCAAACTATTTGATTATTTAATTATTCACTCTTATTCCAGTTGTCAACATCGACGTCACGTCAATACAATACCAAAAAATTGGGACTTGTCTACCCATTGTCGAAAAGAACTGACTGCTTTTGACAGGCTCATGCTATTTTGTAGACCTTAGGGGGGAGAAATAGACTGTCAATAGCATAAACTTATTCTCGAGACCAGAGGGGTTATTATGTAATTCGATTCGAAAAGAAAACTGTTCGAATTTGTATGTTATTAACATTACTATTCGAACACATTTCCGTTCGATTCGGATTACATTGACGTGACGTCGATGCTGACAACTGGAATAAGGGTGATTAATTTGATCTATTATTTTGTTGTAATGTTCTGTAAAAAAAAAACAATTTTTCAGATCCATCTTCTTTTGGATACAAAAAGGTGGCACCACAAATTACTACAAAAAAAATGCAATGGGAAGAGCATATATATTTATACAAAAATTTAATGTATTACAATTTTGAATACATATCTCTTTGTGTTTAACAAAATCGTTCAAATTTAACAATTGATGAGATCTTTCTATTAAGTTCGTATAACTTAAAATGCATATATCTATAGCTGTAAACATGAGATCGAACTTTATTGTTAAATTCGGAAAATACAAAATAAATTTTGAAATATATGTATGTATTTCAATAAAACATGACAGAGAATTTCACTTCGCAGGGAAGTGGAAACGGAAGCTTTTGAGGTTTAAGTTTTTACTTTAGATAATAAAACGTAGAACTTTTATATTCGCGTAATACTTTTTTTAACTTACTGTAACTTTTTTCAAATTTGCTTTTTTACTACGTATTTTGGGAGTTCTAAGAGCATAACTGAGGGCAAATTACGGCACTCGTTATCACGTACACATAAGCCTTCGACACAGCATACATTTTACTCTATTTCATTTTATCACTAATACATAAATAATATAAAGATGTATGTATGTGCCTGACATTGGTTTATATGGAAATATTTTTAAATTTCGAATCGTACTGAATGATTTTATTCAGTTCTTTTTTAATGCGTATGTTTTTATGTGAACCTTCTTTAAATATTTTGGTTTTGTTAATCGATAACAAACACCATCCTCAACAATTTTAAGAAGTTTCGCCCAAAATCTAACATTAAAAAGGTTAGACAATTGACATTTACTTAAGTATACATCAGTACCACACTATTAAAAACATTTGATAATAAGTTAAGTTAAATGTCAATGCGTTTCTCAATTTGAGAAAGAAATTTAAATTTTTATTTTGAATTCTAGCAATCTAACCAACTGTCATAAAATTGTTTTTACGATGTAAAAAGAGAAAGTGAAATAATTAAAACAGAATTCACACTAATTTATATGGTACTTATGCAAAAGGTGGTCAAATATTAATCCCATTTTTTGTACTTTTTTATATTTTGGCTTAGAATTATTTTCACATTCTATACAAATGATGTTTAAATTACATGGCTTAGCTAGCAAAGAGTAAAATTTTTTTTAAGAGTTTAATTTAATGTATATCATGCACTTCTATGTGGTAAATTCATAGATAATTGAAGCTGGAATTTATATTTGGACTGCATAAGCTCACTATAAAATTTCTATACTTATGAATAGTGTTTTTACGATTCCTTCTTTTATGATTTGTACCTTCGATATTTTATTAATTTATATAATTTTCGATAAAGATGAAATGCGCGTTTTTGAGGATTTGTCAATATTGCACCATAAACAGCATAATCTGCTTCTACTTCTATTCTATCAAAATATTTAAACACTCAAAATAATTTGCGCTCTCATTTTTTACTCAAGTCGGCCGTCTTCGTTGTGGAAACAGCTGTAAATTATTATTCTGATACATACGAGTACATTATAGAACAATAAATATCGATAATTCCTATTACAATAAAAAAATCCAAAGAATTACTAAAGTATTAAATGGTATAAAACGAATAAAGCGTGTGTCATGCCCAGGCAGAAATTGTGACTTTGCGGAAAAAAATATGTGCCACCACAACACTTTAAATACAAAATTACGACTCTTCCAAAATATTTGTACCACCACAGTACTGCAAACACAAAAATATATATTACTTTAGTTTGGAAATCTCCATTGTGACTACCTTATAAATTTGTATTTATAGCATTGTGACAACATTGAAAACAAGAGTCGGAGGACGTTCCTTCGGCGTTATCATTTTAATGTTATGAGTACATTAAAATTTTGGTAAACAGATGTTGTACTGATGTTAGTTGTACCCGCAGACTATCGTAGCGACATGGTGCTGATTGTATTTTTCTGCCTGGAGGTCACATTTTAAAATTCGCTGTTATTACTTTTCCATTAATAGTTTTTAACTTAAAACTGCTCGTGATCTGGAGTTTTTCGACTTCGACTAGCACAGTTTGGTAACAAATTAAGGACAAACCGTTCAAGTGTTCCAATCACCATAAAGGAGAATAATTTATATATAGTTGATTGAAAAAATTTAATTCTTTGACATCTTAAAATTCTTTTGAAATCAAATGTTATATATTGGTAGCATGATAGAAACTAATGTCCACCAAGTATGAAAAATAATGTCTATAGACATTTACATATATACATAATATGTATGTATGTAGTATAGATATATTGGCTTCGTCTTTCCTTTCCTTGGTCTTAAGACTTTTCTCCTCAATTTTACAAAAATACTGATTTTAATATTTTTCTTTCTTGTAAAACATTGTATAAAACATAAAATGTGTTTCTTTACTCATAGTTGGGCGCCCGAGAGATCAAAATTTTACCGAAATGCGTTACTTTACTTTAAAATTGGGTAATTGAGAGAATATTGTTCTTCCTGCACGAAATAGCCCGTACTTTTTCTACGGTAAATTAGTCCAACAATCAGCTGTTTAAAAGTGTACAATAAGAACAGTTGCATAGCAGCTGTGGGCTGAGGAACAGCTCTCACGTCATCGTAATTATAGCTATGCTATTTATTTCACGACACAGAAGCTAGGACATGATTTTCGTAACAAAAATAATCGACTCTATTACAGTTATAAAATTGTTTTTGTTTTGATTTCTTTGTATTTAAAACCAGAGTACGAAATAAACGAAAACGAAAACAAATTGTTTGATTTTGTTTTGTTTCGTTCTTTGAAGTGATTGAAACAAAAACAAAACAAAAACAATTTGTTTCGTTTATTTTCGTACTCTGGTTTTAAATACAAAGAAATCAGAAAAAGAAGGATTGCTCAATTTGTTCTTGTATTGTTTTTGCACATGAGCACATACCAGCGAACACAGCCGATCGGGTGTAAGCCGATTTAATTTAATTTAATCGTACGCCGCTAGAAAAGAAAATAATGGGAAATAAATGGAAACGTTTTGAAATATTTGCGGCGAGTTTGACATCATCATATAATATAATTTTATTAAGTTTGTTTTATATAGCTAAGTAGCATAGCTATAACCGGGTGCCCTAAGACACCTCTCTTCGTTTTTTATTTTTTAAGGGTGGTCAGGCTTGCATTTCTTTAATCTTGGAGACTTTTGCTTCTCGCTCGCACTAGTTAATAATTAATCTCAACTAACTATCGCTTTAATTTATTTTGTGGAATTTTCCATTACCACATGCAAATGCTTTTAATACGATTCATATAGGTGAAGATCATGAAAACCCCTAAGAGTTCATGGTAGAAACTCATACTTTTTATATAAAGCTACAGATTATTTTTGCTCACTCTCATTTCCCTAAAAGGTAAAAAAGCACATATATGTATATGTAGATACACACGATATAAAGAAATTATTCGTTCTAAAAGAGTTAACTAATTTACCATAGATTCCTTTATTCCTGCGACTTAAGTAATAGAAATACATAAATTTAAGCTTTTCTATTTTGTCATTACAAATACTGTTGTTTCAAACAAATGCGCTCTCTTTAGTTTTGTTTTTTCTTTTAAATACTATATAAATTATATTTCTTTTAAAAGTTTTCGCTTCTTATGATTTCAGTTTTTGACAATATTTAAAAAGTCAGCTGGCTAATCAGAGACGACTCTTGCTTATATTTTGTTATAGATTTATGGAAACATTTTCTATTTTTGAGTCGGTTGAACTTAAAATATACTAAATTTTTTACTTTTTAATTTAATTTAATTTAATTTTCAAAAGTGCCGACTTTTGTGTGCGACTATAGTTGCCCAGTATATAAAAAGATAGCAAAAAGGCTTAATTTAAACACCAAAACTATTACATATGAAGTGGTTCAAATTCTAGTGAAAACCCAATAAACTTTACATTGACATGTCATTTGAGGCTTCTGTATGCAGAAGAATTTCTGTGATGAGATACTTTTAAGTGTTTAATAAAATAGTTGCTGCCATTAAAATCTTGCATCACAGAAATAATTTGCAATTGGAATTTAAACAACAATGTTAAAAATAACTTACAAATCTGAAAATATGTGTTATTATATTTAAAGGTGTCGTTTGTAAAAAATTACATTTTTTTTTTTTTTAATTTTTATTAGCGTCTATCGTGTAAGTTAAATTTTATAAGTCAAACTCGTAAGTATAAACGTTACGTAAATTATCTGTATGTAGAAGTTACGGGCATAACTATGAAAATACAAAGATTTTAAGCTGCTCTATCTATTAGAATCAAATTTTTTTTGTTGCTGTAAATTGTTAGGAAATGTCGTTCGGATTAAAAGTTAACGATTTGTTTTTACCGAAATATTGAGCTATACTAACATAACTACATATTGTTACATTAATATAGAAAGGCCCTAACTGATTATTTTGTTTGAAATCGAGTTTTTTATATATTTCGATAGAAGAGCATCTAATGTATCGAGTTAAGGCCTTTCTATATTACAGTAACGATATGTACACATTAATTAGGATGATTTTCGTTTGACTTGACGATAAATATGTATATATATGTATAGTATATATTCGCCCTTATCGGCAATAAAAGGTAAACACATTGGGAGAAAGTGTTAGCCTTTTATTCGAAATTATTAAGGGAGCGATTATATTTTTTTGTTAATGCATTTTTAATTATTAAATAAATAATATGTATTATTTTTATAATAAAATTATAAAATTGCTTTGTGGCTAATGATTTTTTTATTTTGTTCAGTTTTGATGAATTGTTTTGTATTAAATTAAAGAAATCAAATGTTAACTTCAACTGTGTCCTCTTATTTCGCAAATTTCTCAGTTATAATAATATTAATTAAGAAAAAAAAAACGTATAATTAACTGAGTTGCAGTATATGTATGTATGTAAAAAGTATTAAACTAAATTCATAAAATTAATTAAGTTAAAGTATGTTTAATAAAACCCGTACACCATCTAAAATTATGTATTTTTGTATTTTAAGAGAAGCATTCTAATAAATTTTAAATGACTATGACTACTTAAAAGTATGTATGTATACATAAGTATGTATGTATGTATATGCTTGGCTTTATATGTTTCAGTTTGGTTGAGAAATTATAATAAAAGTAAATAATGAAAAAGTATTTCGGTAAGTAAAACTCTAAAGTAACTTAATCATAAGAATTGAAGAAATTGATAGCGTTAGGCGAATTTTGTTTTAGGCCGCTGATTTTGTAATATTTTGAATTATTTATGTGCAAGCAAAAGAAATTTAAACTAATTAAAATTCTAAATTTATTTGTATGTATAATGTATTTTTCAATATTGCATTTGTTTCTGTTCATGGTTTTGTAATATAGTGTAGTGTTAAAACAATAACAAATGTATGTAGTATTATTTTTAATGAAAAAGAAAATATCAATAATTTCTTAAATTTTTCAAAATTCACGAAAATTACACCCAAACTGCTGCAATAGTTAAATTTAAAATTACAGCACTGCTGAAAAACATTTACAGCATTAAAATTTGCGTGTAACTATAATATTATCCGTGTAAATTTTATACTAAAAGTTAAGAGCGCTTAAATACAATAATAATATTTGTAGTATTAAAAAACATGTATGTTATTCTCACAATAAAAGAAGTAAATTAGGTAAAACTTTGGTTTAAAACATTTTTTTGATAAAATAAATCATAATGAAATTAAAATTTACATGCGCTCTTTTAAGTTGTAAATTCATATAGAAAATAAATTTTAACTAAAAAGGATTATACATGTACTGTAATTTTTCTTTGTTGTTCCCTATTAACCGTTTATCTTTTTTTAAGCATTTGCAAATCCGTATAATGATTTTGTAAAAAGATCTGTACTTCTTTGCTGGTAATGTACACATCGCTCATTTACCCAAACAACGTCAGTACTAAATAAAACGAGTTTGAAGAATTTACACAACTTAATGGAAAAAGAAAATTTTATTTTTCTCTCAAGAAAAAAAAACGATATGCGGCTTAATTCTGCATCAAACTCAATTTTTTTAATTATGACGTCCTTTGAGGAAATGAGCGGTATGTCCTTTTACTAAATCGTAGTTAGAAAATGTGTACTTGCTTTTGTTAATTATGAAATTAATGTTTCAAAACTTAATACTAAATTATAATTTTATTTTTATTTTCTTTATCGAGAAAATCAATTTCGTTTTTTTTCCTAGAATTATCCTGTTTCTTTCTTTTAAAATGCTTTCATTTGTGTTTATGGTGAGTTATTCGAAGATTGTGTCTCTTGTTTAAAATTTTGTATATAAATGTATTTTTTAGTTGCTGATATTTTTTTTGGCATTTTGTTCTTTCATAAGTGTTTTTACAACAATGTGTATGAGAAGAGAGACGGTTTTGTCAAATAAATAATTTGAGACTTTAGTTTTATGTAAATTTAAGCAAAGTACATAACCTTTTTAGTATCTGCATGTACAGTGATTGCTCTGGCCATTGCTCCAGGTGTTCTATCTTCAGAGCAGCCACTTTGGTGGGAACCCTCACCAGAGTCGTGTTCTTTTTCAACCAGGTGGTATCTGAAATTTAAAAATTTATGTATGTATTTCAAATTTCATAATATTTATAAGTATTCATATTTAAACGCCATTTTCACAATGGGAAACATTATTAAGAACAAAACAAAATAATTTGGCAACGCAGTCATGAGCACATAAAAATTGTTTGTGGTCGGCGCAATTAATTTCAATTTTTTTTTTTTTTAATGTAACCCCTTAAATTGTACATTACAAAGTAAAAAATGAATCAAAGGTTTGTCCAGCGAATTATAGGCAGAAAATTTAAATAATATTTCGTTCTAAGTTAATAAACAATTATAATAAACAAATATTTACATAACATGCACATTAGAGTGGTTCGGAAAAAAAATTGTGACAGTCACCACCTAGGATTAAAGATAATGTAAAGACAATTCTAAAAATATTTTATTTTTATTTTTTGCCACGCCTACAAATAGTATTAGTAAAGGTATTCAGGTCAATTCTTGCAACTGTGTAAAATGCATAATTACACTTTCTGACATGACCAACCCATTTTGTTTACTTGTCTATAAAGCAACACAATATGTACATACATACTTACATATGTATGTACGTAGATATATTGTACTCGTATTCTTGATTATTAAAAAAAGATTTTTTTATATGCTGAAACAAAGTGTTACAACTTTGCTGATTAATTCTGTAATTAATTCAAATATCAATATTAATAATATTGGTATTATTTAACAAAATTCTAATAACAATTTTTCCATAGGCCTTTTGAAAATAATTATATAATAAAATGCATTTATCTTAAAACCGAATTTGAAGATTACTTTATAAATTTCAGCTTAAATTTTTTTTAATTTTATAATTTTTTAAATTAATTTATTTGTATCGAAAACATCTTCAATCAGTTAGTTAGTTAGTTAATTTTATTGAGACTTAATTTTTTTTATATTACAGGGTTGTTCCAACATACATTTTGTGCAAACTTAAAACTATAAAGTATTATTTTAATAACATAACTTTGTTTCGAATATGCTTCATGCTTACGAAAATTAAATGAAAATTTTTTAGTTTTTAAATAAAATTAATATAGGTAAAAACAGTGTTTGCTCCCGGCACTTTTCATTGTTAGTAAAGCTTTATTTACAAAAAATATACTTAATACTAAAAGAATAAAAAAAATTAAATTAAAACTAAATCTTAAACTAAAAAAACTAAGACTACGAGTTAAACATCTTCAATCATTTGATTTTTCATTTAAAATAAAAACATTTAGGTATTTCTGCGTTGTAATTTGGTGTATAGTTGATTTTATAAGTACTTTTTATCCATTTTTTTTTTGGATTGGCAATGCCATAAAAAGTTGCACAACTTTGCAAAATCTACTCTGACAATCTTGCACTTACTCAGACCCTGACAATTTTGCATCATTTGTGCAAAATAAAATTCAATGTAATTGTTGTTATATTTTTTGAAAATTTTGCAATTTTCCTTTTCCGCAACCGTGCAATTTTTGACGTGAATACCTTTAGTATTTTGTTCACTGTGTCGCTTTTTTTAGTCCGATCATAACATTTTGTATACCGGTGTTCATGGCTCTGTAAGGGCTACATTTCTGTCTATAATAGTTTTTTTTACTATTACGTCATATTCTAGTCATGACTTTTAAAACTCGGTTCGTACTCACCCTAATACTAAATATTTTTGAGCGAAATCATAACTATAATATCACCGGCATCCAAAATTATTTTGTTAATAAACAAATGATTTTTTTCTAACATTGCTCAGTGGGAGATTTTGTTAAAAAAATAAAAATAATTCTGCAGTTTCTAAACGGGTCGTCCGATTTTTATGAAATTTCATACAGCATTAGGTGTTACAGAGCTTAAGTGTGGAATTTGTACTATATATCTTTGAAGGGGGAGGAGCCACACAACCCCAAAGTGTTCCACCTCGGGTCAATGAAAAATTCAAACCGATGTCACCAAGCTGATGTTTTTGATCTGATAAAAGATTTTTTGCAAGTAGATTTTTCTATTCGAGCCAAAAAAAAGTCTGCTACATGTATGGGCGGGCTTTCGCTTACAGTTTAGAAAATATTCGAAAAAAAATTTGGCCTTTTATCAACCTTGGGCCACTGTTCTGCTAATGGAGAAGTTAAATCTTGTCCGATTTGAAAAAGGAAACTTATTATGGATTTAAAACAAAATTTTTAATATATGAACAAATTAGTATCAAAAGCACAAGTTCATTAGAACATTAATAAAATATTTGAGTAATTTTATGTACTTTTTTATACAGAACTAAAAAGACCGTAATTTAAAGAATTTGTCGTGTTTTTTTGGTGTTGTTAAATTCGCCCTTCACAAAACTGGGGTCGCAGCCGGCGACGTCATTGCATTTTGACTAAAAATTTTATTATGTGAAGAACTATTTCAAGGGCTCCCACTGTTTAAGGACTCTATCTACAACAGGAAATTGAAATAATAAGAAAAAAATATAAGTAAAGTAATTGGCTACAACTCTTATCTCCCGAGTTATTGTGTCTGAAGTTTTCCTAGAAAATTGTGAAGTGTGATAGAAAATTTTAAAAAAGCTTACTTAAAGTCTTTGAATAGAAAGCTTTTGGCCGGGCTTAAGGCTTTTCTCCACCATGGCATTTCCCGACACGGCGCGTTTTACTAAAGATTCTCTGAAAAGCCGGACTTTGTCCGGACTGAAGGATTTTCTCCACCATGCCGCGTATTACTAATGGATTCCTGCATAGCCGGCCTTCGGCTGGGATTACCGATTTTCTCCACTATGCTATTTCCCAAAACGGGGCTTCTTACTAAAGATTTTCTGCACAGTTATTAATTGATTCAATTATTGACCCCTTCAGATACGCAAAGAGAAATCCCAAATTTTCATGAAAACTTGAATATTTTTTCTTATTTTTCAATTTCCTAGCAGATAAACTATTTAAACAAATTTTTTTTAGATTCTTCGCAATTCATTTAACATTTTTTTCTTCTTATTTTTAATTTTTTTTATTTTGTTTGGAGCTGTTTCACTAAGCTGCATTTAAGCCTCACCCTGTATAACTCAACATGAATTGACAACTTGAAGAATTTTAAGGTGTGTTTGTACTCACCTTGCTCTGAATGCTACTAAGTGGGCATAATATGCCGGTGCTGGTATAGACACCGATCTGGTACAACGAACATATGTATGACACAGTTGATATGTTAAACATTGCAGCTCATCCGAATCGAAATGATTATCATCCCATAAAACATGATAGTGCGATGGCCGACTTGTACCCTACATATATAAAATGTTAAGAATTAAAAATCTGAAAGCAATAAATATATAGTATATTAATTTACTTGTATGCCTTGATGACTACACAAGTAGAAATCAAACTCAGTGGGATGCGTGATGCCAACATCTACCGTTGTACCAGCTGGTATATTTCCAGATTTACCACTCTGTTCTTTCTTTTCGGCACAAAACAGTCTTGTGTGATGCCGTTTTTGTACAACAATAAACGTAATGCCCGGACGATATTCAGCCTCTAATTTAATACAAGCTTCCCGAATGGCCGTCAGTTCGTGTTGTAAAACATGTGGAAATTGACCCTCGGAAACACCATCGCGGTAAAGGATAATTCGATGAGGTTTATAGCCGCCAGTTGATTTATAAAACATTATTAATAGTTCACGAACCATACTGGAGAGCTCTTGTATGATTTCCTGACGATGTTGTTGTACACGTACTGTGGCGGCATAGCGTGATGGATGAGCATCCATTGAGCCTACAACAGCAGCAATTGATGGTTTCTTATTATCTCCTGCAGGTGGATGAGTCACATCGGCGCCCAGAAATATAACAGGTTCATTAAAAACCTTTGGACGTATGGAGGGTACAAGGATCGAATTGATTCCTCCTAGTTTTACGTTGATTTTCAGACATAAATTGGATAGCGTCTGAGGAGAAGTCTTATTGACATTTTTAGCCTGTACACACTGTGTAGCCATGCCCAAAACAGTGTCGCCAACACGTTTTACTTCAGCTATATCAAAATAATTGTAAGGGATAAATTAACAAACAAACATTTTTTACTATCTACAAACAAGAACATACCGTAAACGGGCGTTTTACCCGGTAGTACTACGACAACTAACTGTAAACTAGCAAACGACTGTTTTAAATACTTGAACATTGGTTCCACTTGATCGGGGCCAGTTGCATATTTACAGAAGCAAGGTTGGCCCATTATTGGCATACCAGCATCGTTGGAGATCTTTTGCAATTGTTGGGTGAAATTACGTAAAGCGTCTTCCCTTACCGTACGTTGAGGAGCGAAACAGGCAATAGCCCAAACTCTTATTTCTACACCTGTAAAGAATTGCTTACCACGCATATCCCAAACACCTTGATTCGGAGATGCCAACGATACTTTATTTTGAGGTGGAAATAGTTGCTGAAAATAAAGGTATCATGTATATTACTTATTTTCTTTATAATATCCGCAAATTAAACGAATACTTACCTGCCCCGCCATGCTGGAAACTCGGCCACCGTATTGTAATTTCGGTGGGGGTAGAACACGACCTCTTACCTCCATCATTGAATTCGAAATGGTCAGACCGAATTCCTGTACATATGAATCATTGTTAAAGTCGGCTCTTTTCACCAAATTATTGATTTCACGCTCCCGGTCTGGGGCAGAACGTGCTGTGGCTTTAATCATTGTAGAAGTTTGCATATCGGTCAATTTTTTTATACACCTTTGACCGGCTACAATGTGACAAACCTCCAAGGGCAAATAAGTGTGTTTGTGCTCCTGACCAACTTGAAGGCAAGGTAAATGGGGAAAACGTAGTTTCATGCGATATTTATCAAGGAAATATTTTGCTACAGTACATTCAACCGTTTGGCCATTTTCAAGCTGTAGGGGAAATCTTAAAAAACCAAGAAGAAGTTAATTAATGGCGTACTAAAGAATTTAAAACCATATCATTTATTACATGATACCGCTAAATAAAAATGAAAATAAAAAATTTGCACTTGTTTAGAAAAGAAAACGGTGTAAATTTTAGATACATAGTAGATAGTTTGAGTTTTTCTCAGTGTTCTTACGATTGCATTTGTGCTGGTCTTCTGGTAACATTGCAGACCCGATATTTACGCCTCATTTGACCACAATGGGTGATTTCGATTTTTAAACCTTTGATTTCCTTTGTAAATTTGACACGTTGGGAATCGGTCAAGGGTTTACGCTGCTCATTTATATCTCTAATATCCAAGACTTCACACATGAAATCTATAACGGGTTGCGATTTGTAAAAGGCCGTGGCAGAAACTAAAACAAGGATTATTATTTCCCTTTAATTCATACAAGTCGTTATTCACTCAAATTCTTACCATCAATATTTAACATCATTTTCCATTGAGATGGACGCACACTTTGATGAAAACCAAACCAGACTTCTCGGCCACCTCCCAAAGGATGATAATAACCATCTGGTGAACTGAAGAAACTTCTACCTACTGGTGTATATGTCATACTAGGTAAATGACGCATAACTACATCCAACGCTAAAATAGCATCGTAGGGTATTTGTCGAGTGCGACCTTCTAGAGCTTCCTCCAAATTAAATAGCGAAACTTGAGCCATCCACTTAATGGTCACACGGAATATGCGATCTTTCCCCTCTCCAGGTAAGGTGACTTCCAACTCCAATCGATCATTACCAATAGGTAAAGGATCTCGAGTATATAAATTATTGCGACCATCAAAAACAGGCTTCAGGACACCGAATATTTTACTATACGCATGAACCATAGTCTCGATAATTTCACGGTTTACTTTCCGCGGACATTTATCCGGTTGTATATTGATGTCGTAGTGATGAACGTAACCACGAGGCATGCTAACTTGAAAATGATTAGCACGCAGTACTATGGGACGTCCTTCCCGCCCTAAATTGGGACGTCGAGGACATGTAAATACTGGCAGTTCAGGTTGGGTGGTAGGAGTTGCAGCAGCTGCTGCCGTCGCTGCGGTTACGGTCGATGAAGCACCTAAAGCGGAGGCAACGGCTGCTTGGGTGGACGATGCACCACCCACGGCACCACCTACAGCAACGCTTGAAGCACTTGGGCTGGTAACTGCGGTGGGATTCACGGATGAACCAGGTGCTGTTGGTGCTATAAATAAAAGTAGTTCGTTACAATCATTCACATCGGTTAATAGCGGATTAAGTGCTAATAGAGAATATATACATATGTATATATATAAGAAGTTCAGTCATACATATGAATGTATATAAAACAAACATAACTTTTGTTAACAATATGTATACATACACACTATACATATGTATGTATATCGCACACTAAATCATAAACAGTTACAACTCAAAATTATCAAAATGGTTTTGTTTTTATTTCATAAACCAGTGCACCATACAAATCTCTAACGACCGCAAAAATACCGTTATGCCTATGTTTACTCGTATGTTACATACTTGCATCGTTTGTACAGTATCAACACTTTTCTGCCACTCCTCATCATATGGAATTTGTGTTGTGACTGTTTATGATTTAATATACAGGGTACGTACATATAAATAAAACATGCCTATATATATTACGTTTTTGCACGCACTATTTGCAAATAAAAAAAATTGAAAATATTGTAAAAAAATGCAGCCAACATGCTGAAAATTACCGTGACGTCATCGCCACATACGTATGTGGCTTTATACATGCCGTGTACTGTAGGCTTTATGTTTACAAAAAAATTGTGCAAATGTATAAAATAACAAATGAAAATTTTGTTTTTATTGCCATTATTTTCTTCTATATATGTTTTTTTGAGCAATATTTATAAATTTATTGTTTTTTATTAGCAAAAATTTTTAAGTGTGGCAACCTCAAGCATTTTATTTGCAAATAGTGCGTTAATAGTGAATTGTTTTCTGAATTAGTAAGTCGCAATAAAAACAATAATATGGCAACAATTTACAGTTTTATTTGTAAAGAAGCCCTGCGTATAAACGTAGTAATAGAGTAAAAGAACAATGCACAATACTACTATTTCAAATAAAACTTTTTAATTTTAAATTTCTACTAAATAATCTAAGATGTTCTAAAGTTCAAAAGTTTTACTCAAAAAAAAAAAAAATAGATCTGATATGTATTAAGGTGTTATAGGAAGAAATGTATTTAAAGATGTTATGTACAGATCCTACGGACCTTTTCATCTGTCGTTATAACTAAGAGTAATTGAAAAAAACTTGTAAGCTTCAATTTTTACAAAATGTTCCGTTAAAGAAATAATTGGAGTGGAATTAGTTTTTGTATTGGGAAAAACAAAAATATAAACAAATTACTCGTAGCTCTGTTCCTGCTGAATAATGATGCAGTCCGAACTTAAGCGTATTTGTGTGGCAGTGATTTGTTTGCCAAGGCGATCAGAATGATTGGCATGGGAAGATCAATCCTGAGCTGTGTCAGCTGGTTCAAGGTAGGCTAATGAAATCGACCTAGCGGGAGAAGGAAGGAGGAGAAATTACAATTCCATGGCGC
Organism: Nowickia ferox; assembly: GCA_936439885.1. Lineage (NCBI taxonomy): Eukaryota > Metazoa > Arthropoda > Insecta > Diptera > Tachinidae > Nowickia > Nowickia ferox. Next base: position 33,669,972 of record OW387027.1, on the reverse strand, counting down.
GGACTGGGCGAAGAGTATCAAACTTGTCAACTGCGGCAATAAGAAAACATTTGATTTCCTTAAAACCGTCGTTGACAGGTGTTGCAACCTTCGCCCGGAGGCGAAACTGGACGTGATTTCTGCTTCGGATCTGCCTCTCCGGGCAGTAGTAACATCATTGATTCCACCAGCCGTCAGATCGATGGAAACCATACTGTCGATACTTACAGCGCAGAACTCACCTTTCACGACAAACCAATGGATTGTAGAGAAAATGCCGGTAAAGATCTTCGGTTTGCCGTAAATCAGGAATCTCTAAAGAGACTGCAGTTGTTGGGGGTGTTGTGAAGTTTGGCCTGGGGACTGTCAGATTTAGATTTACTAAGTCGGGCGATTTAAAGAAGGCTGCGGGTGGTGCACACAAACCTGCACCATAGTGAGACAGCCTCGGCGGAACTAATAACACACCGCAATATATCGAAAGTAGACGTGGCTCTTATTCAAGAACCCTGGATTAATAAAAATGGGATTTTCGTATTAAGAGTCACGGGCTACACGTTGTATGTCCCGGTCAAAGAAGACAAAGTTACAACTTGCATTTTAGCTAGGGAGGAGCAAATATTAACTTTATTTAATTCTTTCAGAAACTGAGACCTTACAGTCGTTATTGGAGGGTCTAAGGGTAAGCAGGGAATTGTGCTTACCCTTAGACCCTCCTCGGCTGCTACGCTAATGCGCATCATAGACAGTTGAGAGAGCAGCAATATTAACAAAAGAGGTAAGTTGGTGTTTGATTGTATTACTTCTACCAATATGTTTGTTTGTAACAATGGTAATGCACCCACGTTCAGGAATAGGGCAGTAGTTATAGACATAACACTAACTAACGATAGGTTTCCAGGTAGGCTACACCTTATATGATACAAAGGACCCGAGAGGTAGAGTATGCGGTGGATCAGCAATTATAATAAAGTCAAGACTTAAGCACTATATTCTTGATAACATTTGTGCAGAACATCTACAAGCAACTAATATTTGTGTTGAAAATTGTTGTACAAATTTCGTTATATCATCAATTTACTCCCCTCCAAGATTCTCAATCATTGAGGATCAATACGAGGATTTCTTATTCTTATTATTACACCTAGAGGAAGAGCGTTGTTCAACACAATTTCAAAAATGGGCTTGGACGTCATTTCATTTCTCCCACTATCGTTACAATCTGTAACCTATTAAGAAGTGATTTACCTCACCCATATGTTAAGATGATCAATCGTGTTAATTGGCTGAGATTCAAAAAATATCTTAGCAGTCATTGCACGGAAAACGCTAAGAACATCCGATGATATTGAATCTAACATTGCGAATCTTAACGAAAATATTAAGCAGGCTGCTGCACATGATACTACCTCCCACCCGCAGACTGGGTTTAATAGAATTTATTCCACGGATACTGAACGTCTCGTATGTGAAAAAAGAAGAGCTAAAATCAGGTTAAAAGAGTGCACTAAAAGACTCCAAAAGTTGCTTGCATCTGAAAAAACTGCATCTCTTAAAAATTATCTGGAAAACCTCGATGTCACACCAGCGTCTAATTACTCTTTGTGGCGCGCTGCGAGAAATCTTAAAACAGCCGTTCAGTTTAAACCACCTCTGCGCACTTCTACTGGAGGTTGGGCAAAAAGCGATACTAAAAAAGGTAAAATTTTTGCTGAGCATTTAAAATCTGTATTTACCCCAAACACATGTACGGGCGTTGTTGATTTGCCGTGTGCAGTTGCTCTATCCCCTCGACTCTTAAAGTTTAAGATGCATGAGGTACAAAAATTAGTAATCAGATGTTGATGAAGTTGCCTCGTATTGCAATTAGAATCCTGTTATCCATTTTTAATGTCATTTTACGACTGGAGTATTATCCACACCACTGGAAGCTTGCCAAGGTCAAAATCATTCCAAAGCCCGGCAAAGATCTTACCAAGGCTGAGTCATACATGCCAATAAGTTTACTGTCAACAATGTCAAAGCTCTTCGAAAAGCTACTCATGATAAAATTGTCCCCAATTCAAACTGATAATGCGTGCATACCGGATCATCAATTTGGTTTTAGAAGGCAGCATTTGAAGAAAAGAAATATTGTTCTGCCCTCTTTATTGATGTTTCTCAGGCATTTGATAAAGTGTGGCATGAAGTCCTAATTTTAAAATTGAAGACATATCTACCAATAAACATTGTTAATTTTCTTCAAAGTTATATTCTTGCCCGAAAGTTCACTTCTTATTCGGTGTGCAACAGGGGAGTATACTGGGGCCAGTATTTTATTTGATTTATACTTGTGATATGCCTCTGAGCAGTAACATCCACACATCTACATTTGCCGATGATAGCGCCTGCCTTAGTATGCACGAAAACTCTCACGAGACATCTCGATATCTTCAGGAACATATTACCTAGCTGGAACTATGGAGAATAAAAGTAAACGAACAGAAGTGTGCTCAGGTAACATTTACCCTACAAAAAGATACTTGTTCCCCCATTAGAATCAATAATTAAATTGTTCCTCAACACTCACATGTGAAATACCTTGGTATACACCTTGACTGACGGCTTACATGGAAACACCACATTGAATCTAAGCTAACACAAATGAAACTAAAATTAACTCAGTTACATTAGCTGATTGGTAGAAATTCCACCCTGATTCTAGATTGTAAATTTTTGATATACAAGTCGATTTGGAAACCTATATGGTGCTACGGAATTCAGCTATGGGGCACTGCTTCAGCTTCAAACGTATAGAAAATCCAACGAAGGTAAAACAAAATTTTACGGTTAATAACATCGGCTCCAAGGTACATAAGAAACTCAAATTTACATCGTGATTTAAATATGCCACAAATGACTGAAGAAATTGCAAAATACGCAGGCAAATATTTAACAAAACTCGAGTCGCACCCTAATCCGCTTGCTCGTAATATCTTGAACTTCACTGGACAAACCCGCTTAAAAAAGAGGGACACAAGGGCTCTAATACTTAACACTCCAGATGAAACTGCTTGAAAATACTTTTATTTTTTTGCTTTGCACGACTCTTATATATTATTAACTACTATCACTAGTTTATTTCCGACACTGGTCGGGCCTAATAATTATATTTAGATTTAAGATTTGAATACGTATTGTTAGTTTAATTTTTAAGATACAATAAATAAATATACGTATTAAAAAAAAAGGTTTCCATGTAGAGAACTGAATGGTAGATAAAGACTACGTTTCAGAACAAAGTAGGATATCATTCAGTCTTAATTTTACAGAGAAAAAGCGTGATCCATACAGGAATCCAAGAAAGACTAACTGGCATACCTACAGGGCCACTGCTGATATTAGAGTAATGGCCTTCCCGTTGAGCAATCCTCCCCATTGGTTTTTCCAGGCAAAGAGAGCAGACTTTGTGGTGGATCAAAGATCTGAAAGATCTGATATCCTCGGTAAGAAGATTGTTCAATAGGGCGAAACTCGCAAGTAGTATTGAAGATTGGAACAACTATTACGTGTTGTATAATAGGTACAAAGGGCGACAAGAGCCTCATGGAACAAATGCTGTGAGATTGATTTCATAAATGAGTTACCGAGGTTTCGGCGAATATTGCACAGTGGGAGATTTCGTAAAAAAAAAATGGAAATAACTCTGCAGTTTCTAAACGAGCTGTCCGATTATTATGAAATTTCATACAGCACCCCTCACAGAGCTTAAGTCTGGAATTTGGCCCATATAGATTCCAAAAGGGCGGAACCACAAAGCCCCAAAGTGGGCAACCTCAGGTTAATGAAAAATTCAAACCGATACCAAGATAAGGATTTTGATCTGATAAAAAACATATTTTGCAAGTGGATTGTCCTATCCAAGAGCTAAAAAAAAGTCTTCTATATTTATGGGTTTTCGCTTACAGTTTAAGAAATATTCGAGAAAAAAAATTAAAATTTTGGGTTTTTACCAACCTTGGTCCACTGTTCTGCTAATAGAGAAGTAAAATCTTATTCGATTTTAATGATTTAGGAACAAAATTTATAATATTTGAAAAACAAGTTGGTATTAAAAGCACAGTTAAGTGAAAAGTTATACGTAATTTAAATTAAATTTTTGAAAAAGTTGATTTATCGCTGTTTTTTGCAGAAAAAAGTGGGTGAATTATTTCGATATTATTAAAAAAAATATTGCAAAAATACCCACCCCATATTTTTATTAATTCAAAAGGTAATAGTATTAAAAATATTAGAGAGAAATTTTTTGTTAAAAATTTTCGTTATTGAAGGTGCCAGATCGTTTCGAAATAGACTTACTTTTGTTATAAATATGAAATGTAAGTCCTTTTTTCTCAAATTCCAAAGCTGGAACCAAAAATTGTATTATGCCAACTTAACACATGAAAAATATGAAAAATCCCGTTTATGGGATTTTACGAAACTTTTTGGGAATTGCCGGGAGCTCAAAAGCAAATTCTATCTGTTTTACTTCTCATGTATTACTTGTATCATTTTCCACCCAAGAGAGAATTTTCAGTAGAAAATATTGATAAAATTAATAAAAATTTATTTTTAGCAGAAAATTAATACTTTTTTTATTTATTTTTTCTTGCTTTTAGGAGCTGTATTAATTGAATATATGCGTTTAATATTCATGTACGAGGTCTGATCAAAAAATAACCGTTATTTTCAAATTTCGTGAGTTACGTATGTTCGATTTTCGCATTTTTTTTTTGTTATGTTGGTACACATGTCTGTTATATATGTTGGCAATATCAGCCATTTTGGATTTGTCAGTTTGTTTTTGACAGATAAAAAGGTTAGTTGTGTTTTGGTGTGCTCTTCGATTTTTTACTAAATTTTGAGCAAAAACAACGTTGCATGGACATCGCTCAGGAGCTGTTGAACATCGTCAACGACGATGTAATTATATATGGATCTTGGAATCTCTTACTTCCTATGCGAAGGTATAGGTTGTCTGCAGCTCCCGAACGAAACACCTAATGTAGGATACCCTGGCAATAATTGCTTGTAATTGCTTCTGCCATTCAAACTAAACTAAACAAACAAACAGACAACAACAATGAAACTGAAAAATCAATCAGAAAATTAGCAATTAAAGGAAACATTTTATTTAAAATTTATTTATTAAATAGAAAAATGGAACGTTTTTTTTAACTTGATGTTGTAAGTATATTTGTGCATTTCTCCCTTTTTACCTCATTAAGCCCACTTTGTAGCTTAAAAAATTTTCGTTTTTTACTAGTTAAAACTATATTTTTTTGTCTTTTTTTTTCTTTGTTGTTATTGCATTTCTTGTGCTGCAAATTTAAGAATTTACTATTTTAAGGTTTTGTTCTTGCTTTACCAAATATTATTAGTGCAAAATTATTAGTCCTTGTAAGTTATGCTGAAAAAAGGGGGAAAAATATTCTTTCGTCTATTTTTTCAAAAAATAATTCCAGGAAAATATTATTTTTTTCCATAAAGTGTTGCTGAAACTCAATAGAGAAGTTTGCACTTGATTATACGATTTTGACAAAAAAAAAATATTTTTTAGCGTCGACAAATTGTGAAAAATTAAAATTTTTAAGGTATTAAGTGGTCTGTATGAACTATTAGGGGCCTAGACAAGTTGGGATTGTATTGATATGTTCACAAAAGATTTCCAGCTACACCATAGCTACAACTTTGCCAAATATTGTTAGCAAAAAATTATTGGGGGCTAATCACTGCACTCGTGATAGAGATTGCATTTTCGGATGATGTCAACCGATACCAAACGAATCGAGTTCTAGTTTCAGTGTTGAAAAACGGAAAATAAATTCATTTCACAACACTGAATAAATTGTAAGCAAAAATATATGTTTGTATGTACATAGGTATTTATTTATGTGGTCATTGTTATAGTGGGTTTTATCTCCACACAATTCGGGGGAAGGATTCAGACTTGTGTGACTTTTGTAATATGATTGGCAATTCAGAACACCTAATTTTTCATTGCTCTGATTTCAAAGATATCAGAGTAAAGCACCAGTTATTTAGTAAATTCACCAACCTTTTTGATTTATTAAATTCTCATGATATTGGTATATATCATCAATTGATTGCTTTTATCAATTAAACTGGAATTCATAAACGTTTATAATTACTGGTAATACACAACCGTTAGTCACTTCTCAGCGATATCATATAGAGGAAGTAGGCAATTATAAATGCCAACTTTCCCAATTTGCGAACTTTCTTTTTCCATCCAAACTAAAATAACAACAACAACAACATATTTTATGTATGCAAAAACATATGTATGTACACCCAGAGAAAAACAGCTTAAAATCAATTAAAACCATATTGAATTAATAACAAACATTAACGAAAGTCTATGTAGTCATGTTGAAATTTCTTATTTCAATATGGAAAAATATTAATTTACTGTATTTATTTATTACTTTTATTTATTTTTAAGTACATATTTCCATATACATACATTTTCAATTATAATGAAAATTATTGAATTAATATGACGCGTTCTTATTTATAAGTTGCAGTTTTTTCCCGAGTGTAGGTATGTACCTATGATATGTACACATGAATATGCAAAAACAAAGAAACGATTATAAAATGTTATTTTCCTTTTTATTTAATTAAGGAGCTTTTACCGCGGCACAGCTCGCGTTGATCTAATATTTTGGAAACAATACTTAAAATTTATGAATGTTTTAGTTGTTACTCACTGATAATGTTAAAAAAATCGATAAAAACGGACAAAAAGGCTATACAAAATTAAAAAAAAAATAGAATAAAACCCGGATTTAAAATTGGTTAAACTTGAAACGAAAATTGCCCAAACCAGACCAAAAATGTATTTTTCGAAAAAAAAAACCGAACTAAACATAAAAAAACAGTTCCAAACCGGAAAAAAAATTGGCGATGTTTTACGCTGGTAATGTAGCTTTCCATTGGCGAAAGAATTTTCAAAATCGCTTTAGCGGTTTGAAAATCCGTACCAAATATAAAAAACCGGTTCCGATCTGGCGCTGGTAATGCAGCTTTCTATTGGTGAAAGAATTTTCAAAATCGGTTCAGTGGCTTGAGCGTGAAAGCGTAGCAAACAAACAAACAAACTCACTTTCACATTTATAATATTAGTAAGGAAGTAAGGATAACTTATTAATATTTAATAAGTATAAAGTTATAGTGTTTTCACACTGACATGGTTTTAATAAAAGTTAATTTTAACGTTAAAACCAACTCTTAAAACCTGGTTTTATCATACAAATGTTTTTGTTAAAACCAACTTAAAACCACTTTTGAATTGGTTTTAAGTTGGTTTTATGAAATGCAACCTTGTTTTCGCTGTGCTAAATTCAGTGCTGCCAAGTTAAAATGACCGGAAGCAGCTGATAATCTTTATGCCAGTGCAAAAGAATAGATACCAATTGATACATTTTCAACTTAAACATAGATACAGCGGCAATAATTATCAAAAAAATTTGAAAAAGAAAAGGAATCCTTTGGACGGAAAACAACGAAAATATTTTCACTGACCTCTGATAAGTGAAAATAGACGATATGACTGACATCCCTCTGCGGAAAAAAGGTTTAGCTTATAATGTATTTGGCCATTTTTTGCATATAATAAATTGATTTCCAAGCACTTCCTCACTTTGTAAAAGTAGTTCTATAATTTTAAAATGCTTAGTTACAAAATATAAAATAATTAAAATTTTAGGGTGCATTGTAAAATTTCTGAGTTTTTCATGCAAACAAAAACAACCGTTGCACAGGGTGTCAGATAAGTATTAAAAAAATCTGAAAAAATACAGCAACAAATACACGCATTTCTACAGTACATTTATTTTATTTTGGACAAATTTATAAGACAGCCTGTTGTTTAAAACCTGAATTTATCAAACTTCAGTGGGAACGCAAAATCAGCTGTTTATGGTTTTAATGTTAAAACCAGGTTTTAGCTTTCGGTGTGAAAACACTATTACAGAATAGAGCACTAGCCACAGACCAGAAGCAGTTAATTTGTTATTTAGATGCTCCCAGACAGAGTTGGTAGATTTTTTATTTTCCCTAACAATTGTTGGGCTAAATATTTTTGCCAAATCAGTGTGTTTTGTTATATTTAAAGTCAAGTAGAATTTCTTTATATTTGTATTCTTTTATTCGTACATACATAGGTACATATATACATACATATGTACAGATATACATAAATAAGTAAAATACTGAAGTTACATTTTCTTCGCTTTTTCTATGTCAAACGTTATTTCGAATGCCTTTTTGCTTGCGAATGGCTGCTCGTTATCGAATGCTGTCATTAGAAATTTCGATGTGTTATTCGAAATCGAATGAGAAAAATCCCAAAAGTAAAAAAACTCGCACGTTCGAGTAGTAACTCGCTCGTAATCGAATGCTTGAAGTCATTCTGAAAAAGTGAAAAAAAATGTTTTTTCTTAATTTTTAAACAAAAAAGGTGAACGAAAAATTTTTTTCTTTTTTTGACCCAAGATGATAACAAGATTTGTTCGGTAGACTCTTAGCTACATTATTGCCATATATAGTTAAGCGCTATCACAAAGTCTGATTTATCTGTTAGCCATTTTTTGAGGGTTCGCTGATTTTCGAAATCTTTGGAGGTCCATAAAAAAACTGGTCACCAAAATCGCCAAACTGAGTACAGGGGCTTGCTACATTCTGGTAGTGCTACGAGTATCGAACCTATACTATCAGGACCGTGCGTATTATTCATTGTTGCAGTGTTATTTACGTTTACATTTATCGACGCACTAAGATTTGTTGCTAGACGAGGAAAGTCTAAACATATTACAGTGATAATGGTACTAATTTTGTGGGGTGCAACCAGTACTTGAAGTAGTTGTACCAATTTCTCATTTTAGCACGAACACAAGATGGCATCTTTGACGAATTAAATCAACATCATATTGAATGGCACTTTTCGCCGGAGTAAAGTCCATTAAATAATGGCTAAATGTAGACAAAAAAATGGCTAAAAACTAGCTAAAAATTGCTAAGCGGGATCAAATGCAAAAATCATGAGTGGTAAACATAAATAAGAAGGTAATTCACATTATATTTTTTGCAGAAAATCGAGGAAAAAATTTTTTACTAAATGTAAAAATTATAAATTAAAGTAATAAATCAAATCATATTTCTTCAGGTACTCAATATGTAAGCAAAAAACTGAACACAAAAATACAGAAATATATACTTATGTTTGTATGTATGTACGAGTATGTAGGTAATTTTTTAATTAAAAAATCAGATCTCATCATTAACATCATTGTCGTTTTTTTCATAGCTGTTCATGCCAATAAATTTTAAGAACCTCTTAGAAATTTCATAGTCGTATCAACAACTGCATAATATTTTCAATACAAACCTATTTTGTCCATTTTGTATTTTTAACCCCCGACCAAAAAAAGGTGTGTTATAAGTTTGTAGTGTGTGTCTGTCAGTGTCCATGTACAGACCAAACGGCTAAACGAATTTTGATTTAGTTTTTTCTGTGTGAAAGGTGACTTGATCGAGATAGTTCTTGCCTATCTATGTTTTAAGAAAATCGGTCCAGCTGTTTAGAAAATATCACATCTTTTCAAGATATATCGGGGTTTTTTTTTAATTTTTAATCAGAAATAATTTCTTATCCGGGATTAAGTTCAGTAATTTCAATTCTTGTTGAATGAAATATTTTTATTAATTAATGTGAGTTTCTAAAGAAGAGAAGAAAAATTAAATTAGGACACGTGACAAATATATGTACGTTCACTTGGCGATCACAGTTTCATATACTGGAAAGTAAAATCAACTATAGAAAGCAAAAACAATGTAACATAATATCCACTACAATAATACTTACATGTATGTACCGACGGTACATCGAATAAGTAAAAATAATTAATGTGATGATCGTAAAAGATAAGCAAGAATAGTTAAACATACTTAGGTAGAGTGATATAACTTCGTGCTAACCCGAATAGAAAATGAAAAAACGGATAAACAGAAAATTAATAGTGATTTACCAAAGGTAAATGAATAATTGTATACACAATATAATCATTTCTCATATTCCATTTCATTGAAAATTTGCGTTAAATAGCTGATGTTAATAACAATCTCTGTAGATAGACACTTCTTCTCTTCTTTAGAAACTCATATTAATTAATAAAAATATTTCATTACACAAGAATTGAAATTACTGAACTTAAGCCTCACTAAGAAATTATTTCTGATTGAAATCCACTATAGCTCAACTAAAAACTGTTGAAAATGTAAAATTTATTTAATCACTACATTGGCATCATTTATTCTAATACAATATGGTAACTTTAATAAAGTTGAATTTTTTCTCTTTCTTCTCATTGTACATTTTGAACTGAAAAGACGTGTTTCTTTTGGAAATTTGTTTTGGGCACGGATACTGATGCAGCAGTGAATGAGAAGGATATGTCAATGTTGGTATTTTACATATCGCTCAATTTATATGTGTCTCAACGGCGAAGGATGTATGGGAAAATTTTCAAGCTACTTATGATTCTGGATTAACGCGCCGGTGTGGACTCCTAAGAAAACTTACGACAACACAACTAATCAATTGTAAGGACATAAGCGAATATGTAGACACAATTGTGGACATCGCTCAGAAACTCAACCAAATTGGTTTTAAGGTAAATGATGAGTGGGTTGGAAGTCTTTTACTTAGCGGTTTGCCAGACCATTTTGGTCCGATGATAATGGCAATAGAAAGTAGTAACCTAAAGATTAGTCCTAGTTTACACTATGCAAGTCTTATTGCTAAGCTGATTAGTTTGACGGAAAGAGAGACGAGGGGAACAGAACCGTTTCTTTCCCCTCGTCTTTATCTCCTAACAAACTAATCAGCTTAGCAATAAGACTTGCATAATGTAAACTAGGACTTACTTCTAACACCATCAAGACAAAATTACTACAAGATTTCTATACGTACAATTTTAATGGAGCAACAGAATCGTCGTTCTACACAAAACAAAAAAGTAAAAAAAAAATTTTAAAAAGTAACGTTATATGTTACAATTGCAAAAACAAAAAAACGTTTGACAGAGCAGACAACGTATGGCTGATCGATTCTGGCGCAACTACACATGTGGTAAACTCTGAAGATGTATTTGTAAAATTGCAGAAATTTGATAGTGAAGATCGTGTAACCGTAGACAAGGACAGCGAAGTTAAAGTTATTGGAATTGGTGATGTTCGTATTCAACATAAAGTAAAAGAAAAATTAGAGTACTTAGCAATAAAAGATGTTTTATTTGTACCGGACCTTTCGGCAAACATAATTTCTGTCAGTCAATTAACACGAAAAAGATTTGAAGTCAGTTTTGTTGATAATGTATGTAAAATATCAAAGAACAAAGTTTTGTATGTAGAAGCATTTAAAGAAGGAAAATTGTACATGATGAATGTACCAAAGAAATATTATGCAGCTGTTAGTAAGGAAACTTTTCATAGACGTTTAGGCCATGCAGACGATATCAATGTAAAAAACCTTCGTTTAGATAAAAGTTCAGCAAACAATTTCGTACGGTATACAAACCTTCAATAACAAAAACCGATGATATTTTGCAAATTATACACACAGACGTTTGTGGTAAGATGGAACAGCGATCAATAGGTGGTGCTGAATATTACGTTTTGTGTTTGGATAACTTTTCCAATAAAGGTTTTGTCTATATGATGAAAAATAAATCAGAAGTTCCAAAAATATTCAAGCAGTTTAAAAATCTAGCAGAAAACCAAACCGGAAAACGAATTAAAATACTGCGCTCGGATAATGGTTTGAAATATTGCAATACTGTATTGAAGCAAATATGTGCAGACAGCGGAATACTGTACCAAACCTCGGCACCATATAGCCCGCATCAAAATGGAAAGGCGGAGCGGATGAATAGAGGTTTGGTTGTAAAAGCTAGATCGATGTTATATGATGCAAATTTACATAAAAAATATTGGGCCGAAGCAGTTAACACTGTATCATATCTACTAAATATTACACCTAATAAGAGGTTGGACGGAAAATCCCCTGAAGAAATGTGGAGTGGTAAAAAACCAAATATGAATCATTTACATATTTTTGGTTGTGTTTCGATGGTAATGATACCGAAGGAGCAGAGTTCGTATTTGCACATGAGTGTGCAGCTCATGAGCCAATATTTCTGCACACGCACATGTGCATGTGCACATTTTTTATTATTTTAATGCACACGCACATGAGTGCGCAGCAACTGTAGAAACTCATGTCACTCATACTCACTCACCAGCATCCATTTTTGTTTTTATCCACATTAAATACAGTGTTGCCAGAAGTGCAGATTTTTCGTCATTTTGCCGATTTAAATGTAATATGTCAATATGAAAATTTTTTAACCGCAAAATTCAAGGTTTTGAAAACTATGAATATATCGTTCGCAACTGCGAGGTCTGATCAAAAAATAACCATCGAAATCTGGATCGTCGTTGACGATGTTCAACAGCTCCTGAGCGATGTCCATGCGACGTTGTTTTTGCTCAAAATTTAGTAAAAAATCGAAGAGCACGCCAAAACACGACTAACCTTTTTATGTCAAAAACAAACTGACAATCCAAAATGGCTGATATTGCCAACATATATAACAGACATGTGTACCAACCTAACAGAAAAAAAAATGCGAAAATCGAACATACGTAACTCACGAAATTTGAAAATAACGGTTATTTTTTTATGAGACCTCGTATATATGTATATAAATTCAATAATATAATTGTATTTCATCACTGAGTTATACAAATGTAAATAAAAAAATTTGTATTAGGATCTAATTTTCTAAAACGTAAGAGCAAAGCGTTGACAAGTTTTATATGGAAAATTATAAATGTTAAAATCAAAAATTTCTACAAAATTTGTCAACGGTTTTTTTTTTTTGATTTGATTAATTATAAAAAACAAAAAGTAATATGAAAATTAATATTATCAATTATTAAATGATTTACATATGTACATATCAAATATTTTTAAATATGAATTTTTCTTTAAATGAGAGACATTTTTTGTGACTATAATTTTTATATTACACTGTATGAAGATGCTGGATTTTTTGACGTATGTCCTCACATGTTTATGACTGTTTTTGTTTTATTTTAAAAACATTAATTTTGGGAAAGTCCATTGAATACGAAAATGACATATTTAGTCTGTTTTACATACAAAAAAAAATTTAAATTTTTTTTATTTTATTTTTGTTTATGGAATGTCATTTTCTAATTTTTGGCAAACAATTTCAAAACGAATTTACATAGAGACGCGTATAAATTTTTAACGTATGGTTTAATTACTTACCGAGAATTTTTGTGTGGTAATTTGACAACTCGCTCAAAAGGATCATTTGCATTCTAAGAAAATGTTTATAATGATATTTTTGGTTTAATATTTCCCACATTTTACCTATTTTTGCTCGAATCAAGTCATTTGGAATTTTTGTTTATGAATGAAAAACATTTGAACAGCTAAATTTCACTGTTGCATGCAAGAAAAATAGGTTCAAACTTGACTGTTTTGTTATTCTTTTCAATATGTATGATTTTAATACCATTATTCTTAACAGTACGTCGTTTTCATTTAGTTCAGAAGAAGCCATTAAAAGTGAGTATGTCACTTACAGAAAATAAAACATTTAGCATAGTTAAAAATAATGATACATTAAAAAAATTTTCCACAAAATGGATTTTTAAGAAAAAAAAAAGTGATGTGGACGGCAATGTGAAGTACAAAGCTAGACTGGTTACAAGAGGTTTTGCGCAGCGTAATGGCATAGATTACAATGTGTGTGAATATAAATTTAAATTTAACTAGCAGAGACAAAAACCCAAAAAGTTTACAGATCCCATTTTGCAGTAAACAGCGGACTGTTAAGCACTTAATAGTGGACATTGTGGGAAATAGAAGAACTCTACATATATCCCACTATATAGAAATGGTGCTCCTAATGGTTCTTTAAAGAGCAAATGAGGTCGCATTTCTGAAATCATTTTGGGAGTTTGGAAAAATTAATTTGAAAAAAGTGACTTTTGAAGCAAAATTTCTGGAGAAGAGTAGTGGTCATTGTGGGAAATAGAAGGATTCTAAATGTATCCCACTATATAAAAATGGTCCTCCTAATGGTTCTTTATATAGCAAATTAAGTCGCATTTCTGAAATCATTTTGGGAGTTTGGAAAAATGAATTTTAAAAAAGTGATTTTTGAAGCAAAATTTCTGAAGAAGAGTAGTGGTCATTGTGAGAAATAGAGGAATTCTACATATATCCCACTATATAGAAATGGTGCTCCTATTTGATTATGATTTGAAGATTAACCACTTAGGTGTTTGTACCGTTTTCTTCAGGGAAATCTAGAAGAGGAAATTTTTATTGAACCACCTGAGGGTATATAAGTTGCAGAAGGCAATATTTTACGTTGAAACAAACCATTGTACGGTTTAAAACAGGCTTCTAGAATGTGGAATACAAAACTTTGTGAAAAATAAAAGACCAAGGCATGAGACAGCTTAAAACAGATCAATGCGTTTACGTCATGAACGAAAACAGTGAGGATTTGATCATGTTAGCGGTGTATGTTGATGATATGATCATTTTATGGAAAAATGAAGAAAAGAAAGATTCATTGATCAGAAAACTAATGAATGAACTTAAAATGAAAGACCTTGGGTCAGCTAAATCGTTTCTTGGAATGAAATTAAATTTCAATTTTGGAAAAAATATTACAATTGATCAATCAAATTACATAAATAAAATGTTGGAACGTTTTGAAATGGTTTCATGCAATACCAAGAACTACTGTTTGCGGCACAGGTAACCAGGCCGGATATTCGTTTCGCTGTAAATTTTCTTAGCCGGTTTAACAACAAATATCAAAGTCAACATTGGGTAGCGGCGAAACGGGTTTTACGGTACTTAAAGGCCACAATCAATTACAAATTAACATTTGAAAAGCATAAAACTTTTTAAACTACGTGTTTCTGTGATGACGATTATGCAGCGGACCCTGAAGAACAAAAATCAGTCAGCGGATACGTTTTAATTAAAAAAGGTAGTGCAATAGCATGGGGATCCAGAAAACAGCAGACAACCGCTCTTTCTACGTGTGAAGCTGAATATATGTCAATGGGAGTGTGCGGTACAAGAATTATTATGGATGAGGGTACTAGAAGAGGAACTGATGCAGTGTCAACTTAAGGCAACAACGTTATTTTGCGACAATCAAAGCGCAATTCATCTTGCTTCTAATGAATCGTTTCGTCCTAGAACTAAACACATCGATATTAGATATCATTTCATCAAGGACAATATACTCCTGGATAAAGTAAACTTAGTCTATAAGCTCTGATCAAATGGTAGCCGACATTTTAACCAAGCCTCTTGGAAATACAAAATTAACTTGATTTGTTGCTATCATGAATTTAAAATAAAAAATTAAAATTAATTTTAAGTGGGGATCTTGAAAATGTAAAATTTATTTAATCACTACATTGGCAACATTTATTCTAATACAATATGGTAACTTTAATAAAGTTGAATTTTTTCTCTTTCTTCTCGTTGTACATTTTGAACTGAAAAGCACAGCTGGAAAGACGTGTTTCATTTTTCAATAAAAGAATAGAACTTTCTGAATAAAAATTAGAATTTTTAATTTTTGTTATTTTATCTTTTCAACAAGAACTTCTTTTAAACTTTTGAGTTATTGTTGAACCTTCATAGTGAACAGACGTCATAGCGGTATCTTTCTTACATTCATACGAAATAAAAAACAAAAATCATACTAAAAAATATTCGTAATACATATTGACTTTGATAAATAAGCTTTATTTGCTTTAATATTTTTTACATAGCAAGACATAACAACAACAAAAAAACACAAACAGAGTGACATTGAGGAATACTCTATATGAGTACCTCAAATACAAAAAAATGTGAAGTGAGTTCTAACGGCAGAAATGTATATTTTACTGTGAGTTCTGAAGCTCTTAATGAAACAATAAAAATAAAAAATCTGATGATATTCATTTTTTAACGGCGAAGATACATTCTCATCAGCGATCAACTTCGCTTTGCCCACTGACAACTAGTGATTCGTTAACACTACCGTTCCCTAGTACTTCTTCATAGAAATCAGCGATATCATCCCCTTCGGGCTCGTGTACATCACTTAACAAAGTTATCAATACAGAAAACAGTAGCACAAAACACAAAGTCCAAGTCGGAATGGACAGACATATAACCGTGGTAAAGCATGTGCGAAGCCCAAATTCTTCTAAAATTGCATCTGCTCCAAAGATGTCTAGGGATAACAGCGCATCATCTACTAATCGTCAAAACCGTTTTAAAATTTTGCAAGACAATAACGGCAAGCCCGCTGCATCATCGCAAAAGTCTTTTAAGCCACAACCTATCTATCTGAGGGAAAAAAATTCTAACGCGCTTCTAAAAAAACTACTGTCGGCCATTGGTGAAAATACTTTTCACATCATTCCAATTAAACGAGGTAATATTGATGAAACTAAGATCCAAATATATGATGAAAAAGATTTCCGAAAAATTGTTAGTGAATTTGAAAAAAATAAAACAAATTTTAACACATACGAGTATCAACTTAAGAGCCAACCAATTACTTCACGTGTATCGCATGCCGATGCTGTTAAAGGCTGTGATACAATATCATACAAAGTCGTGCGATCTACGAAAAAATACAACCCTGGTATGATGGAGTTTATGAAAATTTTCAAAAGACAATAACAATTCATCACACCAGGGTTGTACTTTTTCGTAGATCGCACGACTTTGTATGAAAGTGTCCCCACCAAGTAATTTAACAAATGCTAAAACAAGCTTTAATTTCAGTCGCCTTGAAGCCACTATAGTTAATCTGGGGCAAACTTTAAACAACAGTACAACAAATATGACTAGCATTATGCAAGAAATGCTGCGAATGCAGAATACTCTGCTTCAAGCATTAATTAACAAGCCATGAACACGTTAAAAATATGTTTCTGGAACGCAAACGGCATTCGCCAACATAAAAATTAACTTGAGCACTTCCTCATGAAAAAAAAAATTTTTGATATAATGTTGGTCTCTGAGACCCATTTGACTTCGAGGTATTTTTAAAATTAATAGCTACATCCTTTATGATTCAAAGGACCCAAGAGGAAGAGCATGCGGTGAATCAGCAATTCTAATAAGGGCGAGGCTCAAGCACTATACATATTGACAACATTTGTGAAGAACACATACAAGCAACAAATATCTGTATTGAAAATTTTTGTACAAATTTCGTGATGTCATCAATTTACTCCCCTCCCAGATTTTCAATCTCTGAGGATCAGTACGAGAATTTCTACAAATCTCTTGGGCCTTGTTTCGTAGCAGCTGGCGACTACAATGCAAAACATACGTTCTGGGGTTCGCGTCTTATTACGCCTCGAGGTCGGGCGTTGTTCAACACAATTTAAAAAATGGGCTTGGACGCCATTTCGAGTGGGGAGCCCACTTACTAGCCTACGGATATAAAAAAATTACGGATGTTATAGATTTTGGCGTCATGAAAAATATCTCTAAGGATTTAATTCATGTTGAAGCTTCCCTAGATCTCTCCTCCGATCACTCACCCACAATCGTTACAATTTGTAGCCCATTAAGAAGTGACTTACTTCACCCATATGTGAAGATGATGGGGTTCAAAAAATATATCAGTAGTCATTGTACGGAAAACATTAAGCTAAGAACATCCGAAGATATTGAATTTAACTTTACCAATCTTAACGAAAATATTAAACAGGCTGCTGACCATGCCTCTACCTCCCAACCGCAGACTGGTTTTAATAGAACTTATTCTACGAATATTGAACGTCTTGTATTGTAGAAGAGAATGGCAACAACACAGATCACCCCTAAATAAAATCAATAAGGAATGTACTAAACGACTCAAAGAGTTGCTATCATCGGAAAAAGCTGCATTCCTGGAAAAATATCTAGAGGGTCTCGATTCTCGTTATGGCGCGCTGCTAGAAATCTTAAAAGACCCGTTGAGCTTAAATCACCACTGCGCACTTCGACCGGAGGATGGGCAAGAAGCGATATTGTGAAAAGTAATTTATTGGCTGAGCATTTAAAATCTGTATTCACTCCCTATTCATGTACGGGTGCTGTTAATTTCCCGAGTGTAGTTCTCTACCCCCTTGTTCCTTAAAGTTTAAGCTGCGTGAAGTACAAAAAATAATTGTTGAACTCAACCCGAAGAAAGCTCCAGGTATTGATGGAATTAGTAACAAGATGCTGATGAATTTGCCTCTAATTGCAATAAGAATATTTATTCTTAATGCCTGCAGTATTTTCCACATAACTGGAATCTTGCGAAGATCAAAATGATTCCAAAGCCGGACAAGATCCTACCAAGGCTGAGTCATATAGGCCCATAAGCTTACTATCAACAATCTCAAAGCTTTTCGAAAAGCTCATGACTAAATTTTCCAAAATTTTAGCCGATAACACTGTGGAACATTTTTGGGATTATTGTCTGGGGGGTGAGAAATTCCAAGTCAGGGTGATGGTACTAGGTCAGTATAGTAAAACCCTCAAAGGGTTTGGCGTTCGTATGTGTCAGTTTTTTTTATGACCTTTTAAATTTTTTCTTTTTCACTTGTCCGATTTTGATGAAACAAATTTAGAAAAATTAAGAATTACAATTTCTCTAATCTGTTTCTATACAGTTTTCCTATATGTGCAACACTTTCGAAGTTAAAAATAAATTTGTGGAGGCAAAAAAATATTTTTTTGCCTAAAAATTAATTTTTTTTTTTTTAAATTCATAAAAAATCCAAAACGGAAAAAAGGATCGTGTTATTAATTTCGTGTTTTTTGCTCATAAGTTATGTGACTTTACGCGAAAGTAATTAGTTTTGGCACTTTTTTCCATTTTGGATTTTTTATGAATTTTAAAAAAAAAATATTTAAATTTTTAGGCAAAAAAATATTTTTTTGCCTCCACAAATTTATAGATTGGTTCAATTTATAAGGAAGTCATTTGAAGAAAAGAAGTATTGTATAGTTTTAAAATTGAAGACATATCTGCCAATAAATATACAAACACTTTTGGAAAGTTATATTACTGATAGGAAGTTCACTGTTGTGGAAGGAGACTTCATGAATAAGCGAGAATCTATATCTTCTGGTGTTTCAAAGGGTAGTATTCTGGGGCTAGTCTTGTATTTAATATATACTTGTGATGTGCCTGTGAGCAATAATATCCATACCTTTACATTTGCCGATGATACAGCCTGTATGAGTATGCATGAAAACCCTTATGAGGCATCCCGCATTCTCCAATATAATATTACCCAGCTGGAAATATGGTTGAACTTATGGAGAATTAAAGTAAATGAACAAAAGTGTATCCATATAACCTTTACCTTAAGAAGAGATACTTGTTCTCCCATTCGAATCAACAATCAAGATATTCCTCAACATTCTCAAGTTAAATACCTTGGTATACACCTTGATCGAAGGCTTACATGGAAACATCATATTGACTCCAAGCTAACTCAAATGAAACTTAAGTTAATTCAAATACATTGGTTGATTGGCAGAAATTCAACACTCAGCCTAGACTGCAAACTGTTAATATACAAGTCGCTTTTGAAACCAATATGGTGCTACGGAATTCAGTCATAGGGCACTGCTTCAGCTTCCAATGTAGAGAGAATCCAACGAAGACAAAACAAAATTTTACGTTTGATAACGCGGGATCCCAATGTAGAGTAAAGAAACACACCTTATAGTCGCAAAAATAACCAAGAGATTGGAAAACGTTAGACTTAGCTGAACGTTTTGAAATCTCAAAATTATGTGCACAGAACAACTTTTATTTGTGGTTTTAAACGACTTTGATGAAATATGATTTTCAGAACATGTCTGCATGTTAGAAATATTGGTTTCTGTCTCCGCTTGTTAAATGCAAATTTATCTTCAATCAATGGATACTCCTAATTAGAATTTCAAATAGTAAAATATGACAATTGAAATGGATAGTTAAAAAAATATTAGGTTAAGATAAGTAGTACTACATACTAGGGATGTAACGAATAAAAGTTTAGCGAATGCGAATAATATATTTTAATTTTTACGATAGCGAATGCGACAGCGAATATTACAATACGTTAGTTTATTAAAAATACAAATTCTTAAAACAGAAATGTATACGAGTATGATATTATATTAAAATTTTTATGGATAATTAAAAATAAATTTACAAAATGTTAGGAAATCAACCCATTCGTACTTTGGACCCAAATCTTGGTACTCTGTTCAACATTTTATGTGAAATTCTGTCAAAATACATATTTTAAGTTTTTTTTGCAATATAATATGAGTGGCACTTGCTTCGCGTGGAATTTACAACAAATAAGGATTAGCTCATAGTGTTGAGGGTGGCGTTGACTGAAGTAGTTAGCACGTTGACTACAAAACCGAAGGTCCTGGGTTCGAGCCCGGTCTCCGACAGTCATTAAAAATAACAACACCACGCATTTTTCTGATGTGCATTAGTGTCCTTTGTATCAGTTGTAGTGGGCACTGGTCACTAAAAACTATACCGACTTCATCAGATAATACTCCTGATGTAACATCAGAGCGCCCTCCTTCGTTGTGTAGCAGAATTATCGGCAAAATAAAATAAGCAATAAAATGGCTACTAAACACCGCTTAAAATTTAATGCGCCTAATTTGACACCAGACGGCGCTGCAACACTGCATTATCAAAAAAAAAAAGCGCGCAAAAAACAGAGATGTAAGAGAATGAAACTTTCCTCCATCTCTTCCTTCACCACCTCTCTCACTATCTTCTCCACAACTAACAGGTAGCACAAAGGGATCATTGTATTGGACCCAAGTGAGCTGGACTATAAATTTCACCCTTCCTTACCAGCAGCCTGCTAACTTAACTTAACCTAGTTTAATAATTGTTTGCACTTTAAATTGTTTATACAAGGTAAGGAATGGTGCTTAACATTTAAAAAAAAATTAACATACTGGTCTTAAGTAGAAAATACTTTCGCGCAAATCCAACACTGCCTTTTTTCAAAAACTCGAAAATATTTCCAAACACCGCTGGATTTCAGTTTCATTTTGATACTTATGAGAACTTATTTATCGAAAAGTTTTCCGCTAAAATGTTAAAGCTTTGATAAGAATACTTTACGTGTATCTTATTCATGCTGGCTTAAAATAATTTTCGTAAAATAAATTTTTTTTCATCTAGTTTTCGCAAAAGCGAATGCAAATAGCAAAAGTAAGCGAATAGTTTGCGAATGCGAACATTAGCTACATTCCTACTACATACCAGTCTTAAAAGTCGAACTAATTGAAATAAATTTATCAAATAAAATATTAGTATTCAGTAATGAAGTATGTTTAAAACTAGACTTGTGTCCAACAGCTCTTTTTGAACTAGTTCGTTCTGTTGGACACAAAAACATCAATGTAAATTAAATGGGTTTGAGACAATTTTTGATTCGAACGCTCTCAAACTAGTTCAAAAAGATCTGTTGGACACAACTCTATTTAAAACATTGTGCAATTGGTTCAATTCATTAATACAAACTTTCATCAACAAAACTCGTTAATGCTTAACACTGAGTTTTCTCCGCAAAGAAAACAGTGGGGTAAGTATTATTATGTATTTGAAAAATTTTACATTAGTAGAAATTATTTTTTAGTAAGTATTTAAAAATTCACAGCATTAATACAAATTTTTAAACAAAATTTTGGAAAGAAAATATGTTTCATAAATACCTGTTAATAAAATACAAAAAAAATTGTTAGTATGTCAAAGGTATAGGTATATAAAAAACTAAATTTAAAAGATAACTAATTTAAAAACAAATCAAATTTTTTAAAACATTTAGATTTCAATTCAAATTTACATGTGAGTGTATCGAAGCTAGTCTGCTGTTGGGAAGGGCTTTGAGGCCTTGTGGGCGAAGTCCATTGTGTTTCTATAATTGAAAAATGAAATCAAAAAATAAAAATACAAAATAAAAAACATAAAAAAATAAAAATTTCGAAAAAAAAGTAATTAGAAGACAATTAAAACTAAATACTTTATAAGTGTTTTAAGAAAGTGAGTTTGTTTCATTTGAATAATACTTAGAGATTGGCTTTTCTTACATTTAATACATACCAAGCCAGGAATTGTGATTTTGCGCAAAAAATATGTACCACCACAACACTGTTAATACAAAATTACGACTCTTCCAAAATTTTTGTACCACAACAGTACTGCAAACACAAAAATATGACTTTACGTTTACAAATACCGCGTAATCCTATACCACTACAACACTGTATATTAGGGTGTTCTTAAAAAAAATGGCTTTTTGTATGGGAAAACGGAAATATATATTAAGCACCGTGAAAAATGAAGCATGATTTTTTTTCAAATTTTTTTATTAAGGTTTAGGGGTCGCTACCAGCCCCCGAACTTTAGTGTTTATGAAAAATCTCGCTGGCCTTATAACTTTTTCCATGTGGTGTGCATTAAAAAATTATAAATTTCATTCACACCATTATTGAAGGAAGATTTGTCAAAAATATTTGTTAGATTTTTTGTGAGACGATGTATCGACTTTTTGTAAATTTTTCTTTTAATTGTAATTTTAAGTTACTAAGCAAGGTAGGTATAACACTGTGTGACAATATTTTATTAAATATTTCGATTGGTCCATAACAAAATCAATAATTTTTTTTTAAGAACTACCCTACTGTATATACAAAAATTCAACGTTAGTTTCCCAACGTTTACAATAATTCTATACCGCTACACTACCGTAAATACAAAAATTTGACTTTCGTTTCCCAAATACCCCGTTCACAACAATCCTATACAGTTACAACACCGTAAATACAAAAATTTTACTTAAGTTTGGAAATTTCCATTGTAACGACCTTATAAATTTGTATTTAGAGCATTGTGACAACATTGAAAACAAGAGTCGGAGGACTTTCCTTCCGCGTTATCATTTTAATGTTATGAGTACATTAAAATTTTGGTAAACAGATGTTGTACTGATGTTAGTTGTACCCGGACCATCATAGCAACATCGCTTGTCTTTTTCTGCTGGGTATCTATGAAAATTCATCTCGAATTCGGGGAGTATACTTCCTAGTATCAGAAACGAGTCATTAAATTTGGAAGATTATAAATCTTCAAGAATGTCAATGTGAAGCATTTCAGTTTCCATAATATGCCAGTATTGTACGTATACATAACTAATTAAATAAAATTAATTTTTCTATACGTTGCAAATTTTAATGCAAGTATCATAACTATTTTTCCGGTATAACCGAAGCAAAATAATTTTAAAAGTGATCCCTGAATAAAATTATATTTTGTGACATGCCTACGTATAAAACTGCACTTTCATTATGTATGAGTGTAATAAATTAGTGATACCAAGTTTTTACATTATGAACACTGCGCAGTCGACGTCCAGTTGCAACGAATTAGAACATCAAAAGAGAATACACAAACTTTTTCATACAAGACGTAAAATAAATAGGTATATGCACAAAAAATTAATTTTGTTTACAGTTTTACTATAAATTGAACTTACGTTGGCCAACAGGATACATCTTATTGATTTTTTGTTCAAACTATTATTTAGTTTTCTGTTTTAAATATTATATTTGGATGATAATTTATGGGTTTACTTTCAGACTTTTGTTAATCACTTTGTTGTAGAGAATTTTTTGTTTTCGTTTGGTTTCGTTTTCACAAATGGCAAATATTAGTTTTTGCTTAGATTTAAAAAGAACTTTTGTTTAAATTTCCTTGTATATGAAACACAGCAAATTAAGAACACAATAAGAGGCACAAATTCAACATATTTTGTTAAAATTTTTTCTTACGCTAAGAATCACTTTAATAAATGCGTACTTTTTTCTTGTCGAGAATCGTCGATTTTATACACCGATGTATGTATGTATATAACTAGAATCTTTCAAAGATAAAGAAACTTTTTGGCCTTTTGTTTTATTTTATTTTTGTGATTAACTTAAGCATATACAACACGGTGGGTAACTAAAAGCGATGGACGATTTTGAAGTACGTATGTATGTATATTTTTCTTCTTTATAACAATGTGCTGTGTGTGTTGAATCGTCTTTTCACAAAATTAGCTTCCAAAATTTTTTGTTTTACAATTTAGTTTGGCTTACAACTCTAAATTTATTTTAATTTTTAGATATTGCACCTTACTTTTATTGTAAAATAATTATTATTGCTTTGCATGCATTATGCAAAAAAAACCAATTGAAACTTCTCAGTTATTTTTCCACTTGCACGATTCTCGACGTTCGTTCTTCACACAGTACAAAAACAATACTGACAACTTCGAAACGCTAAACGAAAAATGGCGTTTCAATATATATACAGAAGTTAATATATATTGGGAATATAATCAGCGTTACCATTAAACGTTTTAAAAAATATTTCCTGATCTCACAACAATTAGTGTCGTTTATATTGTAATCAATTAAATTTCGGTATTTTTTTGTTTGTCAACGTGTAGTAGTGTAGAGCGTATTAATGTGTTTTGTATTTTAAATTACAAAAGAAGAAAAACCTACATACAAAAACTCGCGCAGAATATCTCTCTAAATCAGGGATCGCAAATAACGTTTACTTTCAAAATTTAAACTGAAAAAATTCAAAATAATAATAGAGAAGTGCTACGTGCACAAGGAATAGATGAAATGATTTTTATTTTTTTATTATTAGTTATTTCTTGATTTTTATTTTTTCCTCAGAAAATAACAGCTATGTTTTGAATTTTTATTTATTTCTAACAAAATAAAAGTTATTATCTAAATACAACTTTTTTTTTTAAATATAAAATAAACAAAAACCAAACCAAAAAAAATTATTTAACAAAAGTGTTCTTCTGTCAAAATTTATATGGAAATATTGGTTTACCGTACACTTCAAGCTCAAATTACTTTTTTTTGGATACGTCTGTTAAAGTTTAATAGTATGTTTCCGTATACTATGTACGTGATTTGCAGCAGAAAACTTGTTTTGCTCAAAACCAATGTTTAGCTACATCTATAAGCAGTTGTTTAAAAAATTTAATATTTATATTATGTCATGTTTTAGAGGAAAGCAACTTATTTGAGGAGCTTTGCTGATATGGAAAATGTATGGGAAAACATGTAGCAAAACATTGGTTTTGAGCAAAACAAGTTTTCTGCTCCAAAACACGTATATGGAAACGTACTATTGAAATAATTAAGCTATTTTTCTGAAAAAAAATACAAGCAAAGCAAAATATACAAGCAACGTAAATAAATTTTCTTATATATCAAAATCAACGTAACATATAATATTTTATTTTAAGAAAAAATATAAGTATATATTTAAATTTTGAAAAAATTAGAGACTGTTTAAAGTTATACAGACATTATTTATTAATTTGTTGGCTGAAGGTTTGTATTAATAGCTTGCTAAAAAGGCAATGGTCAATTATTGAAAAATAAGGCATTGCTAGTTTTTCTTGACCTCAAGCTCAACTAATTTAAAAATTTAATAAAACAATATATGGTCAAAGAAATTTTTATTTTGATTGTGCGTATGCTGAAAATTATCAGCGGACAATTACAAATGCAGTACATTTCAATTAAATTAATACAAGTTTGAGTATATATTGTCATCCAAAGAGTTTTTTAAATTGCCTATTTCAAAATTTCAAGCTTTGACATTTTGAAAATTGCTTTATAGATTTCACTTTATTAATAATAGTTTGAACAGTTTTACAAAATATTGCATAACTTATTATATATATATATAAAAAAATTAAACCAAATCCTTTCTTTTCTCAAATCGTTTTTGAAAGTCTGTGTATTCAAAATGTGTGGTTGAAGTCTATTGATGATTTGGTAAAGCAGCAATGAAATGTATGTATATATACATGCTTAACCACTAACAAATAAATTTTCCTAAAGAAATCAAATAATACAATTTTCAATTATCAGCGTGCATTTATTATCAAAATAAGAACAAAAATTAAGTGTGTCTTAAAAGAGTCAAAATAAGATAATACAAAAACGAATTAAGAGAATTTTGAGCAAGTGGCACAGCTCTAAACAAAAAGAAACAAAATGTATTTTTGTTCCTACAGCGGTAACGCTGAAAATTGTTACTTTAAGCAACTTGGTATTACCTTTTAGTTGGAATTGTAAATTTTGACATTTTTTTCTTCTTCAATTTCGCAGATAGCTCTCGCAAGATTACAAAACAAAAAAATCTGAATTAAAATTATAAAAGAAGTTGTAACAAGATGTCTATATATTTTAGTGGTACTTTTACACGTTCGCAGGGTATTGTTTCAGCTATTCAAAAAGAAGTGAAACGAGTAAACTTAAAAGGAGTAAAACGTGTAACAATTACATTTGATCCATTTGCTGAAAATGTTAAAGCAACAAGGTGAGTTTAAGAGACGTGAAGAATTGGAAAAGCATGAAAATCGATATGTTACAATAATGTTTCTCAAAAATTACAGTCAGTAATATTGAATTAAAAGCAATTTCGCTTGTAGGAGCAGTATAAAAATATACGAGTGTTGTATTTCGACCAGTGATGGAAATGAGTTTTGCATTCGTTATCAATAAAAATATTTTTGAGTATTGTAAGTGAAATTTATTTGCTGGTGGTTAAGCGATGTCTATATGCATTTCATTGTTGCTTTAACAAATCGTCAGTAGACTTCAACCACACATTTTGAACAGTCACAACCCTCTTATCTTATGCAAAAACTTCCAAAAACTATTTGAGAATATGATATTTTTGAAAATCACAAAAGCAAAATAAGCGTAGTAGGCTTAGAAATAATTTTTATTCGATATGAATCTATTTGCTGGGTTTTGTATGAGTTTCTAAGATTTTTGTAAGAGAAAATCCTTTCCACATTTGCAGAGGAGTGAGGTATAGAAAAAATTCCGTGAGTTACTCTCGATTAGGGTTTGCAAATAATCGCAGATTTTCATAATCGCGCTTACGATTAAAAATATGCGATAAGCAAGAAAACATACTGTTCGTATCATAAATTTTGTTAAAGTAGTTAAAGTCTCGTTTTTCTTTTTTATTTGCTTTCGTATTTTTATCGATTCCATTATACTCGTATATGTAAATTTTTTAAAATATTTTGTACAATTTTTGTAATGCGAGGTCCCGAGACAAGCCAAACTGCACCTATCTGTCAACCGAGTGAAAGGTATGTTTATTAATCATATAGGTATCTCGGAGAAAATGTATAGTATCAACCCACTTAAAATATGGAAACGATTTAGAAGTGACCGCAAAAAATTGGCAAATCAACGTTATTTTCATTTCATTGGATAGATTTTGTTTGGCTACCAAATTAGTGAAAAGTTAAGAACAAATTGGCCACAAAATCTAATTCAGAATGGACAAAATCGATGTGTTTTTATAAGTGCTACGAAAGATATTGTACGCGGTTTGCAGACGGTAAAACTTTGTCTTTCGTGGAATCTTAGACTATAAGCAGCAGTATGTTGGGATCTTGCAATATGTTCTGAATGAGTTATATATATTTTATATTTAAACTTAAAATTTTAACATTTTTACCCTGTATGAAAATTGAAACAGTTTAACTGAATCTTAGATTAGAAAAAAGTTCATTGGCGAATGCTTTTGACATAAATTCTTTGCCTCAAAAAGGTTAAAGTTTTAATCGTAATCGAGCGATTAATTGCGATTTTGATGATGATTAGAATCGCATTGCGAACCCTACTCTCGATATAGGAAACGTGTACATATTCATGTAATACGTTTTTAGTTTTAGAAACTGCATATATTTTCTGTTGTTAGTAATAGTTTCAGTTCTTCCATGTCAGCCAATGCCCTATATTGGTTGTTGATATATTAAAAATTTTGGTATAATGCTGTTAGTTTTGCCAAATAAAACCTTTTCAGCGAAAACTTACTAAACCAAACTAATATTTCTGCCAAAGTCCACTTTTGCCCTTAGAACTTGACAGAATTTCATATAAAATTTTCTTTAAATTGGTTTAAAACAGTTTCAACATGATTTGAGTTTATATATAGATCAACTTCTGTGCCACAGAAAATGTTATTGAGTGAAATATGGTTTTGTAGCTACGCTATTTATTGCGCGATGCAGGAGTTGGATCTGATTTTCGTAACAAAAATAATCGACACTATTACAGTTATAAATTTATTTTTGCTTTGATTTCTTTGTACTTAAAACCAGAGCACGAAAATAAACGAAACAAATTGTTTGATTTTGTTTTATTTCGTTCTTTGAAGTGAGTGAAACAAAAACAATGTGAAGGATTGCTCAATTTGTTTTTGTATTGTTTTGCACACGAATTTGACATCATCATATAATATAATTTTATTGCATTGTTATCTAACACATGAAGTTTGTTTTATATAACTAAGCAGCGTAGCTACAACCGGGTGTCCTGAGACACCTGTCTTCTTTTTTTATATTTAATTGTGAAAGGTTATACTTTTCTAAAATATCTTTACTAATAAAGTTTCGTGCCATTTGTCGAAAAATAAATTTAATTATTTGCAAAAATATATGCATACGCGCGTCTTCTGACTGCATTTCTAAGTTCACCGTGAGAGTATCAAATGTGTTGGGGGAGTACTAGGGTACTTCTTCATGTCAAATAAAAAAATGATAAAAAAGTATGATCGTACCAACTTTCCCGTCACTGATTTCGACTTCGACGACGACGCCGAGTTGCCACTAGGTTAAAGAAAAAATGTTGTAATTTTCTTTAAGCGGCCCACCCACTTGCAATATAATTGCACAATTTTTCGTATTGTACAATAATATCGCCTTTGTGTATGTCATATTCGAAGGTGGCACAATATATTTGCAAATATCAAAATACGTTTGATTTTTATTGTACAATCAATCCAATTGTGTAATGTGGTGGCAACATTGTTCAATGTTGCTTACTTTTCACTGCCAGGAAAATTGGGCAATATTTTCTTTACAAATATTGTGCCATTTAGTGCATGGTATAGGTCAAAATGACAATAATATATACAACAACATATGCAATAATATTGTATAATGGATGGGCCGCTTTAGTCTAATACATGGTAAAATTATAAAAAAAAAATTATGCTGGTACATACATGTACCTTGTATAATTTTACCATGGTCTAGTACAAAATCGTCGTAGACGAAGTTTCAATATGATACTCGTAGTTATGGCCATTAAACCACACAAATAATAATATACATAACTGAAAATGAACACAAAACTTAAAACAAGTATGTGACGGAAATAGAACGATTCGTTTTGGAATAGTATGAATTTCGAACAATTTCGAGAGTTTGAGACTCGCATATTATTGGATTTCAAAAAGTATATAGAGTACACAGTATATAGAAAAATTTTCAAAAGACTAAAATTATAGAAAAATCTAAAAAGAAGTTACATACATACACACATACATATCTATTAAAAACGGTGCTTAAATCGGGTTTAGATCCTTCTCTCAAAAATAAATAAAAATTATTCTATCCGATAGAAAATTAAAAAATAAAAATTAAATAAAAAATTAGCGGCGAGCCTTGAGGTACGTTCACACTTGGCAAACATTTGCCCAAAAAAGCGTAACCACTCAATACTAATGAAAAGCCTTTTAATTTATGTTGGATTTAATGTTATAGTATATTAGTTATGTATGTTGTATGTGTGAAACTGTTTAACTTAACAAACACGTGTCTGACTCTAAACAGTTTTTCATTATTATTTAGTGGATACGCATTTTGGGCACATGTTTACCAAGTGTAATCGTACCTTTAGGTTCCGAGTTATGGGCGTTTAAAGTTTTCATATAATACTGGGATTGTGCATTGGATTGCTGAATGTAACGGGCCAATATGGGCATCAATATTGGTCCTTAAACATCTTATAAGCTTTTATATACTACCAATATTGGCTGCGTTGGATGAAAAATATATCATATAATCACAATTTTGTACTGGAACTTTTTCTTGTAATTTTTTCTTATTTTTTTAATATTTTTTAATCGGATTGTACAATTTTTATTTATGTTGAGCTGTGTATTTTTCTTGGCCAAGTTTTAAAATTTTTTAAATGAGTTGAAGACTATTTACCTTAGCTAATTATTCCGAGTTTCTATGACAATAAAAAAGCAATTTTATTTCATATCTCCCGACGTTTCGTGAATGTTTTGTTCACTTTTTCCAGGGATTCGCAAATAAAATTATTAATTAATATTTGATAGAAAATTTATATACATAAATATGTATTTAAAAACTTTTTTAAACAAATTCCAAGTTACATACATACAAACATACGTACACCCAAAAAAGAAAGTTTTAAAATCAAGAAGAAACATTTTGATTTTAAAAACGAAACCTTTATGAAATAGAACTAAGTTTGTTTTATGTTATTTTAAAAATTTTCATTCTTTGCTTAAAATTGAAAACTATTTTGGAATGAAAAATTATTATTTTTGTTTTAAGAAACAACAACCTTGATATAAAGTTGAACACATTC
The DNA here is from genome assembly GCA_936439885.1 of Nowickia ferox. Classification (NCBI taxonomy): domain Eukaryota; kingdom Metazoa; phylum Arthropoda; class Insecta; order Diptera; family Tachinidae; genus Nowickia; species Nowickia ferox. The sequence goes on along the minus strand of OW387027.1, from coordinate 33,639,293 downwards.
AAATTAAGAAATTATGTTTTTGAGTTAAGAATAAAATATTCTTGAAGTAATAATGAAGCATTTTTATTTTAAAACTAATTATTTTTATATAAAAAATTAAATGTTTTGAATTAATAATGGAGAGTTCTTAAATTAAGAATGAAATGTTTTAAATTAATAAAAGAGAATTTTCAAATTACCGATGGTTCGTATTAAAATTAAAAATGTTAATTTTTTTTTGGAATCAAAATGTCCTTATTACAACAACAACAATTTCGGTTTTCGACTATAGTCCAAAGCGCTAATCGAACGAATTTTTATTTGGGTCATGACGAGCATTAACAAAAAATGTCGCTATTATGAACACCGTGTTTTTTTTAAATTTCGCAATAATTTTAACTTATTGTGCTCAAGGATCATACAGGATAATGTACGAGTACATTAATATACACTTGGTCATAATAAGAAATTAATTCTCTTTTTTTTAACACGACACAAATATAAAATGTTACTCGGGGAAAAATATAATTCTTTTATTCTTGATAAATAATAAAATATTTTTGTTTTTAGAATTTTTAAAATACATTTTCTTTTTTGTTATGATTTCAAAAATTATAATTTTTATTTTAATAAGAAAACATTAAAGTTTTTGAAATTTTTAAAATGAAAGCGCATATTTTTGTTTTAGAACTGCTTCGTTATAAAAATAACAATGTTGTGTATTAATATTATAAGAAACATTCTTATTTTAAAAATGATTTTTAAAAATGCAGCAATTTTAAAATAAAAACGCAAAATTTTTGTTTTAAGAATGCTTTTTTGTTTCAGTGTATGTATACTTTAAATATTGTTATTTTAAATAAAGCAAAACAAAGTTATATAACACAAACGATTAAAAGCTTTGGAATGTAACTGGAATTTGTTTAAAAAAGTTTTTAAATATGTATATAAATTTTCTATGTGCCTAAATTTTTCATCTTATTAGGAAAGGGAAAATATATTGTTAAAAGAAGTGATTCCAAACCTGGCCTAACCTACTTAAAACAATCTAATAAAAATTTAAGTTTATTCTTGATTTGTTTTCTTTATATTAAACATAAATTTCAAATTATTATTATACCTAAAATATATATAAAACAGTCATTCAGAAAATTGAAAAAATGTTCATGTATTGATACTGTAATGACAGCATTGCTAGTTGTAAAATCTGTGTATTTATAATAAATTGTGTATTTATAATAAATAAAATCTTCTGAATATCGCGCTCATGTTAGTTAACGCTGTGAGCAACGGCCATCTCTAATATCAACTTGCCTCTATTTAAATATCAAAGAATGTATGAAGTGAATTCCCCAATTTAAATGAAAGCGCTTGCGCGAAAAAATGACGTAAGAAAACAAAGTGGAACACATTTTCCTTTTGCATATTTTTAACTGTCAGAATTTTCTTTATAAGCAAGTGGCCTCAAAATAAAAAAATTGCAAAATACAAGAGATAAAAACCATAAATTTTTTTGCTGTAAATAGGTATTTTATTTGAATTATATTATTGCAATTCGTGACAGTTACTACTTACCATACACTTTTCCAATAATACCCACTGCCAGTGTAGATCCTATATCGGGAAATATCATTGGTAATGTATGGAGCTGAGCAGGCCCACCTGGAGCCAGCTCACGCTCCGTTGACATTTTTGTCGGGGTTGGCGTCAGTTTGCAGCCTTTATTTAAACGCCAATATGAATAATGATGTTAAGTGAAATCACTGAAATTAAAAAAATATATAACTTCAAATAACTTTCTTTTGTTCAAAATAGAAATATGTATGTATGTATGTAGAAATAGTGCGAATTTTTTGTTTTACGTGCTATTCGGCTTGGACAGTGAAATAGGTGTGAATTGTGTAAAGTTGCGTAAATTTAAATTTTTTGTCAGAAAGAGGAAAGACGGCTTGTTCATAAAGTTAGGGAGCAAGAGAAAACTTAAAAACTTATTGCCAACTCGCTAAGCCGGTCTGAAAATTTTGTAACCAATGCTTTAAAACCAAAACCAAATGTTGAGAGACATGGTGCAAGTAAAAAAAAAAATCTCCAGCTACGGATAACCGCATAGTAACGTTAGCTAAACGAGACCCTTTTAAGTCCTCTAAGGCAATTTCAAGTGAAATCGGAAATGTAGTATCATCCAGAACGGTCCGAAGAAGATTGCTGGATGCAAAACTACCAGGCAGAATAGCTAGAAAAGTTCCTTTGCTTAGACAGGCTAATTTAAAGAAAAGGAAAAGTTTTGCTTTGGCTCATAAAACATGAAGGAGAAGGAGAAAAAAGTGGCGAAATATCCTGGAGACCGACGAAACTAAAATCAATGTGTTTGATAACAATGCGGTAAGAAATGTACGCCGAAAAACTGTTAAGCATGGACGAGGAAATGACATGGTATGGGGCTGTTTTTTCCTGTAACGGAGTTGGTCCTATACATCTTATTGAAAACACTATGCATAGACTTGTGAACAGGGCTTTATTGGAGACAGTTATGACAGCATTTGCTGAGGAAAATATGCCTCTTGTATGCAAATTTCAACAAGATAATGACCCAAAGCATTCATCAAAGCTGGTGAGTGCACGGTTTAGAGAACACAACTTGAGTGTTATTGAAGCCAGTCTCCCGACCTGAGCCCATCGGTTCTAAATCCATTAATTCATCTGTTGACAAAATATTATAGCGGTAATTATAATAGTTATGGAGATAACACAATGTACATTTTATCGTATGTAACAGTGAACTCTCAATTTACTTTGTGGTCAAAATTATCGTATATGCCATCAGGGCATCAGTTTGACATTTTAAAGAAAAATTTACTATTAAGATTAATATATGATATGAACCCACTAGAAAAAGTTTTTTGCTTTTACTAACAATTTTGAAAATTTGAGTTAATACTATATTGTTGCACAAGTGCAACATGCAAAATGGCATGTATGTATGTATGTATGTATGTATGTATATTAAAAAACTGCATTTTGAGTTATACTATTTTTATGACGATTTTTCGAGTATGAAATGATGATCATTTTTATATTTATCGGCATTTCAACGATTTTTCGATCATTTTATCTAGCAGCCCTGTTTGCCATATACAATACCAAATTTTTTGCTACAGAGTACTTGCTTTAAAATAAACAATTACACGAGTATTTATGTGAAGTAGATTTTTAGCAAAAAGTGTTTAGGTTGTGATATGCAGAAAGTTTTAAACACTCCTTATGGAAAAAATATTACACTGTTTTACTCCCGCAAATAAGCCTATCATAATTTTAGCGTTTTTGAAAATGGCACAAGAAATGGATATTGTTTCTTGTGGGTTGAGCGTGGTGGTAAACAAAGCTGTAATGAAATATTCTCATAGCTATCTATACTATATATATTTGCTTATTATTTGGCAATAGAAAAACAGTCAAATAAAGTCTGTATTGCAACAGTTGCGCTGGTCAGAACCGCAACAAAGCCGTAATATCATATATTATATATATAGGTTTTTATTCTCAAATTAACGCTTTTTCGATTCAAATTCAAACTTTTTCAAATCAAACTCAATTTTTTTCAAAGTGATTTCAATTTTATTCAAAACAAATTAAATTATTTTCAACACAAATTAAACTTTTTACAAATCGTATTGAATATTTTTCATTTCAAAATAATTTTTTTTTTTCATTTTACATTAAATTATTTTAACTTCAAATTCATTTTTTTTAATTAAACGCAAAATACTTTAAAAAAAATTTTTATTTATACAAAATTAAATTTAAAATAAGCTTCAATTATTTGCTATAATGGATGTAGCTGTTTTTGTTTATACCAGCTATTTCGGCTGATTCAGCAATGGTTTTTCCTTCGTTATAAAACTTGATCAAAATATTTTTTTTTATCTACGCTAATATGCTTATATTTTCCACGTCTTCTGCGATGACGATCAGGCGATGATATTTCACATATATTTTCCTCGGAAGAACTATCTGTTACAAACTGAAGCCGATGATAATTTCGTACATTCGATACACCAGAACTAGCAGCGCGACTACTTTCTTCGCTAGATGACATTTTTTTATTTATTTAGTATTAATATAAGTTACAAAATGAGAACTTCTTTAAAATTGTAAGAACTTTAATTTCACTTTATCTGCCAACTAATTGACTCAGTAGTCATTAACCGACTCATTGTAAACTAAACTTTAAGTTGTTTGAAGTTTTTTAACACTAATCACTGAAAATGAAACGAGGAATTAGATTTTATTCTTGGCAGTTTCAACCGTTGTTTTTTATAATAAAAAAGCACCTTGTAGTATATTAGAGCAGTTTTCAAATGAGATTTTGGATTGATTTCGCTGGAATGGTAATTATAGACTGTTTAAAATAGCTCATAATACTTCACAAATTTCACTTACATTCTCAAAAATGTTTGCGTACCAGTTTTGTGCGTGAAAGGGTTAACCGGCGTTTCCATTATTGTACTGGAAAATATTTTCCAGTATTATAAATAACACAATAATAGAAAAGGAATCACGAATAAAAGAAAAAAAACAAGTTTTTAAATCTTTCTGCATTGAATTCGTGGAAAAATTAATTTGAAGTGGAAAAAATTGAATTTGAAAAAAAAAATTTAATTCTAAAAGAAAAAAAATTAATTTGAAATGAAAAAAAATTAATATGTGTTGAAAATAATTTAATTTGTTCTGAATAAAATTGAATTTGCTTTGAAAAAAATTGATTTTGATTTGTAAAAAATTTAATTTGAATGGAAAAAGTGTTAATTTGAGAGTAAAAACCTATATATATATATCCATAAAATTAATGTTATTTGATGCCAGTAGATTCCGTACATAGCACTATTGAATCTTTCGTGCGCCTAATGAATGGCCGACTGTTATCCGTAATGCGCGAACTAACCCATCAGACTACGACTTCAAAACAATAACAAAATTAAACTTACAGGGGTGTTCTGCAAACCGCGCGATTTGAAATCGTGCGATTTCAAAAACGAAAAACAGTGATCGGCTGATCGGACGAATTAGCGCATTCGCAGGTCAGTTCGTATAAAATATCTTAAACATCTAAAATATTAAAACCAATTAAAAAGCTGCAACAAGTTACCTTTTTAATTAAGTTCTTTCCTGGAAATTAAGCGATTTCAAATCGTGCGGTTTACAGAACACCCCTGTTAATTTCAATGACCCCCGTTACGCGACATTAAAAAAATTCCAACTTCAATTAAACTAGTTTATGGATATTTTGATAATTCTGAAAAAAAGCTTATAACCAATTTAAATTCCACTTATAAGGTCGAAATATTTTCTCATAAAGAGTATTTAAATTTAAAACATACTTCAAAAATAAAAGATTCCTTAAATGAAACTGGCGACGAACATTAGTTCCCTACAATATTTTTCAGATACATATAAGTACATATGTACTTTAGTTGAAATAATATTTATGAATGTTAACGTCGAATATTATAGTATGAAGGAAATTAATAAAGCTTGGGGCAAATTACGGCATTCGGTACGACTCGTAATTTAAAAATATTTCAATAGAGTTTATATGGAAATATTTTTAAATTACGAGTCGTATCGAATGCTGTAATTTGCTCCCTTATTTCGTAAGCTTTTTTGATACTATATGTAATTTAAATTGATTCAAAATTTATCGTAAGTATTAAATATATTCAGCACCCTTAAAAGTTTTGTGCGCGAAAATATCGTATGTGCCAAATATGTTTATCATTTTGAAATATAGAATCTTTTCCATAAAAATTACTATTCATTTATTTAAAGCAACCGAATATTTATACACATTTTCAATTTAATGCCAATGCTGTTAGCCAATTAAAAATAAAGTAATAAAAACGCTCTCCTGTAAAACTTAGTTTTTGTAACATACGATAATTTCGCGCACAGGGGTCGATATGTATGTACATAAGTATGTATGTGTGTACATATATGAGTATGTAATAATATTGGTTTCTTTTTGTTCTAGGGAATTCCTGTGTCTTTTGTCTAATCCCCGTGTGGTAGGAACAAATCCCAACTGCGTTTTGAAAACTGATGTTGTATGCAATCGGCAACCTGCTGAAGTTAAATTTTCTCTAATTGAAAAAGCTCAAGGTAAGTTCAAAAAGTTATTTAGTATTAACCGCTTTCAAGCATCATTAACTTTTAACTTTTAATGTGTACATATATACGAGTATGTATATGTGCCCTGCTCCACGAAAAGGGACCTCTGCGACGAAAAAATTTTTTCTTACTTTTTGAGTGATTCTTATAGGAAAAAAAACGCTCTTTCAAATAACTCAATAACTTCTTTTCGGCGCAGAGGTCCCTTTTCGTGGAGCAGGTCACATATATGTATTGCATATGGATACATATCACAGGAGATGTAAGAGATAAGTAAATGTACGAATTAGAAAAAAAAGCTATACGTTACTTTTTCTTAAAAACGTTACAATTGCTTGTTATAATCAAGCAATACTTGAGTAAGCTTTATCTACACAAATTCATTTGTCAACCGATTTCAAAATCGAATATTCTTTAGTCCACTGAAAGATGACTTGTTGCTGCTTTTTTATTGTTTTCGAAGATTTGAATGTTTTATTCGAACTTAAATTCGATTTAACTGTATCGTGCAATTTACAGAAAGAAGAACACCTATTTAGCTATTATTAGTTTTTGATTGATGATACCAGATTATTTTTGTTTTCTTTTCAAAACATTTTGAACATTCTATAAATTAATGTATTAAATAAATAACTGTTTGTGTTGAGTGATATCCGAAACCACTAATGCAGCTTTAAATATTCTTTCAGAAATATGCTCAGTAGAACCTTCGGTTACTCATGAACAGGGGCAGGGATTTCATGCAAATGCATGTTTTTCCTTTTCTATTTATTTATTTTTTACAGACCATATTACAAAATGTATAAACAAACAGCGTTAATTGTTAAGAAACCAAATTTAACAGAGTTAAAGCCCATAAATTTATAATACTTATTAAAATTAGAACAAATTCCTATTAACGTATCCGAGTTGGCATAGTTACCTCTGTAGACTTACGTACATATCTGAAGTGAGGGAACATTAAAACAAATATTAATTATCAAAAATTTACTGGAAGCCTTTCCTTTTATAAGATTAAGAACAAAAGTAACATTTAACATTATTCTGCGACTTTAAAGCGTTGGAAGTTTTATTAAAGCATGTCTACTGTTGGTAGATGGTAAATTTTGCATATTCCAATGTAGACCACGGATACAAAAAAGCAAGAACTGTTTCTGAACAGATTCAACGGTGTTAATGTGAACATTTATAGGTCACATTACTGTTAATGAAATGTGCTGAATAAAATTTAGTTTGGCAAATAAGATTACAAGATCTGAAACCGCATCAACTTTATTTAATATGTGATCATTCAGAACATAATTTACACTTACATTTAAATGTGATCTTCGAAAGAAACGCATACTATTGCACTTTTTGTGATAAATTTTCATAATATAAATTTTACACCAGGAACTAAACGCATCGAAACCCTGTTGCAAGAAAGGATGATCGGCATACAAATTAGAAATAAATATAATTTTGACGTCATCTGCATATTGCTCTTGGCAAATCGTTAAAAAACAGCGAATATATCAGTTTCCCAAGATGGCTTTCCTGTGGCACACCAGATTTAACATACATATATTGGCTTAGATGTCTGTTTTTTTAAATATAATTTTTGTATTCTATTTAACAAGAAATAAGAAACTTAAAGAGTTAAGGAGTTTGTGGTTGACCTTACCAAAGGCTTTAATAAAATCAGTGTATATTACATATGTTAGTTTTTGTTGAACAAATCCACGATTAACAATAGTTGTCAAATGCCAAAGATTTGTGACTGTTGAGCAACCTTTTTTAAAACCGTTTTGAGCAGGCGACAATATTGATGAAACGTGGTGATCAAGTTGATCAAAAAGCTTTGTCAATGAAATAAGCTTAGCAATACCTCCCTAATTTGCGATATTACTTTTACAGCCAGAAACAAAGAAATTATAAATGATAACTTAGTGCACATTTTTGCATATTTTGATGAAAATGCATATTTTTGCATAATTTAATTAATATAAATTAATGATTTTGTGTCATATTAAAAAAAATCAAATTTCAACCAATGAATTATTGCTAAAAAAAATTAATCCAAAACTATTGTATGGTTTTCGCAAATTTATTTGCTTGCATTCTTGCAGAATTGTAGAAAAATTTTACAAATACACACACATACACCAAATTTAATGCAAATTGCCATTTTGATGATTTCAAGAGGAAGTTATGTATCTGCTATTGAAGCCGAAAGTATTGAATCAATTCGTTGGAAACAAGATATCGTTTTTGATAATAATAACGGATTTCAAAAATATAAAACTAATATTCTTGCCAGCTCATCGGCAATTTAATTTCCTCCACACTACTGTGACCAGGAACCCAACATAGTCTGACACTATATTTGTCCATAAGCTCTCCTACAGTCACTCACAAGTTTCGATCTGACATTGTGTCCCTTCCAAACTTTTAGGGCTGCCTGACTGTCGACGTAGAAGGTTACCTTCTCACCTGCAGCTACATTCCTGGACACTAGTTCAGTGACCCTGAGGATCGCCAAGATCTCAGCTTGGAAAACGCTGCATTCATTCAGCATTCAAGATATAGACGCCAGGCCTTGTGCCTTCCCCCATTTTTGACCCGACTGCAAAAACCGCACTACCCTCATATAGCTTATCGGATTTGATCCAATAGTCCCTATCCGGAATTACCAGTGAGGTTGTTCTACTAAAATCAATTTCAACGACCTTATAGTCCGTGAACCGAGGGGTTACGGATCCCTGATCACTAAAATAGATCTCATTTAAGATTGATGTGTGACTTCAACAAGTCTAAGGAGATTCCTAGTCGTCGTTCTCACCACAAAGTCTTCTATAGGAAGTTGGTGAAGAATGACGTCCAAGGCAGCCTGAAATATGCTCCTCTGAGTCCAGCAAGGGCATCTGAACCTTAGCAAGTAATCTACTGTGACTTTCCTTCCTCAATTCCCCCCACCATAACACACACACAACCATAACAGATCTGAAAACCGATGTGTAAATCCAGTGTACTATCTTCGCTTGCAGACACCAGTACCTGGATTCAGTAATTTTTATTACGATAATCGTACCGCTATAATAAATATAGCGAAAATTTATCGACTTTGCTATTCAGCAGTATTTTGTAACGATATTCGATGTCGGTTGAAGTAAAAAAAGTAATAAAAGAATTTCGAATTTGTTCAGTTTTTCTTTAAATCTTCTTTGGGCTTTTCGCTTGTTTTGTACCATGATACAATTATACAAGGTACTTGCACAAGCCCAGCCTGTTAATGTTTACAATGCATATAGTTGTCAAACTTTGTTTACAAGCCGCAAAAATGTTAGTGTATTTGTGTGAATAAAATGATTACAGTGTTGCCAATGAATTTGCGCATATGGCTGTGTCTCCAATTACACATTGAAGAAAATTACACTACACATCCTTTGTGTAGGTTAAAATTAAAACAAAATTAAACAAAAATAGAAGTCAAAGTAGAATTACACACAGATTATACATGAATCTAATTATAGGCCTACACATGTGAGTAGAAATTACACACTCTGTGTATTACACACTTATTGGCAACACTGAATGACTATAATCATTCATGAATGCCGCGTCTGCAATTGTACTTTAGTTACCCTGTAATTGTTATTTTTAAAAACAAAAGACATCTGCTTCTGACAATTATAGGTATGTTTCTACCAACAAAATACTTGTGTTTCTTGGTGTTGCAATTTTGTTGTAGTCGTGCAAGTACCTTGTATAATTATATCATGTTTTGTACTTTTGTGTGCAGGGATGCCACGTAAAATACAATTAAATGGCGAGTAGAACACAGATGTCCACTATCGTAGAAAAGAACTTACAGAATCACTTGTTTGAAAAAAAAGAGCTAAAGGGAAAATTTCGAGTTAGAAACAATCAAAAAGAGCTAAATCTAGCACCAATATAACTAAATTGGCATCGCTGAAGAAATTATTCGCGAATTTTCGCTACTTTTTGTACATGAGATTGTTTTTGAGTTTTAAAATCTACTGAGTTTTTTCATTTAAATTTTTAGAGGTTTTGGAAGTTTTTTAAAGATATTCGAATCAGTGATCAGTAGGGAAAGGATTTTCATGCATTTAAAATTGCGTTTTATGTACATAAAATATATATTAAAAATATAAAAATATGCATTAAAAACTGATAAAATATGCATTTATTAACTCTTTTTTCAACATTTAATAACATTAAAAACTTTAAAAAAATCATCTTCATTGCTTTCTCAACAACCTTTTTGTCAAATCATATATAATACAAAATAAAGTTAAGAAGAATGAATAAGTGTTTTTGTAAATTGTTAAAGGTAAATCTTTAACGATTTTTCTGGAAAAAATATTTTTGTTGTAAAAATTAACATTCCATGTCTATTGGCATTTAAATACGCACCATGTTTATTGGTGCATATTTAAATGATGCTAGTTCGTTTGAGGAATATTAAGTTTCTAAATTTTAGCTGTTTGGACTATAAAATATTGATGCAATTTGTTGCATTTTTTAGTCCATAATTTTTTTGTAAAACTTTATCTAATTTATTTTTAATTTCTTCACTTATTCTGCCTTTCAGAACATAATTTTTTTTTGCGCATCTTCAATTAATTCAACTTGAGCTGTTAAAGATTCAACCACGCTCCCAATCTACTTACTATAGGCTTCAGGGAATTCGTATACCTGAATATTTTCTTTTAAAGGTTGCAACACGCAAAGGAGCTTTAAAAAACACTTTCTATGAAATTAATACGGCACCCTTAAGAGCGCCAAAAAAAAATTAGCTTTTATCCATGCTTTTGTTTTCAAATGAATTGAGTTTTCGTCCCAGTTGAAATTGTTTTCGTTTTCCTCTTTTTTGTTCTTACATAGTCGTAACAATTGCAAAAATACTTTGCAACTAATCAAAAATACCAAAAATTTGTTTTATAGCATGAAAAAATTGAATAATGTATTAAAAATATACATTTATAATGAAATATGCAAAAATATGCACTAACAAATCGATGCCATTTTGTCGCAAATTTTTTGATTCGCAAAGATATTTTATTTACGTTGAACTACGGCCAACGACGGAAAACATGTATTTACATGAAAATCCTTTTCCTAGTGATCAGTAATGCACAGTGTTGTCAAATTTATTTTCAGCCTCCTCGCCAAATGACTTGTCGAATATCGCCAAATATCGCCAATACAGTAAAACATTAAATTTTAGCTAAAAAAATATTTTTGTTTTGTAATTAAATTACAAATATTGTTAAATTTAACATTCAGTCAGTAACGTATAAGACATAAATGTTATATTGTTTAAAAAAAATTAAGAAAAGTGTTTACATTGACATATAAATACTGGCGTCCAAAATTACTTAACAATAACATATTCCAAAAGATCCGTCTAAATAGGATAAATTGAACCTGAACACCAAGATCAGAATTATTATTTAAATCTTGTGATAAAACTGAATTAACGTTAACTTAAATCTGTGTTTAAGTACAAATATTATATTCTTGAATTGTTAAGTACCAGCAGCATCGTTGTAATCATGCACTTTAAGCGAGAATTCGTGTAGGCTTTTTGGTGCTTCATTATCAAAATGTTGGTTCCAATTTATAAAAGGTCGTTTTCTCCACCAAATAAGATTGTGTGGTCCATAATTTTGTTTTTAAACTTCTTCAATTTCAGAAAATTTTGTTTTAGATAAAGGGTTACAACATTAAGAATATTGTGCACGAATATATGTTGTAGAAAAAATTCCTTAAATAAAAAATTTCTCATTTTTTTCGTAAGAATTTAGCCAAATATATTGCCAAAGACTTCAAATATCGCCAAGTAAATCGCCAGTCGCCATTTTAAAATGTTCATCGCCAAAAACAAATGTTTGTCGCCACGTTTGGCGAAATATCGCCATATCTGACAACACTGTTAATGCATCGTTTTTTCGCTATTCATACTGTCTCATGAAATTTTAAATATAATTTAATATAATATATAATTCAAGAGATTTATTATTCGACATATTGTCGTAATTATACTATAAGTGAAATTTATTTGCTGGTGGTTAAGCGATGTCTATATGCATTTCATTGTTGCTTAACAAATCGTCAGTAGACTTCAACCACACATTTTTATCAGTCACAAACCTCTTATCTTATGCACAGACTTTCATAAACTATTTGAGAATTCACAAATATTAATATTTTTGAAAATCACAAAAGAAAAATAAGCATAGTAGGTGTAGAAAAATAAAATAGATTCATATCGAATAAAAATTATTTGCTGGGTTTTGTATGAGTTACTAAGCCTACTATGCTTATTTTTCTTTTGTGATTTTCAAAAATATTAATATTTGTGAATTCTCAAATAGTTTATGAAAGTCTGTGCATAAGATAAGAGGTTTGTGACTGTTCAAAATGTGTGGTTAAAGTCTACTGACGATTTGTTAAAGCAACAATGAAATGCATATAGACATCGCTTAACCACCAGCAAATAAATTTCACTGATTATATAATATATAATATAATGTCTACTCATATAATGTCTACTCATTAGACATTGTTTAAACTCAACTACGCACACTCATCATAAAATTGATTTATAAGTATAGGTTGCAATAAATACCCTATCGGAAATTAAGTTAACTTTAAACTAACTTTAAGCTAACTATTTCGCAACTAGTACTGACTGGCACTTGGATTACTTTTCAATGTAATCAACTGACTATTTTAACATTGCGATTTCCTAGGCAGTAGTCAATTGTCTCACTCTGCATTACTTTCAGCTAACTTAAAGTTGGCTTTTTTAAATCACCTGGTAGTCAGTAAATTAAAAAAATTGTTTGGGGTTCGAACATGTATCATCACACGTTGTGTACTCAACGCGCTAACTACACAGCCAAGGTACCATTTAAAATAATAACAGCAAAATGTTAATATAAAACTGGAATGAGTTTCAAAGTAGCTGAGAATAAATTTGTTGGCTCTCACCAAATTCGATTACGTACTCAACTTAAGAATTAATTTTGGGTTTGTTCTGGATGACTTTGCAGTTAGCTTTTAGTCAGTCTAAGAAAAGTTAACTATAAGTTAACTATTTTTGTAGTCAACCACACGTTCTCCGACAGGGTATGAATGCGACGTCGACATCATACTCATACCACACTCATAAATCACCTTATGCTACGTTTATACGCACGGCTTATTTGCAAATAAAACTGTAAATTGTTGCCATATTATTGTTTTTATTGCGACTTACTAATTCAGAAAACTATTGACGATTAACGCACTATTTGCAAATAAAATGCTTGAGGTTGCCACACTTACAAATGTTTGCTAATAAAAAACAATAAATTGATAAATATTGCACAAAAAACATTGATAGAAGAAAATAATGGCATTAAAAACAAATTATTATTTGTTATTTTATACATTTACACAATTTTTTTGTAAACATAAATAAGTAACATTTCTATAGAAGTGTTACCAAGGTTTTAAGCATTTACAATGCCGTATAAACAGTGAGTTAATTTATTTGTAAGAAAAAGATTGGAAAGAAAATTAAAGTGGCTAATTCTTATAAGAACACATTTGGCCGTAAAAAGAAGACAACCTAAATAAAAAAACTCCTTTGAAGTATTAAAAAACTACCAAGATTATCGACCTGGCCCACGATGTCGACAAGAAAGTTTTTTTCGCTTACTTACATTGGCCAGTCACACACGAGAACAATTGTGCTGGCATAAAATGCTAGTTTGTTGGTGAGAGGGGCAAAGAGAGTGGTTTTGTGTTCGGTATAATTTTTCAACCAGACACAACTTTAAAAACAGCAAATGTAAAATTAATACAAAAAACACTAATACACACAAAGCTGTTTGCACGTATACATTTTTATGCCAGATGCATTAGTCTCGTGTGTTATAAAAAGAACAAAAATTGTGCGGCATAAAAATTAGTCTCGTGTGTGAAAGGCCATTGAAAACAAAAACAAATACTCTTGTTTTGTTTTCGTTTTCAATATAAATAAGCGAAAGAAACTTTCTTGTCGACATCGTGGGCAGGCCGTATGTGTTTCAGTCATTTTCGAATATATCAACCTTCTTTTTAGGTTAAATTCGAAGCATGTAATTTAAATATCAAAATACATACACACATATATTCAACTTATTGTTCCACTGCAACTTTTTGCATCTCAAAATAATTTACTGCGCCATTTGCAGAGATTTGCGGCAGGTATGCCGTTTACTTCCATTAAAAAACCTTTGACGCTAAACAGTGCTCCCAAGTTCTGCATTTTTGAACGTTAGATGTTCGCGATGGTACAGACGTGCATTATAAATGCTTTTACGAACGTACTCATACTTATACTACCCTGCAGTCGGCGTAGCTAGCGAATGTCTATTTCGTTAACTACCAATCGTTACTATTAACTACCAGCCTAACTACTACCAATGCACTCGACTGACGATTTTAACATGGGGATGAAATTGACGGTAGTCAATTGTCACCATCTGCATAACACTCCGTCCGTGATTTCGCTATTCAATACAATTAATTTTTTTTATTAATAAAACAATTAATTATTAATACATTTTTCAATTAATTGTTCTTTTTTTATGCAACGTTTTAATTGACTTCTGCTGCTCATTTTATCTTTCTAAAAAAAGCACTTTTTTCACTAAAAATTACCCGTTCACTGACCATGAACTTCCAATTGAAACTGACGCCACCACAAAATCAAAAAAATTACTTATGGCATGTTTCTACATTACAAGTAACTCAAAAATTTTTTTTAATATGAATAGAAAAGTTGGCTTTGGGGTTCCATAAAACAAGTGTCAATCAACTTTTTCTGAGTAAAAAACGTAGTACATTTTTATTTTGTTGCTTCTACATAACAATTCCAATTGCATCTAATATCAAATACAGACAAAAAGGTACTTGTGTGGAAACTAAAATAGGTTTTTATTCATTAAAGAAGACATCTGATGTCCACACAATCGTCTAATTGAACCATTATGGAAACTGTAAACATAAATGCAAACATTCTTACATAATGTACCATATATTTTCATCATAATTTTATTTTCAATTTTGTTTACATAAATTTGTTTAAGGAAAGTAATAATAGATTTGTTCGAGTACCTGAAACTTTTTAATGAGCTTCGCTGTATTACATAAAATTTCGTTCGTTTATACAAAATCTTAAGAGAATTTCAGTCTGAGTAATTGCAAGTTCATGCTGAATAAATGGTTGCCGAAAATAGCGGTTGTACTTTTTTTTGTGAATTTTAATTTTAAGTAAATTCTTCACTCGTTTTCTTGTATGATGTGTAGCATATTTAAAAAAATAGTATATATCGGTTTTACATGTACATGAAATATATATTTTATATCTCTAATACATTTTTCCACATTTCAAATATATTGAAAAATATCAAAATATCAACCCCGAAATTTCCTCATATCCGTAATTTTCAAGTTAATTAGACATTGCCCCTTATTGTGATTGGCGACTTTGCCGCGATTGTACTAGATTAAAGAAAAATATAGCTTGTTTTCTTTAATGAACTACAAATACGAGTAGTCGAATTTGAAGTCGAAAAACGCCAATCACGATAAGTCCCATTTTTTTGATGGATATATAAATTGCTGTACTTTGTATCACATTTCAATGTGATTTTTTATTCTTTATTATCTTGGAGGTAGCTGTGTTAAAAACAAGAAGATTGGGAGCATTTCCATTAAATGCGCCAAATTAGTAACCATCTGATGATATAAATACATACGAGGTTTGTTCAAAACGTATCGCGAATTTTGAATTTTCGCGGTTATCTATATTCGAATATTAATTTTTTTGTGGCGTTATGTTGGTACTCATGTCTCTCACTTATGCCGAAAATTTCGGCCATTTTGAATGTTCATTTAATTGTTGACAGCTGCTTTGCTTGCACGTGTTTGAACAATTCTCGTATGTACATATCGTATATAATGGATGTTATTTATGGATCGTTATTGTGAATTAAATCGACAAAAAAATAGCTTACAATTTATGTTTGTGTACTTAAAAGTAAACATTGCTTAATAACACTAGCACAGACATTTTCATTGAACAGCTGTTTTGTTTTCTGCTTGTATTACACATTTTATTTGAAGTGTGATGGTCTGAACACAATATGTGATTTTAAGTTAGATTCTTTGACAGTCGCAACGAATATATTTAGATTTCTGTATCGTAAAATGTGATGAAAGTATTAATACTTGTATAATAGTCTGAATGGGGCTTCAACCCTGCAAGAAGACTCCCAGTCAAATGACCGGTCTTTTGACCGACAGTGGTGATGGATTTGCATATCTAAGTTTCTATCAGTTTGTTAAGAGCAATGTGGAAAAAGTGATGTAAACTTTTGCGTACGTGTGATTTTGCATCTTTATCTAACTAATTAAAAATATCTACTATGGAACATATATATCTGACCTGCTTACTCTGCCGTTTTTTTACTTATCATTAATGATGCATGCGGTAGTCACGTCTGACTGATCACACTTGATGTATATAACCGGCATAGCAAACTAGTCAAACCTGTATAATAATATTAATAAACACAATTTTTACACTGTTTTATTTGTTTTTTATTACAAAATAATAGAGATATACATAAGTTAAATATTTAAAGGCATAAAAACAAGCAAAAACACAAAAAAACGTTGGTGTCATCTATCCTCTTCACGCTTTTTTCAATCTCCAACACGCCTTAATTTTTATAAATATCTGAAATTTGGAAAAGAAATATATATGTATATTTAATTAAACTTTGGGGATTTCTTTTATTCACTATTTTTTCTACTTAACTTTTTTAACACTTCCATAAATTTTATTTTCACAGACCGAACGAATTGTACATTTTACAATAAAATGCAATGTTTTAAAATATTTGGTATATGTACATTAGATGTTTCACTCTTACATGTATGTATGTTATAGTAGAGCAACTAGAGCAATTTACTGTCACTGTTGATTTCAATATAAAATTGTTGTAAATGTGTTAGTGAAAAAATTACGTTTGTATTAGTTTCAGTCATTCATTTCATGCAGGGAAGCTGTTCAATGGAAATGTCTGTGCTATTCATTGACTAGCGGCGGCAAAGCGGTTTCATGTAGGCGGGTATGTGCCGGCACTTGAAAAAATTCAGCAGTTAAAAATATTCTATATAAATAACAGAAAAAATTTAAGAAAATATATTACAAAAACTTTAAAAAATTACGTCAACGAAATATACTTCCATACGATTCACTTAATTAAAATTTTGAGCCGATATACATATGACAAAACATTACATCAATGACGACACGCTATCGGCGGCGAAACAGCCGACTTGGAAATTTGGTTTGTTTGAAAATGCAACCCTGATCTAATGAAAAGTATTATCGTTTAGAAAATTTTCTAAAAACGAAAAAGTCTTATGGGATGTCAAAATTTTTATCGTATTATTTGCCACTTTGATGACATTTTGCGTTCAGACTATCACACTTGCACGTATTATTTGAATTTTTGACAAGTATTTAACAAAGTATAATAGTCTGAACGCGGCTTAAGTATGAGTTCGATGAGAACTTCAAAATTTCGAGTGAATATGAAGTTGGACAACATTGCAATAAGTATGCAATACTGCGTATAAGTACAAAAAATTAGAAGTTATGATCCAAAGTAAATTTATATAAAGTATATGCAAGTACTCAGGTGATTCATTTTTTTCTCGTGTAGTGTGAATGCCTGAATGTCAAAAGTTGTTTACAATTTTCGTACGCCATTTTGCTTTGTTATACACAATTGTGTATACTGAAAACGTACGTGAAAAACTTTAAATAAATTTTTACTTAAAAAATGTGTTACAAAACATTTAAAAATAATTATATTTAATTATTAAAGTACATATGTATTCTTTATTATACTTCATATATTAAAGGTTTATCAATTAATAAATTTACTTTGGTTTTGTCTATCCATACATTTTCTTTTTGTTGTATGCAGATCTGGGACTTGCATTAAATAAGCAAATGCATTGACCATTTTCCCACAATAAACCAAATCAATGCAAATGCAAATTTATTACATTAGCACTAATTTTAATAATATTAGTGCAATTTTTTTTTGCATTTTACTAAAATTCCTTCAAAGACATTCATCAACATTGCATTGTTACTTTTAGCGCACTATTTTTTGCACCACTAAACACATTATGAATAGTATTATTGCATTATCAGTGAAACATATAGTGCAAAATACAACGTAAATGTGTAGATACATAAAAACATACGTACATACATAAATATGTAAATTTTTTCCTATGTACATATCGTCATCCAAGAGGAAAAATCATATCACTACGTTTTTTATAATTTTTCGAGAGAAAGACAAAACTTAATGAAATTGTTCCAAGCGGTAGTATTTTTCGTTTATAAAATCACCATTTTTTAAGATATAACTTTGCAATAAACGAAAACCTAAGTTCTGATCTTTTGTCAATTGCACGGTTTTTCATATATGTAAGCTCGAGATACAACGTACTTGAAGTATGAAACTTTTTAATATTTTTTCAATTGGTTCTGAAATGTAGTTTGTATTTATATTGACAGTTTTTCTTTTCGTTAATTTGTATGTACATACTTACACAGGCGCCCTCAATGAACTTTACTGTATTTTTTATTTAATTATTTGTGCTATCTGATCAAATATGTTAACGTTTTATTCAATATTGCTGTGTACAATATTTGATAATGCAATAATATTGCATTACTTCATGATGTGCTTAGTGGGAATACAAAATTAGTGCATTTTTTGCCATGCGATTAGCTGCTAATGCAATATTAATCCATTACTTTTAAGAAATTTTATTTAAGTTGCAAATTCGCATTAAAATTTTTGTTTTTCAATCAGTGCTTATGCAAGTTGCCCAGGTCTGGTTGTATTCATCTGTTTTTGACATTCATCCATTATTCTTACACAAACAAATCGCCTGTTGTTCTTGTACTTTCTTAGTTGTTGTAGACCTGCATATACTTTATATAAATATGCTTTGTTATGATTCAACTCTACTCACTTTTTCACTACTCATTCCTGATCACTGATTGGAATATTTGCGAGTTTTCGTGATTTATATGCTGTTACGCAATTTTTGAGTTATTGCTTTTTTGCGGTTTATATAATCATCTTTAGGGGATTTTTTCTATTGTTTTAATCCTTGCAAGTTTGTATAATTTTTGCAATATATAACTTTTTTATTAGACAATTGCTAAAAAAAAACCACCACATATTTAAGGATTTTTTCATGAAATTGGTTGTATGAAAATTTTTTATCTGTCAATGAGAGGCTTGGAAAAGAAAATTAGACAAAAAAAAGTTGTCAAAAATGCTTCAGAGATTCATGCTACGTCATTTTAGAGTCCTGTTATTTCTTTTTTTTTTAATTCTTATAGCTACTAATTGTTTCGGTTAATTTTGTTAGAACATTTCTTGTATTACTATCGATAGTTCCTTTTTTTGGCGGGCCATCATCTGACCCATACTGGCAGAGCTCAACAACGAACATTCTGCAAAAAAGTTTATTTCTGAATTTCTTAGCTTTCATTTTTGTACTGTATTTTAAAACACTGTTGCTAGAAGGAAATATTTCAGAGTGTAGGTATAAAATAATTGAATTCACCACTTATTCAATCTAATCTTTAATTAAATTGTTGACAACAGTACTACTATATTGGCTTTTATTAAATTATTAAACAAAAACTTAATAACTCCCTCTAGTTCAATTACGGGCCTTTTCACAATGTACAATTAAAAGCTAACAGGAACTTAAACGGCAAGTTTTGTATGAAGAACTTGCAGTTAAAGTTCAGGTTAACTCTTAATCATACATTTGGGGAGTTCAGAATAGCGTTTTAAAATATGTCTTTAATATTGCAACGTTTCAATTTTAATACTTTAATATGGTCTGGAAAGTTTGTTGTTTTTGTTTGTGTGTAAATCAAATTAATTATCAGGTGGCAAATTTAAAAGTATAAAAAGCATGTTATTTTCAATATGGCAATATGGTAATGTTAAACTTAACAAACTAAAACTGTCAGCGCAGCTGTAGTTGATCAAAAAATATTTGTATTTTTCGCAGAACAAAAGTTATTCTGAAAAATTTATCCAACAATAATTTTTAATTTAAAAATTGTGTTATTTTAATACGTACGGAAGAAAATAATTCAGTCTCTCATAAGCATTCGTACAAAATATGAAGATATATGTACCAGAGATCTGTATGAGTTGATTCGCTTTCGCTCTCCACTCACTTTTACAATGCTTTTGCATTGTTCTTTAACATCAATATGTATTAATGATATTGCTTGCAGAGTTACCTCTCTAACAACTGACTGTCATTAACTCACTCTCTTTTTTTGAGTGCTGTTAGTAAAAATAAATAAAATATTCTTACTGTTGTTTGATTGTTTTGTATAGTAATCAAATAACTCACGAAAGCACGTTGACTAGATGAAGTCTTAAGTTAATAAAACATTGCGTATTAGTTTATAGTTTTTCTCGAATTAAAATAATTTATAAAATAAAATGAGCCTATCTATTTTATTTTGTAATATTACATAAAACTGTATTTGTCAGAAGGGGGGTTAAGAAGTTTTCAAAACAATCATACTGATTCGTTGCTTTAGTGAATCATATGAATGAATAGCAATTGCAAGCAGTGGCATGCATGTATTAACAACAGTGTCATTGATATGAATCCTGCAATAGCATCTTTAATTTTTTAATGTTAAGTGCTAGCTCAATATTCATTTTAGAAAATGCAAAATTATGCCGTTTGATTCGTAATCATGCAGATCACTGATATGTACATCTTTGTCTGTTTGAATAACTTTGATACACACAATATGTGTATTTATATCGTTGCTTGCTACAATGAAAAAGTTAAGATGGCACAATGTTGCCACATCAAAATTTTAATACACTCATTATGAATTCCCTAATTGTGAAAAGGGACATTAGAGTAGTAGAGTATTTACTAAAATCTTGTATAACCAAGTCCAAAGACTGAAGTTTTGGGTACGTTCATAAAAGCATTTATAGTACACGTCTGCAGTATCGCGAACATCTAACGTTCAAAAATGCAAAAAGGCAGCACTGTTTAGCGTCAAACGTTTTTTAATGCAAGTAAAGCTGTCTCTACATGGTAATACGAGTACAATGTATTATGACATGTCAAAATATACAAAATCTTATCATTTAAAAGCAAAATGGATCGAGTAGGAGAGAATACAGATAGAAAATTTGACAAGCGGTCGGTAAATTTTTATTTTCGAAACCATTTTAGAAACTTAAATACTCTCATCACACCAGAGGTGTATTTCAAAGTAAACATTGGCAGCACTAATGTTATCTATTGAAGGTGTTGACACTTTTACAAAAACAACCAAAATCAACTCAGTAAATTTTCATGTTGTTTATGTAAATATTTTACGACTGCAACCATCAGCTGCTTAACTGGTACAGCAAAACCAAACAAACAATAAATAAACTTAAAAAAAAAATATATTTTGTAGAAAATTACATTGAAATTATAAAATGTTTTCTCCAATATTTAGTTTTATTAGTACACATCTTTTTTTTTTGCAATTTTCCAATTTTTGTTATTAACTCAACAGTTTAATATCTTTGCTTGCATTTTACTTATAGTATCAGTGTAAACATGAAAAATACTTACAACAGACTCTTGTTCTCTTTTTTTTAAGCACGGAGGGAATTTCATAATATTTTGATTCTACAAAGTCGTAATACTTTGTATTACCATGTGAAGACATCCTAAACGGCATACGTGGCGTTGAATAGTGTATGTATTTTGATATTTAAATTACATGCCTCGAATTTGTAAAAAAAAAAGGGTTTATATATTCGAAAATGACTTTGAAACACATAATCTTGGTAGTTTTTTAATATTTCAAAGTTTCTTTTATTTTAGTTGTCTTCTTTTTACGGTTAAATGTGTTCCTATCAGAAATAGCCGCTTTGATTTTCTTTCCAATATTTTTCTTACTATAATTTAAAAGAAAATTATCACTTTTGTTATCATGATTTTCTTAAATAAAATTAGTTGCCGACTTAAAAATTGTTTGCAGTTCGTTCAAAAATGTCAACTATGCACGTACTTAAGTTAGGATCACTGAAAATACTTCTTTGTTTGTATAGAAAATAATTTATAAACACATACTCGTACCTTTTATATGTGAGACGAAACAAATAATTAATCGACAGAAATTAACCGGTTTAACCGTTAATCGAAATCGAATGAATACCGTAACAACTATGTACAAATGTACCATGTGAAAAAGTAACATCCCACAAGCCAAATACATGCAACGCATGCAATGTGAACACAGCTTAACCTATTACAGTTATTATTGACAGATTTATCATTTCAAATATTGCAACTGAAAACATTTTAATATAAAAAATTTATTTACATAATTGTATTTAGTACTATACTGATAATTAAAGTTTAATCACTTTTTTTTTGCTTTATATTTCAGAACAATTGAAAGTTAAAGACGTACGTTTCTTAAGCAGCAATTTAAGTACATTAGAACTCCTACAACTGTGTAATAAACACGTGTCACCATTGGCACCCGAAGAAGAGGAGAAAGGTAAAGTTTTAACTAAAGCTGAAAAGCAAAAAATATCTAAAGGTGCTAGCGGCAAAAAAGTACAAAAGAAAAAGTAAATCAATCAAACATTGTTGTAAGTAAGAGTTAAATAATGGCTCGCAAACACAAGGGCACCTTAGCCGTTATTGAGCAAATTTATAATGATATTCCCGCCTTCACCGACGTCTTTACCGAGGAATCATTTTACACATTTGCATTTTGGTTTGCATGCGCTACCGTTTTGGTGGCATTTATTTTATCTAGGTTTATTACAATAAAACCAGTAGAAATTTAATTTGTTTTATTTTCAGTTATAATTAAGTTAAAATAAAACAAAACACTATCAATTTGTTAAAAATAATAAGAAACTTATATTTGTACTGTAAAGGAATAAATTTAACAGCAAGTTTTATTACTTTAATATGGAAAACATACACTAAAGGTAAGAGCGCACTGGGCGAAGCGACACTCACAGTTAATAGAGCACATATTCCCCCTTATCGTGGTTAGCGTATTTCGACTTCGACGTTTTTGTAATATATTAACCCTAGAGACCTAACCTTCGTCGAATTGACGAATACACAATAAAAATTTCGTTGATTGCCGTAACCTTGCTTGCTCTTTTGAGATATAAGCAAGTACGGCCTCAGATGCTTAAATTTTCGAGTTATCACAAAATTGTACAACGCACAGTGGGGTTTTCGATGTCTAAAGTGGGAATTAATTCGTGGTGACTTTCCTTGTTTATAATTTTAGATTTTTTTTTGGTCAATATCACTTAAAGAGAGCGATTTTCGAAGTTGGGCAAAAAATTGGCGGAATAGGACTGCGGGAAGGAATACTCCCCATACAAACTAATTAATAATAATATAATATCTAGAAAGCTATAATAGTGAGAGGCTTCAAATTTGGTATTAGTTAATTTTGAGGCAGGATATAAAATTCAGCAAAAATTTGGCGAGTTAGGTCCGGTGGAACGGGTGCTCCCCGTACAAATAATTGATTGATAATTGAAAATAATCTGCTATCAAGAAACCTATGATAGTAAGAGGCTTAAAATTTGGTCTGTGTTAATTTTGAGAGAGGATACAAAGTTAGGTGAAAAACATACAAAATAATTAATAATAATATGCTATCTTGAGACCTATAATAGTGAAAGGCATCAAATTCAAAACGAGTCACACAAGTAAAAGAATTTTATATATGGGAACCACAGTCTCATATAAAATAAAGGTTGATATCTTTTAACTGTTAGTTTGAAGTAAACAAGTAATTTGCATACATTCACTTTATTACTACTTTGTATTTCTGCATTATTGTTATATTTACTATTAACATTATTAACAGTTCTGGATATTATTATTATAGCCGCGAAAATAACGCGGACCACATTTTCAACAGATTACACCGAAATGTGACCATTAGTATTTTCAAATTAATGTTTCATTAGATGACGTGTTCGATGCTGCGTCAAAAAGTTAATTTTGAAAAAAATGTCAGTTACGTTATTTTCGCGGTTACGACATTAATCGAAGTTGATACTTTTTCTCTTTTTTAATAATCTTTGTATGTATATTAATTATTAATAAATGTATTTTAATTAAATGTGAGCTGACATTAAAAAAAAGCAATAGTAATAATGATGCTGTTATTGCTTTTACATACATATGTAGTAGGTGCAAAAATATATTTTCATATTATTTTAAAAGGCGCAAATATGCGCAAAATGTTTTTTTACAAATTGTTTCAAAAATGTTCATAGTATTTCGGGGAAAATAAAGATTTTTGCTTAACTCGGCTTAACTCACAACTATTTATCGTAAATTTTCCCGAAATTCACTCAATTATAGGGTTACGCGAGAAAACAAATTATGAAAAATAACACAAATTAAACATAAAAACGAAAACCTGCATTCAATATTATTAACCCTAGGTTGAAGGTTCCATTATTATTTATTTCATTTTCACTTCACAAAGCACCGAAAACTAATTCTTAAAACACCAAAAATTGCTATTTTTATTACACGTAAGAGAAACGTCAAATAACTCAAACCTTAAAAGTGTATATCTCCATAACGGTAGTTGATACAATCAATTTTTTTTGCTAATGATGTGGAATTTGGTGTACTTTTGGCAAGTATAAAAATTTATTCGGTTCTCACAAATTAAATTTTTCAATTAATTCCCACTTTTAATATCGGAAACCCCAGTGCGCGACGTTACGACGAATGGTTAGTATATGAGTACTTTTTTTACAATTGTGTACCCTTTTTGTTGCAATTGTTTGGCATATATTTTATGTAGTTTTCAATGACTAAGACGATTGTTGTCTGAAGAAATGATTTTGCTTTTCCTAAATCTCAAAAATTTCCCGGGAATATTTTTCAGACATTTCGCGGGATTTACCGCTCGGGAATTCCCGTTTCCCAAACCCTAATTACACGACACTTCTACTTGCAATAAGCCAAAAGATCAAAACGAAAAAAGTGCAGTAACTGTGGAGGTAATCACACCTAACTACAGGGGATGTCCTGCGTACTCTTTCGTTAAGCAGACAATGAATCGAAAACCTAAAGTAAGCCCAGCTCAAACAGGAAATACGTACTCCGCCACTTATCCACAAATGGCACAACCAAGCACTACACATGTATCGTATGCTGACGCTGTAAAGATCAATTCTATTCCCATGCAAAAAGTACCACCACATAATTCAACAAATGCAAACTCAAGCTTTAATTTCAGTCGTCTTGAAGTTACTATTGATAATCTGGGACAAACTATAAACAACAGTACAACAAATATGACTAGCATTATGCAAGAAATGCTGCGAGTGCAGAATACTCTGCTTCAAGCATTAGTTAATAAGCCATGAACACGTTAAAAATATGTTTCTGGAACGCAAACGGCATTCGCCAACATAAAAATGAACTTGAGCACCTCCTCACGGAAAAAAATATTGATATAATGTTGGTTTCTGAGACTCATTTGACTTCGAGAAGCCTTTTCAAAATTAATGGCTACACCTTATATAATTCAAAGAACCCGGAAGGAAGAGCATGTATTGGATCAGCAATGCTAATAAAGTCAGGACTCAAGCACTATATTCGTGACAACATTTGTGCAGAACATCTACAAGCGACTAATATTTGCGTTGAAAATTTTTGTACAAATTTCGTTATATCAACAATCTACTCAGATTTTCAATCACTAAGGATCAATACGAGGATTTCTACAAATCTCTTGGACCTTGTTTCATAGCAGCTGGCGACTACAATCCAAAACATACGTTCTGGAGTTCGCGTCTAATTACACCCAGAGGTCGAACGTTGTTCAACATAATTTCAAAAATGGGCTTGGACGTTATTTCGAATGAGGAGCCTACTTACTGGCCTACGGATATACAAAAAATTCCGGATGCTATAGATTTTGGCGTCAGGAAAAATATCTCTAGGGATTTAATTCATGTTGAAACTTCTCTAGTTATCTCCTCCGATCATTCTCCCACGGTCGTTACAATATGTAGCCCACTAAGAAGTGACTTACCTCACCCATATGTGAAGATGATCAATCGTGTTAATTGGCTAGGGTTCAAAAAATATCTCAGTAGTCATTGTACGGAAAACATTAAGCTAATCTAACATTGCAAACTTAACGAAAATATTAAACAGGATGCTGAACATGCCACTACCTCCCATCCGCAGACTGGGTTTAGTAGAATTTATTCTACGGATATTGAACGTCTCGTATGTGCAAAAGAAGAGCTAGAAAGGAATGGCAACAACACAGATCATCAGATCACCTCAACATAAAATCAGATTCAGAGAGTGTACTAAATGACTCCAAAAGTTGCTTGCATCTTAAAAACTATCTGGAAGGTCTCGATGTTACACCAGCATTTAATTACTCTTTGTGGCGCGCTGCTAGATGCTTAAAACACCTGTAGAGTTTAAACCACCTCTGCGCACATCTACCGGAGGTTGGGCAAAAAGCATATTTGCAGAGCATTTAAAATATGTACATATTTATGTTGTTAATTTGCCGAGTGTAGTTGCATTACCCCCTCGATCCTTAAAGTTTTAGACGCGTAGTATACAAAAACTAATAATAGCGAAGAAATCTCCGGGTATTGATGCCTCGTTTTGCAATTAGAATCCTGTTATTCATTTTTAATGGCATTTTACGACTGGAGCTGGAAACTTGACAAGGTCAAAATGATTCCAAAGCCGGCCAATTTGGTTTTAAATGTCAACATAGCACCATTGAACAAACGCATAGATTGGTTCAAATTATAAGAAGAACATATGAAGAAAAGAAGTTTTGTTCTGCCCCCTTTATTGATGTTTTTCAGGCATTTGATAAAGTGTAGCATGAAGGTCTAATTTTAAAGTTGACATATCTATCATAAACATTCTAAATTTTTTGGCAAGTGACATTCTTGCCCGGAAGTTCACTGTTGGGGAAGGAGACTTTATGAGTATGCCCGAAACTATCTCATCTGGTGTGCCACAGGAGAGTATACTGGGGCCAGTTTTGTATTTGATTTATACATGTCTGTGAGCAGTAATATCCACACTTCTACATTTGCGAATGATACAGCCTCCCTTAGTACGCATGAAAACCTTTACGAGGCATCCCGATATCTTCAGGAACATGTTACCCTGTTGGAACTATGGTTAAACTTATGGAGAATTAAAGTAAACTAACAAAAGTGTATTCAGGTAATATTTACCTTACGAACAACAGCGCTAGTTTAGCACCTAGCTATGCTGTAGGATTAGTAGTCGGGCGCGTCCCCAGGTGGCGGATAGGGGAGGAACATCATCAGCGACCTTCCTGATACACTGCACAAGTGGTCATTTGTGTCACTGTCATGTCCCGGGTCTGGCACGGACCGGCGGAATTTCATTTTTGGGACTTGCAGGATCGTTGTCACGGCCAGGCTGCGTGCTGGTGAAAATGCGCCGCTGGTATCTCACCTACAATGGCGTACCCTGAGAAAGAGGCGCCAAGATTGGGACTCCCGATCATGAGAAACATTCCACCCATGTATGTGATCATGATGGGGAGATGCTATCTAGCACGATCAACCTTCCAACTTCGAAGGAGGTCGTGCTGGGCAGTTACTGCAAATGAATATAAGAAAGTCACATGATACTCCTATAGGCGGACAGGAGTCCGGCTTAGAATTCGTGTCGTGGCATCTCTCTTTATGATGCTGTTTTCTCTATGCATGGAGCCGGCGCGCCGCGGCGGACCAAAACTAAACCACTTGTAAGGTTAAGGTGGATGGTAACAGTGGCGAGAACCTGAATGGCTAGTTAGTGGTTAAAGAAGACTAGTCGCTAACATCTCCATGCCGACGCCAGGGCACGGGTCGGTTAAAACGTAATTGCCTAGCCCATGTACGCCGTCACTGCATGGGTAGTCCAACCCCTTACGCGCATACTCGTGGGAACAAAATTGAGAAACTTAACAAACAAAAAACCAAACCCTGTCATTCCATTAGGAAGGGCAAGGTTAACCCGCAGCGTGTACTTGGACGTTAGCCCAAGTACATTTGCTGCAACCAAATTGAGAGCTGAGCAATCGGCCAAAATAAATTTGGGTGTGCCAACCGGTAAATCCTCGGCAGTGCCAACTGCACCCAAAAAACAAATGAAAGGTGTGCCAGCTGGAGTAACACCAGCCGTGCAAACTTCACCTAAAATTACTAATGTGCTCGAGAAAGATGTGCCAGTCAGTCAACTGCATCTGGATCGAGCACACAAGATATGCGTGAACGTAGCTTCCTGACGCGCAAAGCCACCGGTGAATTACGGGCTGCTCGACGCTATATCGAGCACTTGGGCAATAAGCCGTCCAAGGATCAAACATCTGCAGCCATTGCGCCTAAAAGGCAACGCTCAGGGGAGGATCCTTCGCCGCAGCTAAGCGCACATCCATCTAGCAAGCGTCAAAAGCAGGTGGATTCCAAGGTCACAAACAGACCTTACAGTGAAGTTGCAAGAAACCCACTGGTAAGGGCTGTTCTTGACCCTAGTAACTGCGACGGAGCAATCGATCATGAAAAATGGGGATTGATCTGTCAAAAGTTACTGGATATTTACCTGCAGGACACTGACGTGAATCAAGGGCATTCGCCGCAATTCATGGACTCAGCCTGGTTACAAGGGCATGTGAAACTGGTCTCCTGCATGGATGAGTTATCGGCGTCCAAACTAAAGAAAATCATTCTATCCCTAGGAGAAGTGTGGCCCGGCGCGAGACTGGAATTGGTCCCGGCCCAACGAAGATCCTGAACATCTTCCGGAAAAGAAACCCGGACCTACCAACCAATGACTGGAAGCTAGTAAAGGTTTTCGAACCGGTTGGTGCCCGTAGGAAGGGCCCTTAATAAGGAGACGTTATCTCTACTCCGGGGGAGGCAAGGGATGGTGTACTATGGATTCATGTCCAATTATAGGAGAGCCTGTGGATATTGACTTAACCGTAAATACGCTAACAAATGCATTTAAAGAAGCCACTGCTCTATCTTGCAGGGCATCTATACAACCCAAAAATAGGAGACTGCCTTGGTGGTCTGATAGCATTGCAGACAACTTTTCAATGCGGCAAAAAGGATAGGTAATTGGCCACTATATAAGGCCTCATTGAATAAATTCAAAAATGAAGTCATTAATGCAAAACGCAAAACTTGGAGAGAATTCTGTAATAAAGTAGAATCCCACTCCGAGACTAGCAGGCTGCGTAAAATCCTAGCGAAAAAACCGTTGATACCCAGTTACATCCAGAATAATGATGGAAAGTGGACGACAGATAGTAACGGATATCTAGAGGTCCTTATGAACACCCACTTTCCGGGCTGTCAACCCTATAGTGATACTCAACAGGTATACCCCACCCATGCCCAGACTCATGTATCCATAGACATTACTGTGGAGAAAGTGGAATGGGACCTCAATAGCTTCCATCCATTTAAATCTCCAGGTCCGGATGGTATCATTCCTGCGGATCTGCAACATAACGCAGATCTAGTAATCCCATGGTTACTTGTAATATATAAAGCCTGCATTATATGGTCATATATTCCAATTGCATGGACTAAATGTAATGTGATCTTCATACCCAAAGGGGTCCAAGAAGGATTTTAGACGAATTAGTTTAACTTCCTTTCTTCTAAAAACACTTGAGAGAATAATGGATGTTCATATTAGAATAGTCATTGATAACTCTCAACTCAACTCTCGGCCTCTCAACATGCATATACCAAGGGCAAATCGGTTGAGACCGCCTTACATTCGCTTGTAGGATGCATAGAGAAGTCACTCGAGCATAAAAAGTATACCATGGTGGCCTTCATGGACATTGAAGGTGCCTTTAATAACATTAATCTGACGGCCATCATTCAGTCTCTCAGAGAACTGAGGGTTGATCGAGAGATTTATCAGCTCATTGAAAATTTGCTACTTCGCAAAATCATCATATTCCACCATAGGAACAACCACCATAGAAACAGCCACCATCATCAGGCAGGCCCACAGAGGTACACCTCAGGATGGTGTGCTGTCACCCCTGTTGTGGAATGTGATGGTCAATAATCTGCTCAAAAAATTGGATTCCGTATATATTAAAACAGTTGCATACGCAGATGATGTAGCGATTGCAATATCTAGATTCCATCTGGATACTATATCACAGACTAGAAACAGCACTAAATGAGGTTAGCGCCTGGTGCTCACGGAGCGGACTTAGTGTTAACCCAACCTTGTATCTTTTCTAGGAGATACAAGATTCCCCACTTTAACCACCCAAAGTCAAATGGCATTACCCTAACCCTGTCGGATAATGCCAAATATCTGTGTGTTGTCCTCGATAGCAAGGTCTCCTGGAGGAAAAATCTTCAGGTAAGAGTAGCGAAAGCTACAACGGCAATCTAAGGGGAATAAGTCCCAAGGAAGCCGGTTGGATATTAGAGATGGTTATAAAACCTATACTTTTTTATGGAATTTCAGTGTGGTGGAAAGCACTCGACTCAGCGATTAATCAGTCCCGTATAGAGAGAGTTCCCGCAAAATGGCACTCATGATAACAGGTGCTCTAAGATCAACGCCAACAAAAGCGCTCTTCGCTATGTTGTGTTGGCTTCCAGTTGACTTAGGGGCTAGAAAGCTGGCTCTACGTACCGCCGTCAGACTAAACGCAATAGGCGCATGGAATTACTGACTTTGGGGTCATGCAAGCATTTTAGATATAGTGGATAACATTCCGGATCATATCGACTCCATGACACTGCACTCCGAAACCCTACTTCAATAGGAATTTTCAAATTTCATTGACAGAAGGGTTTTTCCCAGTGAACGGAGCCGTACAGGTATTCGCAGACGGTTAAAAAAAAGGGGAGGGTTGGTGGGGTCGTTTATATTCCGGAATATGGAATCGAAATGTCCTTCAGACTCCTGGACGAATGTAGTATATTGGTTAAAATTCAATCGGATCTCGAATAGAGATGTCCTTATCATAACTGACAGCAAAACTGCTATTAGGTCTCTCATAGGTGTGCACACCGCGTCTTTTCTCGTACAAGGAAACTATTATTATTTCAGGAAACATAGTTGCGGATGACCTGGCAAAGAGGGGAACCCTACTTACAGAGGTTGATATTGACAATCTCTGTGGTCTCCCAATCTCATCCTGCTGGAGACGTTTCGATGTTACCTTTCTTAAAATAGCCCAAGACAGATGGCGCAATGAGCCTACCTGCGCAATAGCGAGACCCCTCTGGCCTTGTCTAAACTCCCATAGAACGAAAAACATCATGAACTTCAATATTCGATTGAGAAACCTCGTGGCCACGTTGACCGGTCACTGTGCCTTCGGAACCCATGCTGAACGTCTCTCGTATAATGACTACTGCTACAGTTGCAATGACGAGGAAGAGGAGAAAAATGTCCTGCATCTCCTGTGTCATTGTCCCGCTCTGGAGGATCTCCGGCTTCACCTCTTTGGCAGAATATCCTTCGGCAGATTATCCGAGTTATCGAAAATTGAGCTCAAAAACTTGAGCCTTTATATTTTTTTTTTATAGGACCACCACTCAGGGGATAACCCCTACTCATGCAATGCATTGTGCTAGAACTAGGAAAATTGGTTATAGGGAAGGAGGATAGAGGGAGTAGTGTCTGTGAACATTTGGTTTAAACTTTCTCACGCTGGTAGTGACAGGAAAGACCTCCGGTAGTTGGTTCCACATACGAACAGTGCGGCTAAAAAAGGAATTCTCTCTGTAATGCGTAGTGCGATTCGTTGGCCAATCGACCACAAAGGGATGTGCTCTGAATGAGGCACGTGTTGCGCGTGTAAATGTGCGGGTTTCAGGGACAAGTTCCCTAATTTCATTAGAACATATTCCGTTGTAGTAACGATAGAACAAGGAAATGCACCCCACATTGCGTCGATGCTCCAATGAATCAATAGAGCTGGATACCCTACTGTCACCGATGAGCTTCTTCGCTCTCTCCTGTACGCGGTCGAGCAGCCCCAAAATAGACTTTGAAGCGCCGACCCATACATGAGAGTTGTATTCCATTTTTGGTCGGATATAAGTGGTATAAATAGTAAGGAGATCGGATGGGGTGAAATATCGTTTGCACCGTTTTAAAAACCCGAGGGACTTGAATGCTTCTTTTGCAACTTGAAAAATGTGTTCAGTCCATCGGACATCACACTGTATTTTCATTCCAAGAACATCAAGAGCATCTGATTCCTTAATATTTATACCCCCATAATTACAGAGGCAACAGCATTTTCGGTCATGCGTCTATGAGTAACCAAACAACATTAGGTCTTACGGGCGTTAAAGTCGACCCTGTTCGCATGACCCCATTCAGAGATTTTTGCTAAATCATAATTTAGAGTCTCATTCATTGTTTGTCGCATAGCCTCAACCTGTGGCAGGCTAGGTCTATTGCTGAATGAGAAAGAATGGCAAATGCTGCTGTCGTCCGCGAAAGAATAGATAGATGAAAGTTTTGCATAGAAGGTCATTTATAAAAATAAGGAATAGAGTTGGTGAAAGAACGGAACCTTGCGGTACCCCTGAATTTAATTTGCACTCATTTGATGAGATCCCATCTATAACAACTCTTATAGTGCGATCTCTGAGGAAACTCGATAAGAATCGAGAGAAGTTATCACCGACACCAAGGGCAATATATTTTGACAAAAGTGCGCCATGCCACACTCTATCAAACGCCTTGGAGATATCTAGAGCCACCACCTTACTTTCGCCAAAATGGTGGATTGAATTGCACCATTTCTCCGAGAGGAGGGCAAGTAGGTCTCCCGTAGAGCGTCCTCTACGAAATTTATATTGCCGGTCGTTGAGTAAGCTGTTAGACTCCAGATACCTTACAAGATGGAAATTCACCATACTTTCCGTCACTTTGGAAAGTGCAGAACATATTGCGAGTGGACGATAATTTTCAGAGTTAGTAGCTTCTCCTTTTTTAGGGATTGGCGTAACATGGTACAACGCGCTGAAGAGATTAGCTAATGGACGTGCTAGCGTCAAGGAGCACTGCTTCAAGACCAGTGCTGGATGCCATCCGGCCCAGGAGACTTGTTTATATTGAGTTCCGACAAAACCCTTTTCACTGCCCGAGCTCGAAAGAATATCTTAGGCATAGTAGCATAGGCAGAGGCTGATTGCTTTCCGGCAAGTAGGAATTACTTGCAAACATTTCAGCTAGTAGGTTAGCTTTATCAGCCGGGTCTGTGAATATTAGGTCATCCTTTAAAAGAGTCGGAATTGAAGAACTAGCATTATTCTTTACTCTTTTAACGAATGACCAGAAGCTCTTACTACCCCGAGGGGCAGCAAGAACTTTAGCACGGAGACGATTCTCGTAAAGAGCTTTTTCACGCCTCAGTACTTTGGCACACGAAGATCGCGCCCTTTTGCGTAGCAAATCAGTATCGGCATTTGGATTACTTCGCCAAATATTGAATGCTTCCTCTCTAGATCTGACTGCATTTTTGCATGTCTGATTAAACCAAATTTGCTCTTTAGGCTTAATCGGAATTAGTTTTGATGGTATGAAAGCTTTCATACCCATCAAAATTATACTTTCAACCATTTTGGCCATGGCATTGACATCATTGTCAAGAAAACATAGTTTCCAATTAAAATGCCGAAAAAATTCGTTGAGCTGAGCCCAACGAGCCTTTCGTAGACGTATTTTAGTCGTTTCGTAGCTGTAGATGAAACGCTATGAAGTGCTGAGAACGAAAAGGAGGCCGAAATGGTACAGTGATCTGAATTACCGAGAGGTGCTTTAACACTTATTTCATACTTATCAGGGTGTGAAGTAAGAAAGGGGTCGAGTGTATTTTGTTGGTGCCCTTCAACACACGGAATGTGTGTTGGTTCATTCACAAGTTGCACTAGGTGGTTATGTGCTGCGAACAGCTCAATATATTGGCCTTCCGTAGTTGTATGGCTCGAATGGCGAAGCCAAGTTGAATTGTGAACATTGAAATCACCAGCAATAATGATTTCACTGTTCGGACAATTCTCTAGAATCTTCGATATGGAGTCAGAAAGGGCATCGAAGCCAGTAATGTGTTAAGTAGAACAAAAATAAGCAAATTAACTAACATGTGCATAATTAGTAATGAAAAAACGACAATGGTAAGACTGTTGTAAATTAAGAGATGGTAAATTTGAGCCTTCATTACAAAACACATTTCAGCAAATTGAAATACGATGAATCAAACCAATTCACATATTCCATTTGCAAAAAAGTTTCCTATATAAGGCAGAAATCTACATCAACTGACACCACACACAGTGGACCAAACACAGAAGAACGCTGATGATGAAGGTTTAGTGGCCTTCGAAAACGGCTGGCTGTTCCGTTCAACTTTGTGTTGTCAGAATATTTACAACTAACTTTGATGTTATTTGTTCATTAATAATTATAACATGTAATTTGGCTTAAAAGGCGATACGAAGCCTGTTCAATTCATTAAATATAGAAACAAATGCAGTTCGAATAATAATAATTAAATTAACTTAAAAATAGTAAGTTTTCATACTCACACTAATTTTAAATTTAATTTTTTCCAGTAATATGTACTTTGTTTCTTAAAAGATTATTCCGTTATTTTCTATCAAATTAATGACTGAATTATCCTTCTGATTATTTAATTTATTAAATAGGACCACAATATATAAAATCGTACAAGAATGTTTTCTTTTTTTTTTTGTTACAAGAATTTTTATTTTTTAAACGTTGAGTGTCTACGCATATAAACTCTGTATACCGTATGTATTTTTTAATAGATTTCCAATTTACCAGTGATAAAAAAGAGAGAAAAAAGTCGAGTGAATAAAATGCAAGCTTTTTTGATTGCAAATACGATCTTATGTGAGATATCATGTATACATACATTTTTATATGGCTCAATATATTACATCTTATTTCTATATATGGATCCACATATGAAGAGCTTCATAATTAATTTTCTATATATGATCTCATATATTATAATATATTTCATATATGATTTCATATATAATACTTTTACGAATGTATAATCCCATACATGAATTTATACATATTCATATATATTTATATACATTCATATATTTTTTTTAGCTGGGTGGGCATTTTTATTTTCAATTTATGTTCATGTACATACATATAAGTATACATACATAGTTTGCATGTTCATGCTCGTATTCTATTGCACTCTATCTTTCTGCTATGATTTACTGTTGTTTTGTTTCATTTTCGCTTTTTGTTTTGATGTTCTACTTGTTTTGAAAACACAACCACTAACAAAACTATAGAGAAAACCTTTCCGAATGGTGCTTGCTTTATTTTAGTGAGAGTCATGTTTTGTTAGTTTTGTTTTGTTATTTGCTTGGAAGTAGTGTGAAATAGAAGGCAAAGGTTAATAACATCGGCTCCATGGTATTTACATTAAAAATTCAAATTTACATCGTGATTTAAATCTGCCACTAGTGACGGAAGAAATTGCAAATCCCCTTGCTCGTAACATCTTGAACTTTACTGGGCACATCCGCTTAAAAAAGAGGGACACTACGGCTCTAATACGCAACACTCCTGATGAAACTTCTTGAAAATATTTTTGTGTTTAATAAGACATTTATTTATTATTAATTACTATCACTAAAATTATATCCGACATTGGTCGGGCCTAGTAATTATATTTAGACTTAAGATTTGATATTGTTAGTTCAGTATTGAAGATACAATAAATAAATATATGTGTCAAAAAAAATTTTCTCTGCATACAGTTCAGCTCGGCGGACCTAACAGTTGCTAAGGTCGAGCTTCATGACACACGACAAGCCAGCACGCCAGACAAACTGGAAGCGGTTATGTTATCCATAGGTGCCAATGAAGACATCATCCTATGCTATGATGTCAATGGTAGGCACACAATATGGGGCAGCAGTGAAATCAATAACAGAGATTTTTTCGGATCATAATTGGATACTTTTTGCAGTCTACAAAACAAACAAATATTGCTTAAGGAACCCGAAGAGAACAGATTGGAATAAGTTCAACGGCATTCTGAAGCAATAACTAAAACGAGTACTACAAATTGAGAACACGACCGAGGCACTTGAACACAATGTGGAAAACTTCAAAAAGGCAATATCCTTTGAGATCTCCTGCCCCAAGAATAGCTAAGAAGAGCTATCCTCCTTGGCGGAATTCGGAACTCTCCATTCTACGCAAACAAAATCTGGCAACCTTCAAGGTTTAAAAAAATCCATAAAAATCGCCAAACGCCATTCATGAAAAAATTTCTGTGTGTCAATGGAATAATGAGATACTATACCTAGACAAAATCTCATGGGTAATTGACAGTTCCTCACCGTTTAAATCGCCAGATACACATGGCATCATACCAAAGATGCTACAAAGCGCGAAAATCTTAATTCTCCTCTGGCTTTCTAAATTCTACAACTTCTATCTCTCTCTTAAATGTTACAGCGAAATTAGGTAACAGCGAGAGGTAGAGGGACACCGCAAGGTGGGGGTGATCTCACCTTTGCTCTGGCTTCTTGTGGTAACAATGGTCCCAGGGATGTTCACGGATGTGATAAGCGATATCATTTCCAACGCTTTGGGCACACTTAGTAATTGGGCTACAAACTCTGGTCTAGGAGTGAACCCAAACAAGATAGAACTGGTACTATTTACCATAAAGACCAAGGTACAGAAGTTTAGACTTCCTAGGTTGAAAAATCATGATGTCCCTATCGGACAACGCTAAATATCTGGGAGTTATACTGGACCAAAAACTTTCATGGAAACTGAATATTCAATACAGGATTAGTGAAGTATATTCAAAACATTTTTATTTTGTTATAAGTAGTCGAACGCACCTACATAATAACTCCTCTTTCTAATATATACTTTTGTACATACTTATACAACTATGTAAAATGTTAAAAGCAATTTATATACATACGTAGAATAAAATGAATTGAGTCTGGTGTAAAACTTTTGTGTTTGGATCTAAATGGGACCTAAGCTCCAAAATGCTTCAATAGATGTCTACAACAATTGTGTGTCCAATACTAACGGCTCTGTAGTATGGTGGCCTGTCACAAGTTAGAAATACGTTGTAGATTAACTTTGGTGAATACAGAGATCAGCTGCGTCGGGGTAATATGATGTAACGTACTAGTCCTTCGGAGGCTCTAAATGCTACGCGGTATCCTCGAGTGGTGTGGCAAGATTAGCCTCATCTGGGTGGTGGAGATCATGTCAGAATCCTGAATGAACTATTCCTCATCTGAACTTTGATTAAGTATTTAAAGTTGTAATTCCATATAGGCGGCACAATAAGAAGAGAATACGAAGTCCGAGTATACACTGATGGATCAATAATGGTCTGCGGAAGGAAGGCACAGGGTAAAGTAGGTATCCTTGTCGACAGTCAAG
The DNA here is from genome assembly GCA_936439885.1 of Nowickia ferox. Lineage (NCBI taxonomy): Eukaryota > Metazoa > Arthropoda > Insecta > Diptera > Tachinidae > Nowickia > Nowickia ferox. Next base: position 33,601,457 of record OW387027.1, on the reverse strand, counting down.
CAGCGTTTCTTCTATCCCTAAGATCATATACTACTCCCTTTATTCTAGCTGGGCTGTGTAAGAGTGTGCTATCTAGACTGGGTGGTCAGGCTGACCTCAGTCTGATCTGGGTGGTCAGGCTGACCTCAGTCTGATCTGGGTGGTCAGGCTGACCTCAGTCTGATCTGGGTTCCAGCACATAGCAGTTTTTCAGGTAACGAATGGGCTGGCTAGAGCTGGCTCTGCTATGAATGCCTCCAACGCCGAATTGGTAGCCACGCCGTTCGGTATTATTAGAAACTGCATCTTCAAGCACTATCTCTATAAAGCTGAATGCAGATGGCGCAATATAGACAAATGCTCAATACAATTAACAAGTAGGAACCGTAGGAACATCTCGAGGTCGGCATACATGCTAGTAGGATAGGCCTATCCTATAATGAGTTTTGCTGAAGTTGTTGAGAAGAAAACAAAGAAGAGAAATATCTCACTTTCTTTGTGAATGTCTACCTTTGCATCTCTCGAGACACAAGTTTTTAGGCAGTCATGTACTAGACGACCTTTCAGATTTATCAGAGATTGGGTTGAGTGACCTTATTAGATATCTCAGTGCGACGTGTAGGATCTAGTACTTATCAGTGATCTGCATGATTACGAATCAAATGGCATAATTTTGTATTTTCTAAAATGAATATTGAGCTAGCACTTAACATTAAAAAATGAAAGATGCTATTGCATGATTCATATCTCAGTGCGACGTGTAGGATCTAGTACTTATCAGTGATCTGCATGATTACGAATCAAATGGCATAATTTTGTATTTTCTAAAATGAATATTGAGCTAGCACTTAACATTAAAAAATGAAAGATGCTATTGCATGATTCATATCAATGATTCATATGATTCACTAAAGCAATGAATCAGTATGATTGTTTTTGAAAACTTCTTAAAACCCCTGAGTTAATGACAGTCAGTTGTTAGTTGTTGTCTGCAAAGCAATATCATTAGTACATATTGATGTTAAAGAACAAACAAAAGCATTGTAAAAGTGAGTGGAGAGCGAAAGTGAATCAACTCATACAGATCTCTGGTACCTATCACCGTATCCGCATACTTAGATATGGTTCTACATAGGCTGACACCGACGCGTAGAGTGGTCTTTTCAAAAAGGAATCATCTAGATTATACTTTAATGTCTGCGCGAATACGGCAGCCACGTAAACCGACCAACCAACTAATCAACTTAACAGTAATACCGGTTATACCGATATTTTAGACTCGGTAACAGTATGTACCGATAATACCGATACCGAAATAAAAAAATATATTATACCTATATCAATACCGATACCGATATTCGTTTCGGTTTTCAACCATGATATTATGTGTTTCGGAATACATAAAAAATTATATTTGGTTTCATTTTGCAGCTTGTGCATATACTTAAGTCCATTACTGTATATATGTATGTAAATACATATCGCTCATTTAATTCAATAGTGTCACAACTAAAAAAACCAGTTTAAATTTTCAATTTGCATACAACTCAATGAAGACATGAAAAAAATATTCTTCTCTCAAGAGGTGATGGTACAAACTATTTATATGAAATTTTTACACATTTATGACACTATTGAAGTAAATGAGCGATATGTATTTATGTTATATGTACATATATCAATCAATACTTTACAACTAAAATATACATAGGTATATACATATATGGTTAGTAGTACCACTGACATTGGCACTTCAACTACCTGCATACATATATGTATGTATATCATAGGACACTATGCACATGTACATATGTACATACATGTACTATGTAAATATTACCAGTCAGCATTTTATGCAATTAATAATCATATTCGAGAATTTTTCGACTCCTCAGTGCGATTAAAATAATAATTTATGCAGTCGAAAATGGTTGTTAATTCGGGACAAAATGATGCCCTAGCCGCGACTCGTATAAAATAGTATTTTATGACTCGCGCTTCTGATCCATTTCGACTCATTTTCAAGACAGTTTGTGGTAGTACTTAGTCCATATTTACACTATGCAAGTCTTATTGCTAAGCTGATTAGTTTGACGGAGAGAGAGACGAGGGGCACAGTAACGTTTCTTTTCGCCTCGTCCCTCTTTCCTAACAAACTAATCAGCTTAGCAATAAGACTTGCATAGTGTAAATTAGGACTTACAATTGCTGTATTCTACGTGAAATTAAATCGTTCGGAGTTGCCATAGCATTGTTGTTATAAATTCCCATTTCCAACAACAATTCTATGGCAATTGAGCACGTTTAAATTTCACGTGGAATGCAGAACATACCCGATAGTCACATTTACAGCATATGCGTTGGGTACTGGGTTATATACATACATATGTACATACATATATGTACATATATATTTTATGACAACTCAAAGATACATAATTTTAAAACTTACCTTGTTATGGTGTTTCCTTAATTCAATATGAGTTCCACCAAAAATAATTTCTTATTATTTGAATTCAATTCCTGATCAATTTCTTGACATTTTTTATGAATGTATATACTAGAAGTTCCACGGTTTTGACGAAATTTTTTGAACATTGTTGCCAAATGGTTGAAATGTTGCGAATATCAACACAAGCGATTTTTGTATTAATTTGAATGTATTTAAACTTTTTTTACACACATACATACATAAATAAGTATGTATGTACAATTAATTGCTCTTCTATGCACTTTTATTTACATATGTATATTGTTCAAATGGTTATTGAGTGACTTCACTTTTCAGCTCGTTTGATAAATATTATTGAAAATCATTTTGATTCAGACACGTGTTTCTTTAATTATGTATGCATGTGTTCGAATAAAAGCTATTCGAATAAAATTAAGCGTAAATAAAATCAGTCGAATGTAGTTTTAATTATTCGAAAAAAATTATTTTAAAAATATCTCGAATAATTCTTATTGAATTATTATGAAATTGTTTTGTTAAATTTTTTTCGAAGAAGCCATTAGAATAACAAACTAAAATGCAAATAGAAAAACCTATGTCGCTTTTTTACTTTAATAGTGTCAAAAACTTATTTTTGAGTTAATAATGCTGAATAAAGACCGTGATCATGCACAGTCGTTCGATTTTTGAGTAAATACAACCCTGGCATGATGCAGTATATGAAAATTTTCAAAAGACAATCACCCTTATTCTATTTGGCGTCTGCAACATAACACGACTGAATGATTTTTGGAAAATCGGTATTCCCGTAGATAGTATTGCCATTTATCGATGACTGTCAACATATGTTTGGTATTCTGTAAAAAAAATTTATGCTGATGTTGCCGTTAATTTTGTCGTCAGTATTTTTGATATCGTGTTCTATTGTGTGTAAACCTCAACGAATTTGAAAAATAATTTAAATAGTAAAAAAGTGAAATATAAAAAATACCAAAGTACACTTGTAAATACATATGTATTTATTTGAAAAAATTTCTTAAAAAAAGGAAAAAATGTATTATGAACGAACTTAAAATTATCAACCCCAACCAATTTGAAAAGCTTGTGGAAGAGTTGGAAAAAAATCCTTCCCCTGTTAGAGGATTCCGCAGGGGCAGTGTTTCTAATAATTTCAAGGAACAGTGGGAAAATGTTGCGACTACACTTAATGCCCTCTGTCCACCAATTAGAACTAGTGGGGGATGGCAAAAAGTAAGGTAAAAAATGTGTTGGGAAAGTATACTGTATGATAGAATTATTTTTACAGATCTGGCGAAACTTGAAAGCTTATTGCGAAGCAATGAGAGGCGGCGTATATAAACAATTAGTACTGAGACTCTTTGGAGGAAGCTCCAATTGTTTTCCAAAATTAGGCTCTATTGTATCCAATACATACCTAAATGATGTTTTATTCAGCCGAAAGTAACTTTAAAATATTAAAACGATGAACATTACTCATTATTTTCCAAATATATGACTGAATTTATCACTTACTTTTCATTGGGTAACTGACAAACGCATGAATTTTGTCTGAGAAATCTTCTTTTCACTATTATTTTTTTTATTTTCTTCTTCCCAATCGGAAAGAAAAACATTTTATTTTAATTCGTTTACAAAGCTTTTACTTATTCAAAAACACTTTTACCAAAAATAGTAAACAAAATGAGTCAGCTGACTCAAATACTAGATATGTGCATTGTATTAATCGATAAACAGGCAACGTCGTCATAACATTGTTAGGGAATACAAAGTTAGCATTGATGTTGTGTTAAAGTGATGTTGTTCCAAAATTGACGACAATGTTGCCGACGCCAAATAGAATAAGGGGGAATAGCAATTTATCAGATCAGGGTTGTAATTTTTCGTAGATCGTGCGATTGTGTAGGATAGTGAGTCCTTGCGTTTGATACATGTTGCAGAACTAACTAGCTCCTTCAGGATAATAAATCATCATCAGTCTTTCAAGTCTACGGATAAAACTGGACTGTTTATTATATCCTGATTTGGAAATTTCTGCAAAACAATCTAATACCAGTACTAAAGCTTCTGCAAGATTTTGGATCGATTCCTTAGAAAGTGCTAGTATTAAACTGAAAAATCTTACGGCATTTCGAGCTGGCAATACAAATACTAATTTTGGTTGTAGAAAAAGGTATGTCGTAAATAATATTTTTTACAAGTTGAAGGTCGCAGATCTGCTCTCCATTGACATTGAATCAATTGTCCTGAAGATTTTTAAGTATTTTTGTATATACACACTAAGAACTGAAAGACTAAAACAAAGAAAAGCAGCGCCTAAATTAATAACTTTTTTTCAAATCCGTTAGCAGAAATATATTTTACATTTGCACACAGTCAAGCAATTATTATTGAAAAACAAATTAAAAAAATTGAAAAAAGAAATATAACGATAATGGAGTTAATTAAGTCTAAATGACACTCTACGTGATTTAAAAGATAGATTAAAAAACAATATTATAGGGATTCAAATACAAATAGCTTTGAATGTTTTAAAGAAAAGTGCTTTGGATAAAATTGCTTACTTAGAAGACTGGCTACCCCATTAATAAAGTATGCAATTTTTTATTGGATGACACTGCAAAGAATTTCTGAATGGACGGACGTTCAAAAAACAATTACTTTTTTGCATGAAAAAAATGTATTCATGTCTGATGATTGTTTCGAAGAAGATTTATATCTTAAATCATTTTTAAGTAAAAATCAAAAAAAAAAGTATAAACCGAAAAAATTTCCGAAAAAAGGAAAGGAAGAAAAATTTATTAACGATGGTACAATATTTATACGCAATGCCGAGTCATAACGCTCACGTGGAGCGTGTCGTTTCTTTCATTTCTGTACAATGGACTAAAGCAAAGTTAGGAAAACACATACATATATAATTAGCCCAATCATGAATATTCACTCGGAATTTATTTCTCACGGAAAATAATTTTCTCGAGAAAACATTCCTCCAATCATAAATTCCTTGGGAGCAAAAAAGAGTAATACGTGGCATCACCGCAGTACGTAGCTCGTTGTTTTGCTTGTTTGTTAACATTTTGTTTCTCCCTTTTTTTTTGAGTGAGAGAGTAAACAAAATTATTAAAATTCACCAACTTGAAAAAATATGTAAAAAAAAGTTTATATGTAAATGATTTATTTGGACATTATTTGTGTTTTTCCAAATAAAAGAACTATAAAATACGAGTTTATGTATATAAATTTTGTTTCAATGGAGTATTATGCTTCATTTACACATGAAAGTACTTTCTTGGAAATTGAAAATTTCTTGTTTCATTTTCATAGGAAAGTGAAAGTTCATTTTAAAAATGTCGTCGAAAAGTAAAGTTGCAAGAAATTGTTTTGTTTACAACTTAATCAGGGTTACCCAGAATATTCACATAAACAAATTTATAGGGCAATAAGTTGGGAATAAGTATTATTTCTAATATTTTAATAACATTATTGTATTAAAAAGGCACGAATTGTGTTTTTCTTGTATATTTAAAGATATGATATTATAATTCTTTAAATATTTATACAATATAAGCCTAATTTATAATAACCATTTGCCACAATTCTGTATATTTGTACAAATCTTTAACCTTGTTTCATTTCACTTTCTGAAACGTAAAAAAAATACTTTCTGGAAAATTTCGTTGAAATCTGAGTGGAAATTAAAAACAATGTGAATGTGGTAGTGAAAAAATGTGAGTATATTGTTATTTTCATGCAATTAGTTTCATGTATAAATGGTAGGTTAACCGTGTTTTTATGTAAACTCCCTTCTGTTTTGCAAGAGAAAGATTGCTGTTGAAAAAGCAAGTTCAACTGCGTTCATAATACCTACTTTTTATCCCGGGGAGTTTTTTATTCCCGCATTTGGTAAAAAAAGGGAAAACCAAATTCATGATAGGAGAAGAGGGAAAAGAGAGAAAACTCGTGCGGAATTTTTTTTATGATTGGATTGAATATAAAAGAGAGTAAATTCGTACAAGCATGCCCGCGACGGCCTTTTGCTTATCTCTGGACCAGGGATGGAAAAGTTGGTACAATTGTACCATTTTTAGAACTATTTGAAGGCCATAAGTTCCGTTCCATGCCACAAATAGCATTAAAAATATTGAATCTATAAATAACCAGTTTCGACCGCTGCACAGTGGTTCCTTTTTGGGGTTTGCGTAGCTAAAATCTGTAACTTTTGATCTAGAAAACATTTTTTAATTTTGTAAAAAACTGATTGCAGACAAGAAATCAACGATTACTACGACATATCAACATTGAAAATCGCACAGTGGGGTATATTGTAAAAAAATTTCCAAAGTTGATTTTTTTTGGATTTCCAAGAAAACAGAAATTTAAATTTTTTTGTTTTTATGTTTTTTTGAGTTGTTTTGATGGAAATGTTCATAATGCGCAAAAAAAATTTAATTTTTTCGTCTTGCAAATATTAGCTTTTTTGAGATTTTTTTGAGATTAAAGTTTAAAAATTATTTTTTTTTTATTTTTACTTCCAAATAATTCTTTTTAAATATTATTTACACAATAATTCTCTATGATAATATTTGACATTTAAACCAAAAAATAAAAAACAAATTTTGTTTAATTTTATTGGAAAAACTTAAAAAAATGCATATTCCGAAATGTAGTAGTTAAAGTATTTTGTAAATATTTTGCGAATAAGTGAAACATATAGCAATATACCTGTGCTAATATCTAAGTGGAGGGGAGTGGCGGCAAAATTGTAGGTCCACCTTAAAATCTAATTCTTAAAATTTAAAGATAGATCGAAAAATTGGTTGAAATTTTTTTTTTAAACCACATTGATAAAAAATTAACAGTTTTATTTGCAATAAAATCACCTTTTTAAAAATATATAATATGTAAGTATGACTCTTATACTTTTAAAGTAATAGGTCTTCAAAACTTTAGTTGTTATAAGTCAACTTTTTTGATTACACATATATAGCTATTTTATGCAAGGATATTTCCTAAAGAAAAATAAAATCTATTGATGAACGTAGTAAAATATGTAAATTTGGACATATTTTTATTGAAAAAAACAGAAAAAACATTACGTCTCAATCACTTCAAATTTTGAATTTATCTACGCTCTTACACTAGCAGGAACCATTGTGCGCTGGTTGATGTAGAAATTATTAAGTCTTTAAGAAATGACAGCATATGTACATACATATGTGCCTTTTGCTAGAAGGTATTAGAAATGAAAAATTAGGTAAATGAACCGATGTTTTTGCGATATTTCAAGAGTTTCAAGGGAATGTTATCTATTCCAAATTCATCGGCAAATGTGGAAAGTGTACTTTCGTATGGAGGGGAAAAAGCGTATGGAGGGGCATCGACAGTCTCCAATTGAATCAAACCAAAGTTACTTTTATATTCAGACCTCAGCAACTAATAGTCGTTTTTGCAAGTTCTGACATTAAATAATAATATTATAATAATTTAACTTCAAAGTGCCTTTTTGTCAATTGTTACGTGCCTTTTAGTTAATTAATAAAAGTATTAAATAAATAAAACTAAAGAATTTGGTACAATCGTACTGAAAAAAGTACAATTTTTCTAGAAAATTAGTACAATTAGTTAATCTGATTTCGCATCCCTGCTCTGGACTAAAGAAAGAAACTCTTTAAACACTGAAAAACATTATTCAATGTAAATTTAATTTTAATATGACATTCTGTGAGTTTTATAATTATACATATATGTATGTAAATGATAAGAATGAAGTTCTACAGAAAGTGCAATCTTCAGAAAAGTATTGAGATACACATTTACAATATACCTAATATCTAAGGATGTTTTTAAATGAGGTTTTTTATTTATGTTTATTGTTTTGTATCTAATAGTAATTGTTGGACTTAAAAATGAAATATATGGTTGATACATGTATCAAAATAAAAATTTGTTTGAATTAATTTTTAAATAATTAGTTCTTGGAGTATACGAGTATGTACATACATACATATGTATAAGATTCTGTTGTACGTTCATTTGTGATTTGTATGAGTGTGTCCTGGTTCACGGGCTCATACTTCTGGAAGCCCTACTCTAAATGCTTTCCCTGTAACAGCTTTGAGGGTAATATCACTCCCAGATACTTGAGCTGGGAGTGAGATGAGCTTTATACTCGGATGGTGTTCCAGAGTGTCCTCCTCCTGGTGAAGGGAACAATGACTATTCTAATCACTGTTCTAAGTCTGGTTTGTATAATGTCACAGAACGTTTCTTTAAAGTGACCATATTTAGAAGTATGCAATTTTGTGTTATTGCATGAAGTAATTATCTCCTCTGAATTACAAAATGTCTTATGTTATACTTCTAGTCCACCAACTATATATGGCACTATGGGCTCGGTTGGTTATTGTTATAAAATAAAATAAATAAGAAGTTGATACCGCCCATAAGAAACTGTATACCTTGTATATAGTAGACCTGAGCACAAGATGTTTGCTTCATGGTGTACCAGTGTTGCCGGAAAATGATGATGAGAGAATGCTAAATCGGTCAAAAAATTCTGCTAAAATGTTCTACAGAAGAAAAGTATAATGCCAGATTTAAATGTAGAAAAAATTATTGAAATGGCTATGAATTTCATGTTTATACAAACTTATTAGTATTTGCAGGTATTTTTTTTGGAAATGTTATAATTAAGTTTAAAATTTTTTACGCACTATAAATCCAAAATATTATTTTACTTATTTAGTAAAATATTTTTTAAATTATAAATACATTGAAATTTATTATTGAGGGGTTAGCTGGATCCTATGCGTATTTCACTGTTGCTAGTGCAGAGAATCAGGGAAGCTTTAGCCTGCAATACATGTACATTTATGAGAAAAAATCCTCTATACAGAATCATTTTTTTTTTAACAAATTACAATTTTTTTTTTCAACAAAGTCTGCCAGAAAGCATCTAGCAGATTTTTTTTAAAGTTTAATGCTTTTTAACTAATGAAAATGCCAGATCTGGCAGTGAAAATGCTAAAATGGCAACAATGTGGTGTACATTATTGAATTGTTCTCTCTTTTTAGTGCTCTTGATTTTATGAGAACACTGAAACTGGTGCTCAATTTTATCAAAAGCATGCAACAGCATTTGTTTATACGCCAAGCGAGGGCATTAGTTATTGTAGTGTCGAAGCATATTTCACTAGTGCACACTGAATGACAATTGTAAAATGAGCACACAAGTGTAAAAATATGTGTATGTGTAAAAGAAAAAACAAACAACGTAGATTGTTTGAGAGTGTTAGTTCGCATGCGCTACTGTTTTAAGTTTTATAATTTATTGATTTAAGGCTCTAAAAATTAAATATCTATAAAAATAATATCTTTCACAATGGATATAAAAGTAAAAAGTTTTATTATCACTTAATATTTTATGAAATTTTGAGTTTGTGAAATGAAGTATGGTGCATTATGAGAAGTGTACATTAAAAATATTGCACACTTGACACAACTGTCTATTCAACTGTTGTACAATGTTTCCTTGTTCTCTATTTTTGCTTCACACTTTTTTACGATCACCAATACAAACAATATTCGCTCTTGAAGAAAATACAATACTGTGCACTTTTTCATATCTTGCGCACACTTCTAGTATATAGTATGTACACTCTATACTACAGTTGGGCTCGTGTCGTGTTTTTCTTCGTGACAAAAAAATGTGGTTTCGTGCGTGTTGAGCAAAATTGGCACGAAAAACACGAAACGATTTTAGATGTAAAATATGTATGAATGAATTTCCAGTAGAGAAGAAATTGAATATTTTGTATAGTCAAACTCACAACACCAGCATATTTGTTGATACTGTATGGGCCTCTGAAGCTTTAAAAAAAAAATAAATTAAATTTTCTTATCTTCAATACTATACCAATATTTCGTGCGTTGTGCAGTATCATGTCGACAAAATTTTTCGCGTGCGTGTTTCGTATTGGTATTCGTATCGTGTCGTGTTGGAAAAAATCGACGCGCGCCCATCTTTAATATGGACCCACACATGAAGAGCTTCATATATTATATGAGCTCATAGGTATGTATATCATAATACATTTTATATATTCGTCCATATATCAATTCATGTACGAGTACAATACTTTTCCCAACTTATAATCCTATATATTACAATGCATGAATTCATATGTATATTTATTTACATATATTTATATATGTAGGTACATTCATATACTAAATATATATGGACCATACATATTTCTTTTAGCTGGGATATTGATTCTTTTACAGATCCTGATGATATTGTTAACTGTCCGATAGAGTTCCTGAATTCATTGGACTTACCGGGAATACCACCGCATGACTTGCAGCTTAAGGCAATAGTACTAGATTGATTGTTAAAATGCTGATGCCAAACGCTATTAAAACAAAGATAATCATAGGAAAGTTGAAAGGTGAAGAAGCGCTTATACCAAGGATAGGTCTGATACCAAGTGACGATTTAAGTTTAAACGCGTCCAATTTCAAGTTCGTCTTGCATTTCTAATGTAGTTTACACGAGAACAATTTTTAAGACGCACAATTTTTGTCCTTTTCCAAATTACACCAGAGTAATTCATCTGGTACAAAATGTATATGTATACACAGCTTTGTGTGTGTTAGTGTTCTTCGTATTCATTTAACACTTGCTGTTTTTTAAGTTGTGTGTGTATTGGTTTTATGCTGCTAATGCGGGGTTGTAGCTGGTTGAAAAAATATGCCAACCACAAAACCACTCTCTTTGCCTCTATCAACTATAGACTGGCATGTTATGCCAGCACAATTATGCCCGTGTAAATCAGCGCAATGACAATCGTTAACATAGTGGCCACACCTGATGATTTTATATCATAACTCGTAATATGACGCCGGCAGAGCAACTGTAATTTTTTCATTAATATCAACACAAAGGGGTAAACGTTGATGATTCTGTATCACGATGAATCAAACAAATATTTGAAAAATACCTACTTTCCAAAAATATCTAATTGGCGTGTTGTTAACTTTTTGGTCACAAATAATTGGTGTACCGTCTTTTTTAAACGAAAATTGTTCAATAAATAAACGTTAAATACTCAGTGAAACATAAAATGACATTTGATATCAAGAGGCCGTGAGCTCTGATGATTATATCATAACGCTGCCATAATATTAATAAATTGAGTCTGTACGTGATGAATTTTCATCATGATATCAATTTGACATTCATCATAATATAAATTCATCAGGTGTGGACACTATGTAAAAGTGTGTGGGTTAAACCTAGAATCCCAATGTTTTTCCTACGGTAAATTTTTTTGTATTCATTTAACATTTGCTGTTCTTTAAGTTGTGTGTGTATTGGTTTTGTGTTGCTGATGCGGGGTTGAACATGGTTGAAAAATTATGCCAACCACAAAACCACTCTCTTTGCCTCTATCACCCACAAACTTGCATGTTATGCCATCATAATTGTTCTCGTGTGTAAAAGGGCAATGAAAATCACATCTACTTACATATATACATACATATGTGTGTATGTATATTTAAGGACCGTTATTCTTATTTAAAAGTGCCGACTACTGGTACATGCCGACTTGCGAACGATTTTCCTATGTATATACATACATCCATATGTATGTAAATAAAAATAAAACAGAAAAGACGAACGAAAGTGAGAGTATGTACATAAGTATCTAATATATAACTATTTATGTAAATATGTATACATAAATAGTTATATGTATGTACATAGATTACATACTCTCACTTTGGTTCGTACATATGTACATACACACATACCATGTACCTACTGCAAGCTTTGGCAAGTCAACAAAAAACATAACAAAACAAACCACCGTATAAAAGCTTTTTAGCCACTATGTACTATGCTACTACATACATACATATTATTTAAAGTAATTTAAATATTTTTTATTTATTTACATATGTTTATGTTTTTATTTTTATTGATATCTACAAATGTATGTACCTACATACATACATACATATACTATGCATTTTAATAGCTCTTAATATTTAACTTGGCTTTCACTTATTTATCAACTTTTAGGTACGCGTGTACCCGGTACATTCATACATAAGTACATACATACATACATATGTATATAAATACAACATCCATACACACATATGTATGTGTGTACATGCGTACATTTCATTTTCAATATGATATGTGACACTAAACTTAACACTTCTTGACAAAACTTATAAATATGTACATATGTACATGGAAATATGTATGTATGTACATATATAGGTACATACATACATACATTCACATGCACCAAAGTTTAATATAACTACTATTTTTACTTATTTTTTCATAAATTATTTTATTATTTTTCTTTGCATTTTTCAATATTTTTAATTTTTATCACCCACGGTAATATATTTTGCGTATGATTCCTATGAAGGTTTATTGCGTTTTAAAACAGAAAAGCCACATACATTGCAAAAACAAAATATTTTTGCTTGTATCACAAAGTACATATTTACCAACACAAACTATCAAAACAAAACAGTGGGCTGTATGCGTGTGTGCTTAAGTGTATGCGTTATATTTTCACTTCCCAATGTTGTAAAGGGGTCACTAGAGAGCTAAAAATAGTACCTGTTCGGGAAAGAAATAAAGTTGTACCAAATACTATAAGTAGAAAATTTTCTATAACTGATAAGGACATTTTCTGTACTAGTATTGTGTTCAGACATCCCCATCATTGCGCAATTCGGACATTTTATGCAATTAAGGCCTTAATTAAGCACAATTTTCCATACAATAAGTCAATTAATAAATTGAGCAACTATTAGTTAATTGTATCACTAATTGCGTAAAACTCGAAATGCAACCCTGACCACAAGTGTGTTATTGAGAACAATTTCCTACAATGGCGAACGAAGTGTAAAAAAAAGTAAATAAACAATGCAAAAGGAAATGACTAGCGAAGAAGGAAAAGAAGGAGTGATCCCAGGGAATCTGGAATTGGGGCCATGTCGAGTAGAGGAGTTTTGTGGCCAAAGAAGAAACGGCCACGTCTAAGCTGAGATGAGCTGCAGAAGTTGGGTTTTCAAAAAAGTCCGTGAGATGTACATTTATTAATAATAATAGTTGTAGTAAAGTAAAAACGAATTGTATGAATTTTAATGGTGTTTAAATATTGTTTTCATTTACAAAGATTCTTCCACATCATCAAAATTGTTATCATTTTCCAGTTTTGCTCTAATAATGCAAAGAGCAATATCAGCTGCTTTCTAGGAGCATTCTTAGACCCCCACGCTAAAGTCTCATATATTCTTAAAGTGGACACTTAGGAGAACAAAATGAGACAACCGTGCTAAAATTCTGAGGAGCCGTTCTCGAGAAACTAGACTTAATCGAAAATAGTCGAAAAAAAACGTGGATGATTTTCCCAGGAGCACACTTAGGAGAAGAACTGTCCACCTTAAGAATATATGAGACTTTGGCGTGGGGATTCAAGAGCGCTCCTGGGAAAATTCATCTAAGGTTTTTTTTGCTATTTTCGATTAAGTCGATTTTCTCGAAAACAGTTCGACAGAATTTTAGCACGGTTGTCTCATTTTGTTCTCCTAAGTGTCTACATTTAGAATATATGACACGGTTTTTGTTTAATTTCCCCCCTAGAATTAATATATTTTTAAAAATACCCATAATTTTTTCCCGGTTTTTAAATTCCCAAAAACAAATCTATTTCGTCAACGCTATCTTGACGCACTTTTTTTTCGATTGCTTAGTCATAGTTTACACCAAGGCACATTTACTACAGGTACACGCATTAGAGAAAACACTGTGGCAACTCTGTGCTTCTCACATAGTTTTACAAAGTAATTGTCAAAAAATTGTATGCATCAAACAAGGCACAAAAGTAATTGTCAAATGAATTTTTCGTTATAAACGTGTAAACAAAAAATCAGCGGATGAGCAATTTGCCTGATGCATGTACCTGTTTGATATGGCTTGGTTTACACTATGCAAGTCTTATTGCTAAGCTGATTAGTTTGTTAGGAGAGAGTGACGAGGGGAAAATAAACGTTACTGTTCCCCTCGTCTCTCTCTCCTTCAAACTAATCAGCTTAGCAATAAGACTTGCATAATGTAAATATGGACTTACATTGAATCATATGGTTTTATCTTACTGGGGGTCTCCACGCGCAATAAACTTGGAAATAATTATGTCCTCATCTGTCAAATTCTATTTCCAATACCATATGTCCATGTGTGGACCGCAGAAACATTTATTTGCAAATAAATTGGGAAATAGTAGTTCAAACTTATTTTCAAGAAATAATGTTGAACATAAGCTGTCAAATTTAATAGACATTTGTGTTTTCTGTGAATTTAACTAAAGAAACTAGTGCCTATGGTAAAAATACAGAATTTTAAATGTATAATAAAACAAATATAAATTAATTAGTTCTAAATAAGATTAAATAAATTTAAATAAACACAAAAAACATCGATGCATACACAGTGAATTTCTTAAATTTATGTCCAATACCACAATGCGTGTTCTATAGCTATAGAACATAAGCCTTTACATGAACATTTTTGTACTGTTATCCTGCCGACGTTATTGCCTATGTTCGGAAATAATTATTGCGATTGGAGACGTGCCGTTACTAACTTGGGTGGCACACGATCAAGTTTTCATTCAAATTTTGAAATATCTCTCATTTTTATTAATAAAATAAATAATAAAAGTGCCATTACAACAAAGAAAATATGTTTCTGAACAAAATAAACAAATACGACGATGTTTTGCGGTTTATAGAATTATACAGAAGTCATGAAGTTCTGAGGAATATGAATATTCCAATAATTTCAATGTTGACATCTTGCTGAAAAACTTGCTTTGAAATTGCATGCAGCGTACGTCACAGCTTTAAATTTTTGTGAATTTTGACAAGCAGTACCTATGTGTAAACATCTTGAAAGAGAATTTAAAGAAAATTTGATAGTGTGACCGCAGCGTATTATAATTGTATCATGCTCACTGCCTTATTCATAAAAAATATTTCAGGTTTATTGAGCGCTTATTTGGCATACTTCTATTGGAAATTTGTCAAATAAACCTGTAATAAACCTAAAATATTTTTTATTAATTAGACCCTCAGTCGAGAACTGTCACTTTACTCTTTCAATTTGTGTTCTCATTTACTGTATTTTGGGTAAACGAACTCAATTTAGTAAAATGCAGTAAAGTTCAGTACAAGGCATATCAAACAGGTACACGCATCAGGCATATTGCTCATCCGCTGATTTTTTGTTTACACATTTATAACGAAGAATTCATTTGACAATTACTTTTATGCCTTGTTTGATGCATACAACTTTTTGACAATTACTTTGTAAAACTATGTGAGAAGCACAGAGTTGCATCTAATGCGTGTACCTGTATTTAATGTGCCTTGGTTCAGTAAAAATGTGTAAAAACTTTTGCGTACGCAAAGGCAATTGTTGTTTAAAAATCGGCGAAACTATCAGGAAGCTGTGGGGAACCAAGGTATATCAAACAGGTACACGCATCATGCATACTGCTCATCCGCTGATTTTTTGTTTACACGTTTATAACGAAGAATTCATTTGACAATTACTTTTATGCCTTGTTTGATGCATACAATTTTTTGACAATTACTTTGTAGAACTATGTGAGAAGCACAGAGTTGCACCCATGATACAATTATACAAGGTACTTGCACAAGCCCAGCCTGTTAATGTATACAAAGCAGAAACTTGTCAAACTTTGTTTACAAGCCGCAATAATGTTAGTGTATGTGTGTGAATAAAATGATTACAGCGTTGCCAATGAATTTGCATGTGGCTGTGTCTCCAATTACACATTGAAGAAAATTACACTACACATCCTTTGTGTAGGTTAAAATTAAAACAAAATTAAACAAAAATAGAAGTCAAAGTAGAATTACAGATTATACATGAATCTAATTATAGGACTACACATGTGAGTAGAAATTACACACTCTGTATATTACACACATATTGGCAACACTGAATGAGTATAATCATTCATGAATGCCGCGTCTGCAATTGTACTTTAGTTACCCTGTAATTGTTATTTTTAACAACAAAAGACATATGTTTTTTGACTAAATTCTGTTTGTTTCTACCAACAAAATGCGTGTGTTTAAATTTGCACTAAAATTTTTGTTTTTCAATCAGTGCTTATGCAAAAGTAATGCAAGTTGCCCAGGTCTGGTTGTATCCATCTGTTTTTGACATTCATCCATTATTCTTACACAAACAAATCGCCTGTTGTTTTTGTACTTTCTTAGTTGTTGTAGACCTGCATATACTTTATATAAATATGCTTTGGTTCCATTGAACGATTCAAGGAACGGTTCGGACTTTTATACCGTTTCATTTCTTATCGTTCATCGTTCCGACTAAAGTGTTTTTAACAAGGTGGTGTTATTATTACAACCACATATGCACAGAATAGTTGAAGAGTTTTTTTCATGAAGTTTGAGAGATTGATTTTATAAGTACTTACATGAAGTTTGACAGCAGTGGGCGGTATTTGCGACCAAGTTAATTTTTCATCAAGCCAGCATTATACACAATTGTTCACTTATTTCTGATACAAGGTTGATATTTTTGTGTAAAGATTGACAATTAACTAGTTATATAACGAATTATGTTTTTTAATAAACTTATACGCGCTAATATATAATTGGTTTTTTAATTATAATAAAAACAATGATTTGCTCAACACGATAATATACATATGTACATGTAAGCAAACAGCAATTCTTAAACGTCAAAATACATTGCCTTGACCTAGTTCCTTTAATATTTCGGATCGTTCCGAACGATTCCCAAAAAGGAACGATTTTGCCCAACTCTAACTTCCACTGCAACGACTACCAAAACTACGCATTCTGTTTACTTCCCTTTAAAACAACAGGTTTTAACTTTGACGGCTTGGAGTGCTACTCGTTACGTTGTACTACTACTACTATTCTGTTCCAGCCTTTATTGAGTGCGAACCAGATTCATACTCCATGAAAAAACGTGTTGCAGGGTATTATTGTTAACAATCGCGAATTTTATTTGCTAATCTTGTCCTAAAAATAAATAATTATAATGTAATATTCAGACCGCCAGCAAAAATAATGTGAACAAAAAAAAACCAACGGAAGGAAAGGTGAAAAAATCCAATTGAAAAAATATATTCATATGGGAAATTAAAAAAGGGAAAAATTATTCACAATTGCAATTTTACGAAAAGGGAAAATATTTCAGGTGAAAAAATGTTCACGATAGGGGTGATTAATTCGTAAACGTGATTCCCGCAGTTAATATAGCTGGCCAGCTCTGTTATTTATTGTAAATACACCAGTGATGGGAAATGGGATTTGCATTTCGGTACCAAAAAGTTTTTTTGAGTACTTTTTTGATCCAGTATACCAAAAATTATTTCTAGTTCTTATTTAAATTTTATTAACAAATAACTAAAATTCATTTACAAAGAAATAAAAAAAGGAACATAAAGCATATGTACGTATGGCCTGGATAAGACTTTATACTGTTGGACAATAAAGTCTGTTCCTTTGCTTTGTTTTCATGAGATTTTGGTAAGAGAAAATCCTTTGCAGAGGAGTGAGGTATGAACAAAATTCCTTAAGCTACACTCGATATATCAGGAAACATGTATTCATCTAATGCGTTTTAGTTTTAGCCACTGCACAGTGGGGACTTTTGAAAAATAAATGGTAATAAATCTGCAACTTCTAACCTACTGATTGGATTTATCTGAAACTTCGAACATCTTTAGAGGAGAACTTAGGCTTTATAACACATGTGTTCTGGCTTAAGAAAATATGTACTTATCCCGAGAATTTAACCATGTTTCAGTAAGAATAAAATCTTATTCGGTCTAATTCATAAAAAATATTTCAGGTTTATTTGACAAATTTCTCATAGAAATATGTCAAATAAGCGCTTAATAAACCTGAATTATTTTTTATGAATAAGGCGGATTAATTTTTAAAATTTGTATTAATATTTATATGCATATTTATTGAGAAAAACTAAAGCGCGCTTTTTTCATATCCCATTGATGATATCAGATCTTGGACTTTTAAAAATAAGATGTTCAATGAGTTTTAAACTATATATTACAAAAAGGAGTATAGTGTAATAATAATAATTCACGTCGCATGTACAAAGTATGGATGATAACTATTCTTTCTTTTCAATAGACTTATCTTCGCTCTCTTTTTTGACATCAGCAGAAGAGTCCTTTGTTTTTGAATTATTCGAAGATGACATAGTAGTCCCGGTGGGTAAAGCTTTCTCCAAAGCTCTAACAAAATCCTCCAAATTGCCAGAATAAGCGGCAGCAACAGCTTCAGGCGTGAGCTCGAACTGCGAAACTACGGGACCCAATTGTGCCGATTGTAAGGCGTTGGAGAACAAAGAAAGAGCCTGTTGGAATTGGGGGGAGGCAATTGTGTCTTTGATCTGTTGCTTTTTGTTTTCATCACCATCTTCAGTTTCTGGCAGGTGGACAGATAGAGTATTGACCCGATCCGGATCGGATATGAGATCGTTGACAACTTCAGAGCCAGCCAAGGCAGATGAAAAATCAATGTTGAGTGAACGACCAGAGCCAGCTTCTGGTGAGAGGTTGGATAAGTAGGATTGGATTGGATTGGCAGCTGTATTAAATTTCTTACCGCCTGCTCCTGAACTGCCAGATCCCCCGCTGCTTTCACCACTATTTTCAGTGTTTGAGGATGCACCCCTCTTGCTGTTTTTTCCCTTGGGAGCTGAAGGTGTACGTGTAGTAGAGCTAGTATTTTCAGGTGTTAAGAGGCTACTAGCAGCGCTACTACTGTTTCGGTTAGACAATGGTGTCCGAGAACTATCTGAAGATCGACTATAATCAAATATCATAAATATTATTGAACACATTTATATGCATACATATGTACATAGTTTAAAAAACATACTTCATTGAACCCAATAAAGAGCTAAGCCCACCCATTTGTCCTACGCCACCAAATAATTGCATTAATTGTTGTTGCGACATATTATTTAACATGTACTGTAAATCACCACCATCCTGTCCTCCACGAGTTGCTGATGGTGGATTATTCATTATTTCATTTACTCGTCGGCACAATTCTTCATCCTTGTCCGTCTTGGCTTCTTGCATCCAGAAGAACATACGACGACTAGAAGTCTTGAATTTCAGAACATAAACACGTCCAGTCTTGCACTGTTCTACACGTTTGAACTCAAAATCATCAGGGAAAACAATCAAATCATCTTCAACCTTTCAATTTTATACAGATTAACAGTTGAGTATAAAAACAGTCTATTATGAACTTACCTTTCCAGTAGTACGATCTTTCCAACAGAAGTGCATAAGGCCATCCTCACCTTGTGTTAAATATACTAAGCCTTTTCGTGTATCCGGATGAACCATTTTACCGATTAAATTCATTCTACCGGCACGAAATTCCACCAAATTGGATCCACTGCCTCCGCTACTACTAAGACCACTTTGACGCCCAAACATTTTTATATATTCCTCACAAAGTACTGAATTAAATATCTGACGGGTGTATGTTACTTTTCTCAGTTTACTCAGTTTATTATTAAACTTTCAATAACACTTTTGTCTTTTGAAAAAAAATTTTTTTCTTTCAAGACGATTTGGAAAAATTCCTACGATTTTGAATGACGAGCAAGTTTTCAACAATTGAGCAGAGATGCCACTGAAATAAAAATAGATAATTTTGACAATTTAAGCAATGATGACTACGAAGCGATTTTGTAAAGCGCGTTATTCACGTTACTCTGCAGCCACACGTTCAATAAATCGCTTCCAATTTCATTATACAAATTGTGTGTCAAAATTCCATGAACTTGATAGCTGGGTCCAGTCAAGGCACATTTACTACAGGTACACGCATTAGAGAAAACACTGTGGCAACTCTGTGCTTCTCACATAGTTTTACAAAGTAATTGTCAAAAAATTGTATGCATCAAAAGTAATTGCCAAATGAATTCTTCGTTATGAACGTGTAAACAAAAAATCAGCTGATGAGCAATTTGCCTGATGCATGTACCTGTTTGATATGCCTTGGGTCCAGTGTTGTCAGAAGATTTCTCGAAAATTAACCTACACCTACTAATATAGCGTCTACAACTCCGATTAACTATGACATAATATGTGAGAGAACGTCGGCAGAATAAGAAAAATAAAATGCCGACATTTCTCTTTATCTCACACAACAGGAACACGTAATGTTACTTTTCTTATAACATTTCAATTTATGCGAATTCTCATCGAGTTAACATGTATTACATTTGTATAATTATTTATTTTGTTTTCACTTTTTCCGACAAACTTTAATTTATAAATCAATTAAACACATTTAAACAAAATTTAAAATCCCAGAAATTTTGTCCAAAACATTATTTTTCATTTACATATTTTAATAAACACTCACACATGCATACTAATTTATTTTAGTGTACGTGTGTTTTTTGACAGTTCATTTCGTAAGATTGTTGTTATCGGATTTCTTATAAAAACGTTCTCATCAAGGCACATTTACTATGATATGCCTTGGTTCTCATGATATGCCTTGGTTCTCATAATAAATCTTATAAGATTGAGATAATACTAACTTGAAGTCTACAAAAAAATCAGATTTTTCCCTACACGTTGAAAAAATTTTCCTACACGTTGAAAAAAATCCCTACACATTTTTGTCATTAACATAGAAGACCACACAGCACACAACTCAACTCTTGAGAAAGATAAAATATTAATTTTCCATGAAGTTGTGTGTTAATAGATAATTGTAAACGGTTTGTATTTGGTCCAAAGTGCATTAATACCAACATTACAAAAATTTACATACAAATTTATTGTAGGATTATATTTATTTTAATTGAAATTTATTTGCTGGTGGTTAAGCATTGTCTATATATTTCATTGGTGCTTAGCCAAATCATCAGTGGACTTCAACCACATTTTGAACATATAACAATATGTCGAATAATATTTTTCTTAAATTATATTTATTTATATGTTGACAGTTCGGATGAAGGATTTTATGCTATTTTATATGTAGTTTGACTTGTGGGGTGGTCAGTTGCGGTGATAAGGCCACTTCGTAGTAAGACACTTTGTATGGTACTTGCCAAGGCGATTTCACATCAGATGATCCTAATTCACCAGCTGACATAATTTCTCTGCTGTCAATCAATGCAAAACGCTAGGAAATATTCTGACAGCAGGAAATTTTACACTAACAAATATACAAGGTGAATACGCAGAGTTGTAAATTAAGACCACCTGGTATCAAATCGCCTTGGTAGAATTCTATTTTAACGTTTTGATATGATTATATTAAATCATTTTACAGCACCAATCCTCTACTAACGACAAACTTGGCAGCATCTGCCAATATGCTTTCGTGAGAAACTTCTCTCGTTTTCGACAGAACGTACTTTGTCGGAGTTTTCTTGTAAAATTTATCGTGACTTTCGGTTGAAAATTTGCTTATTATCAAAAATTTTGTGATATATTTGTAAATTAAAGATATTGTTGTGAAAATATAGAACAAGATTCCTACTGATTTCAAGGAAATGTGCACAATAACCAACTTGGAAAAAGTTAGCATGCAATTTGCGTTCGTCTACACAGCTACTATTTGAATTAACGAAGTCATTGTTATAGAAAAGGTGAGTGAAAAAAAGGTAACAGAGGGAAGAAAAATATACATAAATATATGTACATATAAAATAATGTGAAAAAAATTTCTTTCTTCAGTTTCTTTACAATCATACGAGCAGCAATAAACATTTAAAAATTTGTTTCTTTTTCAGGCCTTGCGTTTATAAACAAATGTGTGTGTTTTTCTAATATAAAATATCTACTTATCTAACACTAAACCTGAAATAATTACGTTCGTTTTTGTGCAAATTCTCGGACAAAAAAATTAAGAGTTAATTTCTAAATAAAAAGAGAAAAATTTGTGTCAAAAATTACTCTCTGTTAAGAGAAAATTTTTAAACGTAAAAGTGACAACGCAACAAAGTATAGAAAAACAACATTTAACCAAAACGAAATTTCAGTGAAGAAAAAACAGCAATAAAACAAACACTTATTGGACAACAAAATATAATAGTTTGGAAAGGAAAACAAAAACAAATAAGGTGCGTAATAAAATGAAGTGCAAAAAATATAACAAACGATGCTCCGAAATTGGTCCCATAGCAAGTTCGCTTTCTTGTATTTTTTTACTGTATGTACCTACGTGTAACCAATATATTTTGAGTGTTATAATTTTTATAAATTTCTCTGAATATTGAACGGCTTCATTGTTGGCTAAAAACCACGCCATAACTGCGGGAGCACTGCTATAACAAATTAGGGATAGTGTGTGGTATGAATTTAAATTTATTTTAAATTTTATATAATTGCGTATCACTGTTGTAACATTGCTAATTTTTAAATTAAATTTTTCGCAAAATTATTTTATACTTACACTGGTGTTTTTCACGTAATTGAGTTTTCAATGATTCTAATACATTTCACACAAATACACCTCGTCACAAAAAATTATTGCAATCTTTTTTTAACTTTACAAAGTGTTGGCGGAGCAGGTAGCTCACAAACAGCCAGTTTACAAGCAGAGATGTTACTGAAACATCAGAAGATTAGGTAAAAAAGGTTAAATATCGATTTTGGCATCCTTAAGAAATTGATACAGTGGCTTGAACATGGCGAAATCGCCAGATTTCAGAAGAGAAAAGACATCATTAAAACGTCCAAATAAACTATATTTGGAACGACAGTAGTTAAATCTTAGGGAAATAAAGATGATATGATCTTAAGATTCGTAGACATTACACATATCACACATTGAAGAGTCATAAACACCAATTTTGTTTGAGAACACCTGTCATAAGGCGATTCATTACCTTGACACACGCTGGTTCAAGACCATGTTTGAAATAAAACCATTGTTTTTTCGGGACATTAGGGAACAGACTGGCAATAAATCTGCCCTTTGTCCTGGACATTTCCCTGTATTCCTGATTCCATTCTCCATACATACGATCACAAACCATGTTCACTCACAGCTTTTCTTAGCAGCGGTGTCAGCAAAAATTTACCACAATAGTGATAAAAATGACGCTTTTACAAGCAGTTGTACAAAAAAGTTACATTATGAATATTTATTTATTTATTTTATTTAATAATAATTCAGCCAATGGATTACAATATTAATAATATATTAGTTTAATAATACGTTCACTAAATCCTTACGGTCTAATTCATAAAAAATATTTTAGGTTTATTACAGGTTTATTTGACAAATTTCCCATAGAAATATGTCAAATAAGCGCTTAATAAACCTGAAATAATTTTTATGAATAATACTAGGAACACAACTGGGACGAACGACGAATTTCGTCCACGTCGAAAAATTCGTCGATAAGCGTTCGCTGCGTAAATTCGTCGTGTGAAGCACAACAACGACGAATTTACTCAGCGAATTCCTCTCTGATATTTAATAAAGTTGGTTATTGTGTGTGCAAAGACAGAGAGAGAGAGAGAGAAAATAGTTTTTCGTCGTTCGTCGGCGTACAAAATAGAAATAAATCTATTGCTACTTTCGCCGCGTATGACGAATTTCGCCCTACGCCATGATTGTGTGCATTTTCATATACACCAATGTGTTTTATTTTTGACGACGAATATTCGCGACCAAAAGTTCGCCGTTCGTCGCAGTTGTGTTCCTAGCATAAATCTATCTCAGACTTCGTCACGCACGACGAATTTCGTTCTACGGCGGTGTTGTGTTCATTTTCATATGCACAAATGTGTTTTATTTTTTATGACGAAAGTTCGCACCGAAAAAATCGTCGTTCGTCTCAGTTGTGTTCCTAGCATAAGGCAGTTATTCTCTAAATAAAGTTTGAAATCAGCATGAGATGAAGAAAAATCTAAATTAACAATATTATTTGCTTTATTAAAAGTATTTAAAGCTCGTAACATTGGCTCATTCATAGCATAATTTGGACTACGTGTAGTTACAAGGAATAAGTCATTAGATCTGAGAGATCTAAAAGGTATACAAAAAGAAATTAAGTTAAATAAATATTCACAATCAGTGTTACCATTAATCAAATTGAAAACAAACATGAGGGAATGAAAGGTCCTTCTCAAGTAAAGCGGTTTTAAGCCTAAAAGTAGGCAACGAGCATAATAGGAAGGAGTTAATAGGGTTTCTTGATTTCTACGAAGAACATATTTCACAAATTTTTTTCTGAATTCTCTCAATTCTATTGACATGGATAGCATAAAACGGGTTCCACACAAAGGAGCAGTATTCTAATTTTAGCGAACAAAAGCAGTATATAATATTTTCATAGTCAAAGGATCCAAAAATTCATTACAGTTCCTTTTAATAAATGCACACGCAGAATACGCTTTGGGTATTACATAATCTAGATGTGAATTAAAATTTAATTCACAATCAAGCACAATGCCAAGATCCAACATTTGACTAACAATCTTCAAATTTTCATCATCTAACTTGTATTGGAAACCCCTAGAATTACGCAAATTTGATCTACTAAATGTCATCTGGTAACATTTATTTATGTTTAACGATAAATTATTAAGAGAACACCAATTATACACTTCATTGATGCAATTTTGTAGAATCAAAACATCACTTTCTGAATGAATTTCTTTAAAAAATTTTATATCATCAGCATACAACAAAAAATTAGAGCCCGAAATAAAATATCCAATATCATTGATACAAATTAAGAAAAACAAAGGTTCAAGTATGCTACCTTGTGGTACACCAGAATCAGCATAATATGGAAACGACTCAAAATCTTCTACGATAACTGTATATTTCCTGTTACACAGATATGATTTTAACCAATTAAGGAACATACCGTGAAAGCCCATAGCTTGAAGTTTAAGGAAAAGAATATTATGTGCTACTTTATCAAACGCTTTACACAGGTCCATAAAAATTGTATCAACACGATTATGTCTCTCAAATACCGAGATGCAAAAATTATTGAAAACAGCACAATTAGTATGTAGTTGTTGAACGTCCAGGAAAAAAGCCATGCTGCTCATTACAAATATGATGCTTAAGTGAAAAAAATATTTTTTCTTTGATTATATGTTCAAAAATGTTGGAGATGTTAGACAATTTAGAAATTGGCCGATAATTAGAAATATCCGATTTTTCCCCTCTTAAAAATTGGTGTAATAGATGCATTTTTCCATCTGTCTATAAAACAGCCATTAGCTAAAGATTTATTAAAAACAAGCTGCAGAGGTAAAGTTAAACATTCAGCTAATTTTTTGATTACAAAAGAACTCAGCCCATCAATGTCGATACCATAAGAATTCTTAATACTTTTAATGCCATTTAAAATATCCTCAAAAGTTAATTGAATAATATCACAGTCAACAATTGACTTAATAAACTTTAAGACAGCAGGATCAATCGCACTAATTCTATTACCAAAATTTGATTGAAAAAACAGAGCAAACGAATTCGCAATCTCTAGGCCTGAATTTAGAAGCGTATCATTGAAATGCATAGTAGAAGGATAAGCTGAAATTGATTTTTTAGATCTTATAAAACTCCAAAATTTTTTTGGATTATTTTTAATTGAAGACTCAAAATTTAACAAATATTGTTTATATAAAAATTTATCAAGAAAATTAAATTCCCTCATATAATGCTCGTAAGCCGCTTTATGGTTCAATTCACCAGTTACTTTAAACTTATTGTAATACTTATTTCTAAGATTTTTTAATTTTTTAAGCCTTTTGTATACCAAGGAAGTCTATGAATCTTATTTGATGTAAAAGGAACAGAGCGTTTAAAAATATCAGTTATAGTGTTAATAAATTTATCATAACATTCAGATGTGTCCTTATTATTAAAAAGAAAATTCCAATTAACTGCACTAATTTCAGAACTTAAATTTACATAATCACATACTTTGAAATTATAAAACATTTTATCTTTACCTCTAGTCGAAATATATTTAAACTGAGATAATGTTAAAATTAAGGGTACATGATACATGATGAAACGCACAATCTGACAATGTATATTTTAAGGTATCAGATATATATATACTAAGTCAAGAATACGATTTAATTTATTTCTATATGAATTAATTTGTGTTAAGCCAAGACTTAAGAAAGAATCAACGAGATTTATTTCGTATGACTTATTAACATTTGAGGGAGTCATAATACATTCATCAAATAAGTTAGTCCAACTAATATCTTTAAGATTATAATCACCAAGGACACAAAGATTATCAGCACCTACAGTATTTGAAAGGTGAACAACATTATCAACATGAGACGTATAAATATCATCGTGGTGGAATATAAGAAACACAAATATACAACTGGCCCAGCCCAGTGATACATACACAAAGTTGATCCAAAACAGGGTTAGGATCAGGTAAGCAGATTAAATTGGCATTTAATGATCTCTTGATGGCTATAAAAACACCACCTCCACGAGTCGTACACGTATTTCCGTAATCACGATCCTTACGAAATATTTGATACAGTCTAAATCACAGAATTCGCTGTCAAGTATATCAGGTTTTAGCCAAGTCTCCACAACTACAATTACATCATAATTAGTTTACGCAGTAAATTTAAATACATCATTTATTTTAGTACGAATACCAGAAGCATTTTGAAAAAAAAATTTATGCTATTGTTAAGAGCTTGAGATACAGAGCATTTTTTTATTCGGTGGCTGCATTTCTGGGCTTGGTCTTGGGAAAAAAACTTAAAAGGACGTACACGTACATTTGAGGGCCAAATAGAAGCATTAAACCAAGAATTATAGCATGACTCAGCAATACCGACCTTGAAGTTTACAAACTTTAGGTTTTAGTTTGTAGCAAGATATATCTGATCTGCTAATATCCAATTTCTCCCCAATATACGATATAATCTGCTCCTCGCTAACTGATGTCTAGAACGATGAAATGTGCACCCATTTTTTTCTTTATGCAACGTCGAGACTGGCATCTTCATTATTTCCATAAACAACATTCGATCTCATATTTCTATCCACTTAACGGTTCAATATCAATCGACTTACTATTATTTGGGCCGCGGTTTTCCGACACCTGCATAGAAACAGCTATATCCGAACAATGCACATTGTCATCACTAACAACAATAGCAACAATGTTTCCAGTTGTCTTATTACAAGCATTACGTTGAGAAATATTAGCGGTAGATTGATTAGATTTAAGAGAAATTGGCACACAAGTATTAGTAAAACAAGAATTATTTTCGTTTATGTTTTTATTCATTCCAATCAACTCGTTTAATTTACTTTTTAAATCAGTTACATCAGACAACAAACAATCCATAGATTCATGTGTTTTTGAAGCATTATTCTTAACAACAAAAACATCTTCAGCAATATTATTATTTGTTTTTTCAATAACTTGCACTTCAGTGTACATTTTTCGTAGGTCATTTACATTTATATCATGAAGTTTAAGGGCATCGTCTAATTTTTTTAATCTTTCATTATATCGTTTTTCGATAGCCTCTAGGAGATGTTTAATTGCAACTTCATTTTCTTTAAGCGAAGCCTTGAATTCACCGCTATATTTAACAAGGTTTTCTTTGTTTTTGTTAACATTCTCTTGAACATCACTGAGTACTAAATCAATATTATGTATGTATTGGAGACAATCGTCACACATAAACCTGATGAAACTACCAGAATCCAGCATTCCTCGGGAGTATTGGTCGATACCCGAACATTTTTTGGCACTATGAAAAATTTTCTTACAGATTCCTGCACACATCAAGCCCGTTTCACCACGAATTGTTGTTTTGCAACGATTGCATTCAGCCATATTTGTTTGATAACAAGTAGAAAACAACTTTCTTTCAGTTATTTAGTTTTGTTTATTTATTTTAGTTTTTATTTTTATTTTATTTATTTATTTATTTACATGATATTAAACTTATATAAATATGAGACTAATACAAATATTTTTAAATAGCACTACCTACTATGGCTATCATCTATTAGAGTATTTTCATTTAAATTTTTATATTTAGTTGCGAAATATAATTTGAAATTATTGCTATATTGTTAAGACTCGGTACTGTGAGTAAGTTAAGGCCATTGTTGAGTAAATGTTTTGTTTGCAGTGTTCTTAGATTGGGACAGGTTGCCAACAGGTGTTCAACTGAGATTTTAGCTCCGCAGTATGTACATTTGTCATTGAAACTGTTGTTTGTTAGATGTCGATGTGTGATAATGGTGTGTCCCATACGTAAACGGGAGAAAGTTCTGATTTTGCATATTTTGGTGTTGTTACGTTGGGGTTGATTTGGGAGTAATGGGGATGTAAGTAGTTTTTTGCATCTGCAATTCTTTTGTTTTGTAGTTCTTTTGAGATGTATTTCAGTATATCAAGTTTTTCGGTCAAGGGATCATCAATTAGCGGTGCTGTGCATGCATGTTTTGCTGCTGCATCTGCATAAATGTTGCCTTCTATGCCTGCGCGGCCTGGTATCCAATGTATTTTTATCTTATCTTTGTAGCGGATTAATAAATCTCGAATTTTGTTTACTGATTGCCAGTCGCTGTTTCTTAGATTGTTTATAGCCGATATTACAGATTAGCTGTAGGAAAAAATAACTGTTTTGTTTTTCGATTTACTAGCTAGGCTTATTGCTTGAAGAATTCCTGCTGCTTCTGCTGTGAAGATGGATGTATATTCAGCTAATGTTTTTGACGTTAAAGTGTTGCCGTTCTGATCTACTACTGCATATGCTACATAGAAATTGTCTTTGGAGGCGTCAGTAAATAAATATTGCCATTCAGGGTTTTTAAAAGTTGTTGTTATTTGGTGAAAAAGTTGTTTATACATAGTGGTTGATGTGATTTGTTTTTTATAAAACGAAAGATTGACGTCGCACGAATTTGGGTCGTATGTCCACACAGGGTTTTTTAAATTGAACTTGGTTAGTTTTTGCCTGAAGTTTACGATGTTGTAGTTGATACATCTATATATGGCTGATTGAACTCTCAACTTTCTTTTTGATTTTAGTACTTCAGAGGTGTCAGAATATATAACTAAATTATTGTATGTTAATAGTTTGGGTAGTAGTCGGTTTGTGTTCTCAGAAAATTTTTGCTCAATTGATGGTAGGCCGGATTCTATTAGGAGTATTTTTATCGGTGTTGTCTTGTATGCGTATGTGCAGGCTCTAAGAGTTTGATGATAAATTGTCTTTATTGGTTTAAGATTAGTTTTCGCAGAGCTACCGTAAAGAAAGAGTGCGTAGTCAATTTTGCTTAATACAAGCGTTTTTACAACATAGATATTTAATGGTGTCGATATGTGTGAAACTTCGGGTAGCTAAATACCTGATCAAGTTAGCTCTGAGGGCAAATGCTTTTTTTAAATTTGCAATATGTTTTCTCCACAGGTACTTTTTTTTTCAAATATGACTCCTAGAATTTTTAATTCGCTCACGCAGGTTATAGTAGAATTATTTATATTAAGATTAGCTGGATTACACTTATGTTTTCTACATATGTGCATAATGGACGATTTTTCTGACGAAATTTTAGCTCCCGATGTTTCGGACCAGTTTTGAATATCAATAAATACTTCTTGCAACATGTTGTTAATCTTTGTGATGTCGTTGTTTTTTGCCAGTATGTAAAGGTCATCAGCGTATAGGCAGTGATCGATAAACTTATGTTTTATTATGTTACTAATTTGATTGAAAGCTATTTGGAATAGAACGACGGACAGAGGAGAACCTTGCGGTATTCCATTATCTAGTGGATATATGTTTGACGTTTCATTGTTTATTCTTACTTTTATTGTTCGGCCAGTTAAAAAAGATTTAACGTAGTTAAAGATTTTGGGTCCAACACCCCAGTTCCTTAAAGTATTTAATATAACGTGGACTCCAATACGGTCAAACGCTTTTTCGAAATCAATACCCAAAATAGATGTGTGATTTCTGGATGAGAGGGTTTTTGAAACATAGTGGTCTATGTGTAGTAAGGCATCTGTGCAGCTGCATTTTGATTTGTATGCAGTTTGGTTGCTAGCAATTAACTTTTTTGTTTCAATTAGCCATGCTAAACGATTTGCAATCATCCTTTCCATAAGTTTGGTTAGGCATGATAGTAATGAAATAGGGCGATATGCGGTGAAGAGTGTTAAATCCTTATTGGGTTTAGGTATGGCAGAGATTATTGCTGTTTTCCAAGAGTGGGGAATAATTGCAGTGTCGAAAACATTGTTGTATAGTTTGAGGAGAGTTTCTTTACTATGGGTTGTAAGATATTTTATCATGTTATAACATATTCTATCTAAGCCGGGTGTTGTTCCTTTGACCTTTTTTGTGGCTATAAGTAACTCGCACATTGTTAGTTTACCTTCTATTTTTTCGGTGTAGGCGTTGCCGACTTGGATACTTAAGAAAGATAGTGCAGCTCTTTTGGCTGTATTAAAATTTTGCGTGTAATTGCGGTCCATCGAATTTTCTGACTATTTCGTTCCGAAATAGTTTGCTATTTTTTTAGATTCTGTGATGAGTCCGTTATCAGTACGTATTACTGTTACTGGTGTTGTCTTATTATTTGAACTTTTAACTATTTTATTTCTAGTTGTTTAGAGCAGTTTTAGAGATGCTTTATTATTCAGACAGGGGTTATTTATTTATTTAATATATTTAAAAAAATTTTTTTTAGCGGATCTTAGATTTTTGCTTGCTTCTCTCACTAATGAAGATAAATGGAAGTTATAATAGAAACCTTTACCTTCTCCTGTAAAGTTACAATTATTTGAGTTAGGGCCTTTCTACTTGAGATCAACGATATGTATGTACAGTCGTATGTATTGTCGGGTGGTTACTGGTTTGCCGCACATATATTATTCTTTATTGCCTATTCGATATTCGAATATTTTTTTTAGAGGTATAGAACTTCGAATTGAAATAAAACACAAGAAAATCGTTTTAATGTCCATCAATTTGGCTTTATTGGAAGGATAATTTTATGCCATTAACGTTTAAATATGATTTCGGGCATGTGGCCGCCGCGGCTGGCTCGAATAAAGCCAATTCTACAGGTCCAATTTTCAACCACTTTTTCGAGCATATGGGGCCGTATGTTGGCAATAACGCCACGAATGTTGGCTTCCAAGTCCTCTAACGTTTCTGGTTTGTTGGCGTAGACGAGCGACTTCAGCGGATGCGTATTATCACATAGAGTAAACGTAGTGCGAAAACGATCCATGGTTAACCGAATTAATTGCTCTGTCGACCATAAAATGGACGGAGCTTGCGGTAAACTTCGCGAACTGAACCATTATTTTCGAAATAAATTTGCACGATTTGCAAGCGTTGTTCTTTTGTCAACCTGTTCATGATGAAATGGCAAACCAAACTAAATATTAATCACTTGACAGCTGACAAAATGGCCGCCAGTTAAAAAAGTGATGCCAACTTAAAGTTCTATACCTCAATAAAAAACACCCTTTATTTAAGTTGCACTTCAATAGTTACATATTTGTTACATGTACATACATATATTATAAACATTTATAAATTTATAAATTTTTAACAATTCTCTCAAGTAGATGGTAATATTTGTATTTTGGGCGATTTTAATTTAAAAAATATTCTTTGGTCAAAAGTTTCTGACAGTGCTTTTCTAATGCTCAGTAATGTAAATCATAGTCATGAAATTAACTTAATTGATAGTATATTGGCGCTTAACTTGTGTCAAGTAAATAATTGTGCTAATAGATTAAATCGTTTTTTGGACCTTATATTTGTACCTGATTTTCTTAAATATGAGCTCTTCAGTCCTCTAATGTGGATTTCTCCGCCTAATGTTCATCACAAAGCTTTGGTATTAGAAATATCTAATTTAACGTTTTCCAACAATTCTATACGCTCCACGGTTAATGACTTTAACTTTAATGCTTGTAATTTTAATGTGCTAAACGCTATGTTTGACTCCATTAATTGGATAAATCTTTTTGCTGTATTAAAAACCCATGAGTGCTATGAACTTTTTATAAAAAATGTCTTAAAAATTTGTTCAGATAATATTATAACCAAATGCAATAAACCATATAAGCTACCTTGGTACACCAATGGCTTAAAAAAGCTAAAAAAAACTTGCGTAACAAATTCCATAAAAAGTTTTTGGAAATGGGTGATTCTGAATCTCAAGCTAAATTTGTTCATTACAGCAGAGAATTCAACTTTTTAAATAAATTTCTGTATAAGCAGTTTCTCTTGTCGAAATAACAAGAAATTATACGTAACTCCAAAGCGTTTTGGACTTTTGTCAAATCTAAAATCGTCAGACATTCCATCTATAGTCAGCCTAGATGGCAAAATCTCTAATTCTTGTGAGGAGGCGGTAAATATGTTTGCATTATTTTTTAGTTCAAACTTTGAACCGATCAATTATAAGGTTTCTACTTCGGGAGGATTTAGCAAATTAAATATTTGCTGCCTAGTTTTGTCTGAGACTGATGTATCTGACGCTATTACTCAGGTAAAGAATTCATTAAAATCTGATTGTGATGGTCTCTCTACTTATCTGATAAAGAAATCGGGTACCTCCTTAATACCAGCTCTAACGTTTATTTTTAATTTGTCTCTGAAAGAAGGGGAATTTATAAGTAGGTGGAAGTCTGCCATAGTCACTCCAGTTTTTAAAGATGTCATCAGAAATGATGTAAAATGTTACAGGCCTATCTCTAAGCTTTCCTGCGTTTCTAAAATTTTTGAGCATATTGTGCATAAAAAGTTATTTTTCCAAATTAAACCTTGGATTTCTCCGTATCAGCACGGCTTTTATTCCGGCCGATCAACTGTTACTAATCTGACCCTTTTCAGTGAATATTGTCTAGATGCTCTCGAGCATGGTAGCCAGGTAGAAGTTATTTACACTGACTTTTCCAAAGCGTTTGATAAAATATCTCATTCCATTCTGTTGTCAAAATTGAGTTTAATGGGATTCCATTCCAATTTTTTGTTATGGCTTAAGTCATACTTATCTAATAGAGTTTGCTCAGTATATATTGAAGGTTTTCAATCCACGCCCTATTGTCAAACGTCTGGAGTGCCCCAAGGTAGCATTCTTGGCCCGTTATTATTTAATTTATATATATAATGATATTGGTGGCTGCTTTATTAAATCAAAATATCTGTTATATGCCGATGATTTAAAATTTTTCATGAAATGTGATGGATTGAGGGATATTCGTACTATGCAAAATGAGCTTAATAATTTAAGCAATTGGTGCCAACTTAATTACTTGCATCTAAATATAAATAAATGTTTACATGTTTCATTTCATAGATCCATGAATCCCATTGTACTGATATTTAATATTATTGGCATTAATTTGAAAACTTCGAATTCTAAAATTGATTTAGGTGTTGAGTATATACATACTTCCTAAAGCGTATAAAATGCTTGGTTTTCTGAAGAGCAACTGCTCTGAGTATGTTAATCCGTACACGCATAAATACATTTTTATACGTCCTTTGTTAGATCAAAGTTGGAATATGCTGCTGTTATATGGAATCCTCATGTCTCAAATTTTATCTCTCGTATCAAGAGACTTCAACGCATCTTTCTTAAATTTGTTACACGCTCATTACCATATTTAATTTCTGTTCCTTATGAATCTAAGTGCCTTTTTATTGGCCTACGCACTCTAGAAGGACGTAGAAAACTCCAATCCGCCCTTCTGGTTTACGATATTATCAATGGTTACATTGACCGTCATGACTTGCTTCATGCTGTACCATTTTTTATACCTCCTAGAAATTTCAGATTAACTAACCTGTTTGATGTTTCTTTTCATCGAACTAATTATGCTTGTAATGGCACACTAACACGTGCTTTCGCGTTTCTCAATGAAATTAACTTTAAATTTCAAAGAGAATCAAAGTCTTATATAGAGTTCAGCACTGCGAAAAATGATTTTAAACTTGTTCTTCTAAGTGTAATAAAATAATCTTTAATTTCATAACTTTGTTTATACATTCATTAAGAAATTAATTAGCCTTCTTTATTTTTTGTTGATCTTTTACTATTTATATAAGTTATTTATTCTTAGTTATTAAAAATGTTACCTTTATATCGTTGTCTGAAAGGACCGTCCATAGACTGAAATAAAAAAATAAATAAAATAAATAAAAAGTTTCCCTATTTCTCGCCGCACTCAAGAGTTTTGTCGCATCGGTAAAGTTTGTCCATTCTTCTATATTTCTATATTTCAATTTGTGTTCTTAGGATTGTTTGCAAAAGTTTGTATTTATCAGTTCTCATAATATGTCCCAGGTAAGCAGTTTTTCGTTTTTTGATGGTGGATATAAGTATTCTTTCTTGGTTCATTCTTCTCAGTACTTCAGTGTTTGTGACATAAAACTGACCATATATAACATTTTATAAACCGTACTTTTGTCTTCATGTTTATATCGTGATTGGTTAAAACTTTCTTATACTTAAAAAAGGCGTCTCTTGCCATTTCAATCCGACATCTAATTTCTTTCGATGAATCCCACTGATCATTAATCAGAACACCAAGGTATTTAAAGTTCTGTACTCTCTCGACATAAGTTTTTTATTTTTAATGTTGCTTCATCATTGTCGTCGATTAAAAGAATTAAATGCGATCCTGAGTTGCATAAATAAAAAACGTATTTTTATTTACTCACGGGTTTGATCAGAATTTATTCTCTAAAATGTAATGACACAATTAATTTTCCTAATAAATTACAATTTTTATATAAGTAGTAGATAATACATACTTGTTGTTAGACGACCTCACTAAATGACGACAAAAACTATTCTGTCCTTTATATGACCATCATTTGCATTAATTTAAAAGATGGCGATCAAATACCTTTTGGCGCTTAAGAAATTTTACATGTTGCTTGCACTGACAGACTGACATTAAGAGTTACAGAGATGTATATTCAAGTAAGATTACATTTTATTTTAATTTTATTCTGTGTTATCGACATCCTCACCCCCGTGAATGGACCTCATTTTGTCCATATCACCACAACTCTCAACGTCTAATAAGGCTAGCTTAGACACGGGACGTTGCAGTAAACCATCTGCGGTATTTACTTCAGCCGATCTCGCTATTCCATCTTTGCCAACAAAAAGCTTATGAATGCGCCCCCGTTTCCATTTTGATCTAGCCTGATCCGATTCGCAAATCAATACCAGTGCCCCGGTGGTTATAGGATTAGTGGGGCGACACCATTTGGTTCGTCGCGTCAATTCGGGAAGGTATTCTAGTATCCATCGTTTCCAGAGACAGTTTTTCAAATTTTGTAAAATTCTCCATTGTTTTCGTAGAGAGCACAACTTAGGGTTAAATGGAGCTGGTGTTTGAGTAGAATTAGGAACTCCTAATAAGAAATGATTTGGCGTCAACGGCTCTGGCTCATCAGGATACACAGGAAGGTGGGTGAGAGGCCTCGAGTTCACGATATTTTCACACTCAATGAGTAGACTGTTTAAAGTTTCCAGGCGTGGTACTTGCTCTGACAATGCCGCATATAATGCCTTCTTTACAGATTGGACCAGGCGTTCCCACGAACCGCCAGCACTGGGATCGGATGGAGTGTTAAATTTCCATCTGATACCGAGTGGCTTCAACCCGTGTTCTAGCTCTCCAAAATCGATAAAATTATTCTCATCACCAAGCTCCTTTCGAATCCCCACGAAATTTGTTCCGTTATCGCTTCTAATTTGCACTGGTATACCGCGGCGATTTACAAAGTTCCTTATACAAAGAAGACACGAGTCACTTGAGAGGTCAGTAGCAAGTTCTAAGTGAACAGCTCGTGTAGTTAAACACGTGAACAACGCAACCCATCGTTTCTCACGGCTTCGTCGGATAGCCACTACTACGGGACCAAAATAGTCCAGCCCGGTATACGAAAATGGGCGAATGAAGGCACGTAGACGATCTTGGGGTAGAGGTCCCATTATCGGTTGAGAGGGTTTACACCTTTTAACTTTACAGCTAGGGCAACTCGCCTTTACAGTTTTCAGAACGACTCTTATAGACGGAATCCAGTATTTACATCGTATCTCGCAAATCACAATGTTATCATTGATATGTCTTTGACGCTCATGGTACCACTGAACCAAAAGATGTGTAACTCCCTCGTTTTTTGGCAGAATATATGGTCTCTTTGCTGACAGTGGGAGGTGCGGCGCGTTGTCAATCCTACCCCCACATCTAATGTTTCCAAACTCGTCAACATATGGATTTAATGAAATTAAAGCACTACCTGCGCTAATGGCTTGGCCCTTGCCTAGGGCGTGATATTCTTCAGCGAATGCTATTCTTTGTATGGACTTTATTACGAAACGTTCAGCATGTTCTTCTTCTTCTATCGACAAATCACCATTTAAAGGTGGCTGTCGTTTACAAATTAGCTTTAAATTGTTAACATATCGAAACGCCCAACCTATATGTCTTATTAATCGCAAGTATTTAGAAAAACGTTTTGTATCAAAAAGTGTGTGGCTTACTATACGAGTAGAGAACACGAAACGATCGTTTCGAATCTCTTCATCACACCTATTATTTTCTAGTGAGCCACGACCTGTAGGCCATGCTTCAGATTTCTGACGCAAAAATTCTGGACCATTTTTCCAACGACTGTTTGAGTTATACATTGGCCCAGGACGAGTAGCCTCATCGGCGGGATTCATTTTGCCAGGCAACCAGTGCCACTGGGTTTCAGCTGAAGACTCTAAGATTTCCGCCACTCTGTTGGCAACGAACTGTTTATAGCGGCGATGGTGCGATGTTAACCATTTTACCACGGTACTCGAATCTGTCCAAAAGCAAATGTCGATGGGTTGCACTTCATGATAGGCAATGATAGAATTCTTTAGTCTCACAGCCATTATGGCTGCTTGTAGCTCCAGACGAGGAACTGACATATATTTGGTGGGTGCGCAATTCGTCTTACCAGCTATAAAGGATACATTTCTCTCACTGTCTGAGTCATACCGCCAGTATGCCACAGCCGCCATTGCCATTTCACTAGCATCACAAAATATGTGCAAAGATTTCCTTTGGTTAGATAAATTAAGGAAATAACATCTCGGAATACGAAAGTTCCTTACCTTTCTCAAACCGCTAACCCAAGAATTCCAACGATCGCACAAAGCCTCCGGTATCTCGTCCTCCCATTTCAATCCAATCTTCCATAATAGCTGCATAAAAATTTTTCCTGAGATTGTGAAGTCACCCAAAAATCCAAATGGGTCGAAAACGGACATGATTAAACCCAATACTTCTCTTTTTGTAGGTGTTCTTTTATTTTCCAAAATATCTGCGGAAGCCCCTTTAAATTTTATGTCGAAAATAAATTCGTCTCTCTCAGCTGACCAGAACATTCCCAAGATTTTCTCAATGTTACCAGACGTCAGATTTACATTTGTTACTGTAGAGTTGCCAAAGCGCTGATTTATTTCCTCTGAATTGGATATGATTTTATGCATCTTGAATCCGGCTAATTTATGTATTTTAATCACATCCTCAACCACAGTTAAGGCCTCTTCCACGGAATCAAAGCAATCTGCATAATCATCTACATAATGATGTTTAATTATGGCCTTGGCAGCTCTATGATTAGAATTTACAAATTTCTCGGCATTTATATTTTTAATATATTGAGCTATTGTAGGTGAACAGGTGGCTCCAAAGACGGCTCTTGTCATGACATATTGTCCGACTGGCTGGCAAGTCTCTTCTCTGTATAAAAAACGTTGCGAATCTTGGTCTTCTCTACGAATTGCCACTTGCAAGAACATTTCCTGGATATCACCGCAGACCGCAATGGGGCGTTCACGAAACTTAAATAGAACGGCGATTAACGGCTGATTCAAGTCGGGCCCTGGCAGTAGAAAGTCATTTAACGAAATTCCCTTTACTTTGGCTGCGGCGTCGAACACCAAACGTAAACTATCTTTGTTTGGGTTAAAAACCGCAAAATGGGGCAAAAAGAATGTGTTAGGGGAATATTTTTCTTCGTCACGGCTAAGCCGTCTTGCATAGCCTTCCATTAGTAGATGCTGCATCTTAGCCCTATACTCGATTTCGAATTTCGGATTCACAAGAAATTTGTTCTCCACCAAGTGTAATCGTCTTAATGCCTGAGCGTAACTATCGGGAAAGGTGCGCGTCTCAGTTTTCCAAAGTAATCCACATTCATAACGACCATCAACCAATTTAGACGTTGCCCTTAAAATATACATTGCTCTCTCTTCATTTTTTGATATTACGGGTTTTGCATCGAGTTTTACCAAGCATGAC
The DNA here is from genome assembly GCA_936439885.1 of Nowickia ferox. NCBI lineage: Eukaryota > Metazoa > Arthropoda > Insecta > Diptera > Tachinidae > Nowickia > Nowickia ferox. Next base: position 33,562,509 of record OW387027.1, on the reverse strand, counting down.
TCGACCTCAAAATATTCTATGATCCTCTGTTCCATAGATATGTCTGATTCTTGCCGTTTGGCATGAAATGCGCTTCTTACCATATATTCCTTTTCACCACCGGTCGGACCATACACCACCCATCCTAGTCTTGTCTTCACCCCTATGGGACCATTTCCATCGACACAAATGGGAGTTTCCACCGGAACTGTCAAAAACGCATGCATTAAACTTATAATCATTTGAGGTCGAATTTTGTAATAATCTGCAACCGGCAACTCGGCTAATTTACTCTGTTTACTGATGTCGCTTAGCGAAAACGATTGGGTGGGTAACTCTAAATTCTTTGCCAAGTAGATATCAGAAATCTTGTATATCTGATTTTCTTCTTGGGAACCGCTGATGGACACATCTACCATTTCTGTTTGTTTACTACTACAATGTCCATTTAGCCATTGCAATTTTAATTTTTCTTGTTTGCCTTGCAAACCAATTTTCTTACCAACATCCCATTCTAACATCGTAGCATCAGCGCCATCATCTATAAATGCATAGATCGAACAATACCCTTTGGGTCCATATACTTTCACTGGTATGATTTGGAATAAGATTTCACTAATTTCAGTACCTGCGTGTAAATTTACGACTGTTTTGGGATTTTCTTCTTCCACAACTGTGGCAACATTGCTATTTTGATTGCAGTTTTGCTCATCGCTCGAATGTAATAGAGGATTGTGTTTTTTTTGACAATTATTTACGCCACAATGCTGTTTTTTAAAACATTTACCGACTTGATGGTGTCCCTTTAAACATGAAAAACATAGACGAAGTTCACGAGCCTTTTTCCAACGATCATTTACAGAAGCAGCCTCAAAAACTGGGCAGTCCGAAAGTGATTTACAATCTTCTAAACAGACAATGCACTGTTTTGCGACGCTCGTTGTTAACGCAACTTTAGTTTTAGATGGTAGTTTTTTCGCATTACTGTCGGCTGTTGATGAAGCTGGCAAGACGTCTGATACCATATTTGCTATTTTTCTAACACCATCGAGCCATTCACAAAAGTCTTTTAGATTTACGGGTCGACCGATCGCGAAACATTTCTCTGCCCACTGCATTTGTTTTGTTGGTGGTAGCTTTTCAATCAATTCACTGAGCAACGTTGGGTTATTCAAGTGATGTTCGCCATTTGCTGTTTGCAGAAAGCGTACCATGTTACCTACTTTTGTGGCAAATTTAACCAATAAATCGAGTTTTCCTTCGGGCACATATGGGAGCATTTTAATTTGATCAATCTGGCTTCTTATCAGTTGTTCAGGGCGACCGTAAGTTTCGGCTAATACGTCTATTATGACATTAACATTTCTTGAACTTGACAAAAGGGATTCCACTGTTTCTCTTGCCGGCCCGTGTAGAGCTTCGCGAATGCGTATAATATTTTGTAGGGGACTATAATCAAATTCAGTTGTTGTTTGCCTGAAATCTTCTATAAAGGCAGGCCACTCTTCCGGCCGGCCATTGAATTTCGGGAGCGGATATAACTTTTTGGCTTTTGCGGTCGCGGGCACTTGGCTAAGGGAAGAATAATTAGTAAGGAACTCACCATTATTTTGTATTAATTCCACTGTTGGGGCTGCACCGCTTGGCTCCACTTCTCTGACATTCGTCTGTTCACTCACTGCCATTCGGTCGGATATCATTTTGATTTCTTGTTGTAACGATGCAACGCTAGTACTAGTCTGGTCTTGTTGTGAAGCAATTAAATTGTTTAAATTCGTATTAACGGAGTTTATTTGCTTCATCATCTCTCTTTTCATATCAGCCAAAACACGTAAAACGTCAGTGGGGGGTGTATGTTGCTGGGATGCCCTATTTAATGGTGCTGCTGTAGTTTGTTGACTAGATGTCGACGCAAGCATTGCAGGGGAATTTTGTCCTACAGAAGGATCCATATCAAAACGCTTTGGTGGTACACCTTTATTAGATCTTTCACTTGTTCTTGCAGGCTCCTCTGCCATAACGTAATATTACATACAAGAAGACAATAAATAACACTGAAGACGAGGACCAAGAGTTAGCTTAGATCATATACCAAAAATTTTCGCAATTGTACGTCAACAAAGAATAAAGATGTCGTCGATTAAAAGAATTAAATGCGATCCTGAGTTGCATAAATAAAAAACGTATTTTTATTTACTCACGGGTTTGATCAGAATTTATTCTCTAAAATGTAATGACACAATTAATTTTCCTAATAAATTACAATTTTTATATAAGTAGTAGATAATACATACTTGTTGTTAGACGACCTCACTAAATGACGACAAAAACTATTCTGTCCTTTATATGACCATCATTTGCATTAATTTAAAAGATGGCGATCAAATACCTTTTGGCGCTTAAGAAATTTTACATGTTGCTTGCACTGACAGACTGACATTAAGAGTTACAGAGATGTATATTCAAGTAAGATTACATTTTATTTTAATTTTATTCTGTGTTATCGACATCCTCACCCCCGTGAATGGACCTCATTTTGTCCATATCACCACAACTCTCAACGTCTAATAAGGCTAGCTTAGACACGGGACGTTGCAGTAAACCATCTGCGGTATTTACTTCAGCCGATCTCGCTATTCCATCTTTGCCAACAAAAAGCTTATGAATGCGCCCCCGTTTCCATTTTGATCTAGCCTGATCCGATTCGCAAATCAATACCAGTGCCCCGGTGGTTATAGGATTAGTGGGGCGACACCATTTGGTTCGTCGCGTCAATTCGGGAAGGTATTCTAGTATCCATCGTTTCCAGAGACAGTTTTTCAAATTTTGTAAAATTCTCCATTGTTTTCGTAGAGAGCACAACTTAGGGTTAAATGGAGCTGGTGTTTGAGTAGAATTAGGAACTCCTAATAAGAAATGATTTGGCGTCAACGGCTCTGGCTCATCAGGATACACAGGAAGGTGGGTGAGAGGCCTCGAGTTCACGATATTTTCACACTCAATGAGTAGACTGTTTAAAGTTTCCAGGCGTGGTACTTGCTCTGACAATGCCGCATATAATGCCTTCTTTACAGATTGGACCAGGCGTTCCCACGAACCGCCAGCACTGGGATCGGATGGAGTGTTAAATTTCCATCTGATACCGAGTGGCTTCAACCCGTGTTCTAGCTCTCCAAAATCGATAAAATTATTCTCATCACCAAGCTCCTTTCGAATCCCCACGAAATTTGTTCCGTTATCGCTTCTAATTTGCACTGGTATACCGCGGCGATTTACAAAGTTCCTTATACAAAGAAGACACGAGTCACTTGAGAGGTCAGTAGCAAGTTCTAAGTGAACAGCTCGTGTAGTTAAACACGTGAACAACGCAACCCATCGTTTCTCACGGCTTCGTCGGATAGCCACTACTACGGGACCAAAATAGTCCAGCCCGGTATACGAAAATGGGCGAATGAAGGCACGTAGACGATCTTGGGGTAGAGGTCCCATTATCGGTTGAGAGGGTTTACACCTTTTAACTTTACAGCTAGGGCAACTCGCCTTTACAGTTTTCAGAACGACTCTTATAGACGGAATCCAGTATTTACATCGTATCTCGCAAATCACAATGTTATCATTGATATGTCTTTGACGCTCATGGTACCACTGAACCAAAAGATGTGTAACTCCCTCGTTTTTTGGCAGAATATATGGTCTCTTTGCTGACAGTGGGAGGTGCGGCGCGTTGTCAATCCTACCCCCACATCTAATGTTTCCAAACTCGTCAACATATGGATTTAATGAAATTAAAGCACTACCTGCGCTAATGGCTTGGCCCTTGCCTAGGGCGTGATATTCTTCAGCGAATGCTATTCTTTGTATGGACTTTATTACGAAACGTTCAGCATGTTCTTCTTCTTCTATCGACAAATCACCATTTAAAGGTGGCTGTCGTTTACAAATTAGCTTTAAATTGTTAACATATCGAAACGCCCAACCTATATGTCTTATTAATCGCAAGTATTTAGAAAAACGTTTTGTATCAAAAAGTGTGTGGCTTACTATACGAGTAGAGAACACGAAACGATCGTTTCGAATCTCTTCATCACACCTATTATTTTCTAGTGAGCCACGACCTGTAGGCCATGCTTCAGATTTCTGACGCAAAAATTCTGGACCATTTTTCCAACGACTGTTTGAGTTATACATTGGCCCAGGACGAGTAGCCTCATCGGCGGGATTCATTTTGCCAGGCAACCAGTGCCACTGGGTTTCAGCTGAAGACTCTAAGATTTCCGCCACTCTGTTGGCAACGAACTGTTTATAGCGGCGATGGTGCGATGTTAACCATTTTACCACGGTACTCGAATCTGTCCAAAAGCAAATGTCGATGGGTTGCACTTCATGATAGGCAATGATAGAATTCTTTAGTCTCACAGCCATTATGGCTGCTTGTAGCTCCAGACGAGGAACTGACATATATTTGGTGGGTGCGCAATTCGTCTTACCAGCTATAAAGGATACATTTCTCTCACTGTCTGAGTCATACCGCCAGTATGCCACAGCCGCCATTGCCATTTCACTAGCATCACAAAATATGTGCAAAGATTTCCTTTGGTTAGATAAATTAAGGAAATAACATCTCGGAATACGAAAGTTCCTTACCTTTCTCAAACCGCTAACCCAAGAATTCCAACGATCGCACAAAGCCTCCGGTATCTCGTCCTCCCATTTCAATCCAATCTTCCATAATAGCTGCATAAAAATTTTTCCTGAGATTGTGAAGTCACCCAAAAATCCAAATGGGTCGAAAACGGACATGATTAAACTCAATACTTCTCTTTTTGTAGGTGTTCTTTTATTTTCCAAAATATCTGCGGAAGCCCCTTTAAATTTTATGTCGAAAATAAATTCGTCTCTCTCAGCTGACCAGAACATTCCCAAGATTTTCTCAATGTTACCAGACGTCAGATTTACATTTGTTACTGTAGAGTTGCCAAAGCGCTGATTTATTTCCTCTGAATTGGATATGATTTTATGCATCTTGAATCCGGCTAATTTATGTATTTTAATCACATCCTCAACCACAGTTAAGGCCTCTTCCACGGAATCAAAGCAATCTGCATAATCATCTACATAATGATGTTTAATTATGGCCTTGGCAGCTCTATGATTAGAATTTACAAATTTCTCGGCATTTATATTTTTAATATATTGAGCTATTGTAGGTGAACAGGTGGCTCCAAAGACGGCTCTTGTCATGACATATTGTCCGACTGGCTGGCAAGTCTCTTCTCTGTATAAAAAACGTTGCGAATCTTGGTCTTCTCTACGAATTGCCACTTGCAAGAACATTTCCTGGATATCACCGCAGACCGCAATGGGGCGTTCACGAAACTTAAATAGAACGGCGATTAACGGCTGATTCAAGTCGGGCCCTGGCAGTAGAAAGTCATTTAACGAAATTCCCTTTACTTTGGCTGCGGCGTCGAACACCAAACGTAAACTATCTTTTTTTGGGTTAAAAACCGCAAAATGGGGCAAAAAGAATGTGTTAGGGGAATATTTTTCTTCGTCACGGCTAAGCCGTCTTGCATAGCCTTCCATTAGTAGATGCTGCATCTTAGCCCTATACTCGATTTCGAATTTCGGATTCACAAGAAATTTGTTCTCCACCAAGTGTAATCGTCTTAATGCCTGAGCGTAACTATCGGGAAAGGTGCGCGTCTCAGTTTTCCAAAGTAATCCACATTCATAACGACCATCAACCAATTTAGACGTTGCCCTTAAAATATACATTGCTCTCTCTTCATTTTTTGATATTACGGGTTTTGCATCGAGTTTTACCAAGCATGACTCGACCTCAAAATATTCTATGATCCTCTGTTCCATAGATATGTCTGATTCTTGCCGTTTGGCATGAAATGCGCTTCTTACCATATATTCCTTTTCACCACCGGTCGGACCATACACCACCCATCCTAGTCTTGTCTTCACCCCTATGGGACCATTTCCATCGACACAAATGGGAGTTTCCACCGGAACTGTCAAAAACGCATGCATTAAACTTATAATCATTTGAGGTCGAATTTTGTAATAATCTGCAACCGGCAACTCGGCTAATTTACTCTGTTTACTGATGTCGCTTAGCGAAAACGATTGGGTGGGTAACTCTAAATTCTTTACCAAGTAGATATCAGAAATCTTGTATATCTGATTTTCTTCTTGGGAACCGCTGATGGACACATCTACCATTTCTGTTTGTTTACTACTACAATGTCCATTTAGCCATTGCAATTTTAATTTTTCTTGTTTGCCTTGCAAACCAATTTTCTTACCAACATCCCATTCTAACATCGTAGCATCAGCGCCATCATCTATAAATGCATAGATCGAACAATACCCTTTGGGTCCATATACTTTCACTGGTATGATTTGGAATAAGATTTCACTCCTTTCAGTACCTGCGTGTAAATTTACGACTGTTTTGGGATTTTCTTCTTCCACAACTGTGGCAACATTGCTATTTTGATTGCAGTTTTGCTCATCGCTCGAATGTAATAGAGGATTGTGTTTTTTTTGACAATTATTTACGCCACAATGCTGTTTTTTAAAACATTTACCGACTTGATGGTGTCCCTTTAAACATGAAAAACATAGACGAAGTTCACGAGCCTTTTTCCAACGATCATTTACAGAAGCAGCCTCAAAAACTGGGCAGTCCGAAAGTGATTTACAATCTTCTAAACAGACAATGCACTGTTTTGCGACGCTCGTTGTTAACGCAACTTTAGTTTTAGATGGTAGTTTTTTCGCATTACTGTCGGCTGTTGATGAAGCTGGCAAGACGTCTGATACCATATTTGCTATTTTTCTAACACCATCGAGCCATTCACAAAAGTCTTTTAGATTTACGGGTCGACCGATCGCGAAACATTTCTCTGCCCACTGCATTTGTTTTGTTGGTGGTAGCTTTTCAATCAATTCACTGAGCAACGTTGGGTTATTCAAGTGATGTTCGCCATTTGCTGTTTGCAGAAAGCGTACCATGTTACCTACTTTTGTGGCAAATTTAACCAATAAATCGAGTTTTCCTTCGGGCACATATGGGAGCATTTTAATTTGATCAATCTGGCTTCTTATCAGTTGTTCAGGGCGACCGTAAGTTTCGGCTAATACGTCTATTATGACATTAACATTTCTTGAACTTGACAAAAGGGATTCCACTGTTTCTCTTGCCGGCCCGTGTAGAGCTTCGCGAATGCGTATAATATTTTGTAGGGGACTATAATCAAATTCAGTTGTTGTTTGCCTGAAATCTTCTATAAAGGCAGGCCACTCTTCCGGCCGGCCATTGAATTTCGGGAGCGGATATAACTTTTTGGCTTTTGCGGTCGCGGGCACTTGGCTAAGGGAAGAATAATTAGTAAGGAACTCACCATTATTTTGTATTAATTCCACTGTTGGGGCTGCACCGCTTGGCTCCACTTCTCTGACATTCGTCTGTTCACTCACTGCCATTCGGTCGGATATCATTTTGATTTCTTGTTGTAACGATGCAATGCTAGTACTAGTCTGGTCTTGTTGTGAAGCAATTAAATTGTTTAAATTCGTATTAACGGAGTTTATTTGCTTCATCATCTCTCTTTTCATATCAGCCAAAACACGTAAAACGTCAGTGGGGGGTGTATGTTGCTGGGATGCCCTATTTAATGGTGCTGCTGTAGTTTGTTGACTAGATGTCGACGCAAGCATTGCAGGGGAATTTTGTCCTACAGAAGGATCCATATCAAAACGCTTTGGTGGTACACCTTTATTAGATCTTTCACTTGTTCTTGCAGGCTCCTCTGCCATAACGTAATATTACATACAAGAAGACAATAAATAACACTGAAGACGAGGACCAAGAGTTAGCTTAGATCATATACCAAAAATTTTCGCAATTGTACGTCAACAAAGAATAAAGATGTCGTCGATTAAAAGAATTAAATGCGATCCTGAGTTGCATAAATAAAAAACGTATTTTTATTTACTCACGGGTTTGATCAGAATTTATTCTCTAAAATGTAATGACACAATTAATTTTCCTAATAAATTACAATTTTTATATAAGTAGTAGATAATACATACTTGTTGTTAGACGACCTCACTAAATGACGACAAAAACTATTCTGTCCTTTATATGACCATCATTTGCATTAATTTAAAAGATGGCGATCAAATACCTTTTGGCGCTTAAGAAATTTTACATGTTGCTTGCACTGACAGACTGACATTAAGAGTTACAGAGATGTATATTCAAGTAAGATTACATTTTATTTTAATTTTATTCTGTGTTATCGACATCCTCACCCCCGTGAATGGACCTCATTTTGTCCATATCACCACAACTCTCAACGTCTAATAAGGCTAGCTTAGACACGGGACGTTGCAGTAAACCATCTGCGGTATTTACTTCAGCCGATCTCGCTATTCCATCTTTGCCAACAAAAAGCTTATGAATGCGCCCCCGTTTCCATTTTGATCTAGCCTGATCCGATTCGCAAATCAATACCAGTGCCCCGGTGGTTATAGGATTAGTGGGGCGACACCATTTGGTTCGTCGCGTCAATTCGGGAAGGTATTCTAGTATCCATCGTTTCCAGAGACAGTTTTTCAAATTTTGTAAAATTCTCCATTGTTTTCGTAGAGAGCACAACTTAGGGTTAAATGGAGCTGGTGTTTGAGTAGAATTAGGAACTCCTAATAAGAAATGATTTGGCGTCAACGGCTCTGGCTCATCAGGATACACAGGAAGGTGGGTGAGAGGCCTCGAGTTCACGATATTTTCACACTCAATGAGTAGACTGTTTAAAGTTTCCAGGCGTGGTACTTGCTCTGACAATGCCGCATATAATGCCTTCTTTACAGATTGGACCAGGCGTTCCCACGAACCGCCAGCACTGGGATCGGATGGAGTGTTAAATTTCCATCTGATACCGAGTGGCTTCAACCCGTGTTCTAGCTCTCCAAAATCGATAAAATTATTCTCATCACCAAGCTCCTTTCGAATCCCCACGAAATTTGTTCCGTTATCGCTTCTAATTTGCACTGGTATACCGCGGCGATTTACAAAGTTCCTTATACAAAGAAGACACGAGTCACTTGAGAGGTCAGTAGCAAGTTCTAAGTGAACAGCTCGTGTAGTTAAACACGTGAACAACGCAACCCATCGTTTCTCACGGCTTCGTCGGATAGCCACTACTACGGGACCAAAATAGTCCAGCCCGGTATACGAAAATGGGCGAATGAAGGCACGTAGACGATCTTGGGGTAGAGGTCCCATTATCGGTTGAGAGGGTTTACACCTTTTAACTTTACAGCTAGGGCAACTCGCCTTTACAGTTTTCAGAACGACTCTTATAGACGGAATCCAGTATTTACATCGTATCTCGCAAATCACAATGTTATCATTGATATGTCTTTGACGCTCATGGTACCACTGAACCAAAAGATGTGTAACTCCCTCGTTTTTTGGCAGAATATATGGTCTCTTTGCTGACAGTGGGAGGTGCGGCGCGTTGTCAATCCTACCCCCACATCTAATGTTTCCAAACTCGTCAACATATGGATTTAATGAAATTAAAGCACTACCTGCGCTAATGGCTTGGCCCTTGCCTAGGGCGTGATATTCTTCAGCGAATGCTATTCTTTGTATGGACTTTATTACGAAACGTTCAGCATGTTCTTCTTCTTCTATCGACAAATCACCATTTAAAGGTGGCTGTCGTTTACAAATTAGCTTTAAATTGTTAACATATCGAAACGCCCAACCTATATGTCTTATTAATCGCAAGTATTTAGAAAAACGTTTTGTATCAAAAAGTGTGTGGCTTACTATACGAGTAGAGAACACGAAACGATCGTTTCGAATCTCTTCATCACACCTATTATTTTCTAGTGAGCCACGACCTGTAGGCCATGCTTCAGATTTCTGACGCAAAAATTCTGGACCATTTTTCCAACGACTGTTTGAGTTATACATTGGCCCAGGACGAGTAGCCTCATCGGCGGGATTCATTTTGCCAGGCAACCAGTGCCACTGGGTTTCAGCTGAAGACTCTAAGATTTCCGCCACTCTGTTGGCAACGAACTGTTTATAGCGGCGATGGTGCGATGTTAACCATTTTACCACGGTACTCGAATCTGTCCAAAAGCAAATGTCGATGGGTTGCACTTCATGATAGGCAATGATAGAATTCTTTAGTCTCACAGCCATTATGGCTGCTTGTAGCTCCAGACGAGGAACTGACATATATTTGGTGGGTGCGCAATTCGTCTTACCAGCTATAAAGGATACATTTCTCTCACTGTCTGAGTCATACCGCCAGTATGCCACAGCCGCCATTGCCATTTCACTAGCATCACAAAATATGTGCAAAGATTTCCTTTGGTTAGATAAATTAAGGAAATAACATCTCGGAATACGAAAGTTCCTTACCTTTCTCAAACCGCTAACCCAAGAATTCCAACGATCGCACAAAGCCTCCGGTATCTCGTCCTCCCATTTCAATCCAATCTTCCATAATAGCTGCATAAAAATTTTTCCTGAGATTGTGAAGTCACCCAAAAATCCAAATGGGTCGAAAACGGACATGATTAAACTCAATACTTCTCTTTTTGTAGGTGTTCTTTTATTTTCCAAAATATCTGCGGAAGCCCCTTTAAATTTTATGTCGAAAATAAATTCGTCTCTCTCAGCTGACCAGAACATTCCCAAGATTTTCTCAATGTTACCAGACGTCAGATTTACATTTGTTACTGTAGAGTTGCCAAAGCGCTGATTTATTTCCTCTGAATTGGATATGATTTTATGCATCTTGAATCCGGCTAATTTATGTATTTTAATCACATCCTCAACCACAGTTAAGGCCTCTTCCACGGAATCAAAGCAATCTGCATAATCATCTACATAATGATGTTTAATTATGGCCTTGGCAGCTCTATGATTAGAATTTACAAATTTCTCGGCATTTATATTTTTAATATATTGAGCTATTGTAGGTGAACAGGTGGCTCCAAAGACGGCTCTTGTCATGACATATTGTCCGACTGGCTGGCAAGTCTCTTCTCTGTATAAAAAACGTTGCGAATCTTGGTCTTCTCTACGAATTGCCACTTGCAAGAACATTTCCTGGATATCACCGCAGACCGCAATGGGGCGTTCACGAAACTTAAATAGAACGGCGATTAACGGCTGATTCAAGTCGGGCCCTGGCAGTAGAAAGTCATTTAACGAAATTCCCTTTACTTTGGCTGCGGCGTCGAACACCAAACGTAAACTATCTTTGTTTGGGTTAAAAACCGCAAAATGGGGCAAAAAGAATGTGTTAGGGGAATATTTTTCTTCGTCACGGCTAAGCCGTCTTGCATAGCCTTCCATTAGTAGATGCTGCATCTTAGCCCTATACTCGATTTCGAATTTCGGATTCACAAGAAATTTGTTCTCCACCAAGTGTAATCGTCTTAATGCCTGAGCGTAACTATCGGGAAAGGTGCGCGTCTCAGTTTTCCAAAGTAATCCACATTCATAACGACCATCAACCAATTTAGACGTTGCCCTTAAAATATACATTGCTCTCTCTTCATTTTTTGATATTACGGGTTTTGCATCGAGTTTTACCAAGCATGACTCGACCTCAAAATATTCTATGATCCTCTGTTCCATAGATATGTCTGATTCTTGCCGTTTGGCATGAAATGCGCTTCTTACCATATATTCCTTTTCACCACCGGTCGGACCATACACCACCCATCCTAGTCTTGTCTTCACCCCTATGGGACCATTTCCATCGACACAAATGGGAGTTTCCACCGGAACTGTCAAAAACGCATGCATTAAACTTATAATCATTTGAGGTCGAATTTTGTAATAATCTGCAACCGGCAACTCGGCTAATTTACTCTGTTTACTGATGTCGCTTAGCGAAAACGATTGGGTGGGTAACTCTAAATTCTTTACCAAGTAGATATCAGAAATCTTGTATATCTGATTTTCTTCTTGGGAACCGCTGATGGACACATCTACCATTTCTGTTTGTTTACTACTACAATGTCCATTTAGCCATTGCAATTTTAATTTTTCTTGTTTGCCTTGCAAACCAATTTTCTTACCAACATCCCATTCTAACATCGTAGCATCAGCGCCATCATCTATAAATGCATAGATCGAACAATACCCTTTGGGTCCATATACTTTCACTGGTATGATTTGGAATAAGATTTCACTCCTTTCAGTACCTGCGTGTAAATTTACGACTGTTTTGGGATTTTCTTCTTCCACAACTGTGGCAACATTGCTATTTTGATTGCAGTTTTGCTCATCGCTCGAATGTAATAGAGGATTTTGTTTTTTTTGACAATTATTTACGCCACAATGCTGTTTTTTAAAACATTTACCGACTTGATGGTGTCCCTTTAAACATGAAAAACATAGACGAAGTTCACGAGCCTTTTTCCAACGTTCATTTACAGAAGCAGCCTCAAAAACTGGGCAGTCCGAAAGTGATTTACAATCTTCTAAACAGACAATGCACTGTTTTGCGACGCTCGTTGTTAACGCAACTTTAGTTTTAGATGGTAGTTTTTTCGCATTACTGTCGGCTGTTGATGAAGCTGGCAAGACGTCTGATACCATATTTGCTATTTTTCTAACACCATCGAGCCATTCACAAAAGTCTTTTAGATTTACGGGTCGACCGATCGCGAAACATTTCTCTGCCCACTGCATTTGTTTTGTTGGTGGTAGCTTTTCAATCAATTCACTGAGCAACGTTGGGTTATTCAAGTGATGTTCGCCATTTGCTGTTTGCAGAAAGCGTACCATGTTACCTACTTTTGTGGCAAATTTAACCAATAAATCGAGTTTTCCTTCGGGCACATATGGGAGCATTTTAATTTGATCAATCTGGCTTCTTATCAGTTGTTCAGGGCGACCGTAAGTTTCGGCTAATACGTCTATTATGACATTAACATTTCTTGAACTTGACAAAAGGGATTCCACTGTTTCTCTTGCCGGCCCGTGTAGAGCTTCGCGAATGCGTATAATATTTTGTAGGGGACTATAATCAAATTCAGTTGTTGTTTGCCTGAAATCTTCTATAAAGGCAGGCCACTCTTCCGGCCGGCCATTGAATTTCGGGAGCGCATATAACTTTTTGGCTTTTGCGGTCGCGGGCACTTGGCTAAGGGAAGAATAATTAGTAAGGAACTCACCATTATTTTGTATTAATTCCACTGTTGGGGCTGCACCGCTTGGCTCCACTTCTCTGACATTCGTCTGTTCACTCACTGCCATTCGGTCGGATATCATTTTGATTTCTTGTTGTAACGATGCAATGCTAGTACTAGTCTGGTCTTGTTGTGAAGCAATTAAATTGTTTAAATTCGTATTAACGGAGTTTATTTGCTTCATCATCTCTCTTTTCATATCAGCCAAAACACGTAAAACGTCAGTGGGGGGTGTATGTTGCTGGGATGCCCTATTTAATGGTGCTGCTGTAGTTTGTTGACTAGATGTCGACGCAAGCATTGCAGGGGAATTTTGTCCTACAGAAGGATCCATATCAAAACGCTTTGGTGGTACACCTTTATTAGATCTTTCACTTGTTCTTGCAGGCTCCTCTGCCATAACGTAACATTACATACAAGAAGACAATAAATAACACTGAAGACGAGGACCAAGAGTTAGCTTAGATCATATACCAAAAATTTTCGCAATTGTACGTCAACAAAGAATAAAGATGTCGTCGATTAAAAGAATTAAATGCGATCCTGAGTTGCATAAATAAAAAACGTATTTTTATTTACTCACGGGTTTGATCAGAATTTATTCTCTAAAATGTAATGACACAATTAATTTTCCTAATAAATTACAATTTTTATATAAGTAGTAGATAATACATACTTGTTGTTAGACGACCTCACTAAATGACGACAAAAACTATTCTGTCCTTTATATGACCATCATTTGCATTAATTTAAAAGATGGCGATCAAATACCTTTTGGCGCTTAAGAAATTTTACATGTTGCTTGCACTGACAGACTGACATTAAGAGTTACAGAGATGTATATTCAAGTAAGATTACATTTTATTTTAATTTTATTCTGTGTTATCGACAATCATATTTATTTTTCGTAATAACAATTATATATTTTGTTTTATGGGTGTTGATTTTAAGACCATATAACTGGCTACATGAAGTGAGTTTCGTTACCATGCTCTGCAGGCCACACATACTATCAGCGAATACAGTATTATCATCTGCATATCTGATGTTTTTGACATAATATTTTAATTCCTTTTTTGACCGTTTTGAGCGATTCTTGGAAAATTCTCTCTGAGTATATATTAAACAGTAGGGGAGATAAAATACATCCTTGCCTTACACCTCTTGATATGGTATTTCATCTGTTAACTCTGCGTCGACTTCAATTTGTGCAGTTTGGTGCCAATACAGACTTCAAATGCACCTAATCAGCCCTATCGTGAACAGCTTTTCTCTCAAAATATTTTCCCTTTTCCCCAAATTGTAATCGTGAATAATTTTTCCCCAGAAATATGTTCCCTTTTTTGATTCCCCTTATCGTGAATAATATTTTTCACATGGATTTTTTCACTTTTCGCTTGGTTTATTCACTTTATTTTTCTAGGCGAACTAAATCAATACATCGCATAATTTCATGTTTAAACTTCCATTTAAATATTAAAAGTTATAAATAATTATCTTTAGGACAATATCAGTAAATAATGCCCACGATTAATAACAATAGGTCTGTTCCACAAGATTTTGTACAAGTTCGGACTAATGAGAGAAAAAAGAAAATTACTCTCTGAATATGCAAAAGTTATCCAAAATTGCTGGAACGCAAAAAACCATAATTGCACATCTTGAAATAGTAATGTTGCTTACATTTTACATTAAATTTAATTTAAGTGATTTTAGTCGCTTAAAACGCATAACATTATAATAACAAAAATTTTGCATCATTGGCAACAGCTGTAAAAAGTAAATGAAAATAAGTTCCAACAAAGTAAAAGCTACGAGAATTATTGAAAAAAACATATTTTTATATTAAAGAAATGGAGAAATATGCACAATTGCACTTACAACTTCAACTTTGTTCCATTTTGTTTTTTAATAAATTTGTATGTAAAAACTTTTTTCCTATATTTGCAAATTTTCTGATTAATTTTTCAGTTTCATATGTAAATAAAATACAGATGATTATTTAATTCTTGTCCGAACTTATCCAGAAGAAAAAGTTCGTACTAGTTTGTACAGGAAATGAAAAAAATTACTCTCTAATTCGCTCTCACAATTGCACAAAAATTGCTATCTGGAACGCTTTTGGATAACTTTGTACAAGTTCGGACTGTTTTGTTATGCATCTGGAACAGACCTAATAACTCCGTACAACAACTGTTTTCATTGAATCTTTGGTTCACATACAGTTAATTTTATGGCGATGTCATATTTCATGTTTGAGAATTTTTTCCACGGCACCTAAAATACTACTTTAGACTTAACAAGTAAGAGTGCTATATTCGGCTGTGCCGAATCTTATATACCCTTCACAAATCATAAAATGTAGAGAAAAGACATGCGTGCATCTGTACGTATGTGTATATATGTAGATACGTAGACATGCGTAATTTTATGAGAAAACTTTCGTATCTATTACCAATTAAACTGCAATATTCAGCGCAAAACTGCATTTTAAATGCATCTTGCGGACAATATATTCTATAACTGACGCTTGCCTTGTTAACATGACTGTGTGTGCTCAACAGCGAACTTGTATAAATACATACTTTCAAATTTATCGGGCCTGTGCTGAAAATCATGGTGATTTCAAATCACGTGATTTCAAAAGTATACCACTAATAGCTGCCCTGATAGTGGGTTTTTATTGTATTTTAAGTTTTTGTCATTTATAATAGAATATTTTCTTCCAACTTCCAACGCTTTCAATCGTGCAATTTAAAAAAGCAATTATTTAGCTTTCATTAATTTTTTAAAATCATCGTGTTTTTACATGTCGTGATTTGCAGAACAGGCCCGTATGAATTAAGTCAAGTGAAACTGAAATATAGGCACTTTGCAGCAATATGCATGGGTATAAGGGTTAAAAAATATGTGTTTTTATATACATATACACAATTTATTTTAGTTTATAAAACTTTTTTCATTTACTCTTCCGATAAATTTTTTAAAATATGTACATTGGAGCGACTCACTTCAAAAAAAGTTTTTGTTACCCCTCAATATAATGTCATACATATCGCTCGTTTATTAAATAAAAAAAACTAGTTTATTTTAAACTTTAAAGTTTTCAATTTACACACAACTTAATGGAAAATGATAATTTTATTTGTCTCTCGATAGTTAAGTATACAATATATGGTATGAAATTTTTACACAATATGAATACCAATATGAGGATTTTGCATCATTAACCCAAAAATCCCATTTTTTGATATACATACATATATAATGTTTTTTTTTAGAAAATGAGCGATATGTACATATGTAGCTTGTTAAGTTGCAAATAACCTACTAGCCTACTATGTTCCGTTGAAATTTCTTATAATACCTAAGAAAATTTAAATTAAAAATAAACTTTTTAAACATTACTGCTGCAGATCTACCAATAAAATGCAGGAATACAAACTGGCTTTAGATATAAAAGTTATCAATTTTTTATTTTTTTTTTTTGAAAACCCAACACTTCTCCTTAGGTAAGTTTATTTAGCAATCGAATAATTAAGTTATTTTCGGACCCAGCAAAAAAGACATGCAAAAGAAATAGTTAATGCATGGGTTCAATTCAGGTGCAAAACGCAAGATTTTAACACAGGCGTGTCACTGGCGATCATGGGTTCACATTTAACAAAACTGCTCTTCTTTGAATGAGTGCTTAGAACCCATAAAAGTTCCCTGATTCGATAACGTTTTTCACAAAACAAAAAAAAAAACCTTGTCGCAGCCAGGATACGAACGTCGCTGTTAAGACTGTCAAGACACACTCTCTACCACCGAGCTATTGCACTCTTATTATTTGGTGAAGATAAAACTTGTTTTATGACAATGTGTCAAAGCGTTGATTTAATTCTGTTTTTACATACATGCCTATTTCGTGTGGATATTTATTCCAATGTTAATTACCCAGTAATATTGCATGCGTTTTTGATGAGTTCAAAAACTATAGCTTTATTACGATTTGCGATGAACTTTAGAATGCATTCGAAGACACAAATGCTAAAGAAAGCATGAAACACTATTAAATCTTGAACGCATTAATTTTTTTTGCTGTGGAAAACATTAATAAATTTATCATTTGCAATGATAGGTATACATACGAGTACTTAGATACAAACATTCATGTAGGTATTACATACATACTTATTTACATATATACATATGTATGTACATAAGCACCTACATAGGTACATACATATGTATGTATGTATGTATGTAATTAAACCAAGTTTTAGAGCTTTAAAATAAGTGCAAAATGCCAATAAAACAAAATGTGAATCAAACATTCGTTCTGAAAATAGAAGAACGTGAGTTCATATTCTCATCTCAACCTTTATGTTTTTTTTCTTACATATTAAAAAATATTTCTTTCATATACTAAAACATACATACATATATATATGTATCTATTTACATACATACATATGTATGTACATATATATACTATAAAGGAGTTTTTCTGAATAATAATATATACATATGTATGTATGTTCATAAGTACCTTCATCATTAATTGAACTCAGCCAGTGAATCAATCCCTGCCGATTGCCTATACACAAACACCACCTTAATTAAGTAGAAGTACTTTTTACTAAATTTATTTAAAAAAAAAAATAACACATGAATGAAGGAAAATACCAACAACAACAAGCACCATCAAACAAACAATCTTGTCCACTTTAAAATATTTATAAGAAATCCATGATCTTTAGCAAGGGATTTACTTTTTTTAACATACATATAGATACATACACAATACAGACATTAGCAAACGAATTTATATTTACTTGTGCATATTTATATACATATGTATATGTACTCGTATGTATGTATCAACATGTCTTTAAAAAAAAATCCATAAGTTCTCAACATAACAACCAGTGTTGCCAGAAAATTATGGTGAGATAATGCTAGATCGGTCAAAAAATTTTGCTAAAATGTTCTATAGAAGAAAAGTATAATGCTAGATTTAAATGTAGAAAAAATTATTGAAATAGCTTTGAATTTCATGTTTATACAAACTCATTAGTATTTACAGGTATAAAAAGCGTTTGGGATAGTTTCATTGTTGCCATTTTAGCATTTTCACTGCTAGATCTTGCATTTTCATTAGTTAAACAGCATTCAACTTGCAAAAAATTCTGCTAAATGCTTTCTTGCAGAATTTGTTGAAAATATAAAATTTTAATTTCTTAAAAAAATTCTTCTGTATGGAGGATTTTTCTCATACATGTACATGTATTTATTGCAGGGTAAAGGTTCCCTGATGATCTACAGTGAAATGCGCATATGATCCAGCTAACCATTCAATAATCAATTTCAATGTACATACGTATTTTTAATAAACAAATATTTTACTGAATAAGTAAAATAATAATTTGAGATTATTAGTGCGTTAAAACTTTTTTAACGTTATTATAACATTTAAAAAAAACCACAATCATTAACTATTTTATGTTTGTATGTGCTATAAAAATACATGTAAATACTAATGAGTTTGTATAAACAAGAAATTCAAAGCTATTTCAATAATTTTTTCTACATTTAAATCTATCATTATACTTTTCTTCTGTTGAACATTTTAGCAGAATTTTTTGACCGATTTAACATTCTCTCATCAGCATTTTCTGGCAACACTGGATAGTTTGCTACTTCAAGTGTAGAGATGTATATGTATTTATAATTGTATGCATGTACAATGTGTACGCCAACCACTACTTTGATACAAAGCGATCAAGTTACTACCTAGCGGGAAACCTCAGAATATATTCTTACTTCAGGCCTTATTAAATCAATTACTATTTTTATCTAACTGCTAAAGAATGCCTTATAGAAGGCCGCGACTCTTTTGCATAAAAGATAAGATACACATTCCACATTCCCTTCTATGAAAAGGGGGAAGAGGAGTAAAATTTTTTGCGTGTATATTTACCAAACCAAAAGTAAAATCGATTAATTTGAAGACAGAATTGCTGGCAAAAGAGGCGAAATGGAAAGGCAAAAATGATATAAGAGTGGAATGGAGCGAGTAGACCTTGTACATCCAAAAGAAGGAGTACAAAGGCCTTCTAGAAGGTATCCTTGCTCTTTATTTTTCCCGCTGGGAAAAATCGTACAAGTATAAAATTGGTATTTGCAAACATGTGTATGTATGTACATATGTATACACATATCGAAAGAAAAAATATAAACAAACTAGGAGAAGTGTTCATGCAATTTTCTTGCAAATAATCTACGTAAACCAAATGTTGCAGATTTTTTAATTGTAGGGGACGAATACATGCTTTATTGTTGTACAATTGCAAATAGATATATAAGTATATCGATTCACACCGAAGTCAATATTGCGCTAATAAATATCTATACATAAATAATTGCAAGGCTTAATTTTTAAAACAATTGCCTTATTTATAAAAAATAGTTTATATTTTTAAGCGCACAATTTTCATCACATGTAGCATATATTATGTTCATGGAAAAATATATGAAAATGAATCAGACTTTGGAGATTTGTGTGATCCATCTGGCTCATTTCTTGCAGTTTGTAAGGCTGATTTTGCATCTGGCATTTCTTGTGTGCCATGTGCCAAAAAAAGCGTAACCAGTAATTACTACGGAAAAACTGTTTGATTCAGACATGTATTTATTGATTTAAACTGTTTCCAATAATGTTGGATTCCATAAAATTGTCTATTAGTTATGCATGAAACTGTTCAACTTAATAAATATGTACATACGTGTCAAAATAAAAAAAAAATTAATAAACTAAAAAGTTATTAAACTTTTAAGACCCATGGTAACTTTTGGCCCACCCTGTACAAGTGTTGAAATAATTGTTTAATTGTATCGCTGTGTGTACAAAGTACAAAAATTTTATAAACATGTATGTACACACTTTAAAATTTTTGAATTAAATTGGGTGAACCTGGAATACATATATGCATGTGACCAAAATATGCATAAGTAGGTATAAGGTTTAAAAATGTGTATTTGGTTTTAATAAAACAACGCCAGATATCAGTAAATGAGTTCAAATTTTCAGCATGATTCCACCATGATTTTTCCATTGGAAAATCCCTTTCTTTGACAGCCATATCAAAAAAGTGTGAAAAATAGCGGTTCGCAGCTTTGGGCGGCTATCACGTTTTTTGGCTACGGAATATCCACACGTTGATCCTGTCGTAGTAGTTAGGTATATCGTATATGTACCTATAAGTTCAAAGTATGTATGTACATACATATGTATGTAGGTATATGTATTTTTTCCCACAATGTAACTTAATTTAATTTCTGTTCGAAAAAGTAGAAATCACAAATTGATTTTTATTTATTCTCGAAAAAATAAAAATCGGAAAATAATTATTTCTATAATTATTATTTCAGTAGGCTATAGTTCGTATCTCTCTTTAAGCCAAATTACATGTGATAATTTTTAAGGAACAAATAACACCAAAGTTAATTGTAAATATTCTGACAAACACTAGCAGAACGAAAGCACTAACAAATATTTCTGCTGGAAAAAAGAAAAATCAGAAAATAACAATTATTTCCAGTTAAAATATAAAAATCAGGAAATAACAATTATTTCTGCCTAAAAAATAAAAATTATAATTTTAAAATTGGAGCTTAGAAAATAGTTTACAATAATTAAAATGGTGTGATTGTCCACTTTGTTTGATGCTTCCTTGTATGTAGTTTTGCCTTTTTTCTATGAAAATTCAACAATAATTATTATTTTTTGTCCCTGATTAATTTTTTTCCAAAAATATATTGAAAAAAAATTTTCAATTAAGTTCGAAACTCAGCATAGAAGTTATGACAAACCGAGTTCTTACTTATTAACCACGTTAGCCTTTAAATCTTAAGCATTTTGTTACATATACCTATATTATATTCAGAAAACAAACAAGCAAATCAAACACAATCCTATCCCCTTTGAAATATTTATAAAAAACCAATGCTCTTTAACAAGCGCTTATTTACATTATACCGACATAGCAAACGAATTTATACATATACATATGCATGTATGTATACTTGGGCACATTGAATATACATACATACGTACTTACAATCATACATACATATATGCCCTTAATTATGAAAGTGGTCTAAGTCATATGCATATATTTCTGCATCGAAATATGAAATAAATCTGTAATAAACTTGAAAAAATATTTAATAAATATTAAATAAACTTCTATTAATCGACACTAGTACAACTATAAGTTAAAATGTTGCATAATATAAAAATATTTTTTTAATTTCTTCAAATGTAATCTATTAAATATCTCGATGAAAGAAATATATGACTTAGACCACTTTCATAATTAAGGGCACATATATTTTATATATTTTATCAACACGCATTCATTAGCACAATACTTTATTTGTATACAAAAAAAACATCCCATTTCTTACCACAAACAACTTAATATTCTTCCTTCAATACGTTTGCTAGCATATTGTTGCTGTGCGTAGAGTTGACTACATACATACGTACAAACAATTGGATATTCTTCTTTCAATACTGTTTGTAGCGTATTGTTGTTGTTGTAGTTGTTCATATGAACACTCTTATGCATATACATATGTGTGTATGTACGAGCGAATGGTCTTCATGGTAGCGTATATTTATACATACATACATATAAACATATAGTTTTTTGCATGACGCTACTGATTGTTATACACATCAATTCATATGCATGCCTACGAAAAAGCATGTGCCAAGCAAAAACACCATAAGGCAATGTCTATGTATTGGTGACAAAAAGGGGTTTAATACGAAATAATGCTTGTTAAAGAAAATGTTTAAGTAAAGTAAATATAGAGTAAATTCAAGCAAGCTTCAGTGGTGGGGTAGCTAGTGAGGTTAGTAATAGAATTAAATATTGTTGGTTCTATGCACGGCAACTTTTTTGGTAGATTTGTAAAAAATGTGTGATAAAACTTTATATATAGAAAATGCAAGAACCGATTCTTTATTTTTGCTGATTTTCAATACCAATCGTGCCAAGACAAATGCGGTCGAATCAGTCCAATTCCGAGCTCTCTAACTCTTTTAGGAGCTTCATACAATCACTTTCAAGCAACACATAGAAAATCCGTACATGCAGACGGTCAGACGGACAGACGGACATGTCTTTTTTTCATCTCCTATTCATAAGGATCCAGAATAACTAACTTTATTTCGCCGCAAATGAATATTGTAGAAGTTACAAAAATCTGGACAAACCTATATATACCCTTTACCATTTTTGGTGAAGGGTATAAAAACATTACATTTGAAACAATAAATTTGTGCATTTCTTACTATCAAACATAAATTTGTCTGATTTTCAATTAATGTTTAAGTTTTACAAATCTTCTTCTCGTTTTTTACATTCACTACGAATTGATTGATGGACGTGAATATCTCCATTAGTGTGTCATGTTGGACTGTGTCGAAAGCTTTCTCATTGTCGATGAAACATAAAAAAATGTCCTTGTGTATCTCTCGACATTTTTGTATAAACCTGAACACAGAAAAGTGCTTCTCTTGTTCCCATCCCTTCTTTGAAGCCAAACTGATTTTGTCCCATTGCTTGTTCGCATTTTCGGTATATTCTATTGTGCAGTATTTTCAGAAATATTTTAAGAGCGAGGCTCATCAGACTAATAACTCGATGATCGCTAAAATGTTTAGCGTGACTTTTCTTAGGAATTGCTATAAATGTTGATTTTAGCCAGTCTTGAGGGTAGTGACCCGTATTATATACATATATGGTTCGGCAAGCTCGTATAAAGTTCAATGTTGTTTTCATCAATGAGTTTTAACATTTCAGAAGGAATTTCAGCTGGTCCAGTTGCTTTTTTATTTTTTAAGGACTTCATAGCACTTTCAACCTCATACTTAGTAATGTTTGTCCCTGTCATCGGTTGCGGTGTTTGAATATTAAAGCATGATCTATTAATATCTGTAAACAGTGTTTGAATGTACTCTTTCCAAATTATTTTCTTCGCTGCATTTTTAAAAACAGGTTCATTTTTGTTGTTGTAAAGAACAGATGAAATTGTTCTGCGATATATACCGTCGGTTTCTTTTAATCTTTTATGCAGATTAAAATCATCGTGCAATGTCTGCAATCTTTCGATTTCCTGCCATTGACTATTTAGATGTTTGTTCTTTGCGGCTCGAATTTGTATTTGAATTTCCCTGTTTAGCTCCCAGTACAATTCGTAGTTTGAGTTTTTATATTTGCGTCTTTCGTTTAATAGTTGTTGAATTTCCGGTGTCATCTAGTCTTTACTTTGTGGTCTTGTGCTATTGGCCAGGGTATTTTGTGCGACTGAATGGATAGTATCCTTGATTTCTGTCCATATATTTTCCACATCTCCTCTGTCAATATTATTTAGTCTTACATATATTAAGAATACGTTATTGATGCGGCAAACCAGTAACCACCCGACTATATAGATATTAATACAGAAATTAAACCAATTTAGGTATGAGTACTTAGAAGATATAAACGTAGGCAGATAAACAAACATTCACATATGTTTACATACATATGTAGGTATGTATGTCAACATATCATCTTTGCTATTGGCTTAATCCATCACGGAACAAAAGGGGATCATTAAATAAAGTGTAAACATTTTTAAGAACCCGCACAAATTGAGTGGTTCAGCTTCGCATGGCAACTGTGGACAAATCATCGTGGATAAATAACATTGCGGCACTATAATGCTTGGATCACTGTTGCATCTCACTGAATATTTTTCTCTTTTTTTTTTATGACTTGAAGTTACTCCGTGCTCCCTTGTTATTACAAGGGATGGGAGATGTTATTTGGCTGAACACATCATCAACAATTTCTTTATTGAGGATCCTCCTGCTAGAAAATTCCAAACGACATATACCGTCGCATACGAAGCCGGAAATCCCAAAATTCTTCTCCTTATATGTCCAAAAATGAGTTTTTGTTTGGTTCTCCAACCAATTTCCAAAATTTATTCTTTATAATTGTTTTTGACGCCAACTAATCACATTCGGTGTGAAACGTAAAACTCTCGAAGGCCAATAAACAACAGTGGCCTGGTTGCACTTAAGAGATAATTGCCAACGACGCTTGATGTTGACTCGCCCAGAGCTGCTTTACGAATCATCTCACTGAATATGTACATATATACGAATATTCTAATGCACATTGACATGTCAAATTGACGAAATATCGACATTAGACTTTTTTGGCTCAAATTGTAAGGTAGGTGATTTACACTCAATTAGAGCTCTGTAGTTTATAGACGATTTACAAGTAAGAGAATTGTGAAAATATACATATTTTTTATATGAAAACTATAAATTTTCACAACTGTTTTAGTTGTATTGCAAAAATTGTAAGTTTTGAGAAATATGCCCCAGGTGACTGCATAAGGTAATGTTTTACAACAATACAACAACCATTGCTGTGTAATGAGATTTTACTTAAAAGTATTACAACAGTTAAATCTAATAACACTGCTCTGCAAAAAAAATTTGTTTTCAATAAAAATATGTGTTTTATATGGACATTCATGCCCTAAATTCAAATCCGTTTTCAGGTTTTGTCTATGACGTAAAATTTTTTTTAATGGGCGTGGCTAATATTAACCCATAAACAAGGCGGTTATTTATTAAGTTATTTCAATATAACTCGATAACGGTTTGTTCGATTTTAATAAATTAATCACCTTAAGCACTTACCAGTCGTAGTAAAATATAGGAATATTATTTCGGTGATGAAATCCAGGATCGGAGACTGATACTATACTCACCAATTACTGGAAATATGGTCCGAGATCTGATAAATGAAATTATACCACTTGGATATACAACAGATATATCAATAATACAGAAAATCAATTTAAAAAAAGGTAATATTTTGAAAGGCAAAGTGGTCATTGTGGAAAGTAGGAGATTAGTATATATATCCCACTATATAGAAATGGTGCTCCTGATGGCTCGTTAAAGACCAAATTAGGTGGCATATCTGAAATCATTTTGGGACTTACAAAAATTAATTTTAAACAAAGTCATATTTTTGGAGAAGATTAGTGGTCATTGTGGGAAATAGGAGATGAGTACATATATCCCACTATATAGAAATTGTGCTCCTGATTTACATATACATATATGTACATATGAAGTACTTGCAATTTTTTTTACCGGGCATGTTCCTATGTGTTTAGTATCACTATCACTGGCACCAACTTCAAACAGTACTATAGGTAACATATGTAAAGATATTTTATTTAACTAGATTTGTATTATTTTTAGCTTTTAGACCTTATTTTTGAAGTCGGTTTAATTTTTTTTAAGTTTTATTATTAGCTTTTAAGTGCATATGTACTTTTGAGTTCGCGTCATATTTAGAAAAATAAAATTAATTATATTAATTTTTTAAAGATTTTTTGGAAAAGATCGGTCTGAAGCAAAATATACACCAAAGAGTTAAAAATGAATATATAATTAGTCCTTCTTTTACTTAATATGATTAAATTCATGAGCTTATTAAATAAACTTCAAAATTAATGGTGATTTGCGCCGACATCGAATAACCGTCGCCTAATGATCGATTTCAAAACATTTTTTTTCTGAGAGGTCACAGCTGCCGTCTTTTTAATTTAAATAAAATGGGCGTGTCCACGCCCACCAAAAATTAAGAATCTAGTTTTATGTACTTCTATTCAACCGATTTCTACGAAAGTCGGCACACGTAATGACACAATTTTAGCTTTGTTAAAGTAGCCGGGGTACGCCCCTAAAAAATTTAATACTATCGGCCCAATCATGAATATTCCTTCGGAAATTATTTCTCACGGAAAATAATTTTCTAGAGAAAACATTCCTCCATTCATAAATTCCTTGGGAAGAAAAATGAGTAATTCGTGGCATCACTGCATTATGAAGCTCGTTGTTTTGCTTCTTTGCTGACATTTTGTTGTCCCTTTTTTTTGAGTGAGAGAGTAAACAAAATTATTAAAATTCACCAACTTGAAAAAACATGTAAAAAAGTGTATAAATGGTTTATTTGGGCATAATTTGTGTTTTTTCCAAATAAAAGAACTATAAAATACAAGTTTATGTATATAAATTTTGTTTTAATGGAGTATTAACCATGATTTTATGCAAACTCCCTTCTGTTTTGCAAGAGAAAGATTTTTAGTGAAAAAAGCAAGTTCAACTGCGTTCATAATACCTACTTTTTTCACGGGGAGTTTTTTCTTTCTTTTCTGGTTAAAAAAAAGGGAAAAAACTAATTCATGATAGGAGAAAAGGGAAAAGTGAGAAAACACTTGCACACAATCGATTACCATGAAATTTTGAGTACACCTTAGGTTCTTAAGATGACACAATCTTGTACTTAGAAATATGGTCCAGTCTATGCTCCTACAATTAGTTATTTTATTTACTGTACATCAGGAAGAAGAAATAAATATAATACTATACTAAATGATTTTAAATACAAAATCGTATAAATTTCAGTGTTCGAGGTATGTGCTATTATGTCGTTCTAGGAGCCCTAAGTGCTTGCCAATTTTCATGGGAATCGGATAATCAGAAGTACATATAATTTAATACTAAACTTACACGGGCGTATCCCCGCCTACTTTTTTAACACATGCTTTAGTATTTTTTAAAGCTCAGCGTGGCTGCCAAGTTTCGTAAAGATAGATTAAGTAAAAGCACGTGAAATATACTATTCAATTCAATGGGTCGTGGCTACGCCCACTTTTTTAAAAACAAGATTGTGTCTTTTTAAGAATTCAAGGTGTGTGCCAAGTTACGTAAAAATTGTTTAATTACAAGAACGTGAAATATTATACTAAAATTTAATAGGCGTGCCCCGTCCACTTTTTTGGTCGCAAGATTGTGCCTTTATTTAAGCTTAAGGTGTGTGCCAAGTTTCGTATGTGTGCCAAGTTTTAGTGAAATAGAAGCTTGTGAAATATAATATTAAATTTTAATGGGCGTGATTCCGCCCATTTTTCAAAAAGGAGGATTGTGTCTATTTTAGAGCTCAAAGTGTGTAGTAAGTTTCGTTAAAACCGGTTAAGTAGAACCGCGTGAAATATGTTAATAAATTTTAATGAGCGTAAGCCCGCCCATTTTTTCAACTTTCAAATTGTGTAATTACAGGAACCAAAGTGTTTGATAAGTTTTGCAGCAATCAAATAAGTAGAATATCATAAAATTAAATTTAAAAAATTGTGGGCGTGTCCAGCCCACTTTTTACACAATGGGACCAATGGCAAGCTACACCCTCTCAGACAAAAAAATTATTTTTACAATCGGTCTAAAATCTACCGAGTTATGAAGTAACACCCAAAAAAAAAAATAGAGACGAATTGTTAACCTCCTCCTTTTTTTGAAGTCGGTTAATAACCTCCTCCTTTTTTTGAAGTCGGGTAAAAAGAGAGAAAAAGATCTTGTTAATAAAATGCAAGCTTTTTTCATTGCAAAAACGATCTTATGTGAGATGTCATAAATGCATACATTTTGATATACTTATATGGCTCCATATTATTTCTATATATGGATCCACATATGAAGAGCTTCACAATTAAATTTTCATATATGAGCTCATATATTGTGATACATTTCATATATTAGTCCATATATCAATTCATATATTATACATTTTCCAACGTATAATATATATGGACCATACATATTTTTTTAGCTGGGCGGGAGAAATGTATTCGCATATGTGTATTCATTTGTGTAAGAAACAGAATTTTTTATGTGTTAGTGTTTTTTATATAGTTGTGTATGTACTGGTTTTGTGTTACTAATGCGGGGTTACAGGTGGTTGAAAAATTATGCCAACCGAAAACCATTTTCTTCCCGAATTTGCCCACAAGGTGCCTCGTTATGCCAGCATATTGAAATTATTGTTTACGTCTCCGATACTCTTCAAAACTCACTCACACTTAAGATAATGAATTTTTAAATCTTCAAAGCGTGATATAGATCTGTATTCAATTTAATTTTTCAGTGTGTTTTCTTAAGTTTGGAAACATTTCTGTAATACCCCCTTTTAGACACAGAAAGTTTACTTTGCAAAGTCTTAATTCAGCTGGGAGAAAGACAGAAAGAGATAGTATCCCTCCCTCTCTTTAACACAGCTGAAGTAAGACTTTGCAAAGTAAACTTTCTTTGTATAAAAGGGGTATAACAAAAGGAACAGTATTATTTGTGTATCCACTTAGAACATGTTCTGATACAAACTTTGGAAACCAAGTCTATTTTATTTTTTAATTCTACAACTTTATGCTGGCAAATTTCGGTTGAAAGATGGTGAGAATTTAGAACTACACATGTATATTATAACATAGAGATCATCAATATATTTTTTGTTCGAAAAATATCGATACAAATGACGAAATAAGAAAGAAAGCCTCCTAAAAATTAAATGTAATCTAACATCTTCAGATTGCATTTCGAAATTAATATCATTTATTACTTTAAGAACATAAGTTTTATCATTACATTTTGGCTAAACATTTGATAATGTGAAGAAATATTATAAGGGATTCAATTCTTCAAGGACTCTATACAATAGTTAGACGACATCAGCTGCTACAAAGAAAGTTGTTTATTTCTTTAAATAAATCGTCACAAACATTCATTGGACACCGTTACTTTTCCCCATCATAACCGAACAGTTGTTAGTCCCAAATCTTACTAAGTTTGCTTTAATTTCAAAAGAGAGCACGATGCCAGAATTAAAACTTTGGAGCTGTGTTTTGGATAAATAAGACAAGATTTTTATTTATAATTTTTATTGCAATAAACAACAAAATATTGACCTAAATTTTCAAATAAATACTCGTATGGTTGCTGTCACATCTAAATAACCTTTTATCTGTTCTGTTATTTTAATTGTTAGTTAACGATAATTTTATGAGTATTGAGCAAAGTTTATTAGGCTAATATGTATATGTATTTGCAGTAAATAAATTTTGTTAATATGTTTTGAGGGTGGCGTTGGCTGAAGTAGTTAGCGCATTGACCACAAAACCGAAGGTCCTGGGTTCGAGCTGGGTATCCGACAGTCATTAATAACAATACCACGCATGTTCCTGATGTGCATTAGTGTCACATTAGTTGACTTGTCGATTTGTATACACAGCCTATCCTTTTCAATTGTCAACCTCACCCACTGTCCATAAAGGACTTGGTGTCTGGCGACCGATCTTAGGCGGTATAACCTTCAGAACTGTACAGAGGAAATTCTGTCGCAAACCCCAAGTCCGTAAAGGAGGATGAATGGAGTATCGGCCTAAGAGCGTTCCAGGAACTAGGAGGAATTCGAACAATGAATGCTCTGAAGCTCTGGCTCCAAATTTACAGCACGTTTGGGTACACAGATTACAGCCCTATCACCAAACTTGGGAATGAAGGTTAGCAACCTTCAAATTGTATAGCAAAACTAGTTAAGACCATGTTCAATTTTGCCACTTATGCTGACTTCATGTTCAGTTTTTCATTATGCATAGGGCCGTAGATGGTTTTCTTATGAAAAAGCTGTGCAAAGAGTTTTGGAGCAATGGTTTGAGTTACAGCATCATTTTAAAATGATATCAAACAACAATTATTAAAAAGAAATTATTTTTGGGGACAAAAATTAGGATTTTTCTTTTGAAATGGGGATTTTTTGGGGACAAGAGGCAACATTTTCCTGGCAGCACTGCGTGTATGTTTAAAGTCCTCTCGCTAAGTGCACTGGTTAAAAAATGTTCTCTTTTAGAAAATGAAATATTTTTCACCACGGCAACCTTTATTGATACAAGATATAATTTTTTTTTAGTTTCATACACATTTTAGATTTATTTGAAGATGACCAAACGGAGTTATCTTCAAGCTCTCTGAAATATACGACGACTTCACTTATAGACACTACCCAGCAAAAAGTAGCGCTGACAAACCTACTCACATCGCTGCTGATTTTTGTATGGCGCGTTCCCGGTTTGGAGTACTACATTTTTGCTCACAAAAGCGCTTTTTTTTAATATGATAAAACATGCAAATATAGCAGTTATCTCAAGCGCTCTTTAAAGGATTAATAATATAAAAGTATTTACTTATTTAAAAAGCGCTTTTCAAGATTACATTAACAAAATTTTTGGCTTGAAAATCTGCATATTGTGGCGCTGTTAAATCACCTTTATTCAATAGTTTGCTTCATATACTTATGATGCGAGTTATGATGCGCATTATTGACTTATTGCTGATGGTTTTGTTACGATCTATTACTTGGGGGTAAAAAATCGGGGAAAACAACGTTACGTAATATGTGGATGACCCCTTATGTATGTTGTTCTGGTTTAAAGAAGTTATTTTTGATCTCATATCCAAAGTAATATTAACTCACTTATTTTGTTGTTATTATTCTCTAAAATAAAACCCCAGTAAAAAGTGATGAAAAAGAAGTAGAAAAAGCACCACAACTACTGATAAGAACCTCTTTCATACATATGTAATTATTAATTGAATTTTTTTTGTGAAATTTTCGTTTTTAGAAGGTTTTCGCAGAAAAAATATAGAAAAAAAGTATTCCATGTGTTTTTGATTTTAAATTTTAAATCGTGTTTTTGAAAAATTGTAATTCTACACTTGGACCCACCTTAAATGAATGTATCATAACATCTGCTATATCATTCATAATTGGAAGGAAGGCTCTTTTGAGGGGTACTAAAAAATATCTCAATTTGATATATTTTAGGGATGCAACCGATACCGATACCGATATATCGGCGATACTGCTGGTTTTCCGATATATCGATATCGGCGATATTTTACTGTCGATACGCCGATACTTCTTATATTTTTCTTTAGAGTTTTTTTAAGTCTTATTAATATCAATTTTAAATCTTGAGCCAATCTAAACTGAATGCCATCGTTTATTTTGTAAAATCATAAATATTGCAGACGTTTTGCAGTTTGAATCTTAGAAACTGAAATGTATTGAAAATTTTGATGATTTGAATTACTCTACTTGAGTTTTGTTAATTTTTTACTTGAGCTCAATTTCAATATTCGTATCGGTATCGGAATCGGTATCGGCGATATTTATTTTTGAATATCGGTATCGGATCGGCGAAATGGCGTATCGTTACATCCCTAATATATTTTGTACTCGTTTGAAATGAGACTAACTTAAAGTTGGTTAAAAGTAGAATTTTGTCGGACGTATAAAAAGTTGTTCATTATTAAAAATATAATTTAACTTACCAGGTAGGATGAACTTGCCTTTGACTTATCGCTCACTTTAGGGTTAATGGAAAATTGTACTAATGAAAAACTGTTGTAATAATGGCCCTAAAAATATTAAATTTTAAACCAACAGTTAATTTTTGTTTCTTTTTACACGCTCTGTTTCAGTTGTTTTCGTCTTGATAAAAGAAGAACAGCCAAGTTAAAAACCGGAATAAAGATGGAGATAACACCAGGACGTGCAATGTACAGTCCAGATGAGGAATTGAAACCTCTCAGGCAGCCAAAAACATATCATCCAGAAGCAGCCGCTACAACTTCGACAACACTTTCCATTAATGCAGTCGAATTTGTGCCACGTTACGGCAATGCAATGCCTAACAATGTACAAGATCGTCTGCAGAAACATCAAAGGCAGCATATACAAAAGAATTATCAGCAATACCAGCAGCCGCAGTCGCAGCATCAAGAACACCAATATCAACAGCATCAAGATTCCTATTCCAATGGATACTTCCAACAGCAACAGCAACAGCAGCATCAACAACAACAATATCAACCGTCAACACAAACTATGAATAATCAAATGGGTTCGTTGAGCATTTCGAATGTACAAGATCGTTTGCGTACTGCTGGTAATGGTGGTGGTCGTGGTGGTGACAGTGCAAGTTATTATTATCAGCAGCAGCAACAACGTCCTAGTGGTGGCCAAAATTCAGATTATCAGCAAAACCATCAACGTTATAATAAAAATCATCATAATCAACATCACCAGCAAAACCATCACAATCAGCACCTACACCGTTACAACAACCATCAAAATCAACAACAACAGCAGCAGCAGCAGCATCATCAACAACAACAATACCATCAACAGAATCAGCAACAACAGTCAAATGCTTCGGCCATGGCTGAAAGTGCCAACGATATGGAAAACATTGCTCTCGATTATTTGCAAACTGTGATTCAATGCCTCAATCAAAATCCTGGCCAATTCGACAGCACTGCAACACGTTTCAATTACATATTCGAGGGAATGGAGAACAACCATTATGTACTTTCCATTGCCATGGAGGATATATTCAATGAATCGATTAAAAATTCCAATTTCCGTTATATGGGTGCTAAACTATATAATCTCTTGCACACATTAAATCCCAGCCAAAATTCCTTATTTCATACATTGCTCAAATACAAACTCGAATTTCACCAGCAAGAGGTGCGCGAGTACATTCAAAGAAAACAAGAATCCAAGGTACGTGAAACTGCCCTTTTTCTAGCCGAGTTATATATGCAGCTGCGAGGTGAAGACTCTCGCAATTATCTCATTGCCGAAAATATTGTATTTTCGCTGAAAGAACTACTCTCAATGCCAGATAACAAAGATAATATGCGTTGCATTTGTTTGACCTTAAAATTGGCTGGATACGACTTATCTACAGACTGCCCTGCCGATATGTCAGACATTATTGCTAAGCTCGATGCCGTTAACTGTCAAAATCCTGGAAAATATCCGCTGGCAAATAATGTGATTTCACTGCAAAAGAACAATTGGGGACGTAAGCCGTCTGGGACAGTCACGCAAAGCGTACCAAACGACTCAAAACATATAGAACCACTACGTGACTCTGATGATCCCGTATTCTATGGCCCAGATGGCCACGAAATTACCGCTGAAGAATGTGAGTTCTTAACCAATGGAGCTGCCGGTACAGCCATCTCCTCAGACAATGAGGAGGATAACGATGACGTTGATTTAGATCCCGAAATGGATGAGGAGACTGAAAGAGATTTTAAACTATTTCTCAAACAATCTAACAACAAATCATAGGTTATTATTCCACAGTAAAACACGAATCATAAAAAGCTCTAAACGAAATTGAAATGAAAAACAAAAACAAAAACACAATTTTATCATAAACAAAACTAAAAGCTGAAATTACAGTTTGCTTTCAAAATGCATAAACGCGCCACGAATATTGTGATGATATAATGATCTGTAGAAACGGAGAAAATTATATAAATTATTATATTAAATTCATAATGTGATACATATATATATTTTTCTTAACTGTTCGTTTTTTTTTTTTTGACATTTTGTAACGAATCCACAATAGACAACATCTATAAGTTGTAACGAAAAAAAGATTCCTCTTTTTTTATTTTATACTTCCTTTACTTTAATAATGTTCTCTTATTGTTTTCGTATGCTATGCATGCTTTGAATTTTATTTCGTATTTTTAAAGGTAATTTTATATTTTGTATAAAGACTTTTACAACTTCTTATTTATATAAAAAGTATATCAAAATAAAACAATTGAAAAATATACACGCATATATAACATAATAGAGTTCCTCAACATTTTATTTAAACAAGAAAAAATAATGTTTGATTAATTCGTCTAATTTTTTTAAATGTACTACAATGCTTTTTGGCTGTTTTTTTTTAAACTTCTTTTTAGCATATCTATATTTTTGCTTTACACATTTACATATATATATATACATATTTATCCTTTTCCCCTGAATATTCAGTCCAACTAATAATACACAAACTGTAATTTCAGCCTTCACCCTTTAGCTTTCGCGAAATTTAAACATTTAATTCAAACTAAATTATTAATGTTGAAATTTTTAAATAAAAAAAGAAATTAATAATTGTACTAGCACAAACAAATTAAAAAACAAAAAAAAAACAAAGAATACAATATTGTTAAAACTGTTATTCAACTAAACACTGAAGGAAATGCCTCCCATTTAAAGCTCGGTGGAGGAACTACAAGCTAAAAGCGAAGAAAAAAACTCACAAGAAAAGTATACGAAGTTCAAAACGACTTATTTTTAGTTTTGTATTTAGCAGATTTTGAAAATCAAATATTTATGTAGCATGTAACTTGATTTTGAAAAACAAAAAGAAATAATAATCCCTCGTATTCCGTAACTATTTTTCGACGTCACGTCAATGCAATACCATAAAATTGTCCTGCCATTGTTCATAGCAGGGGGTCTTCTGTGTAATTCGAAACGAAAGAGAATGCTTTCGAATTTGTATGCTTATAACATGTAAATTCGAAAACATTTCCTTTCGTTTCGAATTACTTAGTAGGCCTTCAGAGCACAACTAAATTTAGATTTTTGAGCCTTAAAAAATATAACATTAGCATTTTTCGAGCACCTCTTATTTTAGAAATGTTGCGTATTGTTAAAAAAAACGTAATAAAAACTTTCGTTTTTTAACGCCATTTCGAAAAATTTGATTTTTCTATTTTATACTAAAAATTGTTACGAATTTGCAACAACAAAACACAATAACACAAAAGTTTGCAAGGAGAAAGCGTCCAAAAGGGAGTAAAGCATTTTATTTTTGTAAATTTTTACTGGTAAAATATTTACTTGCAATAATTAGTCAAGCAGCTGTTCTGTGCTTTTGTTTAAAAATTAATTTTTTTAAAATTTTCCGAAAAAAGGAAACTCGAATAATTTTCATATTTTTTCTTATCTTATTAAAAAATTCAAAATTTTAATTTTAATTAATTACTGGGTAACACACCGAAACACATGCCCCTACAAATTTTCAAACTTTTATCAAACAATCGGATGGCTCTATGCTCCTTGCAGGAGTAAAAAGAATTAGTATATATGTATGTATGTATATATGTACAAATATATATATGTCAGAACAATCAGCCGAATAAAAATAGACAATTTAGTTCAGTCACTTGAATTATTTTGTTAACGTTTTTTTTGTCTGCTATAAAATTTAAAAAAGTGTATTCCCGTGATTTTGCATTTCAGTTTTTTTTATATATGTATTTTTCTTTGATTAAGCCACATAAATAAATAAAATTTTATGGCCAGGGAAGTATAATTGTTGAATAGTTGTTTATCATGTCTCTGTACCTGGATTCAGTAACTTTTTGCAAACCGAAAATAAATATTTATCGATATACTTATTCGTTTGCAGTAACGATAATGTGATTCTGTAATTTATTTTTAACGATAGTGTAGATTTGTGTCTTACTCGCCATTTAATTGAAATAAGTGAAAAGCTCAAAGAAGAATTAAAGAAAAAATTATTAACTTTGAGCTTGTTATTTTACTTTTTTTACTTCAACCGACAGCGAATATCGTTAAATTATGTTACTGGATAGCAAAGTCGATAAATTTTCGTTGTATTTATTATAGCGATACGATTATCGTTATAAAAGTTACTGAATCCAGGTACAGAGATATGATAAATAACTATTAAACATGGATTTTTAAAAATTTCGTAATTTCAAATATGAGACAAGTCGCTTCCAAAGTATATCTAAAATACTTTAGAAAAAGTACAGTTCTGTCATTATTTCCGTCCGTGTTTCTTGCAGGTTTTGCTAGTAAAACATTAATTTACTTTCTCGTATCTGGGAGAGTAAATTTTTGCTTTACTCTCTCATTGCGAATTTCTGCTAGGAAAGTAAATGAGCAGACCTTGTATCACATTTGCCAATTTACAAGTCATTAAAGCAAATAAAAGTATTTAGAACAAAAAAACAGTGTTCCGTCGTTCTTGTTATTTTCTATACATTAGGGCGGTTGGTTAATAGTAGACAATTTTTGTCGATAACGACGCGACGTCGAAAAATTCTTACGGAATGACCTGGTACGTTTTTCAAATTTATTCTGAAATTCGTAATAATAGAATGCATACATATTTTTTAAGTTAAGTTTTCCGAAAATTATTTCACTCTCATAGCGTTGTCAGATCTGGCAACTCTATCATCATTTTGTCAGGGTCTTCAAAAATAAATTTTTTTTGTATCGGGCTTAATTACTAGTGTCGTATTTCCATGTGCATTAAACACATTCACCACAGCAGGCTACCGACTACAAAATGACAAGGATAGAATACACATGTTTATATGAGAATGATTCTTTTGAAGACAGCAAGGCAACAAGGAGCCAGGTTGTCTATACTGATTTTGTCGTTGTAGTCCAATTAAACTAATTTCTATTTCTTTGGCTACAATTAGAAAATTCAGTGTTGCCAGTATAATACAAAATGTTGAATGAATGATATCGTACAATTATTTCATATTATTTAACAGAAATAATATTCAAAAATTGATGTAAAGCATAAATTTATTAATTTTTATACTTTTACGTCATATAAGTACATTTTGAAAGAGTAATTTAATTTTTATATATGCAAAATATTTGAAGGTGGCAATACTGAACTATGAATTTATAATATAAATTTTATACCTAAATATGAGGTGCAGATGGTGCTGCTGCCGTCTGCAAAATAATTAAGTAGCTGGCTACGAGGCGACCAATGCTGCTAGCGCCATTTGAAGTCGTGTGTTCGTGTAGCCTGTTGTTGTGAATGTGTTTAATGCATAAAGAACAAACATTGCTCTCTATTTTTATATAGGGTGTTTTTTATTGAGGTATAGAACTTTAAGTTGGCATCACTTTTTTAACTGGCGGTCATTTTGTCAGCTGTCAAGTGATTAATATTTAGTTTGGTTTGCCATTTCATCATGAACAGGTTGACAAAAGAACAACGCTTGCAAATCGTGCAAATTTATTTCGAAAATAATGGTTCAGTTCGCGAAGTTTACCGCAAGCTCCGTCCATTTTATGGTCGACATAATCGTCCATCAGAGCAATTAATTCGGTTAACCATGGATCGTTTTCGCACTGGCCACCAAGATCGTGTGATTTGACACCATTGTATTATTTTCTTTGGGGATATGTGAAGTCGCTCGTCTACGCCAACAAACCAGAAACGTTAGGGGACTTGGAAGCCAACATTCGTGGCGTTATTGCCAACATACGGCCCCATATGCTCGAAAAAGTGGTTGAAAATTGGACCTGTAGAATTGGCTTTATTCGAGCCAGCCGCGGCGGCCACATGCCCGAAATCATATTTAAACGTTAATGGCATAAAATTATCCTTCCAATAAAGCCAAATTGATGGACATTAAAACGATTTTCTTGTGTTTTATTTCAATTCGAAGTTCTATACCTCTAAAAAAACACCCGTTACAATATCGTCGCTGCCCAAGTCGAAATACGACACCCGTAATTAGACCCATTATTTCAATTGCAATCTATCGCGGGATTTTCGGGATTTCAGTCAATCCCGAAATTGTTTACTAAGTTTTGTTTGTTTTTATTTTGAACAGTCACAAACTTCTTATCTTATGAACAGACTTTCAAAAACTATTTGAGAATTCACAAATAATAATATTTTTGAAAATCACAAAAGAAAAATAAGCGTAGTAAGCTTAGAAAAATATTTATATTCGATATGAATCTGGGTTTTGTTAAAATTTCTAAGCCTGCTACGCTTATTTTTCTTTTGAGATTTTCAAAAATATTATTTGTGAGTTTTCAAATACTTTTTGACTGTGTAATATGAAATAATTATTAAACTTTTGTTTGTAAACCTCTTTTTAGTAAATACCTATAAAAAGCATGTGTCTTTTAATGTTTAAAAAACGCAGAGTCCCGAATATATCCCGAATCCCGGGGTTGTAAAAACCAGTCCCGATTGGCATCCCTAATCAGTACATAATGGACCTTATCTTGGTACTTGATTGATATTTAATCGATTACAAAAACGTAGTAGTCAAAGCCGAAATACGCCAACCACGATAAGGGGGGATACGTGCAAATTATAATAATAATAATAATAAGCAAATTACATGAAACACAAAAATGAGAGTTGTAGTTGTACTTTTACAATAAATACAACTTTCAAAGCTGCTAGAAACAACAACCATAAACTATTCTAATATGTCTATTAACTACAAATATTGCAAATAATTAGTTTATGGCTACATATGGAACTTGTTTTACACATTCACAATGGTGAATCAAATAGCCTGCAAACTTTGCAAAATGTTGCTTAAGGCCGTGATACACTAGCCTACACGATCGTGCGATTTTTGAGAAAATACAGCCCTGGTATGATGGAGTCTATGAAATTTTTCAAAAGACAAAACAATTCTTCAGATCAGGATTGTATTTTTTCGTAGATCGCGCGATTACAGCCCTGGTATGATGGAGTCTATGAAATTTTTCAAAAGACAAAAACAATTCTTCAGATCAGGATTGTATTTTTTCGTAGATCGCGCGATTGTGTAGGATAGTGAATCATGGCCGTTAGGTCGGTTAATTAAAATACCGAAATTATGCCAGGACGACGAATTCGTCGATAAGAATTCGCTGAGTAAATTCATAGTGTGAAGCACAACAACGACGAATAAATCACAGCTCTTATAATTGTTCAAGTTGGTTATTGTTTGTGCAAAGAGAGAGAAAATTGTACGTCGGCGTAAAAAATAGAATAGAAATAAATTATCGCAGATTTCGTCACGCACGACGAATTTCATTCGACGGCGGTATTGTATTTTAATTTTCATATGCACAAGTGTGTTTTATATCTGATGAGGAAAGTTCGCAACGAAAATGTTGTCGTTCGTCCCAATTGTGTTCGTAACAATAAGTGTATCTACAATATCTGTGTTTTTCAAGAGTAGCAATGCAACTCTATTTTGAGCTATTGACCCAATTTACGCTATTTAAAAGCTCCTTATATGGAAATAAAAAGTGATCCCATTCGGTTGCTTAATTCAACTTAAACATATGTGCCCTAAATTATGAAACTGGTCTATATGAATTTTTGCATCGAAATTTTTAATTAATCTTAAAAAAACTTCAATAAATATTTCATAAATATTAAATCTCCTATATATATAAAATCGCAGTGATTTCTGGAACTATAAGACCTGTGGAGCTGAAATTTTCAACACAGGTGCGGGTCAATACCGGGTAGGTTTTCGTTTTGTTTGTGACCCAACAAGTGATCACTGTATGAAGTAATCTGTAGTTAAAAAAAAATAATTGAGCGTAAGACAACGTTTGCCGGGCTCATCTAGTCTTATTACAAGTTTATTTGACAAATTTCAAATTAATAAACCTGAAATATTTTTTATGAATAAGGCAGATATTAATCGAGGCTACTAAAACTCTTAACTAAAATGTTGCATAATATTCAGGGGTGTTCTGTAAACCGCACGTTTTGAAATCGCTTAATTTCCAGGAAAGAACTTAATTAAAAAGGTGACTTGTTGCAGCTTTTTAATTGGTTTTAATATTTTAGATGTTTAAGATATTTTAGACGAACTGACTTGCGAATGCGCTAAGTCGTCCGATCAGCAGATCACTGTTTTTCGTTTCTGAAATCGCGCGGTTTGCAGAACACCCCTGATAAAATTATTTTTTGATTTGTTCAAATATAATCTACCAAATAAGTCGATCAAAGAAATATATGACTTAGACCACTTTCATAATTAAGGGAACGTATGTAACTTCATACAAGAGTTTTTTTGTCCCGACAATTTCTTTTTTATATTTAGCCTTAAGCGCAAAAAATATTTTATGCATACAAAATATATTAAATTTATAAGACTTGTTTATATGAACGAAATTTGTTTATGCTTAATTCAGTTGCCTATAATTTATTGAGCTATACTTTTTTATGTGCATTTTTATACATATTAACAGAATTTTTTTTGTGATACCTACATGCATATTTATTTTAATCACCGCATTTCAAATCATATGCCAATTTAAAATCACACTT
Organism: Nowickia ferox; assembly: GCA_936439885.1. Classification (NCBI taxonomy): domain Eukaryota; kingdom Metazoa; phylum Arthropoda; class Insecta; order Diptera; family Tachinidae; genus Nowickia; species Nowickia ferox. Next base: position 33,522,369 of record OW387027.1, on the reverse strand, counting down.
GTGACTTTCTGCTGTTCTGTAAATCACATTCGCGAAAACACAAGACAATGAAAAACAAACTGTCTATTTTTTGAAATAAAACGACTAATTGTTCAAGAAAATTAATAAAGAATAAATTCGAGTAATTTATTATAATAGTCGCGAAAATTACAAAGTGATTTGAAAATATTATGCATATGCACAAAACACATTTTTCAAGCTTCCAAATCACTTCAATGAAATCCGATTTTATATATTCAGAATATTTACAGCATCGATTGCTCAGTAAAATAATGTGAAACTTCTGATCTAAATTAAATTAAGCTTGCATTTGATAAGGTTGTCTGTTCATTGTAAGCACGTCAAGATGCATCTCATTGCTGCTTAAGTAACTCATAAGAAATAATGTTTTCGTCCTATAAATAAAAACAAAAAAAAAAATAATAACTTGTACAGCAAACGCTCCGCTCTTCTAACCAAAGTATCTCTGTTGCCCTTTAAGATTTTAAGCTAAAAGCAAAAGCAATTTAAATACAAATTAATCAGTTTTTTTTACGGATATCTTTCGTTTTATTAACAAATTAATCTTAATATTAAATAACACAACATAAAATATCTCCATTTTCAAGAACCAAAAACAAAAACTTCCACACTAACTTTTCCGTTAGGAAAGAGGTAAGAAATAAAAGTGAGTACTAAGTTTAGCCTTATCTAGCATCTAATACATTACATCGAATGAACTGGGATTTTGGTAATATTGGGAGGTACATTTTCCCATATGCTCTGGAGAACACTTTTGGTTTCTCCATATACGCCCACAGGTGTTCGACAATATTATGGCCCAGACTCTAGGGAGGATGTGCCAGCAATTTATTTTGAACTAATTAATATTGTAAAGATTTTGTTGGCGTATATAGAGAAGAAATTGCGCTCCTGGGCATTCGATGAGAATATGTAATTTATTAGCTGCTAGAGAAGGGTACATTTAGTACTAGTGACGTTGGCTGAATTAGTTAGCACGTTGACTACAAAACCGAAGGTCCTGAGTTCGGGCCTGGTCTCCTACAGTTATTAAATAACAACACCACGAATTTTTCTGATGTTCGTAGGGTGGTTACTGGTTTGCCGCACAGTATATTAAAAATATATTATTACAGCGGCAAATCAATAACCAATCGACGATAACATAACATGTTGTTTGTTTAGTTTGAATGGCAGAAGCAAGTACACAAATTGCCAGGGTATCCCACACTAGGTGTTTCCTTCGGGAGCTGCAGGCGACCTATACCTTCGCATAGGAAGTAAGAGATTCCAAGATCCACACCCAAAGTTTTAATGGTCACCACCAGTATACGTCTTATTAAAATCTTTCCACCCGATAATGGAAAATACTACTAAATAACTGTAAGCGATACAGTTAGTTGCGGTACCCATTAACAAGTGCGAGTGAGACGCAAAACTCTCGAAGGCCAAACAACATACACAAGCCTCATCGCACTTAAGAAATAATTACGATGACGCGAGAGCTGTTCCACAGCCCAGAGCTGCTTTACAACTGATAACATAACATAATGTAACATCATAATGCAACATCAGAGCGCCCTCCTTCGTCAGTAGTGTGTAGCAGAATCATCGGCGAAGTAAAATAACAAATAAAATGGCTGCTAAACACAGATTCAAAAATTTAATACGCCTCATTGACACCAGAGGCGCTGCAGCACCGCATTATTAAAAACGTGCAAAAAAACAGAGTTGTAAAAGAATGAAGCTTGCCTCTATCTCTTCCTTCACCACCTGTCTTCTCTATCACTATCCCTTCCCTGTCACCCTCTCTCACTATGTTCTCTTCAGCTCACAGGTATCACAAAGGGATCATTGTATTGGACCCAAGTGAGTTGGACTCTAAATTCACCTTTCCTTAGCAGCAGTCTGCTAACCTAACCTAATCAATTTGTTAGCTCTTTTCTAAAGGAAAAGTACACTAACTTTTATTTTTGGTGCTTGAAAATAGAGATATTTTATGTTGTTTTATTTATTTATGTTTTAGCAACATAATTTATTTGTTAATAATATGAAAGATTTTCCTGGTTTTAGCTTAAAATCTTAAAGGGCAACATTGATACTTCGGTTAGAAGAGCGGAGCGTTTGTTGTACAAGTTTTTTTTTTGTTGACTTTAAATCTAAAATTCAGTAGAATTTCAATGAAAATTTCGATCGATAATGGATTCCGTGTTCTCCCCTGCGTTCTTGTGGAAAATATATTTGAATTTTTTACAAGTTTTTTTTTTTTTTTTTTTTTTTTTTTTTTTTAGTACATATATTTATTTATTGTATCTTCAAATATGAACTAACAATAATTATTCAAATCTTAAATCTAAATATAATTAATTAGGCCCGACCAGTGTCGGACATAAACTTAGTGATAGTTATTAATAATACATAAGTAGTGATAAGCAAAAACAAAAGTATTTTCAAGCAGTTTCTTCTGGAGTGTTGAGTATTAGAGCCCTTGTGTCCCTCTTTTTTAAGCGGATGTGACCAGTAAAATTCAAGATATTACGAGCAAGCGGATTAGGATGAGACTCGAGTTTTGTAAGATATTTGCCTGCGTATTTTGCAATTTCTTCAGTTACTTGTGGCATATTCAAATCACGATGTAAATTTGAATTTCTTATGTACCATGGAGCCGATGTTATTATCCGTAAAATTTTGTTTTGCCTTCGTTGAATTTTTTCTATATTTGAAGCTGAAGCAGTGCCCCATAGCTGAATTCCGTAGCACCATATAGGTTTTAAAAGCGATTTGTATATCAAAAGTTTACAATCTAGACTGAGGGTTGAATTTCTACCAATCAGCCAATGTATCTGAGTTAGTTTAAGTTTCATTTGCGTTAGCTTAGAGTCAATGTGGTGTTTCCATGTAAGCCTTCGATCAAGGTGTATACCAAGGTATTTCACTTGTAAATTTTGAGGAACAATTTGATTATTGATTGTAATGGGGGAACAAGTTTCTTTTCGTAGGGTAAATGTTACCTGAGCACACTTCTGTTCGTTTACCTTTATTCTCCACCTGTTTAACCATAGTTCTAGCTGGGTAATATGTTGCTGAAGATATCGGGAAGCCTCGTGAGGGTTTTCGTGCATACTAAGGCAGGCTGTATCATCGGCAAATGTAGATGTGTGAATATTACTGCTCAAAGGCATATCACAAGTATAAATCAAATACAAAACTGGCCCCAGTATACTCCCCTGTGGCACACCGGATGAGATTGTTTCAGGCATACTCATAAAGTCTCCTTCTACAACAGTGAATTTCCTTGCAATAATGTAACTTTCCAAAAGATTTAGAATGTTTATCGGTAAGTAAGTCTTTAATTTTAAAATTAGGCCTTCATGCCACACTTTATCAAATGCCTGAGAAACGTCAATAAACAGCGCAGAGCAATACTTTTTTTCTTCAAAAGTTTTTCGTATAAATTGAACCAATCTATGCGTTTGTTCAATGGTGCTATGCTGACTTCTAAAACCAAATTGATGGTCCGGTATGCACTCATTATCAGTTAGAATTGGGGACAATTTTATCATGAGTAACTTTTCAAAGAGCTTTGAGATTGTTGACAGTAAACTTATTGGCCTATATGACTCGGCCTTGGTAAGATCTTTGCCCGGCTTTGGAATCATTTTAACCTTGGCAAGCTTCCAGCTGTTTGGATAATATTCCAGACGTAAAATGGCATTAAAAATGAATAACAGGATTCTAATTGCAATACGAGGCAACTTCATCAGCATTTGGTTACTAATTTCATCAATACCCGGAGCTTTTTTCGGGTTGAGTTCAGCAATTAGTTTTTGTACATCACGCGTCTTAAATTTTATGGGTCGAGGGGGTAGCGCAACTACACTCGGCAAATCAACAGCACCAGTACATGAGTTTGGGGTAAATACGGATTTTAAATGCTCAGCAAATAATTTACCTTTTTCACAGTCGCTTCTTGCCCAATCTCCGGTAGATGTGCGCAGAGGTGGTTTAAACTCGACGGGTGTTTTAAGCTTTCTAGCAGCGCGCCACAAAGAGTAATTAGATGCTGGTGTGACATCAAGACCTTCCAGATAATTTTTAAGAGATGCATTTTTTTCAAATGCAAGCAACTCTTGGAGTCGTTTAGTGCACTCTTTAAACCTAGTTTTATGTTGAGGTGATCTGTGCTGTTGCCATTCCCTTCTAGCTCTTCTTTTTTCACACACGAGACGTTCAATATCAGTAGAATAAATTCTATTAAACCCAGTCTGCAAGTTAAACAATTTCTTAATTATGTAAAAGTCAGATAAATTATTCCATCAGTTTTAACACATCTATTTTATTTTTAGTTACATATTTCGAAAAAAAAGACCGAGTCTAGTGCAAATAAACATTTTTAATAATTTAGCTTGAATTATTTTGAATTTTTATCGTTCGAATTCACAATTTTAAAATCGATGTGCATGTTTTATTTTTGTTACAAATTTTTATACTCAGCAGCACTACTTAACTTTGATTTGTAGTTTAGGCTAATATTTTAAATATATTTTTTAAAGTTTATACCTTGACATAACACTCAACTCACGACTGTAATAATTTTTAATAAAGTTTCGAAAACAAAAGAAAAAAAAAATAAAAATAAAAATAAAAAAAAAATAAATTATTTATTCTCTATAATCCATTGCTTTTCTTCGATATACATACATACATACATTTATTTGAATTTTCATAATTTTAATTGCTCTCAATGTTTTCTTTAAAATGATTTCGTTTCAAAATTGTGTTTTCTTTCTTTTGTGTAGACATTGATCACTAGATTGTAGTTTATTATGAATAAGGATTTCAAAAATTATTGAAAATGATTGTCCAGTTGTTCTCTATTGTGAAACTTTAAATTAAAAGAAAAAAAATTTTAATTGTAATTATTATTTATTATTAATAAATATATTTTTTGTGAACTTCGTAATGTTTTCAGAATAAAAGTATGAAATTATATATTCAGAAATACATGATAAATCCAAAAACAAACATTGTATATTTTAAAAAGTATGTACATACGTTCTTGTGAAGTTTTCTACCAACAAATTTGAAATTATTTGCTACAAACGAGATAATTAGATAATGTAAATTTCTTCCTATTATTCCTTAACAGATTATTATATTGAGAATAATAAGGTTATTTGATAACGGCCATAGCCATCACATTATAAAACCTCTGAGGAATGATCAGGGCGAATTAATCTATGAATTACAAAGATCAACAACTACAGTTGTGGGAGAATTATTAGTCTCAACTGTTGTCGGTCAATCCAACAGTATATACAACAGACAAGGGCGTTTCTTTGCACAATTGTGCTGAACGCAACCACATCCAATGCATCCAAATTTATAAGTAATTACCCTGCCATGAAGATAGCAGAGCGCATTATTAACAGGATACGAGGAGGGCATCATTTTATTTTCAATTAATAATTTTACTTAATCAACGTTTTTTGTTCAAGATAGAAAATATGTCTATTTACTCGTATGTATAAATATATAAATCTTTCAAACGCTTGACTTTGTGTTTGGTGGGTAGCTCGCAACCTCAACACATACACAATTTACTAATACATTGACAGAGCCCACCACTGATTTACAACAATATCCGATCCAATGTATCACATAAATAACGTAACCAACGATAAAAACATCGCAACACCGCACAGTGGTTGCAAATAGAAAAAATGTGTAATAAATCTATATCTGTGAAATTTGCGATCCGATAACAAAATTGTGTATATAAAATTATAGAGGAAGATATAATATTTAAGAATATTGAAATTTGAACTACCCTGTTGAAACGTGGTGCTCTGCAAGGTCTCAAAATTGACTACCTCAGGCATGAAAAACCTTGTTGGATTCATAACGTTTTTAACCCTACGTCTACACCTGAAATGTTTTTATCATGATAAACGTCAAAAAAAATCAAAAAACTCGACTGCGAACAACTTTGAACCGTTCAATATCCTAAACGGTCATTCGAAATGAAAAATCATAAGAGAAACCTAAAGATGATTTTAAAATGCCTGTCGAATGATACCCATTTTGGTATAGTTCGCCGACTTTATTTTTTTAGTATTTACAAAATGGCGTCTGTTGGCCGCCATATTGAATTTTTACTACTGTCATATCTTTAATGACACTCGTGGGATTAAGACAAATCGATTGACGTAAGAATCATTAAAATCGGCTTATATAAAGCCGCAAAGGAACACACATACATAGGCTGATAAACACAATACCCTTTGCGTCGTGCAGTCGGGTAAAAAGAGCTAACATAAAAAAAATATTTTTCAATATAAAGTTTGACTTTTGTTATGACTTCGGGTAAATAGCATCTGATTTCAATGGCTTATAAGCTTTTAAATAAGCAAAGAAAATGCAGGTTATTTTATAAAGATATCTTTAATAATGTAATAATAATAAATAAAGATATTTGGCTTTGAATTTTAAAATTTTGGTTTTTGGCCTCATATCTTCGGTAGTCGCATAGCCAAAATTAAAAAAAATATAATTTTTAATAAGATCCTTGATAATATGTGGAAGAAATTTTTGAGTTATCTGATTTCGATTAGCCGTGAAATAAAATCAAAGTCAAGACCAAAGCATATTTATATAAAGTATATGCAGGTCTACAACAACTAAGAAAGTACAAAAACAACAGGCGATTTGTTTGTGTAAGAATAATGGATGAATGTCAAAAACAGATGGATACAACCAGACCTGGGCAACTTGCATTACTTTTGCATAAGCACTGATTGAAAAACAAAAATTTTAGTGCAAATTTAAATTTGATGCTTGTAGTGCACTATTTTTTGCACTTAAATAAAATCTCTTAAAAGTAATGGATTAATATTGCATTAGCAGCATGACAAAAAATACACTAATTTTGTGTTGCCACTAAGCACATCATGAAGTAATGCAATATTATTGCACTATCACATATTGTATACAGTAAAATTGAATAAAACGTGAAAATATTTTTAGGAGATAGCACAAATAAAAAATATAAAATACACTAAAGTTCATTGAGGGCACTTTTATAAGTACGTACATACAAATTAACGAAAAAAAACTGTCAATATAAATACAAACTAGATTTCAGAACCAATTGAAAAAAATTAAAAAGTTTCATACTTCAAGTACGTTGCATCTCGAGCTTATATGAAAAACCGTGCAATTGAAAAAAGATCAGAACTTAGGTTTTCGTTTATTGTAAAGTTATATCTTAAAAAATGGTGATTTTATAAACGAAAAATTCCACCGCTTGAAACAATTTCATCAAGTTTTGTCTTTCTCTCGAAAAATTATAAAAAACGTAGTGATACGATTTTTCGTCTTGGATGACGATATGTACATAGGAAAAAATTTACATATTTATGTATGTACACATTTACGTTATATTTTGCACTATATGTTTCACTGATAATGCAATAATACTATTCATAATGTGTTTAGTGGTGCAAGAAATAGTGCACTAAAAATAACAATGCAATAATATTATTAAAATTAGTGCTAATGTAATAAATTTGCATTTGCATTGATTTGGTTTATTGTGGGAAAATGGTCAATGCATTTGCTAATTTAATGCAATAGTCCCAGATCTGCATACAACAAAAAGAAAATGTATGGATTTGTATGAAGATGCAATAAATAAGTTATATGTATTAAAAAAAAAAAAAAAAAAAAAAAAAAAATTCGACTTGGCATAGTGTTAATAAGTTTGCGACAGGTGTGTAATAGAATTTCATATCAAGTTATATCCTTTGCTTTAGCTCTCCCGAAAGGTTTTCAGTAAGTTTTATGTGCGGGGATTGACTTGGACAGTCCATAAGGTTAACACAATTGACTAGAAACCAATCCTTCACATAACGTGAAGTGTGCTTTGGCGGCGTTATCTTGCTGAAACCCCATCGAAGCGGCATATTTTCTTCAGCATATGGTCAAGCTACCCGGTCCTATAGCTGGAAAGGATCCATTAGCGATCAGCGAGGCTGATTTTCGCAAAAAGACATTTGAGTTGGTCGCAACAATTACTTGTAAGCAAATGGGATAACATTCTTTTTAGTAACGAAACCAAAAGAAATTTGGTTGGGAATGACAACTGCCGAAATGTATGTACGTCGCCCTGCAAGCAAACAATTTCATATACGGTTCACAAAAAATACCGTCAAGCACGGAGGAAGCAACATCATTGTATGGGGCTGCTTTTTCTAATATGGCGTTGGTCCAAGTTTTCGTATTACCGATACTATAACACGATTTGTTGCAGAATATAATACTGCTATATGCCGAAGAATATATACCGCTTCGATGGGTGTTTCAGCAGGATAACGCCCCGAGGCACACGTCACGCTGTGTGAAGGATTGGTTTCAAGCCAATTGTGTTAACCTTTTGGACTGGTCAAGTCAATCCCCGGACATAAACCCTATTGAAAATCTTTGAGGAGATCTAAAGCAAAGGATATCAAAGCATATTTTCAAAATAAAGAAAATCTTTGGAATTTTTTTCAAAAAACTTGTATGATATCGCATTAGACACCTGTCGCAAACATATTAACAGTATGTCAAGACGAATGCAAACATTTTTTCAAAATATTTTCTCTTTGAAGTCGTAAAGCAGCTCTGGGCGAGTCAACATCAAGCGTCGTTGGCAATTATCTCTTAAGTGCAACCAGGCCACTGCTGTTTATTGGCCTTCGAGAGTTTTGCGTCTCACTCGCACTGGTTGACTGATCTGCCACGGATAACCGTATATTCTTGCGGTTCTTTTGTGGAATTTCTTTAACAACCACGTTGCTACTTCCTATGTGAAGGCATAGGTCGTGTACAGTCAGTCACAAAGCCTTTTTAAAAAACTGTTAATAACATCTTGGGCATATGGTCTAGCTACCCCGCTCATATTTGTGCAACAATACTTTGCAAATTTACTTTGTAAAGTATTTCTTAAATAAATAAATAAATAAATTTTCTCTTTGATACCGTTAAAATTTTCAATTTTTGGTTATATTTTGTAAATACAGCTTTCTTACATTTGATTTGGGTTACAAAAACGAAGTTTAACATTTTTTCTGTTGCTAAAATAAAACACTTTTCTTAATTTGTATTAAGGACTAAAACATTGTCGTGTAATTATTATTTTGACCATATGTGTATATATGTACATACATTTTTATTTCAAAATGCCGACCACTGGTGCCTGTCAACTTTAGGGAAGTTTACCCTACGTATACATATTTTCTAAAGGAATTTGGGCTTAAATCAAGTTTAGGGGCACCTCTCAAAAATTAAAAAAAGTATCCTATCATATAGAAAATTGACAAATAAGAAAAAAAATTAGTTTCCGAGCTATGGGCCCCTGAAATTCTAGTACAATATTGTGATTATATGGTGTTTTCCAACGAATATGACCAATATTGGTATCATCTTAAAGCTTTTGAGAATACCTTTTATGAAATGGTAAAATGCAGTCTTGGTCGGCCATGCAGGAAATCTTTATTAGGCAGGAAAATTTTATGAGTTAGAAAATCTTTATTATGTTGCGCCGTGTTGGGAAACACCATAGTGGAGAAAATTCTTAAGCCCGCCCGAAAACAGGAAAACGTTATATTTAGTAGGCTGCGCAGTCTCGGGAAACACCATGGCAGTGCAGGACAACGTTATAATAGAGCCAAACTATCGATAGTACTATCGATAGTACCGATAGTTTGGTTTGTATTAGACTATCGATAGTTTTTTCTCGATAGCGATACTATCGTTGAAAAAAATTATTACCAAATCGGCAATAAACTCGATAAAATTTAACATATTAGTTTTCTTTTATTGAAAATCCATGTAAGTACATATCGCTCAATTAGTAATTCCACTGAGTTGTATGTAAATTTCAAACTAAACTCATTTTTTTTAAAACGAGTTTTTTGAGTTGTGACGTTGTTTAAAAAATATTAAAAAATGGAATTTAACATTCCTATAGCATGTTCACACGGATAGCAAATATCGAGGTTTGCTCTCTCATTCACTATTCGCGTGAATATTGATTGAACTATAAACAATTTTGTTTCATTCTGAATCTTGCTGAATCTTTTGATAACAAATTGCCGCTAATTTGTCTGAATTAGCTATCAAAACAAAAATATTACATACATAAATATGCAGTTGTAAACATAAAACAAAACAAAAAATAGATGCGTGCTTAAAATTTAAAAATTAGAATGAAATTAAACATAAAATTAAACATTTATTATAATTTTAACCTAATTTTTTTTTATCCATCTGTATAAATCAAAAAGAACTATCAAAACGAATCACGAATGCGTCATGTGAACGGTATGATTTGCTATCGTGATACAGAGACCGAATAAAGTGGTTACCGTGTGAACAAAATTATAAAAATAATAAAATAACTCGATACTGTCGATAGTATCGATAGTTTTCCAACAAACTATCGAAAATATCGAATGGCGTGACGATAGTTTGCCACCTCTACGTTATAAGGTTGGGATAATTTTTTTAATTTTTGAGATAGCAATATTGGTTATATCCGTGGGAAAAAACCGTGTAATCACGATATTGTACTAGAATTTCAGGGGCCCATAACTCGGAAACTAAGCCACGCCGCGATTTTTTTTATTGAATTTTTTGTTCTTATTTTTCAATTTTCTATAGGATAGGATACTTTTTTTTAATTTTTGAGAGTTGCCCCTAAACTTGATTTGTTCCGGAATTTGTATATATGTATTTTGATTTTCACTTGAAATACGTAAGTGTTACGACAAACAGTTTTTCGGGTATGTTCTGTATTCCACGTGAAATTAAATCGTGCGGAATTGCCATAGAATTGTTGTTGAAATGGGAATTTATAACAACAATGCTATGGCAATTCCGAACGATTTGCCATCTATTGAAAATTGATAAAGGATGATGTATGTACATACATATCGCTCCTTTATTGCAACATAGTCATATCACAAAAAATTAATTTGTCGAGTTAATGATGCAGAATTAATCCTCATATTATGTAAAAATTTCAATTACTCAGCTCTTGGGAAAACAAATAAAATTTTCTTTTTCCAATAAATTGTGTGTAAATTGAAAACTTTAAACTCGTTTTCTGGCAAACTAGTTTTTTTTTTAGTTATGACTATGTATGTTGCAATAAACGAGCGATATGTGCCATTAATTATGAAAGTGGTCTAAGTAATATATTTCTTTGCTCGAGATATTTAGTATATTACATTTGAACAAATTAAAATATATTTTTATATTATGCAACAGATTAGTTTAGAGTTGTACTAGTCTTGATTAATATAAATTTATTTAGTATTTACTACATATATATTGAAGTTATTTTAAGATTAATTTAATATTTCGAAGAAAAAATGCATACAGATACTCACACGCAAAGTGGGACACAAAGAAAATTCTGATGTTGCTATTTTTGGGACCCAAAAATAAAGGACTTGGTTAAATTTTAAAAGTTCCATTTAATATTTTTTATTTTATTAAAGAAATATAAAATAAAAAAAAGTTCAATCATTTCAATAAAAACAATAGGTACGTTTGTTTACTTTTCCAGTAAAATCCAGTAGTTGAGTAAATTTTGGGTAATTTGAAAATTTTACTTCAAGAATGTCTCCTGCACAAAAAACATGTTTTCGGTAACTGATGCATGAATTTTTATAATTATAATGTATGTATGTAAAGGGTGTTTTTTATGGAGGTATAGAACTTTAAGTTGGCATCACTTTTTTAACTGGCGGCCATTTTGTCAGCTGTCAAGTGATTAATATTTAGTTTGGTTTGCCATTTCATCATGAACAGGTTGACAAAAGAACAACGCTTGCAAATCGTGCAAATTTATTTCGAAAATAATGGTTCAGTTCGTGAAGTTTACCGCAAGCAACGTCCATTTTATGGTCGACAGAGCAATTAATTCGGTTAACCATGGATCGTTTTCGCACTACGTTTACTCTATGTGATAATACGCATCCGCTGAAGTCGCTCGTCTACGCCAACAAACCAGAAACGTTAGGGGACTTGGAAGCCAACATTCGTGGCGTTATTGCCAACATACGGCTCCATATGCTCGAAAAAGTGGTTGAAAATTGGACCTGTAGAATTGGCTTTATTCGAGCCAGCCGCGGCGGCCACATGCCCGAAATCATATTTAAACGTTAATGGCATAAAATTATCCTTCCAATAAAGCCAAATTGATGGACATTAAAACGATTTTCTTGTGTTTTATTTCATTTCGAAGTTCTATACCTCTAAAAAAACACCCTATATGTATTTCTAAAATAGAAGTTCTGTGAAAGCTTTAGCTTGTATTTGGTTTTTAGGTTTTATTCTGGGTTGACATACACACTAGTGTTGAGCAATACTGTGATTTTTTAATAATGTTGCTCCTTGTGAACGTGATTTCTAAATAGCTGTTCTTTTAAACTGTGACTGTGATCCCAGTTTAGTAGTACATATTTTGTTTGTAGCAGTTCTGTTATTTGGACAAAATCCAATAAGAAGAGCAGCAGTAAAATTAAACAGTGACTGATCACTGTTTAACACATTTCAGTTCTTCTGCTTTAAGAGTATTTATTATTTTAATAAATACTAATAAGAAGAGCGACAAGAAAAAACAATAGCAATCAACCCCATCCAAATATTGAAAATTGTCGTATAAAAGACAGAGAGACAATAAAATTGCAAATACAAAAATGGGAGAACTATATATATATTATATATATTTTTTTCTCGACAAACGGTGAAGTTATAAAAAAAATGCATGTGGTAGCTTTATTTACTATAAAGTAACCATACAAGAACATTCACAGATTGTATGAAAGAACTATACTTCCAAAACCTGTTACTTGATAAATTCAGTCACAGTTGTGATTATATTTTTCAATCGCTGTGAAAAAGTAACAGGTTTCGAAAAATCGCTCATCTCTAATACACACCCATATCATAAGGGCATCATCACCGTGATTTTTAATACAATTGTCTTGAATTTGACACAAAGTTTGCACCAAGGGAATACATATTTTGCCATCTGGTTATTTTTGCAGATAAAATTAAAATGCAGCTTCATTTTGCAGATAAAATGCAGGACAGCGACACCAACAATAAATCTTGGAATGCACGAAATTGGCTACTTTATACATACTTGCCAAAAACAATGGAATTTATTCCTGCATGACCAGAATTAAATCTTATGAGCATATGGGGTCAGACTTGAAAAAAATGGCGTTTGACGCACTGAAAGAAATCGTAACGTAAGAATGGTACAGTATTGAACCTGAATCATAAAAAATTTGCTTGAAAGTATAACACCGCGTCTTCAAGTTGAGATATCAAGCGATGGGAAAGTCAACCAAGTGTTAAAAATGTATTGAAAATTAAACACGAATGTTTAATTTGTAGTGTCCCACTTTCAGTGTGAGCTTCTCTTTAGGCAGTTGAAACATGAAATGTCTAATTTTATATTGTTTTTATTGAAATTATTGAACTTTTTTTGTTTTGATTTTATATTTCTTTAATAAAATAAAAAATATTGAATGGAACTTTTCAAATTTAACCAAGTCCCTTATCTTTGGGTCCCAAACATAGCAACATCAGAATTTTCTTTGTATTCTATTTTGCGTGTGAGTAGCTGTATACTTAGACCACTTTCATAATTAAGGGCACATATGTATGTATACTGTTGGGTGCATTCATAAGACGTAGCTGTTGCGCAACCGTTGGGTGTTTCCGCTCCACTCAACAGTTGAGTAATTTTCCATCTTAAAATTTTTTCCCTACCTATAGTCAACATGTTGTGCTCAGCCTGAGCAGCTGATCGAATAGACTTTGCCTTTTATATACTTTGTTAGGTGGCAAGAGCAAATATTTGTTAAATTTTACATTACAAATGCCATAAAGTAACGAAATAAAGATATAAAATTTAATTATATATGTACATACCTATGTATATCAAGCCGTTTCTAAGACGTAACTATTGGGGCCGACAGTTGCCAAACGTTTCACAACTGTTGAAAAAAGTAACGACATAAAAAAAAACAGTTACAAATTTTGGTTAGAAATAACCTAACACGGCAGCTCTGCTGGTGATTTCTCATTTGGTAACTTTCTAACAGGGTTGGCAAAATTGTTACAATTGTACTTTGGTACTATCAAAATTGCAAAAGTACAATAGTACACCATCGGTTAATTTAGTACATTTAAGGAATATCCCCAGTTTTATACTGCATTTCTTTTCAAACAATTATAAACAGCATTGTGAAAGGAAAATACAACGAAAAATAAAAAAATGTGAACACGTCCATTTCCAAATTATTTTTCTCCCAAATTCGGATGCTAGAACACATGCTATTAATATGTATATCCTAAATTTAAACTTTAACACATATTGTCATATGCTTTAGCATCCGAACTCAGATCCAGATTTGTGAACACGATTCGGTAGCCGGAACATAGACGATTATTTTCATGAAAATATATAAAAACATGTAATTTGAACTTAATAAATCGTTTAGTACATTAAGATCAAAATAGTGTTGGCACAATTTTAAAATTCTTAATATCATCCCTGCTTTCTAAACACATTTTCTCTATAGTCTTGTTTTAGACTCGGCAATTTTTCTTGAAGCAGTTTTCTTCAATTCTCTTTTAAAATTGCTCATTTGTTTACAAGTTTGCTATTTTTTTAATACAGCGAATGAAATAACAAAAGAGAATTGAAGTAACTTTTCTGTACAAGCAAGTTAGTACCCCTCTTCTTTCTTCTTTCCCCTCTCTCCCATAAACTCGGACTTGCTTCAAGAAAAACTGCCAAGTCTAAAACATGACATAATTTCTTTTGTAGTGGCAGCCAGTGTTGCTGGAATCAAAATTCAATTTTGCAAAGACGAACCTTCAAAATTACCCAAAATGTTATAAATTATACAAAACAAATTTTTAGTTTGATAATAAGTAATGCTTTTTATATAACACTATATATGTATATCGATTGATTTTTTTTTACTATTTATTATTTCAATGTAAATTTTTTTCAGTGCAAATAAAAGATTCGTAACTTGTGCCAATTCCAAAAATGCTCAATAAGGTTGCCATTTCACAATGAATACCCTAACAAACAAACAAAACTTTCAAATCATTAAATTTTATTCGTGCTGTGTGAGATATGTGTTTCGTAAATTATGTCCATTTTATGATCGTCATAATCGCTCGGGCTTTTCAAGCTGTTGTGACTAAATTTCGCACCAGCTTAATTTTTTTGAAAATTAATCCACCAATACGTATGCGCACTGAGGAGAGTATTGTTATGTATATCGGCCAGTGCCAATAAATACAGCGATATGCAAGAAACGAATTTTATTTATTTTTTAATAAACAAACACACAACCCGCGAAGCGATTAGATTGTCTGTGGAAAACACCCAGGGTCTATGGCGGGAATCGAACAAACTACCTTTGGACTGAGAGGATAGCATCGCTACCACTCAGCCACAGGGGCACTTAAACTTTTTCTTTTTGGTAATTGCAGCGCTATATAAGAGAGTGATTTATAAAAAATTATATGACTGATTGAATCTCTGAAGCATTTTCAGCATCTTTTTTTTATCTTATTTGTTTTTCCGGCCTCCTGTTAACAAATGAACAAATTATCATGCAACTAATTTTGTGAAATATGCTTAATGTAAATAAGGTATTACTGTATGCGATGGTTCAAAATGGTCCCCTCAATATTGTCCTATACCTTCATATGCAAAAAATATTGACACTATGGTACCAGACGAGAACTAATTATTCATGTACATAAGTTCGAAAGAGTAATATTTTTTTTAAAGGAAATGAAGGTCTTTAATTGAAAAAATTACTTGTGTATAATATTGGGGCGAAATTACACAAAAAAATTTTATGGTCCCAAGATAGTTCAAGAAAATTTTTTTGTCCCATTTTTGGATAATTACACAGAAATCGGAAACGCTGGTGGCAGCACTGCTTGTAAACAACCACCTTATGCACTGCTTAACAACAACAAAATTGATAACTGTACTAAAGTAGAATTAAAACAAAATAAGAAAACACATGCATATGCACATATGCAGAAAGAGGTAGCAGCTGCTAGAAAAAAATTGTGATACCAGAAACAAAAATATATGTATATAACCCAAGCAGAGCTGCCAGATAAAATTATCGAAAAGCTGTCGAAATCCCGATAGTATATACAATAATCTTCACTTCATTATCGAAAAATCGTCAAACAAGTGGACAAAACAAAGTCCTGTTAGGAAAGAGGGACGAGGGGAAAAGAAACGCTACTGTTCCCCTCGTCTCTCTCTCTTACTTTTTTCAACATGTATACCCTACAAAAACAGTATCAGTTAATTTACCGATAATTTGATCAGTAGTAATGCAGGATATATTCATCATTGCGTAGAACAAAGCTTCTATCACATTATTAAAGTCAAAATGAAAAATATAAAGAAAACCTTTGTGTACGTGTGATGTTGCATTTTTCTTTAACTAATGAATTTCGTCGACTATATAACAACATTCGAACTGCTCACTCTACTGCTTCTCACGAATCAATGATGGTATGTATATTGACTTATCATAATTGACTAATATATTGCACACACTTGATCACCATACATGATTGATATACTGATAATAAAAATAATTTTTATATTATTTTTATTGTGTTTATATTACAAAAAGTAACTTAAAAATACACAAGTATATAAAATATTAAAAACGTAAAATATACTACAGTAATTTCCGCTTAATTGATTTTTTTAAAACTGCGCGATTTTAGGTGTAATTAAAACTCAGATATCCGATACAGTTTAGTTAAGTATGTATGTACACATTTGCATATGCAATGAAAAAAGTAAATGAAAACATATGATTTTAAGAGTTGACACATCTTTTTATGTAGTTTTACCAATTACCATTATGTGAAAAATTTCAAGAACCAATTAACCGGCACTTTTGTTTGGGATTTCTGATTTAAGAATTAAGTAAAATGATAACGCAATTAAACGGAAGTCATTTATTTGGAAAATGTTCATTCAATATTTTTTAGTGCACATAACCGGGTAAATCAATTATGCGGGGATCAGTTAAGCGGAAACTACTGTATATAAGCAAAAACTCAAAAGAACCTAGGTGGTATCCAAAGTGTATTAATATCAAGTGGCATTATCATTACAACAACATACATACAAATTTGTTGTAGGATTATTTTTATTGAATGTTGACAGTTCGGGTTAAGATTTTATGCTATTTTATATGGAGTTTGAAGGATGGGGTTAAGTCAGCTGACGATCAGCTGCGCATATAAGGCTACTTGATATTAACACACTTTGGTGGTATCTAGCCTTCTTACCACCTTTTCACCTCCAACTCCCCTGTTTACAACTACATATATAAAATTTTTAAAAGAAATATGAATTATATTAAACTTAGTAAATTTATTATATTCAATATTCTTTTACTTAACTTTTTCAACAGTTTTATTAATTTTAATTTTCAGAGACCGAATGAATTGTATTTTTTTTCTAAATAAAACTTCTTGTTTTAAACGTGTTGGCAAGTACATCAGATGTTCCACTCTAAAGGTGGAAGTACATAACACGCGTTCAATGCGCTATTGCGATACATACTTCTGTCAAAAAAGTTGAAATAGTGTGTTTCATAAGGCAAGTTACATAAAGAAGTTTGCGACCCGCGTACCTCGCAAAAAGTTGAACATTCTTCACCTTTCACGCTTTGTATACAAAATGACAGCTAGAGTTGCCAGATTCTTCTTTCCTATCTCTTCTATAAACTCAGACTTGCTTTAAGAAAAACTGCCATGTCTAAAACATAACTAACATCACACTACATTATAGCCAAATCACAAAAATGTGGGTTCAAAACGAAGCTTACGGGTTTTCAGTTGGTTTGATCAAAATCGGCATTTTTACTATGTACATATCGGCATTTGTTAGTTTTTTAATTAAGAAATCGGCAGAATACCGAAAAATCAGCACTTTTGGCAGCCCTGGTTGTCGGGTATATGAATTCTAATGTAAGGCTGCCACACTTAAGGAAAAAGTCGTAAAATCGTAATTTTTCTACTATCGACACCAAAAATCGTTTAAACGACGATAAATATTCAAATCTGGCAGCCGTGAAGCCAAAGCAAATCTGCAAATAACGGAGAATGCTGCCACAGTTCTGATAAAAAGTAACAGTATAAGAGATCCAATTGGATTTTAGGGTGGGCCATTAATAAGAGGAATTAGTACACTCTCTAGTAGAGAGTCTCTATCAATGTATCCAAGGCACATTTACTACAGGTACATGCATTAGAGAAAACAGTGTGGCAACTCTGTGCTTCTCACATAGTTTTACAAAGTATTTGTCAAAAAATTGTATGCATCAAACAAGGCACAAAAGTAATTGTCAAATGAATTCTTCGTTATAAACGTGTAAACAAAAAATCAGCGGATGAGCAATTTGCCCGATGCATGTACCTGTTTGATATGCCTTGAATGTATCTATTAAATTGAGAGTTGTGGCGTTTTTGTAGTTGTTGTTCATCAGTAGCATATTTTTATTGGGGGACCCTAGAAATAAGACCAGTTTTCAAAAGCAATCAGTTCGAGTATTTTAGTCGTGGCGTACGTTTGTCAAGCAAAGCATAATCGAATGTAAGAAATAAATCATTAAATAATTATTCAAGAAAAATGAAAGGAAATTATTTTTTGCTTTATCCGTAAGATACTTAATATTTTCAGCAGTGAAAAAAATAAAGAAATTAACTTCATACATACACAGTTTTCTCACATTTTTTTAAAGAAAAAAATACTAATGCTCTCTTTTTACAGATAATTATAAGCACAAATTGCTTTTTTCATTAAGTAAAGGAATATATGTATGTATTTATAAAAAATAAATAGATAAATTACAAGTAAAAGAAAAATATTTTTAACAAGAATTTGTGTGAAGTAAAAGAAAAATTCAAACAAACGAACCTAAAACGAAAACAACTTTCTTTCACAATTCTTACAACAAAAACCAGAAATAAACCAACAAAAAATTAATTGGAATAGGTATACATATGTATGTATGTACCTACATAACAAATTAAATAAATTGTCCAAATAAATTTCAAATAAGGTAAGTTAGTAAACTAAATTATATATAAAATAGTAATGAAAAAATAAATCGACTTACTACTTCTTTTTGGGGCTGTGGCTCTAATACAAAAGAAAATTAAAAAACTTGTCTTTGGTAACGACGACGACACCAACAACAACAAGTACGTAGAATGGTTGATATGATAACAACAACAACAACATTAATGATGAAAGTACAACAACAACGCAACCGTCAAGCAACAACATACAGAAAAAAGAAAAACCTATAAAATCAACATTTAATGTGTATGACTTCATAGTCTAAAATTTACAAAAACACAACAAACAAATGCACTCACACACTTATACACATCAAAGTACTGTGTAGTTAACACACACAGTCGAACACCAACAAAAAGCAACAAATTGTCCAAACACAAAATTCTCTCAATGTTATTGTTATTAGATATACAGCATAGAGTTGTCGCTATTCAGATATTTCCTAAAAATGTGGGTTAATGCAAAAAATTATGTATTGGCATGTTTTAAAAAAATTTAACTCTTCGATACCCTTGTTAAAACAGTTTTATTTCGATAATAACAGCCTGTTTGTGTAAGACGTTGACGATGGAAATATTGAAGTTTTTGTAATAGATTAAAGAAAAGTTGTACAAGTTTCCTTTAATCTATTACAAAAACGCCAAGATTTCTAACTTCGACGACTTACACAAACAGTCGGCAAAAATCGAATAGTTATAATTAAAAGTTTTTCCTGTCGGGTTTTGTAAAAATATTAATGAAAGTGACATACTGCACTACATACATATGCATCAGTGCTCCGCATCATACGAGCAAATTTTAATTTAAAATGCAATACAAGTTCGCTGATAATATTTTTTAGTAGCAGCCATTTATTTCTGCGTTATCTACTTCACCGGTGCACTGTAGAACATTTCAATTTCCATTTGCAGCGCAGTGATGCATTTCCGAACAGGCCCAATTTATGGGAAAGGAAATTTTATTTTGAGTAAACACGATATTTGTATGAAATTTTTATACAACGTAAAGAACGATATGAAGACTAATTCTGCATCAATAACTCAAAAATTCAATATGTATGTAGGTACATGATTTTTTTAATAATATACTGCCAGTTAAAAAATTCTAAATCAATATGTTGTGTTTTTTAAACCTTAAAAATACATATTTTGTAATTTCCTGATGACTATACCTAATTAAAAAAATAAATAAAAATTTAGGCGTACAAATATTTAACTTGTGTAAGATTTTGTTCCATAAAAATATTAAAGTAGGTGAATCGAATCAGTGTATCGAATTTTCAGTTAAATTGAATTTATCTTTAGCGAATGGAAATTTTTAACAGAAAACTTTAAAAACGCGAATTCGGAAAAAAATCTTTCAAAGGTTAAAATTGGTAATTAATTCTAACGTAAGAATTTATTTTTGAAGAAATTACTTCTACCTACGTGTATTAAAATATCTTTTTAATTTTTCATTAGCAAATGAGAATAGGATATTCATAAAAGGTTTTTTTTGAGTTCTTGATGCGATATTTGCACAACCCAATTCACAATTTGAATTGGGCAAAAACTTAATTCAATATAATAATAATAATAATTTTTGGTTTAACAAAATTCTGAAACAATCTGAATTTTCTTTTTCATAAATTCAAAATAATTACAGAAAATCAATTGTGAAAATAAATATGTTTCTTTAAGCTAGATATCTGTGGCAATAAATAATAATGGCTTAAGTCGAAATTTCTTGTTTTGAGATATTAAGGGTTTTGTCTTTTTATGTGTTTAGTTTACATAAATTATTTCCATGTGCAGACCAAATGGCTGGCCGTATTTTTATTTAGTTTTTTCTGTTTGAAAGGTGACTTGATCGAGAGGGTTCTTAGCTTCTTAGCTATGTTTTAAGAAAATCGGTCCAACCGTTTAGAAGATATCACATCTTTTCTAGATATATCGGGGGTTTTTAATATTTTAATTTATGTTAATAATAACATTTCATAATTGAAATTTAGCTGAGTGATAGATCTTGAAGAAGAGAATAATAATATGTAATAAAATGAAAAGCACTTATGTATGTCAACTTAAGCCGTTATTATTTATTGCCACAGATATACATGTGTATGTATGTATGTATATATATATACATATCTATGAATATAAATATGTACACATACATAGTATATGTACACATATGGACAAACAAATAAGTACACGGCGATGTTTTACTCTTTAGTATAAGTTACGATTTTTTTTTATTTTAGTAACAGAGAAAATGTTAAAATTAATTTTTGTAACCCCAATCAAATGTAACAAAGCGGTATTTATAAGATAAAAACAGAAGTTGACATCTTTATGGTATCAAAGAGAAAATGTGGATAAAAATGACTGGTCAAAATAATAAGCACATTTTGAATATTATTAAATAAGTTTAAATTCTAGTTATATTGCTCTCGTATTGCAGGGAACCTGATGATCTGTACTAGCGACAGTAAAATGCGCATAGGGTCCAGCTAACCCCTTAATAATCAATTTCAATGCAATTATAATAAAAATATATTTTACTGAAAAGTAAAATCATAATTTGGCATTATTAGTGCGTTAAAGGAATTTCAAACGTAATTGTAACATTTTCAAAAAACACCAATTATTAATCATTTTATGTTTGTATATGCTATAAAAATACCTGTAAATGCTAATAAGTTTGTATAAACATGAAATTCAAAGGTATTTCAATAATGTTTTCTACACTTAACACTGGCATTATACTTTTCATCTGTAGAACATTGTAGCAGATTTGTTTTGCCCGATTTAGCATTCTGTCATCATCATTTTCTGGCAACACTGTCACTTTATTATATATATATTTACTGCCTTATTCATAAAAAATATTTCAGGTTTATTAAGCGCTTATTTGACATATTTCTATGGGAAATTTGTAAAATAAACCTCTAATAAACCTAAAATATTTTTTTTATGAATTAGACCGTTATTATATATGTATATATAATATTATTATATATTTGTATTATATATATATACAAATATTTTTGAGCAAAAACAGTTCCTTGTATTGTAATTTGGAAAAGCACACACACACAATAACTCTTATACTAGTTCTTTCGCTCACACTACAATTATATGGTACATGCCATGGTATGTTTGTTATGCTATACTTATAAGTATACAAATGCAAGCCTTTAATATGTACCTTATTACTATGTATTTAGAATTCATCATTTCCATCCCTGGTATTTATTTATGGAAGTGTGTGTATGACTCCCAAGCAGCGTTGCCACTAGTGGAAAGAGAAATTACACAGCTGCAAGTTTGAAATAGTGCAAAACCAAATGAAATAGTGCAAAAAAATCTAAGAAAAAAATTAAATTTTTAATTAGTTTTTTGGTTAATTGAAATTTAAAAGCAGAGAATTTTTTAATTTATAAAAAACGTACAACAAAATTAAAAATATTACATAAAATTCAATAATTCAGAAATACTTACTTCAACGAAGAATAATTTACCACTTTTCTCTTAATATTTTGTCAAAATTTAATAAAATGTTATTTAAGCCGGGCGTCTGAGAAGAAGGTGCTCTCCATTTTTCTTTTCTTAATTTAAACTCATTTAACTAGAAGTACTGGGCGATACTTATATGTACATTCTTTAGTTTTTTTAAATCATATCATCTTTTCATAATTTTAAGCTAAAAATTTGCACCACAATTTTAAAATCGGTGCTACTGTATTAGCTGATAACTAATTTTTGGCGTATCAGTTTTAATTAAGTTCAGTTTACTAAAAAAAAAAACTCTTTCAACAGAAGCGTTTAAGAATGGTAATATCACAATTTTTAAATTTAGAAAGGGAATATTGCCAGCACAGTTTTTACTTTGAAAAATTTTAGACTTGTAAATTCCGAAACATCCAATTTATCGCATAGATTAAGTTCTTTATGGTCTAAAAGTCCATATTCACGCCACTCATTTTCCTAAAATCTTTATACATTACAATTTGCTGTGTCTCGGAAAAGTATTTTAAGCAGCTAAATAAATATAAATTTCACTTCGCTGTATGAAAAGTTCCTCGTTTTTATTGGTCAACCAAAATAACTCATTTTGTTAAAAAAAATATCAGCTTTTATGTAATTAGACAAGTTTGCACAACTTTGATTACTTCAGATTGTAATTTGTAAATTAAATTAAAATTAGTTAAACGTCCAAGAGAATGTGAAAGGAACTCCAAATAATATTTTGTAGATTTTTCATCTAATGCAGAAAGCATTGATTCAGTTATTTTTGAATGATCTTCAAAAACGTCCAATCTTCAGTACAAATCTCAATACTTAATATTGTTCCAGAACACTTTCAATGCAACAAGCTGTTAATGATAACAATTGCGTTATAATAGATGATATGATTGTATGGCTCTCTAGTGGGAAATATCGTAGAAATTCTCGGAGTTTGCATTACGTTTATAATGGGATCCGAGATTTCTTATCAAATCTTCTAAATATGTTTAGTATAATTTGGGACTTATTAAAAATTTTGTGGACTTTCATTAAGACTTATAGCAATATTGTTTTAAAAATATATTTATAATAAACTTTGCTAGAGACATAGGGATTTCCCGCAGGCATAAAGTTTCATCTGTAGAATTTTTTAGGATATATAATTCGATTTTGTCTTAAGTCGACTTATGCTGTGATCGCTTTAAAACATATAAAATAGTGCAAAATTACACAAAAAATGTATGGTGCAAAAATAGTGCAAAGAACTTTAAATAGTACAGATTTTGCACTATTACACAGAAAGTGGCAACGCTGCTCCCAAGCAAGCAAAAACACTGTTGGTCACCGAGATAAATGTATTCGGGTTCATTTGTTTAAGAAACCGATTGAAGTTTGACACTCCGGTGCCTCTTTGGCCAGCTATGATTTAATACACAACTTGTGTATGAGATGTACTTAAATTTGTTGGTGGTTTTCTTCTGGTTTTTCTTTAGCCTGCAATACATGTATATACATATATTTATGAGAAAAATCCTCTATACAGAAGAATTTTTTTACAAATTACAATTTTTTTATATTCAACAAATTCTGCCTGACAGAAAGCATATAGCAGAATTTTTTGAAAATTGAATGCTTTTTAACTTATGAAAATGCCAGATCTGGCAGTGAAAATGCTAAAATGGCAACAATGCATACAACCCCAGAAAAAAATAAAATCAGTACTTATTTAAAAAGCACTTCTTAATTACTTCCAAAGTATGTTATGCATTTTATTCTGGTTTAACGAAGTTATTTTTAATCACATATCTAAAGTAATATTAAATCACCTATTTTATTATTATTATTCTCTAAAATAAAAACCCAGTAAGAAAGTCATAGATTTAACTGCTTTGGAAAAGTGTTTAATAACCACATCCTAAATGTAAAATATATTGGATTTACTTCACTAATAAAAAATCACACCTTATTTTAGAGTTTTTAAAGCAAATAAAAAGTGAATTTCATTTGCTCACGGGTTGGCAAAAGCAAACCACTTCGCTCCAATGACACTAATGTAAAATTCACTAATTTTTGCTCGGAGTTTGGAGTACTTCGTATTAGTAGTTGTGGTGCTTTTCTACTTTTTTTTCATCACTTTTTTTGCTGGGGCTTCACGAACCTCCACAAGTTGAATAAGCTATATCGTCATGTCATGCGTCCTATACTTTTCCACTTTCTTTTTCGTTTTCCATACATATTTTAAATGTATACTCCATACATTTAAAATTCTTTCTGTATATATACTGTCACTACGCTGACATTTTATTGTGCTGAAAAATTATTCTCACAACTGTCTACATCAGATACATAAACAGTTTGTGTGGTAATGCCACACAACGAAAAATGTCGGAAATGACAAACGTACGTTCCTATTGCTATTTTTGCTATATTTGTCACAAAATTCCACAGCAGAGTAGCAAGCCGTAGCGGCGCAGCTGACGGCTAGCCGGTCAGCCGATTTCTTTTCAGAAGCCGAGCCGCCGCCGAATCACTCGATTTTCATTTTTGATTTTGTGACTACTTATCATACGTATAGTTTTTATTTATATTTCGTATGGAATATGAAAGCCAGCGTCCTTGAAAGATATTTGTTTGTGACTGCAAATCACATAGAAAGACTACGACAGTTTCGTCCTGGATTAAGGAACAAGTGTTGCGGATTCTTTAATCTATTACAAAAACGTCATAGTAAGAGTCGATAAGGGTAATTGATTTGATCAATGGTTTTTATTTGTTCATCCGTAGCAGTGTTGCTATTAAGTAACTAATTTTTAGTTTGGGAAATCGAAAAGCTTAATTAAAATTTATTTATAGTCTGTCTATGTTTCTATGGCTTATCAAATAATTTACGGAGGTACTTTTCTTGGCATTTGGGACATCAATTACTGCAATACTTAAACTATTGCAAATAAAATAATGTTACAACATGGTGATTCAATAATTCAAGTATGTACTTCCCCAGAACTAGATTGGGAAAAAATTTAAATGCTTAAAAATTCGGCCGCCGCCGCCGAAATATTTTGATCCGCTTGCTACTCTGTGCCACAGAGTGTACTCGGCCTTAGGTGCAATGCAGTTAGATTTTCTTCAGCATTTTTCAATTATTTATTTAGCATTTTCTAGCATTTTAAAAAAATACTGTGAGCGTCAAATGAAAGTAAACACAACATGTAGTTTGAAAAAATATTTATACCTAATTTATAAATAAACATTGATATAAAATAAATAATATTAGATAATTCTTTGATAATGAAAGTAAAAAAAATATATTATTATTATTATAGAAACTAAAACAAAGGTACATAAGAAACAAATTCAGTTTTAATTATATTATATGTAGGTAGTTATTTTACGCGTCAAATGAAAGTAAACAGTTTCAACCTTAAAGAAGATACGTATACCGCAACTGCGCAAATGGTGGCACCTTCTTACATTTTTGTTTGTTTCTAAGAATAACCGGAAAGTACCGTTCTAAATATTCTCATCTTTCAAAGTGTATGTAGAATTAAAGAAAACTTTTTTTAGTATAAAATTGTCAAAAATAGACAACGGGAAAGATCACTTCAAGTGATGCTCGCGATAAACAGCGCGTTTTGAACAAAGTCATCATCATTTCATCATAATTTTCTAAATTCAAAATTCTTAAAATTTTTTAAATTGGTTAATGATTCAGCTGTCGCAAATAAAATTCCATTGACTGTGTTTAGAATTAAAAACGCATTTAAATACTGTAAATGGCAAATATTTTAAAATTTCACAACTAAAAATATGTACTCGTACTCGTGATCAAAAAAATTTATAGGTACATATAACTTATTAAGTATCTATTCTAGCTGAAGTACAAACAGCATTTGAATCACAACACTACTCGACAATTTATATAAGTTGCTTAGTTTGACAAATAAAATAAAAATAAAAACTAAGGATTTCGATTATTTGGAAGGAAATTCTGATTCTATATTAAATGATTCAAGTTATTTAGGGTATAGTTTCGAAGAAACAATTTTATAAAATCTGAAAAGAGCTACTTAAAAAAATCAATTGTAGGTATTTAGTAATACACATGTACATAAATAATTTAATTTAGCGCGTAGGAAAATAGCGCGTTTTGGCTATAAATAGTTGACAATGATGTAACTTAAGGCGTTCTTGCGAAAGGGATTAGCGCGTTTTGGTTATAAATAGTTGGCATCGCTGGAAATAAATCTATCTCAGAGTTTGTCACGCACGACGAATCTCGTTCGACGGAGGTGTGGTGTTCATTTGCATATGCACAAATTTTTTTTTATTTTTTATGACGAAAGTTCGCACCGAAAAATTCGTTGTTCGTCCTAGTTGTGTTCCTAGCATAAACTTTCCCTTAAAGTATATTTCAAATACATTTTATTACTTTAAGAATATAAATTAATTTGTTTGATTTTTTTTATTTTTCAAATTGACATTGACGGCTGTTTGCCCAAACGCAAATTTGCTCAATTGCGCAAATGTCAATTTTGCAGCTAAATTTAGCATTTTTTTCCTTGATTTAGCTGTAAAATTTTCGATTTACATTTTCTATAGCATTTTTCAATTATTTAGCATTATATAGCATTTTTTAATAATATAGGGCCTGTCCCACGATATCGACAACGTTTTACTTGTCGCACACTTACATTTGAAACAACAACAAAATTTCAAAATTTGTTTTTATTTTGAATGTAAGTGTGCGACAAGTCGAACGTTGTCGACATCGTGGGACAGGCGTATAATCTATTAAATTTTTAATAATATAATCTATACCATTTTAGGTATATTAGTAATTTTCACGGGCAATAATGTTGCTCAAGACCTACAATATTGTAATACAAGTAAAATAGTTGTGAAAGTATATTATTTTGATATAAATAATATATTTTTACAACCATTTTACTTTTTCTAAGAAATTAAGTTGCTTGTTTTGTAAAGATTTTTGTTCGAGGCCTTTAAACTTATTATGTTTGTACATGTTATTCTTAATAACATATTAAAAGTCTTACCATAAATATGTAAAGTTTTTTCGCTTATTTCAAAAATGTTGTGTTAAAATCTACTAAGCATGAACGAAACGCATATAGAGTCTATATTATAGATTAGATAGTTAACCAACTAAACAAGCAAAAATTCTTTATATATTATAACGATAATTTGAATAAAGATTCAGAATCTGATGACAAATATTCATTTGGTCATGTATTTAATATGTAGTAATTAATGATTCTTCTATTTGCATACAAATTTATGTACATATATAATAATTTGAAATCTTTTTCATTTTTCATACATATTCCCTCTTATTGTGAATGGCGGCGTCGACGTCACACCAAGACGACAGTAAAAATTGTCACTACTACTATTAACATGTTCCAGTAATTTACAAATCCTTCGATATTAGTAAGAGATTGTCAATAAGATCCAATTATTGCCGATAAAGAGTAGACAAGTGACAACATTTACTTTCGTCTTGATGTAACGTCGACGACGCCATTCACAATAAGGCGATTAATTGTGTAACAATATACAAAGTACATACTTTTGCATAAATACATGTAGGTATTTAATAATATAAAAGTACATACATGTGATATTTAATTTAACAGTTTCTTAAAAATAACAAATAAGTTGTGACATGTTTGAAGAACACAAGTAAAAACTGAAAGCCTATTTTTCGAAAATGAATAAATACATGCGATCTTAAAAATAACGAACGAAAACTTTTTTAATTGAATGTGTTTTTGGTTATACGAACAAGTTCTTTTTACGTAAAATCGAAATAAATAATTGAAAAACCTTTAAATGTTGTTAGAAACACCAATTTTTGAACGTTATTGCTTATAAACGAAACAAAAGTGAGAAAAGGCATATATGTATTTTCGATTAACCGGCTGTGACTTAATATTTTTGTTTTGCTTTTATGAAGTATTAAATTTTAGCATTATTTTTTTAGCATTTTTTAAGTAAATTTAGCTGCAAAAATTTTTAGGATCTGGTCACACTGGTTCTCATGCCAAAGTTTTTCTCTATGGTATTATTGAATTTGTTTTTATTTCTTATGCATTAAAAAATTGTAAAATCTGCAAAAATATGCATTTATTGCCAAAATATATGAAAATATGCATTTGTGTAGCTCTAAAATATGCAACTCCAAATCTATGCCAAAATATGTACTTAAAACTTCATGATTCGGATGGGCAATTAGTCAAAATCTTGATATGTGTCTATCACCAAAAACACATAAATACATATGTACATATGTATATACGAGTACATGCATATGTATGAAAGTCCGATAGACCTGTACATCACATAAAACTTTTTATATGTATTTCGACTGTGTTTTTCGCTAACATTTTATTTCAACAATTTGTATCTTTTACTCACAGTTTCTGTTATAATTCTAAAAAAATTCAAACTCTTAATAAACTGATATTAAAATTGTTGACTTGAAATTCCGGTTTTTCGTAAAAAAGTTTTATAGGTATGTATGTATTAGTATTATTTTCATTGGCGTTGAAAAAGTTATGTGTGTATGTACATACATATGGATGTATGTAGACATGTATGTGTGGATGTAAATAATTCACAAAACGATTGTTATTGTTGTGAGGCATGACGTCAGATTTGTGTTTGTTCTTTTTAGGAGGCATTCAGGGCCAAAAATATTTAAAGTGTTGCTGTTTTTGAAATAAAATATATACATATGTACATATGTATGTATGTACATACGAGTGTGTAAGTATATACATATCGGACATTCAGATCAAAAGTGTCATAACTCAAACAATTCGTTGTTTTGCAGAATAATGCATTTCGTAGGTATTTTATCTTGCGTAAAAATTTCATATAAATAGCTTGTACTATCAGCTCCGGAGAGAATATATTTTTATGCCTTCATTGAGTTGTGGGTACATATGTACATATGTAAATTGAAAACTTTAAACGTGTTTTCTGCGAAACAAGTTTTTTTGAGTTATGACACTATTGAAGTGAATGCGCGATATGTACTTATGTATGCAAATAATTTTGTTTTTGTTTTTGCAAAATTATTTTGTTGCTAATTAAATATACATACCTATGTATGTACATAAGTAGATATATGTGTACCCAGCTAGCCTTTTCAATCGCAGAATAGTCTATTGTGAATCGTATGCAGAACATTTTCAATCGCAGACGAGCTCATATTTTAATTGTAGATGTTTCGCACGGGAGAAACTCTTACCGCATACGATTCGTGTACAAAAGCCGCAGAAGGCGCTTTTATTACCCGTAGATGCAATCATTTGATATTTATCTAGCGATTATTTTACAACTCTTGTTTGAAGAACAACTTTAATCTTATATGAGCCATTGGCAGAGTTATAAAAGAATCATTCGATAATAATTTTTATTTTTAAAGTTAAATATCAAAAAAAAACATAAAATTTTTTAGTACTTATTAGTAAAACACTTCTTCATTAATTGATTAACAGCCGGGTTTTGTAAAACACATGCCCTTTCGTTTTTATGTTTCGTTTATAACGTTTAAATATGCTTTTTATGTTCGATGCAAATTTTCGTGCGTTAGTGCAAATTCAAAATATCGTAGCTTTTCTTTAAAATCCAACAACAAAATACACACACAATCCAAGTAAAAGCTACGATATTTTGGAATTGCATCGAATATCGAATACCGCTATTCTAAAGCTTCGTTTTAACATAAAAAGAGATTTTTCGGTGTAACCAAAACGACACACTCACAAAATTATTACAGTGACGCAATAAAAAAATTAGATATATTTGAAATTTTTTTATTTTTTTTTTTGCATACATATATTTACATATTTATTGCATCTTCAAAAATGAACTAACAATAAGTATTCAAATCTTAAATCTAAATATAATTATTAGGCCCGACCAGTGTCTTGGTCTTGCTCAGGCTTATGAAAATATTTCTTCCAATTCTCATGAACAAAACAGTGTCCTTTCAAAAAATATATACAGACATCGTATAAGTTGTGATAGATGTATTAATGAAAACTTTCATACATAGACGTATTTTCAAAGGGATATTATTTTAATTTTTTTATTTAATCGAACTAAAGAAAATATTTTTATAAAACAGCAGTTAACTAGGAACTAGATCGTTCGCCCCTACAATATATTTAAAGAATACTTTATTTTATTTTAACATGGAGAAATAATTTTCCAACAAATATTATCTAAAAAAGTACTTTAACTTTTTTAATGTTAATTGTACAAGAAGTTTGTTTTATTTGTTTTTTAGATGGGTACAAAAATTTAATTGAAATAATTTTGCTTACAAAAAATATTCGTATTCGCCTGAATTTGGCGAATACGAATATTTAATAATGACCGAATGTTCGGCAATTCGAATACGAATACGAGTATTCGTGCATCACTAGTACATGTGTGTGTATGTATGTATGTATCTTTTGAATAACCCCCCAAACCAAATGTTTCAATATTTTCTGAAGTCAGACTTGTCGAACCGAATTCGTTAAGACGTTTCGGCAGTTTGTCTAAACTCAGACTTTTCGTAACGAGTTCGTTAAGGCATTTCTGAACTTTCTCCGAACAATTTTTTTAATAATTTTTTTTTAAATCAATAAAACTTTGATTTATAAGTTTTGTTTTAAATAAATGTAATAAATAAAAATGAATTGTGAAAAATATTAAACAACTAGATGAGCCCGGCAAACGTTGTCTTACCCTCAATTAGTTTTTTTTTAACTATAAATTAACTTGTTGGGTCAAAAACAAAACGAAAACCTACCCGGTATTGACCCGAACCTGTGTTGAAAATTTCAGATCCACAGTTGTTATAGTTCCAGAAATTATGCGTTCGTAAAAAACACACATTGCGATTTTATATATATGTATAAAGGCACATTAAAAAAAGTCAGTCAAAACTTTGGAGGTCCGTAACTCCGTAAATATGCCATTCCGAGAATTTTTGGACATGATAGTTTTTTCTTAGAATTAAATTTTCCACCATATATGATAAGCTTTATTTTATTTTGAGTAGCTTCACTAAAGTATATTTATTCCCTAGTTCGTTCCTTTAGAGCACAACTCTAGTGAAATGCACACGAATGCAGAAAGCCGACGGCTCATAGTTGGCGTTGATTGCAAATTATGTGCTCAGCCGCTGAATTAATATGGTACAGTTTACTTAATTCTGAATCCATATTTACTGCAAATTTTACAATTATTGTCGAACGGGATAAAAAGTATCTTATGTCCGTCTCCTGGCTCTAAGCTACCTCCCTACCAATTTTCATCCAAATCAGTTCTGCTGTTCTTGAGTTATAAGTGGTGTAACTAACACTACTTTCTTTTATATATGTATATATAAGATGTAAGTATGCAATATATATGATGTCTATGTAAATTATTTCGACAAAAGCAGCAACATAACGCTGAAGCGATATCGTATCGATTTCGTACCGACATATCGTTGCAAAGCCGTGTCAACCATTTCATACAAAAATCGTTACGATTTCGGTAATATTTCGGTTACGAAATCGGAAGATTTTGTCGACTAGTCGTTACGGATTCTGTACGAAATCGGAGCATTTGGTTCGGTGGGAAATTACATATTATGGATTGACCAAAATTGAAAATAAATTTATTTGAAATGAATGTTGAGTGTTATTGCTTGCATATACATACATACATACATACATATATCATACATTGTATATATGTACCCACCAAACCAAATGTTCCGAATTCGTAAAGAATTCGTGACCGAAATATTACCGAAATCGTAACAATTGGCAACTTAGTCGGTCGTTGTCTAAATCAAGGCGTGTATGGCTCCGTCAATTGATTAGTTTGGCAGTTGTCGCGTTGGTTGGAGAAAAATCGAAAGATTTTGATTTTTCAAGTCGACTAGCAAATCTTTCAATTCGATTGTGCTGTGTGTGTTCGAGTCTCTTGATCAGCTTTTGTAAAGAAAAAGTTAAGTATTTTCAAAATTGTATTTAATCAGAAATAATTTGTATTTAATCAAAATAAGTTCATATTAAAATTCACTACAGTTCAACTAAAAATTTAAAATTGTTTCACTATAGTTCAACTAAAAATTTAAAATTGTACCTATTTAATTTCATTAAATTTTAAATAAAAAATATGAAAATTAACGAATCAATGCAATAGAAATTTTAAATTTTGTAATTATGAAATCAAGTATCAATTCAATTGAAAGACTCAATTAACAATTGAATTGAAATGTGTATGGGGTGCTTTACTTCCAAAGGCGACAACAATCTAACATCACACACTGTTAGAACCGCGGAGAAAAACCATTTTTAAACCATCACACAATAACGACGCCACTGACAAACTTCCGTCGGTGTTTAATTACACTCCGAGAAATGCAAGCATCATAATAATGAAAATTTTGAAGGAAAAAAATTGCGTTGCATAAAACTTTTTCGTAGGAGGCGTAATGGTCGTTTCGTTTAAATCTAGATGTTAGTAAGTAAATATGTCAGGCTGCAAGCGAACATGTCAGCTGTTATTGTATTTCTCTTTGCTTGATATGTATGTACATGTGTGTGTATGT
Organism: Nowickia ferox; assembly: GCA_936439885.1. Taxonomy (NCBI): domain Eukaryota; kingdom Metazoa; phylum Arthropoda; class Insecta; order Diptera; family Tachinidae; genus Nowickia; species Nowickia ferox. The sequence goes on along the minus strand of OW387027.1, from coordinate 33,489,038 downwards.
AAGTGAGAGAGAAGTTAAGGTTTGCTCCGTAAAAATATATTTTCTGTGTGTTTCTACTAATCGACTAATTTTACCATAAGACAACTTCTGCATTTTGGAAACCGTGTTGGAGCCGAAACGCGTTTAAATAATACGCGTTGGAGCGAAAACGCGTTATAGGAATACACGTTATATGAGGATTACCTGTACTTACAGTTTTTAATATTTTTAACAATTCTTTTTTATTTATTACATTTCTTTCAAACAAAAATTATAAATCAAAGTTTTAATGATTTAAAAAATTTTTATTAAAAAAATGTTCAGAGAAACTACCGAAATGTCTTGACGAATTTGTTATGAAAAATCTGAGTTTAGACAAACTCCCAAACGTCTTAACGAATTCGGTACGACAAGTCTGACTTCAGAGAAAATCGAAACACTTGGTTTGGGGGATACATACATACATACATATATGTACATACACCCCAAACGAAGTGTTTCGTATATACGGGAACCATAGCTGTATAAAGAACCGAAGAACGTCAAAAGCACAAAAATAATTGCACCGAAAAAAAACGAAGTTTTTGACATTCGTCAGCTACAAAGCACATGGAACAAAAAATTATTAGCTGAAGTAGCGATGCCACCTGAACCTGGATTCAGTAACTTTTGCGAACCGAAAATCGTAATATTTATTCGTTTGCGGTAACGATAATGTGATTCTGTAATTTCTTTTTTACGATAGCGCACATTACGCTGCATTTAATTGTATATCATGTGGCATCCTTGCATACAAAATGTCAAAGTAAGCGAAAAGCACAAAAAAGAATTAAAGAAAGACTAAATGACTTTGAGTTTGTTATTTTGCTTTATTATTTCAACCGACAGCGAATATCGTTATAAGTGAGTTAGTGAATAGTAAGGGCGATAAATTTTCCTTATATTTTTAAACCATGAAGGCCAATAAAGAAAAAAAAATCTTATTATTCACTTAAGTAAAAAATTGCAAAAGAAATGACAAAATTCAAGAAGACAAAGTTAGGCCCTCGGATCAACATGGCTACATTACGTGACCCAAAAATTTTTTGCACTGTGTAATTGTTAACCAAGCTTCAACAAGTTTGGCAAATTCTGGTTGGTTAAAATTTACATTTGTAAATAAGAAAGAAAAACAAGAATGAATGTGTGCCATTGACCTTATAAGATCAAATGGGTGGAAAGCAAGAAAAGAAAAATGGGAAAAACATCAATTGGAAAAATACACACTCAAGACATTGTATAAAATAAAATTTACAAATGTGGTCAATGAATGTCTCAGAAAAGACCAAGCGGGCCATAATGAGAAGAGTGTTAATCAAACGTGTCAACAAATAAAATAAAGCAAAAAACCTGGCCAGACAGACTTAAAAAGAAACTGTGTTATACGAGTATACACCATGGAGACCGTGAATGGCCAGTCAGTCGGACGTGTTTCAAAGAGTGCTTAGGAGGGAAGTGGGGCATCATGCACAAAAAAAAAATACAAATGACATTTTGACCTAAATATGAAAACGTTAATATAAAATAAAATATCTATTCGTTGTGTGTGAATACTGTATCTGCGGGTGCTTTATTTTAGCTCCAGCCGTTTTCGGTATATGTATTTATTTAATTTCTTACCTTTAAAAGAATGAATGATTGAATATGTATGTATAATAAATGTACTCGTATATCAGAGGTGGCTCTTTTGCACAATATTTAAAAATCATATAAGAAAACATGTTTATAGAATAAATTAATAAAAGTTAAATTTTTTTTATAAAATATTAAAAAAAATTATTTTTCTTCATTTCTTCTTACAAATTTGCACAAAACATAAAAAATCAAAAAAATATAGAAAATCCTTATCCTTACTAATATTATACATAGTTAATCATACGTTTAGCAAAAGTGAACTATAAAGTGTTCTTTAAAATTTTTCCTTTATTACAACTGTCCGATAAAGTAAATACAGTCAAATCCCGATAATTCGTAATTGCAAGGGACCGGCCATTTCTTACGATTTATAGGGGTTTTCGATTTAGTGGGGTTTCGATTTAACGTAGTTAAAATAAAATAAATACGAATTAACGGGGTTTTTAATTTGTTTACTAAAACGATAAAAAAACATAAAAAACAAAAATTTTTTTGTTTTTGTAACACCGACAGAGTTTTATGCGCTTTGACATTTTTCTTTACTATTCATGTAACAAACTGATCTTAAAAAAATAAACACACACACAAGCAAAAGCAAAAACCCACGCAAAAATAGCGGTAAACAAAAAATCATTTTTTACATGTTTCTGTTGTTTTTATTACGAATTTTATAATTCGAAGTGTGGTAGTTAGCACACAATTACGATTTATAAGAGGTAAAGAAGATTTTATTTAAAAAAAAAATTACGAATTAGCGAGGGGACCAAAATGTATGGAAATCTTACGAATTAACGAGATTTTTTCAAGGGACCGACAGTTTATTACGAATTATCGGGAATTACGATTTATCGGGGTACGAATTATCGGGATTTGACTGTAATACAATTTTTTTTGGTGGCAACATTTCTGTGCATCTTGTAGATATTGATTGTTAAAAATACTTAAGGCATACATGTACGAATATAAAGACTTTCATGTTTCGTTCTGTTCGGTTTCGGTTCAACCAGTGAAAATCAAAAAATTGTTAAGAAAATGTAAGTGACAGCATAAATTAAATAAAAACATTTTGAAATAAATTGTGATTGTGCGTTTAGAATCTAAAAAATTTTATTTTGAAAAGAAAAACAAAAAAAATATATTGAAACATAACAATGGACGATGCAAAATTCATCACTTTAGTGGAAAACTGCGACTCTTCTTTCTGGTCAGAAACAGCTGATAAGTTACTACAGAAAAAGTAGTAACTTAGTTCTGCTAATTTAGTAGCAGAACGGCACAGCCTTGATACAATAATACAGGTAGCCGCAAATCTACAACAAATTTACAATAAATAAAACAGGACTTTTTATTGCTGTTTTGTGATGACAACTGTCCAAAAACCAAAAGAAAACAAGAGACATGTACTTCCGTTTTCTTGTGTCTTTGCAAAGCTTTATTTGTATTAGTACAGTTTTAATAGGCACCATGCGCGTGTATTGATTCCATGTTCTCTTGTATATGCAAAGCTGGTTTGTATTAGTACAGTTTAATAGGAACTCTTACAGTTTAATAGGCACTAGGTATATAGGTAAAACGTAAACAACAATTGACAGATCACATCACAAACAAACTCCATCAGCTGGCGCTACGAGGTTACCTCTATTATTGTATCATGGGTACAGCAAAGAACAGCAAGAGAAAGTAGTGTTGCCAGAAAATGATGATGAGAGAATGCTAAATCGGTCAAAAAATTCTGCTAAAATATTCTACAGAAGAAAATTATAATGCCAGATTTAAATGTAGAAAAAATTATTGAAATGGCTTTGAATTTCTTGTTTATACAAACTTATTAGTATTTGCAGGTATTTTTAGAGCACATACAAATATAAAATAGTTAATAATTGGTGTTACAATTCCGTTTAATATTTTTTTACGCAATATAATTCCAATATATTATTTTACTTATTCATTAAAATATTTTTTTAATTATAAATACATTGAAATTGATTATTAAGGGGTTAGCTGCATCCTATGCGCATTTCACTGTTGCTAGTGAAGCCTTAACACCTAAAAATAGAAAAAGTCATAAATATATCATTGACGTATAATAAAAAAAGCAGTGGTCCTAAAATTGACCCCTTCCGTACACCTCCGTGTAGACTTGAAATATTAGAGCAGCGATTTGCTATTTTAGCAAATTGACTTCGGTCTTTTAAAAAAGAGTACTCCTTCTTTTGTGCTAATGAGTAAAGTTATTGAAAATTTGTATATTACAAAAAAAAATAATACCCATCACTTTAATAAATAATAAGTCGCATATTTCGTTTAAAAATGTCAAAAATTAAAAATGCTTTTACATTTATGAAGTATAGACCTTTCATCTTTATTATTAAAAATAAAACATGAAAGTACGAGTATGTATATTTATTTGACGAAAAGGTGGTGGAAAATAAAATAGATGCTCAATCGAATAAAGATGCTGGTTTTGTAAAGATTTTTGTTTGAGGTTTTCAAACTTATTATGTTTGTATATTGTGATTCTCAATATAGTATTAAGAGTCTTACTATAAACATACGAAGTTTGTTAGCTAAATTCAAAAATTTTTTGTGTTGAAGTCTACTGATGAGTTCCAAAAGCGGGAACGAAATGCATATAGACAATTGCTTAAAAATGCTGTAAAAAACATAGAAAATGCTCTTATAATGTAAAAAATATGCTCTCAAAAAGTTTTGTTTTTGTTAAAAATTATAAAACTTTATTTAAAATATAATGAAAAAATAAATTAAAAAATAAACATGTTATCGAATTCATTAATATAACTTGTTAATTTAGGTACACTACGCGTGAAATACTACATACTAACTTATGTAAGATAAAATATGAACTAAATTTTACTTTATAAGCAAATTTGTATAAGTCTGTAAAATATATTAACTTAATTAATGTTGCAATTGCAATAAATTACGTCGTGTTGACTTAAATTCTCAAAGAGAAAGTTTTGTCTGTTGCTTCTAAAAATAGTTCTATAAAACGAAAAACTTCTTTCTATTTACATCCGCTGCATTCATTGGAGCATATTTAAAAGACAAAGCTTCGCACACGTTGTATTCTGAAGTTGGGCTTACCTTAGAACCATTGAGCTGACTACAAATATTTTGTATTGTTTCAAGCCCTTTGTTTTTATCCACAACTCGTTTTAACTTATTTTGAACAATATGCTTAGAATCGGAGTCAGGTACATTGTCGATCTTTTCAACTGTGTCGTTCAGTATTTTTATTTGCTCATTTAAGGAAATACCAGCAGTTTGTAATTTTTTGATATTATTGGTAATAAATCCATAATTCGATGCAATAAAAACTAAATCTGTTTTTGTTTTAGATTTACGTAAAGCTTCTTTGGCAATTTTAATCGATTGAGCATCATCTTTTAAACTATCTAAAACTTTTTCGTTGGTAGCATAATAATTTACAGCCTCAATCCATGTACCCCAACGGGTTGTTATTGGTTCAGGAGGGAGAGGAAGGTCCGGATACATTTCTTTAAATACTTCTACTCTGCATGGTGCTTTTAGAAAAATCTTTTTAACATTATAAATTATTTTGTCTACATTTTCATAATGATCCCTTATAGTTTCACAAACTCTATAAAGACCATGGGCTAAACATGTTATATGTGTCATTTTTGGGTATAATGTTTTAATGGATTTGGCAGCTTTCACCATGTATGGAGCAGCGTCTGTTACAAAAAGTAAAACCAATTCTTTATTAAAGTTAACGTCCAAGACTTTAATAGAATCATCAAAAAGTTTTGCGATTGTCGAATGACTAGTTTTATTTAGGGTTACGGAGTTTAAAAAAAACATGTTTTTTACAGTTTCTTTCATCAGAACTCAATATTCCAACTATAACGTTTGCTACATTTCTTCCTTTGCCATCCATTGTTTCGTCAATTGATTTTTTAGTGTAGATTTTATATTTTCCATGCAGTTTGTGTAATGCTAGGAACACAACTGGGACGAACGACGAATTTCGTCCATGTCGACGTGTGAAGCACAACAACGACGAATTTACTCAGCGAATTCCTCTCTGATATTTGATAAAGTTGGTTATTGTGTGTGCAAAGGCAGAGAGAGAGAGAGAGAGAGAGAGAGAGAAAAAATTGTTTTTTCGTCGTTCGCCGGCGTAAGAAATAGAAATAAATCTATTGCTACTTTCGCCGCGTATGACGAATTTCGCCCTACGCCATGATTGTGTGCATTTTCATATACACCAATGTGTTTTATTTTTGACGACGAATATGGTCGCGACAAAAGTTCGTCGTTCGTCGCAGTTGTGTTCCTAGCATAAAGTCTGTTGACGTGTTTCGAACGAAGGGTAGATTCACATGCAACTTTATAATCCCCAAATGTTTCGAAAAGTTTTTTAATGTTTTCATTTCTAAGTTTGTACAAAGGGATGTCAGCAGACACAAATGCTTCACATAATTTTTCTTCGAAGAAAATATTGTTGGAAGATTGCCCAGCCGATTCAAAGAATAATGCCTGAGATTTATCTTTATTTGCATACCTTTTCTTTAATTGGACATGTTTCGCACTTTCTACGTGCTGTTTGACGAAAAAGGTTCTATCTGCGGACACAGATTTGTTGCACAATGTGCAAAGAAGGACTTTTCCGTCCGTTTTAAATTCCGGGTACTCTTTGACTATATTCCTTAATTTAATCGCCTGGGACAACTTTTGTTTTGGCATTTTCTAAGAAAAAGAACTGCAGTTACTTTTATTCAACTTAACTCACATTTCTTTTTGATTCGTTGCCGTAGAATGCCACCTGTTTGTAAATTCGCCTTGGTAATCTCAGTGGCTAATTGAGTTCACCGTAGCCAATTCGCTTGTTTAGCCACCTGGTTGTCAAATCGCTTTGGTTATGTCAGTCAGTGATGCATTTTGATTTTTTTGGTTTAGGATTTCAATTACACATAAAAAATAGCTAGAATATAGTTATAAGAAAAATTTTGCGACAAAATGCTCTTAAAAGTGAAATATGCTAAAATATGCCCCTATGGGCGAAAAAATGCTCTTAAAAGTGAAATATGCTCATAAAAGTAAAATATGCTAAAATATGCCTTTATGAACAAAATATGCTCTAACAAATCAATGCCAAAATTCTTAAAAAGTTCTGAAACGGATAAATAACTACCTTATATGTTTGTAAGACATCCAGCAAAAAATATGATATATCATATTTTTGGTTGCCCTGCTCATATGTATTGCTTTCAAAAATAAATAAATGGCTCTTTAAAATAATAATTCGTAAATGTGGCTCCCAAAGTTAGTATAGCTGGCCACCCCTGCTATATATTCACACAAGCATAAGTTTGGGAATAATGATGAAGTGATGATAGCATTGCATAAAGATGTTTAATATTCGACGGCGCTTTTAGCTCTTTTCTTGAGATGAAAAATAAATGTTTATACCATGAAATGTTTCTTGTTTCTTTTGTAAATAAAACTCCAAGAGCCGCATAGCAAATATTTCACTAAGTCGTATATGAAAATATTTCACTATCAACAAAGAATGTTTTCCAAAACTAATGTGAAAAAATTGACAAAAATAATCTAGGGCAGCACCAAAAAAAATATACAATAAATTAGGTTTAAGGTTAATTAATGATGTTTTAAAAAAATACCAAAAGCAATTTTTGTGTCACGCTCCCAAGTGTGTATTGCGTCACTTTAACATATCTTAAGTCACTTTTGATGGCTGCTAATGCAGCTGTTGCAGATATATCCATTTTTTTAAACGATTCAGAAACAAGTTTTATAACTTTATTAATTATACTTTCTAAATATGGATTTTAATTTATTATAAGTTAAGGAATGACCCAAAATTTACACAAGAGTAAAATTCAAAAGTTAAACGATCTACTAAATCCGGCTTTTGATATGGGCGCAAAACGAATAGAAATAAAAATTTAAAGCAAAAATTTCGACTGTAAAAATAAGCATCAACAAATTTAAACTCATCAATTTTAATTTAAAATCACATAAAAAATACACTCTAAAGAAGTCATGAAAATGTAGAGTTTGCGATCCTGAAGTAGTAATGAAAATTTGTGTAATTTCAAGTAATTATTAAGTAATTTACGTATGATTTCTTAAGTTTGAGATTGTGTCATTACGGGAGCCCATGAGGCGTGCTAAGTTTTGTAACGATCCGATAAAACATTGCCCTGTAATTACCACAACAAGTGTGCGTATTTGACCGAGAGGTGTTCTCTTGAGTGCCTCATTTTTGTAAGGAATGCGAGAACCTTCTCACAAGTTACAGAAACGAAGAACAGGATTGCAGATCTACTACAAACGTATTCGGGTAATATTTGCCTCGTTTTTAAGCAGGCGACCTCGTTCGACCATTTAGGGGTCTACTCTCTTACATGTTACAAACATACAAATTCGAAATCATTTTCTTTCGTTTCAAATTACACAGTAGACCCCCTGGTCTGTGCAGTCCCAAATAAGTTTTGATTTTACAGCATTTTAAAGGGGCCCTAACCATTAGATCCGTGTCACGAATGTGCATTCGAACTCCGGAACTGGCTAGTTCATCCGCAACGATATTTCCAGTCGCACTGTTATGCCTGGAACACACACATAAAAAAATACAGACGAATTCATAAGCTACTTCTTTGTTGTAGTCGGTTCAAAATTCAACAAATATGATAAATTGTTTCATTATTTTATTAGTGTAGTATAAAAAGTTTGTTTATAACGAACTAAAATTTTTTACTTCATAGTTGCTCAGCTGTTATCAAAATTACACATGAAATAACTGAATTTAAAAATTTTGTTTCAAGTTTTTCATTCTAACTATTTAATTTAATACAAAAACTAATTCTAAAATTTTGTTTTTGTTTCAAATGTAATTGTAGGGAAGAAATAATTCCTTCAACGCCGATAAACAAGCAGTAAAATGTTCATACATTTTTTTTAATACAGAGTAAAAATATGAGCTGTTAAAATTCATACGGAAAGTTCATAAAAATTCCATAAAACTGAAGTCATACCATTTCTCCTAATTCGTCTACGAGAAAAATGATTGATCTATTCGAAAACTAAATGCAAGATCCATTTCAGATTTTAATACAAGTGTTAATACTTTTGTGGAAAATGAAACTCTGAAATGCTGAGTTGTTATTGTTTATTGAAATTTTTGAAACTGAAATTAGATCAGAGAGGCATTTTAGTCACAAGTATTAATAGATGTATTACATATACATAGTACGAAAATGAGCTTTCATTACAAAAAAGTTTTCAGCAAATTGTAATACGATGAATCAAAACAATTCACGTATTGCGTATGTAAAGCAGAAATGTACATCAACTGACACCACACACAGTGGACCAAACGCAAAGAACGCTGATGATGAAGGTGTAGTGGCTTTCGAAAACAGCTAGTTGTTCCGTTCTACTACGTGTTTGTCAGAATATTTACAACTAACTTTGGTGTTATTTGTTCATTAATAATTATCACATGTAATTTGGCTTAAAAAGCGGTACGAACTTTAGCCTGATCAAATCATAAATATAAAAAAAATTTTTTTAGGTTTTTTTTTATATGAAGTTTGACAAGCAGGTGTAGTCCACACAATGATCAGCTATTCTAGTGAGTTCACGTGTTAAATACGCATTGCGCGTGGTTACAAGCTGTTTGTTGGGAGTAAAGATGGCACACACGAGCTTAGTAACGGTTCACAGCCGTCAACTTTTGTTGAACAACTTTTATTTCAGCTGGTAGAAATAAAAGAGATATTTGTATTTCTCAACAAATAACAAATACTTCTTACAACTACAATTCGAGCTGAAAAAAGGTCAGCCAATGCAGCAATGGTAAAGTAAGAAAATAAAAAACATGTTGAATATTGAGTTCTTGTTTCAACTTTGATATTTGTTGAACTTCCCATTTGTTTAAATGAAAGTTTAACATAATAACTCTAGTTGTTGCAAGAAATTTTTGGGTAAAGCTTCCCTGATGATCTGCATTAGCAAAAATTCTCAATAATCAATTTCAATGTATTTATAATAAAAAAAATATTTTACTGAAAAAGTAAAATAATAATTTGGGATTATTAGTGTGTTAACAAAATTTTAAACTTAAATACAACCATACTGAACAATGAAAAAGAATTCAACAAAATAGTCGCACAGCAACAGCATGTTATTACTGCTTTGCTTTAGAACTACATTCGTTTTGTTAGAAATGCGCGACTATTTTGTATAATGATTATAAAACAATAATCAAAACAAAAGTGTCCAATAATATTTTGATGAATATTTTACAGTACGGCACACGAGCAATTTTTTGTGTCTTAACACAAGCAATAACGCCGGCAGAATGATGACGTCAAATTGCTTGTGTTCAACAATGTATCTAGAGGTGGCGAACACGTACATCCAAGTATATATAAGACCTGCTCCACGAAAATGGACCTCTGCGCCGAAAAAAATTTTTTTTCTTTTTGAGTGATTCTTATAGGAAAAAAAACTCTTTCAAATGCCGCAAACCGCAAGTTTCTATGTCTTTTAGTTTTTTTACAAATCACCTGTAAAGATGAACATAATTAATGAAAAAATTTAAAAATGTGATATAAACAGATATATATATATATATATATTATATAATATATACGGTCTAATTCATAAAAAATATTTTAGGTTTATTACAGGTTTATTTGACAAATTCCCCATAGAAATATGCCAAATAAGCGTTTAATAAACCTGAAATATTTTTTATGAATATGGCAGATATTATATAATATTTGAAATTTATAAAAAGTTCAATATCAAAGGTACACAATTACAAAAATATCAAAATTTTACTCTTTTTTACTCCTAACACTCCTTTCTGGTGGTTCTTCTGTATTTTGCTGCTTTTCACCTTTTCACCTTTAAACGCGTTTTTCTCAATAACTTCTTTTCGGCGCAGAGGTCCCTTTTCGTGGAGCAGGTCACATATGTTTTTATGCATATTATAAATTAAGCTTTATTTATTTTATGTTATTTAAAGTTTTATATTTATCTTTTTCGTTGAAAAAAATTAATATTACTTGAATTTGACAGCGTGTATTAAGACATTATTGCTCAGCAATGTATCTTAACATTTGTTGCTGAATATATATTCCAACACATATTCACACGGTCTACACGCTGATATCTTGTGTCGACAATCGAATTTGACAGTTGCCTTGGCAATAATTTCCAAGATTATTGCTCGTGTGGACAGCTAGTTATGACTTCTGTTTACAAATAAAAAATAAATTCAATGTAATGTGAGTTTAAAATAAAAGAATAAAGTGATAAAATACAATTTCTATAAATTTTATTGGATTATTTGCGAATAAATTCTACTAGGCGAAACTAAAATAGCAAGTGCTTCATTTTGAAATGATGTTCACTTTGTTGGCAATTCATTCGAATTACCGGTATCAAAATTACTTGCGAGTTGTCGTTCGAGTAGAAGTTAGATAGAGAAATAAAAATCAGTTTTCTTTCGCTTAGAATGCGCATGAAGACATTCTTTCGACATAGTGGAAGAGGCAGTTAGAAATAAAAGAACAAAACTAAACACACTCTACTAAAATTGCTTGTTTTTTATTTCTGAAAAAAATATTTACTGCATTTACATTGCACTTTGCCTGTAATGAACAATAAGTATATGTATGTACATATACAGTTCGTTTTAATCGCACTCCACTGTGCATACATATGTAAATACCGTTACGTTAATATTGAAAGGCCCTAACTCATTATTTTTTTTTTTAAATCGAGTTTATTGTATATTTCGACAGAAGAACATCTAATGAAAATCTCGATTTCGAAAACATAATGAGTTAGGGCCTCTCTGTATCAAGATGACGATACATATGTATGTATATATGTGACGCGCAAAATAGAAAGGGACCTAAGGGTAAAAACCGGTTTTGTTCAGGAGAGCCATTTTAAAGATTTAAATACGTGTATCTTTGGTGTACCATCACTGAATAAAACGCGCATATCTCTGGGAGGGAACACTTTTGGGGCATGGGATCGGTCTCATTCGATGCTCAGATGTTGTCCACATAAAAAAAAAAAGTGAAAATTTATTTTTTTTACCCTTAGGTCCCTTTCTCTATGCGCTGTCACATATGTACATATTTTATGGCATTATATCAAATACATATTAACATAATAAATGTGGGAGTGTAGAGTTATAACTGCAGGTAGCAAGTATGTACGCGTATGTTGCAACAACAAAATTTATATAAAATATTTATCAGAAACTTGTTAACAGGCGATACAACACATTCTTTTATGAAAGCAAAAATAAATATTTAAAGGCAAAGAAGATTCGTTTGAAAGGGAGTGTCACCTCCACAAAAAAAATAAAAAGAAAAGAAAAAATTTAACATACTCGTACATATAAATTCAAATTGAAGAAGAAATTTATAATACATACTACTAACAACGGACTTAGCCATAGAAACTTTGGAAGTAAATAAATAAAAAGAAAAACACACCAGCGAAAGAAATCTCTTTATGATAGGGGAAACATTAACAATTTATATTTTAAAATATGTATATGAGTATTAATGTGGATTCACATAATAAAGTATTAATTATCGTTAAAAAGAAAGATATTGCTGAAATGGCGCGTCGCTTTTTTTACAAAGAGCGTTTAAATAGTAAATTCAAAGGGGCTGGCTGGGGTTTCTTTGTACTCCAACAGAATTAAAAAACGAGTCATTACGAAACCTCCATATAAATACCCAGCCACCAGCCAAAGATGAAAAAAAAAACAAAAAAAAAACAAAAGATAAATCTATAAGTATGTATATACATTAGGGATGGTCGTTTTTTTTTTGTACAAAAATCGTATAGCAAAAACACTGTTGCCAACTTTTTTCCAACAAATATCGCTATTCAAAAATACTTGGAAATTTAGCGATAAATAGTAAAAAAAAACAAATTAATTCATAACCATTAACCACTAATTACTAATGAAAAACTGTTTGATTCAGGCACGTATTTATTAAGTTAAATAGTTTCATACGTAACTAATAGACAATTTTATACATAGAATCCAACATTATTGGAAACAGTTTAAATCAATAAATACATGTGTGAATCATGTTTAGATTTAAGATTAAGTTTCATATTTAGATTTAAGATTTGAACACTTATTTTTAATTGTTAAAAAAAAGTAATTAGTGTTTACGTGTTAACATCTTAGTTAACTTGTTAACTTCTTTCGTACTTCCCAAATTTCAATACACATTTTATAAAATACCAAATAAAAGCAATGTACTCGTAATAGGTTAATAAAAGGCTTATTTTATTAAAAATAATCTGTTTCTTTACCTTTGTGCGTTGCTCTCCACGTCCCATAACTGAAGATTTCAAAAACAATTTGTTACATCAATTTTATGAGTATTTTAAGAAACACTTTATTTTCTATAGGTTTCGCGACAAAATAAAGAAATTATGCAAAAAACAATGTTTGGTGATATTTTTTTACCGTCAATTTTTTACTTCACTCCAAAAAGTCTTTCATATAAAAAGAATCATACTCAATATGAGAATCAAAACTGTTTTCTCAGAAAGAATACGCATTAGATGACAGCATAGTGCAATCAAATATAAAACTGGGTAATACAAATTTGAAATGAAAAGGAAGTACATATTTGTACTGTCACGGTGCTATTATTTTTACCGGCACTGTATATGTGCATTAAGGCGGAAAGTTTATTTCATTTTATTCATAAGGCTGGTACTCTGTTCAAAGTTGTGAAAAATTTGACATGTACTAAATGTAGCCCAACTCGCGGTTTTTTTTTTATAAATTTCTTGCTTTTATTGCTTGAAAGTATGCAACATTGTTAAAATTCCGTGCGAAAAAAGCACTGCTCATGTTGTTTCGCAGCTAAACTAAAATGATGCCAGACTAATTTTGCATGGAAAGACATGATTTTATGTGTTTTTCACAACAAGAACAGAGTACTACTTTAGCGAATTTATTTCGCAAATATTTCACACCAAATACTTTTATATGTAGTTTGACAGCATTTCGCACGAAATTGTGAACAGAGTACCAGGCTATAAGCTCAAAAGTTTCGCAGCAAATGTTTCATCTTATGGATGGACGGGCACTAAATAGTAAAACTGGGTTATACTGTATTATAGAATTTTTATAATTGTCCAATTAATACGAGTACATAGTCTCATAGGTGAGAGTGGTACTGACCCGCCCTTTTGCTAAACATTACTTTTTCACAAAAGCTTAAAATTTATTACTGCAACGTGCACTTATTCAGCCCAATTCTAAATACTCCTCGGGAAATAATTCCCAATTAATTATTTTTTTTTAAATTAAATCCGCCGATCGAGCTAAAAATTAAAATTTAAGGGAGAACTTCGAATTTTCGAAATCAGCTATTTTTAAACCCCGACCAAAAAAGGGGTTGATTTATACCATTGGAGCGTGCCTGTGTCTGTACGAGTCCGTGCGTGAACAGCTGGACCGATGTTGATATATTTTTTCTGTTTGAAAGGTCGATTGTGTTCTTAGCCATGTTTGAAGAAAATCGCTCTAGTCGCTCAGAAGATATCACATCTTTTCTGGATATATTCTGTTGAATCTGTTTGTCTTTGACTTGGTAGCTCCCAAACGGCTAGGCCGGTTTTAATTTGGTTTTTCTCGTTTGAAAGGTAATTTAACCTAATATCTTCTCGCCTATACTTGAAGGAAATCGGTCCAATAAGGTTGATTATTTTTTTATGACTTTTGTGACAATAACACCCAAGAACCGTGGTGGTTTAGTAAAAATACCACAATTCCAAGATGAACTTACTAATGAATGCTTTATTGGGTTTAATTTTTTTTATACAATAACAAGGTTCCATAAGAGCAGAGATAATAAAATCTGGAGAGCCATAACATTCCTCTTTGACTTTATGAAAAAATTTAGTACCTCAAATTTGTTTTCGAAAACTAATAAGCCTGTAAAAGAATTTAATTTGATAAGAGCTGTAAGTATATGTACGAGTATGTATGTATGTATGAACATATTTTAAAAACAACCTTGAACTTGTCCATTTCGAAAACCCCTACAAAATAACTGAATCATTCACACACGAAAGTCCAACATTTGCTCATAAATTTAACAAAGTTAAAGCTGGAAATTGAGTTTGTTTATATTTTTGTTTCACATGTTTTATAAAAATTACGCTGACTCTTATCGAAAATATAAAAACAAACACTTATTTAAGACGAAAGAAAAAAATATAATTGTAATAAATATTTGCTAAATATAATGAAATTCATTGCAAGTAAATATGTAAATATTTGAAAAGAAATCATGGATGGCGTTTACCCCGTTTTGCAGTCGTCTCGATGAAAAAGAATTAAAACTTGCAGAATAAGTGAAGCCTTGACAAAAGATAAGATAAACTCTACGTAATGCTTAATGTATTGAAATATGATCTCAACATCTATAAACACATTTTCTTAAACATTTATTATGCAGAAATAAAATAAAATAATATTTCAGAAAATCCATTGAAAGAAATTAATGGATTGAACTATTGAAAACAATTGCATTCAGTTTCTGATAATACTGAAACGAAACCACCTGTGTTAGTCCCCGTACTACGCAAGCCTTATTAATAAGACTTGCATAAAACTAAAATAAATACGATTAGTAAATAACTCATAAATTAAAATAATTCTTTAGTTAATGAATTCTGAAACGAAAAATTATACATTCAGTAAATTACCTTCTCCTTTACTATTCACTAACTTTTCCCACTGGGCAGTGCTGTCAGAAAAATTTGCCTCTTGCCCCAATTCAAAGCGTCATGTCGCCAAAAAATCCCATATCAAAAGAAAAATCCTGATTTTTGTCAATATTGTTGTTTGATATCATTTTAAAATGATGATGTAACTCAATCCATTGCTCCAAAATTCTTTGCACAGCCTTTCGACAAAGATAACCAACTAGTGTTTGCTATTTGTACAAGTTTGTAAAATTTATTTCAGTCCACACCAAATTAATTAAATCGAATGTTTATTGATTTTGTCACTTGTGCGCTGTACGAGTATAAGTTCAGTGAATGTCAAAAATATTTAATCAATTGGATAAAAACTATTTTAATTATTTTTTAACAAACATTAAACACATAGACCACAGCCGGCTACATTGCTACATGACTACAAGTGCCGCTGGCAACAAACGTTGCCTGGTAGCCAGCTACTTAATTATTTTGAAAATGGCAGCAGCGCCATAGGAACCTGATATTGAAGTATAAATATATATTTCAGTGGTGCCGCTTTCAAATATTTCACATTTATAAAAATAAACTAGTTTATTAAGAAATATAAAAACAAATCAATTTTTTTTGCAAGCTTAGTAATTTCTTTAATACGTTTAGTAATTTTTCGCTAACTTGCGATTTTTTCGCGTTTTTTTATTTTTAACGGCTTTGGCGATTTCTAATAAATCTTAGGGCTTGCTTCCGATTTTGCAACGTCTCGCGAATTTTTGCAAACTGTTTGCGTTTTTTTAACAATATTCGAATTTTTTATCATCTCGCTGTTAGTAAGTTTTTGCGAATTTCCACCATTTTCGCCATTTTCATCTAATATTTTGCACTCCCCCGCGATTAAGGCTGGTACTCTGTTCAAAGTTGTGAAAAATATTCAGCACCATTGATTATTTCGCGTGAAAAATTTGACATGTACTAAATGTAGCCCAACTCGCGGTTTTTTTTTATAAATTTCTTGCTTTTATTGCTTGAAAGTATGCAACATTGTTAAAATTCCGTGCGAAAAAAGCACTGCTCATGTTGTTTCGCAGCTAAACTAAAATGATGCCAGACGAATTTTGCATGGAAAGACATGATTTTACGTGTTTTTCACAACAAGAAGAGAGTACTACTTTTGCGAATTTATTTCGCAAATATTTCACACCAAATACTTTTATATGTAGTTTGACAGCATTTCGCACGAAATTGTGAACAGAGTACCAGGCTTTATTTGAAAAGTTCGCGATAAAAGCGACTTTTCGTATGTTTTTAGCTTCCTAAAAGTTTTGCCAATTTTTAAACAATATTAGACTTTGTTATCATACCGCTGTAGTAACTTTTTCGCAAATTTTTTTCATTCCGTACAGTTTTAGCGATTCTTAATCCATATTATGGCTTTTTTAAAATTTTGCAACTTTTCGCGACTTAGAATTATTTTTCGCTTTAAAAAATATATTTACTTTTATATATATGATTTGATCAGGCTAAAGTTCGTGTCGCTTTGTAAGCCAAATTAGATGTGATAATTATTAATGAATACTTATCACATGTAAAATTAACTAGAATTACTTTTGTAACTTTTACTTTTACTTTTTTCTAAGCACCAATTTGATTTACATATTTTGCTATATTGTCAACACTGTTTTTAATTTGTACAACTAGAAATATAGCATGAACAACAACCTGTAGCATGTTGCCTTGTTGCCGTCAAAATAATCATTCTCATATAAACATGTGCATTCTATCCTTGACTACATTTGCGAAGACGGTTTTGCCTATGTACAATTTATTTTTGTGGTATTACCATCTTCATTAAATAGTGTGATTGCCACACTACTCTAAAAGATATTTAAAAATAGAAATGTTGCCAGTACTAAATTATTTAATGTTAACATCCAGGATTAATTTTTATCCTGATACATGTAAATTTAACTCATTAAGTGCTAATACTATTTTAAAATAATAATTGTATTAGGATATAATATAAGAAAAAGTGATGTTAGAGCTCAAAATGAAAAGTCCCCAAATCCCTCCTCACGAAATTCTGTCTCCAAATGAGAGGAGAAATCTCCATTTTGGGGATAAATCCCCTAATCTGGCTGCACTGACACTGGGTACTGTCAAAACGTTTTGCCCCCTCATTCGTAATGTGAAAAAGCATGTATACAAAACTATTCATAAAAAACTTGTCGTGCAAAATAAGACTTGCATTGTGAGTACGCCGATGATAGTTCAAAGAAGAAAAAGTGATAAGATGGAAGTACATAACACGCGTTCAATGCGCAAATGCGATACAAACTTCTGTCAAAAAAGTTGAAATAGTGGGTTTTCATAAGGCAAGTTACATAAAGAAGTTCGCGACGCGCGTACCTCGCAACAAGTTGGACATTCTTCAACTTTCACGCGTTGTATACAAAATGACAGCTAGTGTTGCCAGATTCACATGCTAACATACACAATTTTTTAGAAATTTATTTTATTAAACAATGGATAAAAAAATCCATTAAATATTTAAAGAAGAATAAAACGTAAATGCAAGACAACAAAATAGCGTCAAAAGCATGGTATGTAACTTTCCATTTTTATAGCGTTAAACGTTTAACAAGCAAGAAAAGCGTTACCGAGTAACGCGTGGTATGTACCTCCACCTTTAGAAGTCAGACTTGTGTAGTGTGAATTGGGACTTACACTCAGTGGAATTTGCAGTGATGCCAAATTTATTACTTTTGGTTGCATTCACACTGTATTAAAGTTGCTTTTAGACGGGGACAGTTTAGTTTGCAAAGTCTTGGCTCAGAGGATATTTTTAGAGGCATAGAAATTTGAGTTAAAATCAAGCACATGAATGGTATTAATTGTTGTGTATTTGGTTTTATTCACCTTTTTTTGTGAATTGTTATAATTTAGGTTTAACATTTGTTAACGCACTAAGACTATTATTAGTGTGAATTTTAGCTTTAAAGTTGTGTTTTTAAATATTCTAGGTGCAGTGGAAAACAATTCTTTACTATGCCACCGCGGTGCACCGCCATAAAATTTACTGCGTGTGAACCAAAGAGATTCATAGTCCATGGAAAAAAAATTGTTAACAATCGTGAATTTTATTTATTAATCTTGCCCTAAAAATTAATATTTACAAATTTTAATATTTAATTCGAAGAAAAATATCGAAATTATGCGATGCAATAATTCAGATCGCCTGCAAAAATAAAGTGAACAAAATAAGGGAATCAAAATAGGGAACACATTTCTAGGGAAATATTATTCACGCTGGCAGTTTGATGAAAAGGGGAAATATTCCGTGGGAAAAATTTTAATTTTTATTTAAATATGATGTGCTGCATATAGACACTTAGTCTGCCTCGGATAAAGACCAGAGACTAACGTGTATATCCACAAAAATAGCCCAGTGCTGTTAAGTTGCAAGACCAATTTAACCCTGGATAATTACTTTTCATTTTAGTTGTGTACAAATTTCATACAACTATCTTGTTTACACAACTTTTGAGAGCAAAATAAAATTTTCTTTTTTCACTAAGTTGTGTGTAAATTGAAAACTTGAAACTCGTTTTCTGTCAAACTAGTTTTATTGAGTCACGACGTTGTATGAGTATATGAGCGATATGTACTTTAGGCAATGGTTATTTAAACTCTGTGTAAAAAATACTTTTGGGTACATTTTCTTACACAAATAATTTTATTTTTACACTGATACATATGCACGAATCGCTATATGAGTAATTCGAAACTATTGAACTAAATTGTGACAAGATATTTCATAGAAATACTTGTCGGAATTCGATATCATGTATAAATAAAAAATAGAAACCAGAATAACAAAGTCATTGTCTTCAGTAAATACAAGACGTATAAAAGACGTTTAAAGTTTTTTTATGTACATACATCCATACATACATACATAAATGTAATAACTTATATGTGTACATACATATGAAGAAGACTCATTGCAAATTTTTATTCGATATTGATTAATATTTTATTTTTGCTCGCGTTTGGTTAAAACAAGTCCCTATTTGTGTGTATGTATGTACATTAGACTGGTCGCAAAAATTTTTTTCTTTAGTTGATATATTTTCATTATCTTAAATACGAGGTTTGCTGACATAAATGCGGTCTGAATTTTTTAGCTCGATCCGACGGTGCCTTCTGCTGCCTAGTGGGGCATAAAGTACCCGATACAAAGTGGGGGATTTTGTTAAAAAAAAATTTAAATAATTCTGCAGTTTCATACAGCATTTGAGGAGGTGTGACAGAGCTTAGGTCTGAAATGTTGACTATATATATTCAAAGGCGGCGGAGCCACAAAGCCCAAAAGTAGGCAACCTGGGGTTAATGAAAAATTAAAAACGATGTCAAGCTGATGTGTTTGGATCCGATAAAAGACTTAAAAACTGCAGAATTATTTCCATTTTTTTTAAACAAAATCCCACATTGTGTATCGGGTACTTTAGGCACCAGAAGGCAGCAGAAGGCATCGCCGGATCGGCCGCATTCATGACAACAAACCTCATATTTTACACAGCGCATGTACATATGAATTAAGAATTAAAAAAAAATCGTATACCAGCCAGGGCTGTCAGATATGGCGATTTCCCGACAAACGTGGCGATTTTTCAACTTGTTGAGCGACATGGCGATTTTTATTTTTCAACAAAATTGAACTTCATAATTTTTGTAATTCAGGAAATAAATCCTACCAAAACTCGTCAGCTAGAAATTAAAACAATTTGATTTTGGCGGTTTTTCTTATATTAATAAAGTAATTATGCAATGCGTTTTGAATTTGGATGCGAAAGATTTAAAAGAAATAATTTTCGGCGATTTTATTTCTGCTTTTGGCGATTTTCTGCTACATTTTTATACGGTTATTTTATAAAAAGTAATATTAAATAAAAGTGTTGTATAAAAACAAATTTATTATCAAATATATATTAAGAAAAACTACATAAAACTCATTTTGGCGACTTTTGGCGATTTTTAAAATCAATTTGGCGCAATAGTCGAAAAAAATCTGTTGTCAGGCAGCGACCAGTCTAATGTACATATGCACATACATATGTATGTATGTTTTTGTGTATGAATGAGTGTGTATGTAATTTAGAGTAGAGAACACCCAACACCCTTGTGTTGAGTTACCTTCATTGAGTCATACTTATTCGAAAATACCGTATGTACATTTTTTTATTTTTTGGTTTTGCTTTTTATTTATAATAAACTTGATAAGATAAATAACTTTTTTTGTGTTTTTTTTAGATCTTATGTACAAAATATTCAAAGATATACAGCAAAAAAAATGTTGCTGCTAAATGACTAGACTTTATTTATGATTGCAAAATAATGGCTCAATAGTTTAAACAATATTAAATTTCGAAACGTAGCGCAAAATTTTAATTTCAACATAATATTACTATTAAGCTGTTAATATTTTTGTCAATGGTGAAACATTTTTTTCGCGGTTAATTTTATTCTTATTTTTCGAAGTACTCACAAAAAAAAACATAAAACGAAACATAAAATAATTGTAATTCGATAGTAGTCGATATTACAAAAAATAAAGCTGTAAAAAATCTAACCGACTTCAAAAATAAGCACTAGAAACTTAAAAAACAATTTAGATTCAGTTAAACAAAACATATTTACATACTCGTATGTGCGAGTATCTGCGCCTTAGTGTGCGAAGTTTCGTGGAAATTATTTAAGTACAAGCAACTGAAATATAATATTAAATTTTAATATTTAAAAATAAAAGTATTTTTTTTTAACAAAAACATATTTCATTATAAACAAAATCATAATAATTAATATCAAATCTAAACTTAAAATTGTTACAGTTTGCAAAAACTTTGATTTGATAAGTCCCAGTTCACACTAGTCAAGTATTATTGCGAAGCTTGTCACTTTTTCTTCTTTGAACTTTCATCGACGTTCACACAATGCAAGTCTTATTTTTCAGCTCATATTTTTTATGCGTAGTTTTGTGTATGCATGTGTGCTTTTTAACTTTACGAATTCGTTTGTGGTAACGATAATGTGATTCCGTAATTTCTGTTTTACGATAGTCTCAAGCTTTATTATTTTTTCCTCCAACCGATAGCGAATATCTTGAAAATGTGTTACTGAATATCAAAGTTGATAAATTTTCGTTATATTCGGGCCTGTTCTGTAAATCACGACATGTAAAATTATGGTGATTTCCAAAAATTTATGTAAGCTTTGCACGATTTATAGCGTTGGAAATTCAAAGAAAATTTTCTATTATAAATGACATAAACTTAAAATACAATAAAACTCCACTATCAAGTCAGCTATTGGTAGTTTACTTTTGAAATCACGTGATTTGAAATCACCGTGATTTTCAGAACAGGCCCAATTAATTACAGCAATACGATTATCGTAATAAAAGTTACTGAATCCAGGTAAAATAAACTGTACAACGCAGGCTGTATCAAGTAATTAAAGGAAGAAATAATGAACGCAAACAAAATGGGAGCAGAATTTTTGCATCTTTGAAGAATTTTTTATTAACAAAAACGACAACAAACTGGGACTTTTCCGGACGACAAATTTGCTTCGAGGATGACAAAAAAAAGACGACAGTGTCCGGGAAAAAGAGGACTGATAACAACCCTCAATGATAAATCCTCAAGGTAAATTGAATCATGTTGTAGAATTGCATGGACATGAGACATTTGGACAGCTACACGGAAAAAAATATTCCTGCAATCAACAACTGGAATTGAAAATAAAACCAAAAATCAATTAAAAATGTAATTGAGTCAATTAAACTTTGTAGTTAATTAAATTTTTAAACAATAGTTTAATATACTCAATTACATTTTAAATTGATTTTTGGCAGGAATATTTTTTCTGTTAAAGCACGCTTACCGTTTTGTTTGTGCCCTGCAGAAAATTTGGTGACAATTGATTCAAACGTACTCGTCCTATGACTTGAGAAAATGGGTGTGTTACCAAAAGTAGGGAGTAGGGTATAGTGAAAAAACATCCTGTAAATGTTTACATATTCGCCATTGCCGTGATGTATCGTCTTGATTTTTTTTTGTCAATTTAATTGGAAATCGGTCTAGTATTTCAGTAAAGGCCGTGATACACTAGCTTACACGATCGTGCGATTTTTGAGAAAATACAGCCCTGGTATGATGGAGTCTATGAACATTTTCAAAAGACAAAAACAATTCATCAGATCAGGGTTGTATTTTTTCGTAGATCGCGCGATTGTGTAGGATAGTGAATCATGGCCTTAAACGGCACTGAACAAGTTCGATATGGTTGGATCCAGAACCTATCAAATAGTAAAAATATAATGTTAATTATGCCCTTCAATGATACCGCCAAGCCACTCTTGAACCAGCCGCATAACTATAGTTAGATATTAATCTAATCTTAACTTGTAACGTTCCGTCACAAATGCCTCAATATTTTTCCCCCATACTTTATACTTGTTTATTTTATTTTACATGTTTTTTATATTGAAACCTTACCAACAGAAATAATACCAACAAATACACAACTGTTTTTATAAGTACACAACAAATACTCGTACAGCAACCACTCTCATGCAGTCTAGCTGCGATCGTACAAACAGAAGTAAAATAACAACAACCACGTACATGCTTTTGCAAGCAAATGCATGCTACATAAAAGAATAAAACACATGCAGACTTTGCACAGATTTTGAATTAAAACGAACAAACCATGCAAATGGAAAAATAATTCTCAAGAGGTTAAAATATAATAATTACTATAAGATGACAAGTTTAGGCAACAAGCAATCAAGACGAAAACGGTAAGCAGGGGCACTACCTGTATACTACGCAGAACAGACGTCAACATAAAGGCTTGTTCTAATTTTTTGAAGAGAAAGCATCACAAGATCTACCGAATTCATCTTGAGCTTTCTAATAAATAGTAGTGTTCAAGATCTTTCGAATTCATCTTGAATTTCTTTTTAGTTTTTTTTTATTTCAAGACCTACAGAATTCATCTTGATATTATTTTATATTTTCATTCAAGATCCCCCGAATTCATCTTGAATTTATTTTATTTGCTGTGTTTTTCAAGATCTACCGAATTCATCTTGAAAACTCGTTTTACATTCGAGATCCCCCGAATTCATCTTGAATCTATTTCTTTTTGCTGTTTTCAAGATCTACCGAATTCATCTTGAAAATTCATTTATCGCCGAACTTATTATGAATTACAAGAGCCACCGAATTTCTCTCGCCCGCATTTACTAAACGGCCTCACAAGGTCCACCGAATACACCCATAACTATGCCAAACGCTATTTTTTTCGTCTTAGCGCGTTTAGTAAAAAAAGCGCTAAATTAGCGCGTTTTCAATAAAGTCATCATCATTTCAGTTCAATATTTTTTTAAACTTTTTTTTTTTAATAAATTTAACAATTTTCTAGTATTCAAAACTCATAAAATGTTTTAAATTGGTTAATGATTCTGCTGTCGCAAATAAAATTCCGATGACTATGGTGAGACTTAAAAACACATTTCAATACTGTAAATGGCAAATATTTTGAAATTTCACAACTAAAAATATGTACTCGTACTCGTGACCAAAAAATTAATACAATTTATTAAACATCTATTCTAGCTGAAGTACAAAAAGCATTTGAATCGCAAAGCTATTCGACAATTTATGTAAGTTGTCAAAAAGTCTGACAAATAAAATAAAAATAATAAGGTACGGTCACACTTGTCAAACATTTGCCCAAAAAAGCGTAACCAACAAACACTAATGAAAAAAGTTTTGATCCAGACACTTGTTTATCATATTAAACAGTTTCGAACACAACTAATGCACCATGTCATAGAATCCAACAATATTCGCTACTCTTTAACTTGACAAACTTTTGTCTGAATTGAAAGATTTTTCATTAGCATTTAGTGGTTACGTTTTTTTGGGCAAATGTTTGACAAGTGTGACCGTAGCTTAAGGATTTCGATTATTTGGAAGGCAATTCTGATTCTGTATTACAGTCAAATCCCGATAATTCGTACCCCGATAAATCGTAATTCCCGATAATTCGTAATAAACTGTCGGTCCCTTGAAAAAATCTCGTTAATTCGTAAGATTTCCATACATTTTGGTCCCCTCGCTAATTCGTAATTTTTTTTTTTAATAAAATCTTCTTTACCTCTTATAAATCGTAATTGTGTGCTAACTACCACTTATAATTCGTAATAAAAACAACAGAAACATGTAAAAAATGATTTTTTGTTTACCGCTATTTTTTTGCGTGGGTTTTTGCTTTTGCTTGTGTGTGTGTTTATTTTTTTAAGATCAGTTTGTTACATGAATAATAAAGAAAAATGTCAAAGCGCATAAAACTCTGTCGGTGTTGCAAAAACAAAAAATTTTTGTTTTTTATGTTTTTTTATCGTTTTAGTAAACAAATTGAAAAACCCCGTTAATTCGTATTTATTTTATTTTAACCCCGTTAAATCGAAACCCCACTAAATCGAAAACCGCTATAAATCGTAAGAAATGGCCGGTCCCTTGCAATTACGAATTATCGGGATTTTACTGTATATGATTTTAGTTATTTAGGATATAATTTCGAAAAAACAATATTATAAAATCTGAAAAGAGCTACTAAAGAAAATCAATTGTATTTACTAATATAATATAATAATAATAATGTACATACAACGATTTTTATTAAAATTTAATTAAGCGCGTTTTAGCTATAAACAGTTGACAATGCTGTAACTTAGCGCGTTCTAGCGCGTTTTGCGAAGGGAAAGAGCGCATTTGGGTTATAAATAGTTGGCATCACTGCCCATAACTAATTGGTATTAATTATAGCCAGTGTTGTCACATATGGCGATATCTCGCCAAACGTGGCGACAAAAATTAGTTTTTGGCGATAAAAATTTTGAAATGGCGATTGGCGATTTACTTGGCGAAATTTTAAATCCTTGGCGATTTACTTGGCGATATTTTTGGATACATTTTTACGATATCAGTGAAATATAGGGTGTTTTTTTAGAGGTATAGAACTTCGAATTGAAATAAAACACAAGAAAATCGTTTTAATGTCCATCAATTTGGCTTTATTGGAAGGATAATTTTATGCCATTAACGTTTAAATATGATTTCGGGCATGTGGCCGCCGCGGCTGGCTCGAATAAAGCCAATTCTACAGGTCCAATTTTCAACCACTTTTTCGAGCATATGGGGCCGTATGTTGGCAATAACGCCACGAATGTTGGCTTCCAAGTCCCCTAACGTTTCTGGTTTGTTGGCGTAGACGAGCGACTTCACATATCCCCAAAGAAAATAATCCAATGGTGTCAAATCACACGATCTTGGTGGCCAATTGACCGGTTAACCGAATTAATTGCTCTGATGGACGATTATGTCGACCATAAAATGGACGGAGCTAGCGGTAAACTTCGCGAACTGAACCATTATTTTCGAAATAAATTTGCACGATTTGCAAGCGTTGTTCTTTTGTCAACCTGTTCATGATGAAATGGCAAACCAAACTAAATATTAATCACAAAATGGCCGCCAGTTAAAAAAGTGATGCCAACTTAAAGTTCTATACCTCAATAAAAAACACCCTATAGAATA
This sequence comes from Nowickia ferox, assembly GCA_936439885.1. Classification (NCBI taxonomy): domain Eukaryota; kingdom Metazoa; phylum Arthropoda; class Insecta; order Diptera; family Tachinidae; genus Nowickia; species Nowickia ferox. Next base: position 33,462,939 of record OW387027.1, on the reverse strand, counting down.
ATGTTAAAAACATGAAATTTTTTAGATAAGGAATTTTTTCTTCAATATAAAATATTTCGTGCAGAAGATTATAAATGTTGTAACTCTTTAGTCAAAACAAAAATTTCTGCAATTGAAGAAGTTTTAAAAAAATTTATAGACCACAAAATCTTAGTTGGTGTTTATGAAACACAGTGGGGAAAAACTTCCTTTTATAAATTGAAACCGACATTTTTATAATAAAGCTCCAAAAAGCCTGCACGAGTTCTCGCCTAAAATCCATGATTACGACGAATATTAATGTTGATCTTGATCAGTGATGCCATTAGGATACGAAAGATACATTTTTCGTATCTTTTGATGACTTCAGGTACCATGTGTAATCCCGACATTTTTCGTATCTTTTGAATCTGTACGCAAAATGTACAGAAAATGTGAACATCTTTTTTTTTAGGAAATATGAACATATTTTTTATTTTCAGCAAATTTATATGAACCTTTTGATATAATCGCCTTAGTATAAGCGGCTTAACACGTATATTAATTTTTACAAAAACTAATTTGTTTTGATAACATCCAAAGATGATAGTTATGTACATATAATTAATTTTAAAGTTTGCTTACTGTATTTTTAAAAATTACATGCCTAATATTTATGACTTAAATAAATATAAAAATGAATTTATATGATATAATTTTCCTTACAATATTCGTTAAATATGAAATAAAAATGTTATGTTAATAAATGTTAAACGTTAAAAATGGACTTTAAATTTTTTTACAAAATGCATCTTTTTGGGAACACGTATCTTTTTGGAAAATAAAATGTATCTTTCTTGAAATTTCACTGGCAACACTGATCTTGATATTTAAGTTCAATTTATCCTATTTATATTGATCTTTTGGAATAAGTTATTGTTAAGTATTAAGTATTTAATGTAAACTAAACACTTCTCAATTTTTCTTAAACAATATCATTTTTATATCTTACGATAAACGTTACCTACTGAATTTAAAATTTAACGATATTTGTAATGTAATTACAAAATAAAAATATTTTTTGTAGCTAAAATTTAATGTTTTATTACATTGGCGATATTTGGCGATATTAGACTAGTAATTTGGCGAGGAAGCTTAAAATAAATCTGACAACACTGATTATAGCTGTCATCGCCTGTAACTCACTGACAATATACCTGTAGTTTTAAGATATCGTAGTAGCATAAGTTTCGTTAAATAAAGAAAAGCTTTGTATATTTTCTTAACACCGAAGAAAATAAATCTTTTATTTCAAAGTTAGTGGACCTTTGGGATCGAACCTGGACAGACTGAGTCATACCCCAGCTGGAAAAGAAAACCATGTTACTTTTGATATATGAGTGTGTGAGTGTGGTCGAGTGATTGTCATACCGGAGGTTGTCGGTTCGTATCCCAAAAAATATCTGATTAAAACATATAATTGCATTTGTAACAATAAAAAAAATTATAAGTTTTCATTGTTACAGTTAAGTGTTGGAATGACATTTTTGAATCATTTATATTATTCTACACTGATTAGGTCCCTATGAGATAGTTCAGTAACAAGTCAGAAGGTGCATACGAGTACAAAGTATCAATTAACTCCATCCTAGGCCATCCCCATGTAAAAGTGACTGGTCCGCTTCATAGAAAGTATTAGAACTCGGACTGGTCCCTATCAGTTAGGGACCAAACACGTGACTAGTCTTGTGTCAGTTCTATTTCCTGCAGGGTGTATATGTTTGACATTTAAGCTTTAAATATAAAATGTTTGTTTGTGCTTTTACTATATTTTCGCAACTCTCCTAGAACCTAGAAACAGTTTAATTATGCGATTACTAAGTCAGTCCACTATAAAAGTGTTATGTTAAATGAGTTTAATGGCTCTAAACTTTCTTACTGCTCTGCTTATTGCGGTAAAATTTATTTTTAACCAGCGGAAGATAGCAAAAAACTTTTTATTACTTTTTAGATAAAATAAAATGTGTGCATCCATGTGTCAGCCATCTCTCCTAAACCAGCACACTGACCATGTCGGCATAGAAAAATGTTTATAATTATGGATGTACGAGTATGTATCGCTTTGAGTGCTTTATTTTCTTAAGTTGAAGTTTAAAAATATGTTGCGTTACTTGTGTAGAGATAATAAAAACGTGCATAAAATTTATCTAAAATGTTACATTGACAGCCTGTACAACGGCAGCTACTTCATTCATTCGCTGCTCGTGGGCTTTGGATTAGAAAAAAAGAAGGCAACGGAAAATGTTAAAAAATTTAACAAAATATAAAATCATAATAAAATGTTAATAACTCGTATATAAATAATTTTAAAGTGTTTTTTCTTTCTTCTTTCAGGTAAATATTGAAAACTAGATTTGAGGAATAACAAACATATTTATGTATGAATGTACATATATTGAAAAGTGAGTATAATAATCAAATGCCATTCTGTCCATTGTTTGTTTTTAAAAGAAGCACTTCAAATTAATATTTCACAGGTGTTTTATTATAATTTATTCTATTGCTAGAAAACAAATTTTGTCTGTTTGTTGAATATCATCGCCTGTTTAGTACAGTGCAGCAAGTTTAGTTACAGGCATAGACAAATGATTGTGACGTATTAATTTATAATAGTGCTGACAAATTCTCAATACTCAATAACTTTCACTTGGATATGCAATACTATTCGAAACTTTTAATTGATTTCTTGAAATTGAAACCAGTAAATCTTTACAAATAAAACAGTTTTTTTAATGAAATTAAATAGAAAATATACAGACGGCCCAATGTTGACAAATTATTTTTTTAGCTGTCAATTCGTGAATTCAACGGAGTAAGTACTAATTGAATTAACACAGTTTCTACTTAATGTAGAAGTTTCGATTTTATGATTATGCAGTTTTTCCACAAAAAATTTATATAGTAGAATGTCGGAAAAGTTAACTCGCGTAAAAGTTAATCGCCCGTCAAAGTTGTTATATTTGTTGTTTATTGAATTCGTGGCCACAGCAGTGTTGAGGGAATTGAAATTGCCGATTAGCTGGCAAGAATAGGGTCGGCGTTAGATGAGGGAATGTGTGGCAGATCGGTGAAACTACCCATAGGTAATTACTACAGGGAACTCAGTAATTGCGTAATGAGCAGGACCAACAGTTCATGGCGAAGTAGGGCGGATTGAGAGTCTCGTGGGCTATGTGGCCAAAACTTCACTCAGGAAGATCCAAACTGCTACTGGAGATGGATAGGAAGGCGATGCGAATCGTGATAGGCGCGTTGACTGGCCACTGCTCGGTCAGAGCAAGAACCAGCATTCAGCATAATTATTACTTTTAATGGGCAATAGAAGGGAATTACAGTGGATCCAACTGCTTCTCCGAGTGTAGATGCGTTTTAGCACCACCCTTCCTAATCTAACCTACAGCAGAAATGGAGATTTAAAAAAATTATCAAGGTATTCACGAAGCTGTGACGAACACATATGACTTCAAGAACGCTCTACATAAGTTGTGGCGAGTTGTACAAATGGTTCCTGAAGCAAAGAAAACGAAATTGTGCAATGACTGGTCCAATTTTAAAATCAAGAGCAAAGCACTTATTCACCATACTGCACCCTGGAAAACAATTTAATGCCAGTGATGGATGGCTGGCAAATTGTAACAAAAGACAAGCAGATGAATCTGGGCTATTTTACCGTCTTTTATCGGATAAAACATTTGTCACAGCAAGCGCAAAGAAAATTCCATGTTTGTTATTGCATTTCTTCAACTTTGAAAACCGCTTAGAAAAGTTAATATTCCGAAAAAGTTAAGACATTTCGGTTAACTTTTTCGAGATTCTACTGTACATACATACAATGTATTTTTGGCTAAAGTCTTGGCAATTTTACTTAATAAATTTAACATAAAAAATACAACCCCGAAAATATCGAGTAATTGCTTTAGAGTATCTAATTTTTTTTTTCTTTTTTATTAATACTCGATACTCAATACTTTGCCAGGCTATTGCAAGGAAAGAACAACTTTTAATCTCAAAAAATATCAATACAAATTATTTATTTTAATAAGCAAGACATATTTTATTAGGATCGCTTAATGCTTAATTATTTATTTATCTATTTAGAACATATGTAGCTGGTCAAAGTGCCACCAAAGGGCCGAATTTCAATCGGCTTCTTATGCAAATGAATACACATTTGATTTAAAAAAACATATTTTATGAAGAGAATTTGCCAAATATGGCTGCACAAAAATAGGGACATGATGTTATTAAACAATATCAATAAAAATTCTTTTTAGTAATAAATAAGAAATATTATATTGCTTAAGCATGTGCATCTAATTAAGTTGAACACACTGTAGCATTTTCTCTCTTTTCATCTAAATAAAGTTTGTGTCAGGGTTGGAAAATTTACTATTGTTGCACGTTTAGTTTTTCAAATATTGAGTTTTTGTTTGAGAATTAGTATCTTTTGTAAAATTAAATTATTCCACTCCTGAATTGGTTTAATCGTTTTGTAATTTGGCTGTTAGCCAAAACTGACCTAAAACACGTGTGTGTTTTCGTGTTTCTAACATAAAATCCAGGGTAATAAAGTTAAATTATTGGAATACTTTAATTAAAAATAAAAATTATGTTACTTTTTTCAGATGCCGTAGTAAATACGAACATTTTTTTTTTTTGTAAAAGCTTACATATGTAATTTTTAATACTTAAATAGTGCAGTTTGGTATTTTAAATTTGTTCTTCAATCTGCAAAAAAAAAAAAAAAAAATGTAACTTTGAGATGTGATTGCGCTCGCTCTTTCGTCAGTAAAACAAAATTAGTGGCCTCATTAGTAGGGCATTCAATTAATCGGATTTTTGTTTAAATCGACAAATCGCTCGATTAATTAATAGAAGTCTTAACTTAATCGGTTAATAATCGTTTAATTTTGGATTACTCGGTTAACCGATTAAAAAAAATTTTCATAAATTTATAAATTTCAATAAATAAAAATACCATAAATTATTCATTATTTTGAGACTTTAGTGATCGTTCACGTATTGCGTAACGCTGTTTCCACGATTTTCGACGCTCCCCTCCCCCCAGTAACAGATCGTAACAAAACTGAGAACATTTTGTATTCCTCTCTCGCTCTTTCTCACTAAAAAATAAAAAGTTGCTGCAACAAAAATTGCAAGTCTGGATCGAGACATACAAATATTTAAAAAAAAATTATATAAATAAATACATGAATGAGTGACTTGGTTTGGGTTTGTCTGTTAAAATGTATTTTATATTGAATTGTTTTTGTGTGCTGAAATGTCTGCCTTAAAATGAAATAACTTTTAGAAGTTTTGAACCAAAATATAATAAAACGAGTTTTTCACAACCCCCAAGATTAGTTATAATCACCCAGCAAAAATATTCGTCTACCTGGATGCAGGTTGGTAGGGGAGAGAGAGCACAACTCTCGCTTACCAACCTGCTTCGGCATCACTTGATTTTTGTTCGTAATGTCCCACTTAGTAGCTCTCCAGGTATGAGCTTCTGTATGCATATAGGATGTGCAGAAAGAAGCCCATACTCATGCCTTTTTCATACGTATACAATTAAAAAATGTGTTCTTTAGATCAGAATTTTATATCTACTCTTAGATTAACTTCCAATACTTTATTTTGTTTTTATATTTATTATATATTAAATACAATATCAACATCTCCGTATGTTGGGCTAGAACACTACCCACTGAACTACCGAAGCACATATTTATTTTCGTACACACTTCAAATAAAAAATAAAAACTCGAAGTAAACATTTCATTCGCATCCAAATTTGTATCCAGGTAAGCGAGTGAGGAAGCACAACAAAAAAGTTTAAGAATTTGACTTATATTTTTCCTGAGCAGCATTGTGCGAAAAATAGTACAATTAATTGAAATGAAACATTGGATTACATAATTAAGTATCTGTTGCTGCAGCAGAACAAAGAAGCGTTTTGTTATTTGTTGGACAACCTCAAACCTTATTTAAAGAAATATTTTTTGTGTGGTCGTACCGACCGCCGAAACATCCAAGAAAATTCGTTTTTTTTCTGCTTTTTATATCACAACCAACCTGTAGCTAGAAAAACCCAACTGCCAAAAGGCAGTTGTGTGTACTCAATATTTTTTTTAACCAAACTTATGCAGGGTTGTAATTGACAATTCCAAACACAACTAAAAAGTCAACTTTATATCTGTCATTTCATGTGTTGTAATTTTTTGGTGCTATTTTCATATGTGTGCAATGCCATTCATCAAGTTTTTCGATAACACACAATTTTGTTGTGTCATTGTGACAGGAAAGTGTGCCATCCCTAAATAATGGCAATACGGTTTCCATGGTGTAATTGTACAGGTGACTGCGTAAGGTTTTGTTATACAAAAATACGGCAACCATAGCTGTGTAAAGAACCGAAGAATGTACAAAGCATAAAAATAATTGCACCAAAACCAAAACAAAACGATGTTTTGGACATTCTGCAGCTACAAAGCACACAGAGCAAAAAATTATCATTAAATTATTGAAGTAGCGCTGCCAACGGGTTAAATACACCTTGACGGTATCATTGTCTACATCAAGAACTAATGTTGATATAATGACATTTAGAGTGTCATTTGCTTTATCATTGTGAGACTTTGATTTTCGTATAGTGTGTTAATTAATATTTATACATGGATAATCGCAAAATTATTAAATTGGCTAGTGCCACCGTATGTTTATCAGTAATAAGAAAAAAATTAAGACAATCTAAAAAACGGAAAAGAAAGAGGTAGAAAAGACCAGGGATTAATATTCGCGTCAACAAAGGATTATATTATATTTTGCATTCCAGTTTTTACGGAAACAGGATTCAAGTTGGCTTAAATTTCGTGCGCATGAAGCCCTAATTCGACCGAAATTTCTGCCCATGCAATTTACTTTCCCTTTCTATCCCTATAAATGCTACATAGATGATTCCATACAGCTTTAGAAACAGCTGAATTAGCTGTGTGTCTGTGATTTTCCAATTTCTTTTTCGTTTTCCATTTTGTTAGTTTTTTATACCAGCACACATGTAAAATTCTTTCGGTATTTTCTCAATGTCAAAATGTCAATATTATGACATTTTTTTTTGTCTGCAATGCTGCCAACTTATTCTCACAAGTGTCTACATCTGTGGTGCGGTTGTTAAAATAATTATAACGAATATTTGCCGAATTTGCTATGCAGTAACATTTTTAACGATATTCGCTGTAGGTTAATGTCAGCTGTGTCGTTATTTAAGCGACAATAATTTATGTGCTGTTAATTTTATCGACTAAAATCAACAGAAAATACCAGCTGCGTCCTATCGTTAAAAAGAAATTACAAAATCACACTATCGTTATTGCAAGTGACAAAATGTATAGACAAAAATTACGATTGTCGGATCGTTAAAAGTTATTGAATTGCACTACAGATGCGTAAAGAGTTTATTTGGTAATGCCACAAAACGTATAATATCGAAAATGACAAACGTTGCCACTACTTCCCACTTTTATTTTTGCTTGCGATGTCACAATATACTTTAGTGTGTACTGGCCCTTAATTGAAAATGGCAATACAAATTTATCAATCCCAACCAAACTATTTCCAAAATTGAAAACCGTGATAGGGGCATTAATACATCTGAAGGTACGAGTATACCATGTAGCAAGGATTATTGTACTTCTTGTGCACTTAGCATTTCTTTTTATAATCGTTATTTGAGGTCCTTCGTTATGAGTTATGACGTTGCTGAAGTAAATGAGCGATATGCACGTATATGGCCCAATTCATACGAGGATTTAAAAATCTTGTTTTATTTTAAATTCTCTTTAAAAGCTGCTTCCAAAAACATTTCACATTTGTACGATGATTTTTTTCATGTTTCTAGTTTTGATTTCTTTGCCTTTAAAAATCGTATTAGTGTTGCCAGTCGATTTATTAGAAATCCGTTTTCCCTACATGTTAAAAAATTTTCCCATACGAAAATCTACAGATTTTAGTAATTTAATTTAAAGAAATATAAATTAAAAACATTTAAGACCTTGTTCAGAAAAAAAAATAATTTTGGATTACAAAACGTTTAGCAAACAAATGTCCATAAAAAATCTGTTTTGTAAACCTTTTGTACCTTTTGTAAGTCAAAATTATTTCTTCTGAATGCAACAGCAGTTGTTATTTTATTGAAGCTACAGTAGGTTGCTTAAAACTTGACATATGTAATTCTTTTCTATTAAACTATTTAAAGTGACTAACATACAGCTGTACTCATAATATCTTTAATTATGAAATCATTCTTTAATAGATTAGAAGAACGGGGGAAGATCTGCACTGCGACACCAAAATAATTAGATAAATGTCTATGTAATTGCAAGCAAAAACAAATTCTGAAAGGCTTTATGAGCAAATATATATTTTGGGTATAATTATTTTTCACATTTATGCACAAAAAATTTAATTTGAGAATAAAAAATACCTACCAACAGTGTTGTCAGATTTATTTTGACCCTTGTCGCCAAATGCCTTGTCGAATATCGCCAATGTAATAAAACATTAAATTATAGCTACAAAAATATGTATTCATTTTGTAATTATATTACAAATATTGTTAAATTTTAGATTCAGCAGGTAACATCTATCGTAAAACATAAAAATTATACAATATAAGAAAAATTAAGAAAAGTGTTTACATTAACATATAAATAGTGAAGTACAAAAAATAATTAAAAATAACTTATTCCAAAAGATCAATCCGAATAGGATAAATTGAACTTGAGCACAAAGATAAACATTATTATATAAATCTTGTGATAAAACTGAAGTAACATTTACTTAAATGTGTATTGAAGTACACATATCATGTCCTTGAAGTGGTAAGTACCAGCCGAATCGTTATATTCATACACTCTAGTGCCAGCCATACACTACACAAGTTCACTGCACACGTCTGTATAGTGTATGGGGGTGGTGGTGCTATTTACGTAGTGACCTGAGTAAATATCAAAACGATTTTGATATTTCCTCAAGTTTGTTCCTAGAATTATACAAAGAATCGCCTGCATTATGGAGCCTTAAAATAAAAACTGCACAGTTTACTTGTATAGTGTGTCACAAGCTTATTTTACTCAGTGCCAGACTTGAACACTGAACTTGTGTAGTGTATGGCTGGCATAGGCAATAACTCGTGCAGGATTTTTGGTGCTTCATTATCAAAATGTTGGTTCTAATTAATAAAAGAAAGTTTTCCCCACTGCGTTTTATAAACACCAAATGAGAGTTTTTGTGGGCCATATTTTTTAAACTTCTTGAATTTCAGAAGATTTTGTTTGAGATAAAGAGTCACAACATTTAGAATTTCATGCATGAAATATTTTATGTTGTAGAAAAAATTCTTTACAAAAAAAATTTAATATTTTTAACATTATTCTATTTTATTGAAATCGTATAAATATCGCCAAGGAGTTGAAATATCGCCAATCGCCATTTGAAAATTTACATCGCCAAAAAAAATTTTCGTCGCCACATTTGGCGAGATATCGCCATATCTGACAACACTGCATACCAAAATAAAATATTTGTCCGATATTCCCTACAGTCCTATATTAGTGACAAAAATACCTACAGGTAGGACTGTTTTGTATTATAAAAAGCTGTTGTCACATTTAAAAAAAAACTCGGAGAACGGAAAATGTAATTTTTTTTCTACCCCTTTTGCTTTTCTACACCGTTCTCCTACAAACTCAAAAAATCGTGTTTAAAAAAACCATTGAAAAATCAACGTGTGAATTACGTGTATGTCAGTTATTTAAAACGAACGGTTTTCATTTTGAGTTTAGCAATGTTGCAAAATAAATCTAACTTTTCCATGCCTGCTCGGCATGAGCGATGAAAATGGGACACAGCCTGAATATCAAATAACAAGACGAACGTAAACACTGCAATGAAAAGACGTATAATAATGAATGGTGTTAAATTAACATACAAAACACTAACTGCCTTATTCATAAAAAATATTTCAGGTTTATTAAGCGCTTATTTGACGTATTTCTATAGGAAATTTGTGAAATAAACCTCTAATAAACCTAAAATATTTTTTATGAATTAGACCGTAAATATATAAATAAAATTTTAAAACGAACATTAAACAGATGACAACACACCTCTCAACTGCAACATGCACACGAAAATTAACTTTAAATGGAATAGAATGGCTCTCACTGTTCGGCGCTGCCCAATTGTTTGCTTATTATAAAAAAAAAAAACTTTCTTTCAGGAATTATTCTACAATTTGAACTCACTAATCACGCTTCATGCAGAAAAAGTGAAGGCTCATCTAAAGGTTTGTTTAGAAAATTGCGAACCTTAAAACGAATTTTTCCGCGCAATTTGTGGAGCCCTCTTAATGTACTCGTATATGCAGTGAATGCAAATTTTTCATTTTTTGTCTTCAATTTCTTCAATCGTGTACGCACGTACTCATTTTTTGCCCCTGTAAAAAAAAATTCAATAAACTTTGTTCGAGCTCAATGTAAAAGTGCATTGAACTGATTTGAGGCGAATCGTTTACGCATTTTGACATACTTTTTGTCAATGCGTTTTTAGAATTGAATAGAATAAATAAGGAAAATAAAATTAGTTAATTGTACATGAGTGCATGTGAGAATTGTGTGCTGAAATAACGAACAAATTTACGAAAAATTACTCATCAGCCGCAATACATTCAATGAAAATAAACAAAAAATAAAAAAATCCACTTAAAATTGCTTTGAACATACTCAATTTCGATATATATGTATATATAAAAAAAATATGGAGTGTTTTTAATGACGATACTATTCTTTGAATAATCACAATGCTGATTTTAAACGATCTGAGATGCAGGCCTTGATCTGACGATAAGTATACAAATTTAAGAACATTTCCATAAAAACTCCATTGAAATATTTTGAAATTTCGTTCGATGTCGAGTACCGCAAGCCAGCGGGCTGAATTATCTGTTTATCGCCGTTTTTTCTCAAAACTAATTTTGCTTATTATGTTTGTATGAATATTTCCAGGAGATAATACCATTTTGGACTACTCTTATACCATACTGCCTTATATGACTTTGGCTCTTAGTTCTACGCCGCGGTGCTCCACTACGTTTCGCACTGTTTCGATATGACCCTTTACTCAAGTTGTTTAAATTGAATTTCATTTTACAATATTGCGTTAGTTGGAAGGAGAATTGCTCCTACCCAGCAGGAAAAGTGGTCATTAATTACATAAACAATTCGAAAAATAATGTATTATTTTCCAAAGCAAGACATTGCCTTCCCTTAGAAACTAGAGTGGTAATTTGATCAAACACAATAACAACACATTGATTACCACGTGCATTACCACATATGCAGAAGAAGAATGTATAGTGTTTGCTTGTGACGAGTGTTATGAATTTTAGAATTCATTCCTCGGACGTGTTAAAATAATTCATTACTTTCCTAGGACATGTTCTGTGTTAACAGTAATGAATTCTGAAATGAAAAATTATACATGCTGTGCATTACCTTCTCCTTTACTATTCATTACCTTTTCCCACTGGGTACTAATCTAAAGTTCTTCTGCTTCATGTGTATCATCCTGAATTTATATATAAGTGATGGGAAATGTGACACAATTGTGCAATTTTTGCACTATTGAATGTTAGCTGGCACCTTTCGTCAGAAAGCTCGAAAACTATTTTGCTTAAGCTTTTTGGCGGTTAAGGCTCGCATTAATATTCCAAGTTGTTAAGTATTAAATTAAAAACTTAGTAGGATTTGGGACTGACAACTGTTCGGTTATGATGGGGAAAAGTAACGGCGTCCAATGAAGGTTTGTGACGATTTATCAAAAGAAATAAAAAAAACCTTTCTTTGTAACAGCTGGTGTCGTAAAATGTTGTTTATCTCGTCAAACTATTGTATATGGAGTCTTTGAACAATGGAAGCCCTTATAATATTTCTTTACATTATCAAATGTTTTAGTCAAAATGCAATGATAAAACTTATATTCTTAAAATAATAAATGATATTAATGTCGAAATGCAATCGGAAGATGTAAGAGTACATTTAATTTTTAGGAGGCTTTCTTTTTTATTTCTTCATTTGTGTCGACATTTTTGAAAAAAAATATATATACATATTGATGACCTCTATGTTATAATATACTGTGAGCGTCAAAAGAAACTGTACACCTGGTTCACGGTTTTATTTCGGTATTAAAAAATTAAAGTTTTTGTAACTTTCTTGTCATTTACAAAACATTATACAATGCTCTTAAAATAAATGAATAAAAATTTCAAATACCTTAACACTAACAACAAAACAGTTGAAACAAAACCAAAAACACTGCATTTTTAATGCGTCAAAAGAAGTTGTACAGTTTTGCAATATTCAAAAACAAATAATGGTTACTGCTTTGTTTGATTTCCGTTTGCTTTTAGAACTGTTTGTAGCCTTCTAGGCATTACTTCCATCAATTTATTTAATAATTCCATTGACGTTTTTAAACACTCCCCTGCAAAATTTTCTTCAGAATGTTTCTGCTGGTTATGTTCCTTTTTCTGGAGTGTCTGTCCAAATTCTTTCAGAAATGTTTAATTATGTTAAGGTCCGGCGATTGTGGGAGATAGTCCAGTTATTTTGGTGTGCGATACAACAACCATTATTTAACTATTTCGGCGGTGTATAGAGTATTTTTATCCTTTTGGAAGATTCATGCTCGATCTAAGTTTAAATTCTCTAATCAAGGCGCCGAATTTTCTTTTAAAATATTTGAGTAGTCGGTTTTGTTCATTAACTGTCAATAAATACTAGGATTCCTACCCGGTTTTCCGCTTTACAGCCCCACACCATTTCCGAAATCCCGCCATACTTCATGACAGATATAATATTGTTTTGATTTAATTCCTAATTTATTCTTCTCCAAATTTTATAACTTTATTTCTTCCCAAAGACCTCAAACTTGCTTTCTGCTGTAAAAATTACGAACGATATTCTTGGGTACTAAATTTATTCGAATTCTAGGCGTTGCCTCTTATTTTAGTTAGAGATGTGTAGTTTTCATATGGCTGGGCAAAAGCTTTCATATGGCTGGGCAAAAACTTTCCCAAGTCGGTCTCGTTTAGTTTCAACAGTCGCTTTATTTTGTCTTCGTCTGGGTCGCTCCATTAAACCTTGGTTAGATTACCCATAGTATCACAATTCCATCGTGTCCAGTGGGCCAGTTTCGCCAGTTCATTTGCGCGTTCTTTTCCGGTTGCGCCATAGTGGAGCGGCACCCATAGCAGACAAATGTTGCCATCCACATCGTAATCGTTTATCATATTTTTCAAATCTAAAACGATCCTAGAATTTACTCTTTCGGTTGTGATTGCCCTGATTGCTGACTTGCTGTCGGTAAATATATTGACCTCTGTGTTGTCTAATATTCACACTGATCCTTTTTAAAACCTCCGTGATTGCACGAACCTCCTCCTGGAAGACTGTATTATGGTCAGGCAAGCGGAAGTAAATCTCGGTCTCCGGTTCTTCTATCAAGAAACCTAGGCACGTTCTTTCCCTTAGCTTCGAGCCATTTGAGTAGCATATAACCCTAGTCTCACGCACATGCTCGGACATTTCCAAAGTCTGGTCGTATCCGTTCAGTGACGTCCATATGTTCTGATGGTGTGGTATGTTATCTTGTCCGATACATTCCCCCTTCACTTGTATCTAATACGAATGTCTTTAGGTTGGACATAAAAAATGGTCTCCAATGCCCTGGTGGATGTAGTTCTCATAGCACCACTTAGGCTGCACATTCGTTGAATTTTTTTAATTACTACTTGTTTCTTTTTTTATAACATACATAACTTTACTTTCATATGGAATTCTATTGTAGATTTTATAACGAAATCTAAAATATTCGAAATAAAAATTGTGAAATATAAATCGTGTACAGGGAAAAAGAATGCATACTCGTGTATTGTTATTACAACAGACTGATTAAAAATTTTATGAATTATTAATTCAGTGATTCCGGTAAAATAAGAACTCTGACATATAAAAATTTCTTCTAGGTTGTCAAAAATGGTATTTTATGGCAAGGTGGACTAAAAATGGCTTTTTATGTTAATAATAGAAGAAATGGAGAAAATGGCAAACAATGGCATTTGCCATAAAAAACCTGCCCTGATAATAACAATATATGAGGGCTAGCAGTACTGTATCAAATAAGAGCAAATTATATAGTACGTTTTTATTTTCGAGTCGAAATTGCTATCGAAGAGTTTTACCCCTCATCGAAATAAAATTGGTTAGTTTTTTAAATAACGCATTAAAATGGGCCTGGCCCACGATATCGACAACGGTCGACTTGTCGCACACTTACACATTTGAAACAATAAAATTTAAAAATTTGTTTTTTTTTATTTAAGTGTGCGACAAGTCGAACGTTGTCGACATCGTTGGTTTGGCCTGATGCTAGGAACACAACTGGGACGAACGACGAATTTTTCGGTGCGAACTTTCGTCATAAAAAATAAAACACCTTTATGCATATGAAAATGAACACAACACTGCCGTAGAACGAAATTCGTCGTGCGTAACGATCTCTGAGATAGATTTATTTCTATTTTGTACGCCGACGAACGACGAAAAAATAATTTTCTCTCTCTTTTCACACACAATAACCAATTTTATCAATTATGAGACCTGAATTCGCTGAGTAAATTCGTCGGTATTGTGTTTCACACTACGAATTTACGTAGCGAAGGCTTATCAACGAATTCGTCGACGTAGACGAAATTCGTCGACATAGACGAAATTCGTCGTTCGTCCCAGTTGTGTTCCTAGCATTAGATTGATTGTATAACATTTTTAGTACAAAATTCGCTGCAGGTATTGTTTGTTTGTTGGAATTTCTTCAAATCTTATGCATTACGCGAACACACGACTTCAAATGCCGCTAGCAGCATTTGTCGCCTCGTAGCCAGCTACTTAATTATTTTGGAGACGGCAGCAGCATCATCTGCACTTCATATTTAGGTATAAAATTTATACTATAAATATATAGTTCAGTATTGCCACCTTCAAATATTTTGCATATATAAAAATTAAATTACTCATTCAAAATGTACTTATATGACTTGAAAGTATAAAAATGAACCAATTTATGCTTTACATCAATTTTTGAATATTGTTTCTGTTAAATAATATGAAATAATTGTACGATAACATTCATTCAACATTTTGTATTATACTGGCAACACTGAATTTTCTCATTGTAGCCAAAGAAATAGAAATTAGTTTAATTGGACTACAACGACAAAATGAGCATAGACAACAACCTGCCGCCCTGTTGCCTTGCTGTCTTCAAAACAATCGCTGTCATATAAACATGTGTATTCTATCCTTGACATTTTGTAGTCGGTAGCCTGCTGTGGTGAATGTGTTTAATGCATTAGACATGACGTAGGATCCAATGAAAAGTATCAAACAACAGACATAAAAATCAATGGAAATATTTCGGACCCCTACTATAAATCTCACTATATGGATTTTATCGAATTCTTTCCAAATTCCTTTTTACAGCGATATTTTAAGATTTCTGATAAAAATTTAAAACATAAATAATGTGTTTGTTATCGATCACAAATACGCAAGAAGAGTATAAATAAAGTCGTGTTGGCCAACCAAGCTTGACAATGTCATAAATCCTGCTTATTTTATTCTAAAAAATACATTATGCAAGTTGGTATATGGATTATAGATTTGTAGCTCTTGCAGCTGCTCATTTGTTGTTGTTGTTATTGTTGTTTGCTTGGAGTAACCATAAAAGTGCAGCCAAGAAAGCGTGAGCATACAAATACATACATACATATACATAAATATAATTATACCGCTTTTGATGTTCAATTCAAACGGATTCCCGACTTAAGAAATGCGTGCATCAGTTATTTTCATTCGTTCGTTAATGTTATAAATTATTAAATAAAAAAATGTCCATGTTTACTCAAAATGCCAGAGTACATTCATCATGGCATCTAGTTGTTAAGTAAATGGAAGCACACAAGATGCAGATTGTTTTCCGCTGTACTTAGCAGTTATTTTTTTATTTTTTCTGGACTTAGCACATTTTTGCTTAGCACTGCATAACAGCAAGAAAAAACAACATGACATTTTAATTTTTGCAAATAATGTGTTTTGAGTTACTCTAGCATTCTACATTAAAAACTCACTTTGCATTAAAATGTGCACTTAGTTTATTTGTCGACTGAGCCAACGATATACATACATATGTACATATATTAAAAAACTACATAGAATTTATTTTGGCGATTTTTATAATAAATATGGCGAAATTGGTCAGAAAAAAATCTGACAACACTGATTGGAACGAACGACCAATTTGATGTTTCGCTCATTATAAAACAGTTTTTATTGTCTTCAAAATTTTAATAAGAATATAATCTCATTCTTTGTGGTCTGAGTGGGAGTAACAGCCGAACCAGCTTACAGCACTGTATTTTCTTACACCGATCTCTAATATAACAATAGCTACTCTTAATAGCAAAATGAACGAAGTGTGTGCCAAACTTGCCAGAAAATACTGTTTTGCCCCTTTTAGACATGGAAAGTTTATTTTGCAAAGTCTTAATTCAGATGTGTGAAAGACAGAGTGAGAAATATTATCTCTTTCTGTCTTTCTCCCAGTTGAATTAAGACTTTGCAAAGTAAACTTTCCGTGTTTAAACTTTCCGTGTGAACAATTGAAGCGCAGCTGCGAATAACGTTGTAAAAGGCAATTTTTACAAAACCAGTTTTGTTTTCACAGATTACCGTTAACATTACTCTCTTGCGTTGTTCAAACGCCAAACCATCAAAAATTATGAATCTTATCGTCGTCAATATACAATTACGGTCAGTCAGTGGAAGAACTTTACACGCACCCACACCATCACTGATGCTCTGAGTGTTATGTTTTCCGCCAACGTAGCACTCATAACCCGACCCATTTGAATAAAATTTGCTTTCCTCAGTGTTCAATATCTTTAAACAATAGTTTTAGTAGAAGTAACTGATGTTTTTATTTTATTATACCAGCTTCCAGAAGTACTCGTAAGTAACTAACAAAATTATGCAAACAAAATTGTCTAAAATAATTGACAAATGTAACAGAGATACAAAGTGAAACCTTAATGCTAATTATCATTATTTTCGATAAGCTAAAAAAAAATTAAACGAAAAAAACAATCTTGCTTGCTTTAAAATAAGTTTTTTTGACTCTCCTGAAAAATTATCATTTTGTCACTTACAACGTTATTCGCGGCTAACCTTCAGTTGACAACTAATCCATTTCCATAATCGATCTACAAAATACAAAAACAATTTTTTATAACAAAACCATCCCTTTTTACGCATACCAATCAATGGGCCTTCCTAATTTATTTCATCAAGCAGACATACATAAATACAGGCAAATCTCGGTATAACGAAAATCGGATAAAACGAACGTCCAGATTTTTTACATTAACAACCTTATATAGCGAATAATATCCCAATTTTATACTGGATATAACGAATGATGAAGAAAAAAATAGTAAAATAAAAAACAAAAACTTGAAAGAAACACATTTCTAACATTTAGTTCTTCTTTATAAAGCGAATGGTTTGATAAGTGTGTGCTTTGTATAACGAACGGCAAAAAATATTAAACAAAATCTACAGCAGCAGTGTAAATGCAAAAAAATGTGATACGGCTAGTTTTTATTTGGTTACTTATTTGAAAACAAATTGCCCTCATTCTTTTTATTGTATTCTATCATGTCTACAATAATAATAATTAAAATAACACTTGAAAAAAAAACTTTGCGATATAACGAATTTTTCGGTATAACGAATGGGCCTGACATTATATCGTTCGTTATACCGGTATTTGCCTGTATGTTGTGGTTGTCCAATTTGTGGTTCTCTTGTTCTGCCTCATTTATAGTGAAAAAAAGTTTTAAGCTCTGAGTGTGTGACTTGATTTTTGTTGCTAAGCCGGCAGCTTAGTCGTCGTCCGTCCGTCTACTTGCTGCTGTTGAAGTTGTTTTACCATTATCTAATTTTAAGCCACACTGTGTAGAACTAATAGATTCATAGAATATTTTTATTATTGACCACATTATTGTTTTCTTTTTATTCTCCACATTATTTGTTATTTGCACTTACAGCGTTTTTTTGAGGCTTTAAAACTGTTACAAAAGAAAGTTTGGTTCTTTCTTTTATTTTCCTTCCTGCATTTTCTTTGTTTGTCCGTCAAGTTTAAGCTAATGTACACTGTCATGGCAAATTGTTATGGGTTTTATTTTTCGTTACGTGAGGTTTCTCTTCTTTCTTAGTTATTTATTTTTACACTTTTTCTGACATTAAGAAAGTGTGGATTAAATAAGCATAAATGCTGGTTTAAAAAAAATTGTTGTTGCAAATCAAAATTAATATTTTTGACGACTCCTAAGTTACAAAACAAAAAAATTTTTTTTTGTTCTACATGAGCCAGCTGGAAGCAATACATTCAGCTTCTAAAAAGCCATTAATTTTTTTGTCGTACTAAAGTGCTTCACAGAAGGAATAATATACTCGTAAATATAATTTTTGTGTACTCAGGTGCGGTGTATAAAATTTTCTGCGATAATTTTCTACTTTGTTGGGTAGTGTTTTTCAGAAGTATTTTTCGAATAAGCAATACATTGCTGTAATTTGCAAAAGAACAAAAATAGGGCGGCTTAAAAATTGTTCTGGTGTAAATTACTTCAATGGTAAATAATACGATACAAACTTGATAATTTTTTGAAAATTTTGTAAACGATAAGACTTCATCTGATCACAGTTGCATTATTACAAAATCAAGTAATAAACAAACTGGCAAGTTGTCTGTTTCAACGCAGATGCCGTGCCGTCGTTTATATTAATTTCTTCATCTTAAACCGGCAATAAATATTGAATATGTTTATCGAATTGAACAATATTTCGTGTCTCAAAACCTAGTACTTTCGATATTCTGAGCTAAATCTAGTTCCTTTTTACTAGATTCCCCATACAAAACAAAATCAAATTTTTCAATAGATTTGTAGGAAATCTGCTAAAAATTTAATATTTTTATTTATTTTTTACTACTACACTGTATCTCATAATTTATATAGAAGGTGAGTGAATTAGCTACGTTCTTCACAACTTTTTGTTGAAGGTGTGTGCATGAGCTAAGTCGGCATTTTTTTCGTTAAAATTCAAGACTAAATTTCAGGCAAAGGATTTTGTCTCAGATATAAAATCTTGGAAACTGTCAAAAAAGCTTAGTGTAAACGATATAGATTTCGTTAAAGATTTCTAATCAAATATACTAGATTTTGTAAATGCAGTATAAGACATGTCTGGAAGTTAACGAAATTACAATATTTTTCTTTTCTTTACGTTATTTTAATCAACTACTTTAATGTAATTTGAGGTGTGATGGTGTGAGCACAAAATTTCATTTTACTTTATATTTTTTGACAGTCGAAACAAATGTCTCTAGATTTCTTTCTCGTAAAATGTGATGAAAGTCCTTATAAAAATGTACAGTAAGGCCTCTTATTATCCGTGGTTCCATTAACCGGCAACGTCGATTATCCGCAAAAGAAATATTGTAATTGTTTTCTTTTTGTTAATCCTTTTAATTTTTTGCATCGATCCACAGTGATTACCTCCATTATCCGAGATTGCAATGGAAGATGAATAGATAGTTTTAGTGCATGAAGATTTATTTTAAGTAAATTTAAGTAATTTGGAAGCCTTCTTCTTGCGTTAGACGATTCATGATGATTTGCTAAACCTTAGGGAACAGAAATGTCAACACAGTTTGAAATTCTCAGCTGTCAAACCATAGTTATGGATATCGATAGTTCTCATCCAGCTAAAAAAAACACCGTACATATTCAGTATTAAATTTGTTTGTGTTTTTTTAGATTTTACCTGAGCGATTTTTTAACTTTCTTCTTTTTTTGTTTTTCTTTGACATCTACTTATTTAAAACGGTTTCTTAACATTATTTAACTTTTCGACTTACGGTTTTTAAACAGTTCAATAGCCTCTTTTAACGCTAAATTTTTAAGTATTTTTCTATTTTTCATCTCTACTTTCGAGAATTTTAGAATTCGCTGCAATTTATTTTACTTTTCATTGTTTTTTTTCTCATTTTGGCGCACATTTTGTCATTTCTTAAATTGTCCATACTTAAACATTTTGATATATGTATATACACAGAAAAAAGTATTCACCAGTTAATGCTTTCAATTAAGAATTTAATTTATTCAATTAAATTTTTAATTGTATTAATTAACTTGATTGGAAAATCTTAATTGATATTATCAAATTGTTTATAGGTAAAAATTTAATTAATTTTTCAATTGATATTACAAATATTTTAATTGATAATACAAAATTATTCATATTACTTTTTTGTGTGCATTTTGAGAGCTTTCTATAAAAATACGAATTTTTTTCTTTTCTAAAGAAATTTTACTGAAGTCCACTGATGGGCTTCTTAAGCAGAAATGAAATGCATATAAACGTCTCTTAAACAACAACAAACAATAACAAATGAACCACTGGAGAACATTTTTTATGTTTGAAAATCTGTGTTAAGTAATTAGCGAATTAACAATTCATAAATAAAACAAAGTTAAGAAGTTTACAAGCTTTTTCGCTTTTTAAACTTGTAAAAATAGGATTAGATTTTTTATACTTTCTTTTGTGTACTAAAAAACAATTACAATTGTAAGGCCGGGTGTACATCTGTGTGCCATGTGCCACACATATTTAAGAAAAGCGTAACCATTAATTACTAATGAAAAACTGTTTGATTCAGGCATGTACTCGTATTTATTAAGTTAAACAGTTTCACACATAACTAATAGACAATTTTATAGAATCCAACATGATTGGAAACAGTTTAAATCAATAAATACATGTCTGATTCAAACAGTTTTTCATTAGTAATTAGTGGTTACGCTGTTTTGGGCACATGGCACACAAGAAATGCCAGATGTAAACTCAGCCTAAGATTGTAAAGAATACTAAATAAATTTGGCTTACGTGACCTTTTGAAATTTTCAACGTTTTCTCCGACTAGAGCGAATTTTTCTTATCATTGTACTTTCACCAAATCTACATAATTACACCCCTTTGTAACATGATTTACATGTAATTAATTAATTTTGTAGCAAATTGGCTGCTTATAATTTCATTCATTCGTGGCTGCATACTTTTGAACTGTTTTCCACAATTTTGCAAATGGCAGCTATTATTACTATTATGTATTTTTTTTTAGATTGAATTCCATGCCATTAGATTCTACAAATACCAGTACAAAAGTTGAACGATCTCTCAAATATACAAAAAAAAAGTTGTCATCATTATGGTTTTAAATTTTTCTTTCATAACAAAATATTCTCTTACTTCGACTGCTCTTGCTGTTTGTTGTATTCATTAGGGCAGAAAATGGGTCAGAAATGTAATGCATCAGTAACACCATAAAATTTAAATTTATTTACATATTTTTTATATATTAAATTTATACAAAAAGAGATCATTCATTGTTTAAGACATAAAGGAATAAACGAAACGAACGCAAAATAGAGAGAAAAAAAAATTAAATGTGACCGTTAGACAACTGCGCTGTCTGTGATCAAGTGTGACTTGATAAAGTTGCATGCTGAACGTTGATGCCAGAGATACTTACGACAGGTGTGCCAAATACATGGTATGCTTTCAGGGCTGGGGAAGGCGTTTCTAGCATCATAATAATCTGGCATTAAATAGGGAATTCAACTTCCCTATGTCCGTCTGTCTGTACATGATATCGATTTTTTTTAATCTACCTAAAACTGAAGATGTCGGTTTTGAACTGGTGTCTCACAATTTGTCCAAAATACATTCGTATTGAAAATCAGCAAAATCAAAAGGACGATTTTAAGAAGATTTTAATAACTGTCGCTCAAATACCGGTTTCGAGTCACTATCCCACTTGTTGAACAGCTTGATTTAAATGTTTATTTATCCAGTTGTCACATGTAATCGTGAAATAATAGAAAAGTGTACGGCTTGGCAGCACTGTTCTTAAAAAAAAAATAGTGCTGCCAGGATATCAAAAAAAATAACAACAACAAAAACACTTAAATATAAACCCACTCTCATATGTATTTTTTTCAAATGCAGTGTGATAAATTCATATAAAAATTTTTTAACTGCTTAACTTTACTTTATAAAAAACTGTGGCGCCTCCCAATAATTTATTTATGGTGTTTTAAAGTCCAGTTTGTGTGAGGAAATAGTATTGACAAATTGTTTAAGCATAATTGGCACTAGCAGTGCGTGGTTGTAAAAAAACCAATTTAATAAACAAATAAAAAATAATAAATAATATTTGCTTTGATGAAGAAAATTCCGGTTTTGAAGCAAAATTTTTCTGCTGTTGCAAGACACAAAAATCGTTCAAAGTCGACAGCTTCTTTAAGGCAACCATATTATTAAACTGTCGATCAAAATCAAAAGAAAAGTATTATTTTTTTTAAATTAAAACCATAAATAAAACAAATTGCGAAAATTGTTCATTTATTTTATTTCATGGTGGAAAAGCAACTTTATTATTACATATTTTTATTTTCTCCAAGCGGCTTTCAATTAAAATAAATATTAGTAATTAAATTTTGTTTTGAATTATCGTTTATCTTAATGGACGAGCGCTTAAATAATATTTAAGTGTTTTAGATGAGAGTGTTTGTACTCGAATCGTTCAGTAAGATTTCAATTAAACGATTAAAAGGATTTTGAACAAAAATATATTTAATTTCTATGTACATGTGCTTAGATTAAAGTGATTAAACTTAATGTTTTCCCATAACAATGTTAAATACTTATATATTTTTTATAATCGACTTTCCTTTTGAATACTTTGGCATATGTTTACACTGACAGATGTAATAAGTACACGTACCTCCAGTAAAGTCACGTGAATTCAGTTTTGAATTTCATTTTCCCAATTGTGGACCTATTTTCCTTATTTTCTTTTACAAAAATTGTGCTCTGCTCGGCTGTTTCGTTATTTTTAATTGACTCATGCTAATGCAAATTTCTCTAAAAGGAATCCACTTCGATCAATTTTTGGAGATTTATGTATTTTAGTCTGGTTGTTATTCAAATAAAATAAAAAAAAAAAATTGATTATATTGCGTTGAAAGCGGCAGAACTTGGAAAAACAAATGTTTAACGTCTTCATATCCGAATAAGTGAACGGCGATTCAGGCTCGTATTAAAATATAAGATGTTATTGGACACAAAAGAAAATATCTGTGCAGACGGTACAAATCTGACATTGTACTGACAACTAAAAATTTACAAATGGCACCGAAATATGTTCCCACGATTGTAAGATGTCTGACAATTTGTTGTCAGCTGGTAAGTCTTTCAATGGACTGACAATACTTTTTGTGGCAACGTTGTCAGACAAAAATTGACAATTGCAATATAAATATAGTACATACATATCGCACATTCAATTCAATAGATTCATAACTAAAAAAAAACTAGTTTTGCACAAAACACGTTCCTGAAAACTTGGAGGTGATAGTACAATATATTTATGTAAAATTTTTACGCAGGATAAAACACGAAGTTCATTATAATTCTGCATTATGAACTCAAAAAACGAATTTTTTGAGTTACGACACTGAAAATTCAACTTTTGATTATTATAAAAGCCCAGGCGGAATATTCATCCTTATCGGGAATAAAAGTTCATGTAAAAATTATTCCCTTTCCCTAAAATTGTGATCGCCAATGCCCAGCAAAAATTACTGCTTGCCAGAAGCGTTTTTGTAAGGGAGACAATGTTGCAGAATCACTTGCTGCTGCGCAATACATTTAGCTTCCAAAAAGCCATGATTTTTTTTTTTGCATTACTAGAGTGCTTCACAGAAGTAATAATATATAATTTTTGTGAGAGCCCGCCTTACGTTAGTGCTTTTCAGAAGCATTTTTCGAAGCTTTTGTTATCAAATAAGCAATACATTGCTTCCCTCAGTTGTTAGTGCTTCCAAATCAGATTTTTTTTTTGCTAGGTGCTTGCGTTGTTGTTGTGTTAGTATACTAGAAACAGAAACTAGAAACAAGAATGCAGGACGTACAAACAGTGTTGTCAGATATGGCGATATCTCGCCAAACGTGGCGACGAAAATTTATTTTTGGCGATAAAAATTTTCAAATGGCGATTGGCGATTTACTTGGCGATATTTGAACTCCTTGGCGATATTTTTGGCGATATTTTACGATTTCAATAAAATAGAATAATGTTAAAAATATGAAATTTTTTTGTAAAGAATTTTTTCTACAACATAAAATATTTCATGCATGAAATTCTAAATGTTGTGACTCTTTATCTCAAACAAAATTTTCTAAAATTCAAGAAGTTTAAAAAATATGGCCCACAAAATCTCATTTGGTGTTTATAAAACACAGTGGAGAAAACTTTCCTTTATTAATTAGAACCAACATTTTGATAATGAAGCACCAAAAAGCCTGCACGAGTTCTCGCCTATGCCAGCCATACACTACACAAGTTCAGTGCTTAAGTCTGGCACTGAGTAAAATAACCTTGTGACACACTATACAAGTAAACTTTTTTTATTTTAATGCTCTAGAATGCAGGCGATTCTTTGTATAACAATTCTAGAAACTCTGTCCAGAATATTTTTTCGGCGTTCATTTCTTGTTTTGAACTCTTAAAAAATCACGACACAACTGAGCGTTTGCAACATATACTGCACAAGTTCACTGAAACTTGAGGAAATATCAAAATCGTTTTGATATTTAGTCAGGTCACTATGTAAATAGCACACCCACCCCCATACACTACACAAACGCACTGTACAGTGCCAGACGTGTGCAGTGAACTTGTGTAGTGTATGGCTGGCACTAGAGTGTATGCATACAACGATTCTGCTGGTACTTACCACTTCAAGGACATGATATGTGTACTTAAATACACATTTAAGTTCAGTTTTATCAAGAGATTTATATAATAATTTTTATCTTGGTGTTCAAGTTCAGTTTATCCTATTCGAATTGATCTTTTGGAATAAGTTATTTTTAATTATTTTTTGTACTCCACTATTTATATGTTAATGTAAACACTTTTCTTAATTTTTCTTATATAGTATAATTTTTATGTTTTACGATAGACGTTACCTGCTGAATTTAAAATTTAACAATTTTTGTAATATAATTACAAAATGAAAAAATATTTTTGTAGTTATAATTTAATGTTGTATTATATTGGCGATATTCGACAAGTCATTTGGCGACAAGGGTCAAAATAAATCTGACTACACTGCGTACAGACTTTCTTGTACTCGCAAATTCGTTTTAATCTTCCTAAATTTTTGCTTTTTTCTTTATTTCTATTCCACTTCCGTAACCTTCATTAACTTCTACTTGTAAATATTGCTTGGTGTTCAAACATTAAACCTAACATTCGTTGTTAACTGACAATTTATTAAATAAATAAAATTTAGAATTTATTCGGCAACTCGAGTAAATAAATTTGTCAACTTTTGTCCCAACTATTGTGATCGACTCGGCTTTTCAACCTGGTTTAAAACCCGGTTTTTTACAATACTGTTGTCGGTTTTTCAAAATGTTGATTTTTCAAATGTCGAATAGTCCGTTTTTTTATAATTAAAAAACCGGCTCAGTCGAATACTTTTCGATTTGTACATTTTGCAATAAAATTAGTTTTCACTGTATTAAAACTTAGAAGAACGTTTACTCTGTTGATTTTCCTAAGTATTTTTTTAGTGTAAAAGTTTTAGGCGTTTTTTTGGGTATGACAATACTTACTGCAACATGAAATTAAAGCGATATTATGAGGTGGAAGCAGAGGCGAACTCAGTACAATGGATGCGGAAAAAAGTGTTCAGATATTCAGAAGTGGCAAAAAATTGTTGATACTGTACAAATGACGCAAGTATGTGACATGAAAAAAAAGCATAACGATATCTTATATTATTCCGGAAGACTGTGTTGCAAAAGAAAATTTTACGGTCATTAGACATTTCTTCAGTAAACTGGTTTATGGAAAAACAAAACCATTTTAATAATTTAGAGTTGTGACTGTTTATGATTTATGTGCAGTTTCCACAGGTGAGGCAGACGACTCGTCTAGAAAATTTGTATGAAAGTCACTTAAAATAATGAGTGCTGTCCATATAAATTTTATACTCAAGTCGACCGTCTGGGTTGTATAAACAGATTGTGAGTGTGCGATATGTACTTTACATATACATACATATATGTATGTATGTGTCTATATGAACTTATTTTTTATGTTTTACCTTTAATTGTTACATTATTTTATAGTATTTACATGAGCTGTTACCTCTTTTTTTAAATAAAGCAATTTAAAATCAAAACATTTATAAAAAAAATTGTCCACTATAAAACTGAATTTTCAAAACCGAAACCGGGGTTTTCATAATTTCAAATATTCGAACTATTCGAAAACCAGCCTAGAGAATAATTACCCAAATTCCAGTTGCCAACATTGAGGTTACGTCAATACAATACAAAAAAAACTGTGACTTTTCTACCCGTTCTCGAAAATAATAGACTGTCAATAGCACAAAACTGCTCTCGAGAGCGGGTAGACAAGTCCCAAGTTTTTGGTATTTTTTGCTGACTTGGCGTCGATGTTGACAACTGGAATAAGGGTGAATATAATTATGTCAATTTTTATTTAAATATGTTGATTAAAATATTTGGTGAAACAAGAAGTGGGCGATTTTCTTTATATACATTTTTAAGTTTCATCTATTTTTTAACTGCTTTATTTATTAAAAATGTTATGGCTTTATAAAGGCTTATTAAGAAAAATTTTGTACGGAAATCTGCTTTATTAAGCCCTAATAATTTTTATAAATTATACATTATCATCATTATCTTCATACTTAAATTATGGGATCAATAAATCAAATTCATGCTTAACCACATTTGATTAAATCTTCATGTGTATTCAAATACAAGTTTCAGCACAAAAACTAAAACCAGAACAAAAAAAGTATTGGAAGGCTAATTGGAACGGAACTACTCGTATATTAAAAGTTGCCAACCTTATCAAAGCGCTAAGTTTACAAGTGCAAACTTAACAAATTGTGCCGTTACTCATACAGCGTTGTATATGCACACTCATCAAACTAATATATATTTATACTCATCAAAGCATTTTTCTCACGTTCTGCAAGTAAACAAACGGGTTTCTTTGTACGTAGTTAGAAACAAAGTTGGAATAAAAAACTTCTGCAAAAATCTTGATTAATTTCAGGAGTAAATACATAAATACTTGTCGTTTGATAGAAAATGTTTATGTTCAATAAATTTCAACACAATTGACACTGTTTATTTCTTTAGGTGTTGTTGTCGCTAAATGTTAATACCGCGTTGTATCAGGTCTAACTCAGCAAAAATCGAATGCTAATTTTACAACTTTAAAACGCAACAAACCTTGTAAACTTCGTAAAGTTTGTTTTATTTATGAATTGTGAATTCGCTACTGACTTAAGGTGTATTTACATAGTAATGCAAAGTATTACGACTTTGTAGAATGAAAATATTATGAAATTCTCTCCGTGCTTAAAAAATATAACAAGAGTCTGTTGTAGGTATTTTTCATGTTTACACTGATACTATGTATAAGTAAAATGCAAGCAAATATATTAAACTGTTGAGTTAATAACAAAAATTGGAAAATTGCAAAAACAAAAAGATGTGTACTAATAAAGCTAAATATTGGAAAAAACATTTTATAATTTCAATGTAATTTTACTACAAAATATAATTTTTGTTTAAGTTTATTTATTGTTTGTTTGGTTGTGCTGTACCAGTTAAGTAGCTGATGGTTGCAGTCGTAGAATATTTACAAAAACAGCATTAAAATTTCCTGAGTTGATTTTGGTTGTTTTTGTAAAAGTGTCAATACCTTCAATAGATAACATTAGTGCTGCCATGTTTACTTTGAAATACACCTCTGGTGTGATGAGAGTATTTAAGTTTCTAAAATAGTTTCGAAAATAAAAATTTACCGACCGCTTGTCAAATTTTCTATCTGTATTCTCTCCTACTCGATCCATTTTACTTTTACATGATAAGATTTTGTATAATCTACAGCATATTTTGACATGTCGTAATACATTGTACTACAATGTAAAGACAGCTTTACCATAGATTTTCAAATATAAAAAATTTTCTCCAGTGTTTCATTTATTATTATTTGTTGTTGGTTAAGAGATGTTTATATGCATTTCATTTCTGCTTAAGAAGCTCATCAGCAGTGATGCAAACTTTTTTGGCTCTAAAAGCACATCAATATTTAAAAGAAGCACTAAAAAGTGTAATTTTGAGATCTAAAAAGCGTAAAACGCACTAACACGACAAACGAGTGAAGGTCCAAACGAATGAAGGTCCAAACGAGTGAAGTTTAATAATGGTTAATATATTCTAAGCTATTCTCTATTTCGGCAATAGTATAATTTTTAATGAAATATATCAGACGAAAAAGGCATGCTTTACACTGAAAAAAATAAATACATCAAGTTTTTATTAAAGTAACTTTAAGAAATACACAAATTTCTTAAAAGCACTACATAGTGCATTTTCTTAGTTTGGCACCAATGCTCAAAATTTGCCGTTTTGAGTCTTCAAAAAGCACTAACAATAGTGCCAAAACCACCAAGTTGGCAACGCTGCTCATCAGTACACTTCAGCAAATTTTCTTTAGAAAAGAAAAAAACTTCGTATTTTTATAGAAAACCTCTTAAAATGATACTGTAAGTAAAATTTTAACTTTCGAAATGACACAGAAAAACGCGCAGACACCCCAACTTAGTTTTGGGCCGTAGAATACAGTGGTATACTCCGGTTAGATCCGATTAGGTCAAAATCAAGTGATATTTCGATTTTAATTTTGTGTGATCTTTCATGCGATTTGTTGGTGTTTTAAGGAAAATCTCTTTTGAAATTACTTTAGCTTTTGTTTACAAGTATTTGTCTTATGATGATGACCGTCCACCTTCCGGCGAGAACAGTTCATCTGTTTTTAATGTGTGGTACTATTTAATCAAATTTTGAAAATTTTATGAATTTTTTTTTATATTGAAAACAAACACAAATTTTCTTATTTTTTTTTGTTTGTTTTCAATATACGAGTACATAAGTAAGCGATAGAAACTTTCTTGTCGACATCATGGTCCGTAAATAGTGCCACAAAATAGAGTTTTGGAAGCCTTGTTCCATATACATATAGTATAAAAATAGCCTGCGAGATAATACAAACTTAAAAATGGAATATCTCTTGATTTTGACATAATCTTTTGAAACGGAGTATACCACTGTGCGCAAAATTAGGTTGGGATGTCTCGGCGTTTTTCTGTGTCATTTTGACGTACTTACAGTGTAATTACGTACACACACCAACATAGCAAAAACTTAAAAAGCCTCAAAAAGAAAAATCGTTTATTCGATTCTGAATCAGTTGCCCAATGTGACAAATGGAAAACGTATTCTGAATTGAATAAAGATTTTTGTTGTGAAGTTTTTGGTGTCAGGCTTTTAAATTTATTATGTATGTGTGTACGTAATTCGTAGTTAAATTTTTAGTGTTTTTTTAAGAGGGTGGGTCACCATTGTTGCCATTTTGGCATTTTCACTGCCAGATCTGGCATTTTCATTAGTTGAAAAGCATTCAACTTTCAAAAAATTCTGCTAGATGCTTTCTGGCAGAATTTGTTGAAAATAAAAAATTGTAATTTGTTAAAAAAAAATTCTTCTGTATAGAGGATTTTTCTCATAAATCTACATGTATTGCAGGCTAAAGGTTCCCTGATGATCTGCACTAGCAACAGTGAAATGCACATAGGATCCAGCTAACTAACCCCTCAATAATCAATTTCAATGTATTTATAATTAAACAATTATTTTACTGAATAAGTAAAATAATATTTTGGAATTATAGTGCGTAAATAAATTTAAAACGTAATTGTATCATTTCCAAAAAACACCAGTTATTAACTATTTTATATTTGTATGTGCTGTAAAAATACTTGTAAATACTAATAAGTTTGTATAGACATGAAATTCAAAGTCATTTCAATAATTTTTTCTACATTTAAATCTGGCATTATACTTTTCTTCTGTAGAACATTTTGGCAGAATTTTTTGACCGATTTAGCATTCTCTCATCATCATTTTCTGGCAACACTATACACTTAGTCCACCAACGTTTCTCCAAATGTTTTATCCCTTCCGAAAAATATGACTTGCCGCGGTCATCAAAATAGGCATTTGTTTGTGAGATGATTCGTCGTTGGAGTCAAACCTCTTTCCGCCGAGCCATTTCTTCAAGTTTGGAAATAGTGACTCGGGGCTAAGTCTGGAGAATAGGGATGTTGGAGCAATTCGTAGCCCAATTAATGGATTTTTGGCATGGAAACTGCATGTGTTTGTGGTCGATTGTGAGCAAACGCGGCACCCATCTTGCGGAAAGCTTTCTCATACCCAAGTGATGATTCAAAATTGAAACCACTGAGCCATGTGCGATGCCTATGGCTTCCACAATCTCTCTCACTTTCAATATCCGATCGGCTAAAACCATATCGTGAATTTTTTCAATTGTTTGGGATGTAGAGACCTCACTGTCAATCCAGAACGTTTGACTTGTAAGGCCACAGCGAAATTCAGTAAACCACTTCTTTACCATTGAAATTTATGGTTCAGAGTCACTATAGTATTTATGCTAGTGATGGTTTTTCTGCAAAAATAATTAAATTTTTTCCATTTTCTTCTCAACGGCTGCCAAACGCAAAATAAGTGACACTGCTTGTTCAAATTTAGATAGGATTCAGCTGACAGTTGCCTGTTGCCAGGAGCAGTGTTGTCAGTTCAATTAAGAGGCAGGAAATTCAAAAGGAGCCACTATTAAGAAAATTTGAAGATTCGATTTTTAATGCTTCCCGATTGTCGGGATTTTTGATTTTTAATTTTTTTGTATTTTAAACTTTTTAGTGTCCCGGCAACTCTTGTATATACATATATTTTTGTAATTCCCTTTTAATTTCCTTTATTTTGATGTAAAATTTTTTTTTAACGTATTACTATTTAGCGCGAAAAATCCGCCATTTAAAACGAACATAACGAACATTAACATACCTTAATACTTCTTGGCAGTCGGGTAAAAAACAAAACCTTTTCGATAATTCTGAGTTGTGACTATTCATGATTTAGTATTTATAAGATATGTATTATAAGTATATTTCTTTTCACAGATTTTTTATATTTTTTTTAACGTATGTTATGTTAGTGGTATCGTCACGTCAAAGTCAAACGTCAAAATCTACTTATTTATTCGTGTTTCGTATGTGTATGCTTCTGATAGTAACAGCATGATTATTTCTTTTAGGGAGTAAAGAAAAACAAAATATAATGATTTTACACAAGCATTTCAGAAAATCTGCTATTTGGCAATGAAAAATCAGCAAAATGCAGAGAAATCTGCAAATCTGGCAACAGTGACCAATACCGAAGTAAAAAATTTACGGTTAAGGCTGTGGTACACTATCCTACACAATTGTGCGATTATTGAGAAAATAAAACCCTAGTATGATGGAGTCTATGACAAATTTTCAAAAGACAATAACAATTGATCAAATCAGGGTTGTATTTGTTCGTAGGTCGTGCGATTGTGTGGGATAGTGAGTCATGACCTTTGTCGATACCGAAATTTAAAAGGTCATTATACCGGTATCATTACCTATACCGTTATTCGTTACGGTTTCCAACCTTGTTGAAATGTCATTTTGGTGATAACATTATTTTATAATATGGACCTATTTCTTGGTCATGTTTTTATTTATTTTATTTTAAATTTAATATTGTGTATGTCTGTATGTACATATGTATGTACATGTATAAAAATATATATTTTACGGTGCGTTTCCTCATATTTCTGCGACTAACATGACATAATTCGTTTCATGACATAATCTCCTTAAGAGTATTTTCACACTTATCATTTAAAAAAACTATTTCTCTTTATTGAATCATTTAAATTTATGGCACTTTCATGTTTAACTTTGTTAAGGACAACAATAAATTTATCAAATTAATAAAGAATGTAAATTGTTTGTAGTATGTGTCGCGTACTTGAACTTGAATTAAAATTTAATTTCAAAGTAAATTGGCGAACAAAGAAACAAAATTTTAACATTAGTATATACATAAATACATATATATTATTATAGTACATTCAATTATTAAAAAAGGGAGTGGTTTTCAATTACATACTTGTAGACAAACTGTCTGTTGACTCTCTAGATACAGAATTCGGTCATCTAGTCTTTGGATTTACTTATGCAGTTTAGTTTATTTTTATTGATCTATTCTAATAACAGAAAATTTAGCTATAATAGACACAAACTAACTCAATTATATGTAAATTGACAAGTACTCTGGACCAAAGGCTTTTCATAGCGAGTAACCAACACTGTCTGCCATGTAATTTTTTTTATTCGCCACTCCCTGCTCTGTGTCTGCAAGCATCCATCCAACTGTGCGTGTTAACAAGAAATATTTGAAGAAAATGAGGTTAATTAATTTATTTAAATGTTTACACTTGCTAATACAGTGACCTATTTGCGGCTTTCTGAAAATGAGTAAATAAAATAAACTACATGAAATTAAATCCTTTTCTGATAAAAATGCGGCTCCGGCAGTAACTGAGTGAGTGGTAGACATAAATGGTTTTGGCGATGCTCTTTTTAGTCGCTGAGATAAACAGATTTTTTGCTACTTCCACGTAGTTAAACATTTATTTATTTATTTCATAAATACTTTACAAAATAAATTTGCAAAGTATTCTTGCCCCAAGATGGTATTAACAGTATTTCAAAATAGTTTTTGCGACTGACTATACACGACCTATGCCTTCAGATAGGAAGTAGGAAATAATTCTGCCAAAAAAAACCGACTTCAATGCAAAGATCTGAAAGAACATTTTCGAAACAAATTTATGGGATATAAAATTAAATTTTAATGGGCGTACCTCCGCCCATTTTTTAAATGCAAGATTTTGTTTTTCAGAGCGTTATGTTTTTTAAAAATCGGTACAGTAGAACCACTTAAAATAAAATATTAAACTTTAATGGGCGTAACTCCGCCCATTTTTCAAAGGGAAGATTGTGGCTATTTTTGAGGTCAAGGTGTGTGGTAAGTTTCGTGAAAATCGGCAAAGTAGAAATATAATAACAGATTTTTATGGGCGTAGCGCCGCCCATTTTTTCAAATTTAAAATTGTGTAATTACAAGAACCAAAGGCGTTTGCTAGGTTTCGTAGCAATCAAATAAGTAGAATATCATAAAATCAAATAAAAAAATTTGTGGGCGTGTCCCTTCCCATTTTTTTTACAATGGGACCAACGGGAAACTATACCCTCAGAGAATAAAATAATTTTTACAATCGGTCTAATATGAACCGATAACCTCCTCCTTTTTTTGAAGTCGGTTGAAAAAAAGTTCAGGCACAAATTTTTAAAATGCCGACACCGGCTCTTGTAGACTTCTTTTTGATCTGCTCAAACAAAATTAGTAGTCTATGCTTAAGCGAGTAATTGCTAAGAAATCAGTGCAAGTTAAACTCTATTCTTTACAGCATTTAAACCATCTCTAAACACATAAAATCGCACGTTTAAACTATGTACCAATACACCCCATATTATTTTATTAGATGCAGTCATGTCTTCTGCGTTAAAAGAGCTTTTAATGCCTTTTTGCAAGCCTCTACTTTTTCTTCAGATCTTGTTCGATCCGTTTTTATACTCTATTGTTCCTTTGTACTTTTCTACTTCGCCAAGCTAAATTTAATTTTTTGGTTGTGCAAGGAATTGACGGCCTGCTGTAAAACAGCTGTTTTTTAAAGTTTATTTAGTTCAATTAAACCAGCATTTAAACTTGCACTGAGGTACAAAACTTTTGTTGCTTGGATTAGTCCAGGCACGGACGGACCGTTCAAGATATTTCTTTTACATTTTTCTTAAATATTTGTAACACGAAATCTAAATGTGTTATTAATTATAATTAATTTTCTATTAATATTTTCATATTTCCACCTCAAACATTCATTCATATTAAAAAAAAAAAACAAATAGCCCTTTTTAATGTTAACGCAAACATAAAATGCAACGCTTCGCTGATGCCATACAAAATCTTTTAAATGTTATTTTTATTTTTTTTTTTTTTAACTGAAACCACCAACGAAATAGTGAAAAAAAATATCAAAGAAACTGGTTTTTGAACATAAAAACAATATGATTATCAAACCGCAAAACTAAATTCAACTTAAATTAGAGTTTTCCTTGAATTTAAATAAACAAAAAAACTTGCAACTATTAAATTAATGATTTTGCACAATTTTCCCCAAACCATTTCAAAAAAAAAAAGAAAAAAAAAAAGTTTAATAGTTGCCATTTAAGAGGGATAGAGTTTAAGCGTTAGTTAGCAAAATTATTATGGTCAATAAACCTAAAAAAATAAAGCTTTTCATTTTGAAATAAATTATAAAAACATATCCAACATAAAACACATTATTAAATGTTAAACAAAATAAGTACGAGTATATTATCATTAAGTTTCTTTTTAATTTAAAAATATATTAAAGAGAAAGTTTAAATTAAGTTTAATTATTTTTTATATTCAACGAATCAGCCAACTTAATAAATTATAATTAATAGTTTTTCTTTCTTCTTGCAACTTAAGCAATAATTTGTTTGTGAAATTTTTATAAAACATCCGCAAAGCGTTGAATCATATTTAAAATTAAAATGCTTTTAGCATTGATATAAAATATTTTTGTAATTATAAATTCTGTAAGAAAAAGTGTAATATTTTTTTAAATAAAAAAATCTATTGAGCGGTAGTATTAAAGAGATTATCTGGCTTCAACTTACTGGGTTAGGTTAGGTTGGGATTCAATAATTTCTGGTTCCTCTTCATACCCGCACATCCTCCAGAAATCTGGAGTGCCAGTTTTCCAAATGCTGGTTCTTGCTCTGACCGAGCTGCGACCAGTCAATGCGCCTATCACGATTTGCATCGCCTTCCTATCCATGTCCAGTAGCAGTTTGGATCTTCCTGAGTGAAGTTTTGGCCACATAGCCCTTGAGACTCTCAATCCTCCCTACTTCGCCTTGAACTGTTGGTCGTGCTCTCTATCCATCTGCTGAGTTCCCCGTAGTAATGATTTATCGGTAGTTTCACCGATCTGTCACACATTCCGTCATCTAACGCCGATCCTATTCTTGCCAGCTCATCGACTATTTCATTTCCCTCAACACTGCTGTGACCAGGAACCCAGCCTAGTCTGGCACTATATTTGTTCATAAGCAAGTTGAGGGCTCTCCTACAGTCACTAAAAGTTTCGATTTGACATTGTGTCCCTTCAAAGCTTTTAGCGTTGCCTGGCTGTCGACGTAGAAGGATACTTTCAGCTACATTGCTGACCACCAGTTCGGTGGCCTTGAGGATCGCCAAGATCTCAGTTTAGAAAACGCTACATTCATTCGGCAGTCTGAAAGAACTAAGAATGCTGGTACCCAAGATATAGACACCAGCCCCTGTGCCTTTCTCCATTTTTGACCCGTCTGTAAAGACCGCATTACCCTCATATAGCTTATCGGATTTGACCCAATAGTTTTTATCCGGAATTACCAGTGAGGGTGTTCTAAATCAGAAACAATTTTAACGATCTTATAATCCGTGAAACCAGGGCTTACAGATCCCTGAGCACTAAAACTGATCTCATTTAAGATTGATGTGACCTGTTATTCCTGTCCTCACCAAACCTGCTTCAACGAGTCTAAGGAGACTTCTAGTCGCCGTTCTCACTACAAAGTCCTCTATCGGAAGAAGATGAAGAATGCCGTCCAAGGCAGCCTGAGGTGTGCTCCTCTGAGCACCTGTGATGCCCAGCAAGGCACACCTCTGAACCTTAGCCAGTAATCTTCTGTGACTTTCCTTCCTCAATGCCTCCCACCATACCACACAACCATAGGAAATAACCAGTCTGACAATCGATGTATAAATTCAATACTATCTGCTGTTGCAGACCCCAGTTCCTTCCTATGGTGTTCCTGCATGCGTACTAGGCATTAAGCCCTTTCTTTAGCATTTTCTGCATGTTCCTTTTATCTATTTATAGCTATCTAGGAAAACATCCAGGTATTTCGCTCGCTCTGCTAGTCTCAGCTCTACCCCTCCCATCCTGGGCAGTGCAAAGCTCTCTACTTTGTATCTCCTGGTAAAGAGAACTTAGTGTCACAGTACTCCCAGTTCTTTGCTGCTGGCCTAGGAGGACAGATTGCCCAAAGCCGACTGCATGTCTTCACTGATAGTAGGAAGAAACTTTCCCGTTGCCAGTAAAACAACGCCATCCGCATATGCAACTATCTTTCGCTCGCTCCTGTCAAAATGCATAAGAATTGCGTTCATTGTCAACAACCACAATAGAGGTGCCCTAAGGTATTAAGGTAGGATCACACGATTGACGCAATGCACCAATTATTGGTTCATTTTATACGCCAATCGTGTGATTTCACAATTTATTGCCTCATACGACAATCGAAAACAATATTGTGCTGATTTATCGCAATCAAATGCAACTATGGTGCGACAATAAAAATGTTAAAAATGCACCAATATTTATTGTGTTCTCGAGCGGCAATCAAAGTAGCCAATACGCGACAATTTCTTAAATTAATTTATTTTGTTCGTGTGTTCCAAGTGTTGTCATAAGTATCGACTTAAACTTACTTTTATATGTAATTATAACTTATTTGAAACGTTAGCATGGAACTGTGAGCCAATCTTAACCCATATACATATTTAGTTTTTATTCGTTTAAAAGAACGAAAATTGCCTCTGCTTTGTATATTTAAGGAGCAGATGCAATTTCATTTGTTTTAAAACAATAAACCATTTTCATGTACAAAATAAAACAGACAAAAAATCATTTCTTTTTAAAAGAAACCCGTTTGCAAGTAAAACAAAATAAACTAAAAACTACCAAAACAGCTGTTTGTTTCTGTTGCCGTAGAACAATCGTGTGACTGGGCTGCGGCAATTATTACCACAAATTCATTCTTCGCCAATCTGCGACAATCAAATTTTTATAAAATGGGGCAATCATGTGACTGCAAGGTATTTGATTGGGACAATTTCATTATTGTACACCAATTTACCACAATAAAAATTGGGTCAGATTGGTATATTTGCGGCAATCGTGTGATCCTACCTTTACGCATAAAAACGATTTTTTTTAATTTTTTTTCTCCAACAGAACATCTCGAATACGTTTTTTCACTTTTTCAAAATTCAAACATACATATAAGGGCTGAAATGGTACCCGCTTTTGGTACTTTTAAGTAAGTGGTTACATATCTACACATATTATATGTACGAGTATGTATGTATGTATATAAATTTGTTACTATTTTTGTCCACTCCAATGATATGGGTGTCAAATGAAAGATAATTTCGAGAAGAAGAATGAGATGAGATTTTTATCCAGTCCTATTAATATGGGTGTGAAATGAAATAAGTGATTTTTCAGAAGAAAACACAAAATATACTGGAAATTTTGATCCGTCTGTCTATTATAATTATTCGTTAGAATATTTTTCTTTTGGAAAAAGTTAATTTTTTTTAAAGCACTTACTGTACTGTTTAAACTTATATTGCATAAATCTTATATTTCATTTAAATTAAATATTATACTTTTATAAGAAAACAATACAATAATACAACTATTTCCCTTTTATTTTTTCAGGTATGTAAACGGAAGTCAAACTGCTTTTAAAAAACGTTCATCCACTTTGTGAGTAAAATTTAAATGTGTAAAAGTCATTAATAAATACAAAGCTCGCTTATAAAAGTTGAGTTTGAATGTTGACTTTCGGTCACTCCAAACTTATATTTGAAATGAAAGCTAAAAGCTTTAAAAGTCTTCGAAATGAATATATAAATTTTGATTCTTTGGGAAGGTTATTCCATTACATATTTTTCAAATATTTTGCGCATTAATATATAAGAAGCAAATATCTTTTATCATCATTCTTGAGTGTTACGAGACGAGAGGAGGTATTTTGCAAATTGCAAATCTTTTGAGATCTTTAAGGAAAATTTGTTCACTTTTCCCTTACTATAAATTTATTTTTTCCATGTTTTACCAAATGCGGGAAGAAAAAATTTTCCCGGGAATAAACGGAGGTGTAATGAACGCAGTTGAATTTGTTTCTTTTTAACTAAAAGTCTTTCCATTGAAAAACAGAATGGGAGCGCACAAGAAAATATAGAATATAGAAAAATATAATTGTAAACTCTTTTTATATATTTTTTTTTTAAATTGTGGAATTTCAATAATATTGTTTATGTTTGCCCGCCAAAAAGGGAGGTCACAAAATGTTAACTAGTAAAACAATTGGCTTCGAAACGCGTTGATTCCACTTAATACTATTTTTTTCCCAAAGAATTAATCAGCCCAATCATGAATATTCCCTCGGAATTTATTTCTCACGGAAAATAATTTTCTCGAGAAAACATTCCTCCAATCATAAATTCCTTGGGAAGAAAAAAGAGTAATACATGGCATCACCGTATTATGAAGCTCGTTGTTTTCCTTGTTTGTTGACATTTTGTTTTCCCTTTTTTTTTTGAGTGAGAGAGTAAATAAAATTATTAAAATTCACCAACTTGAAAGAATATATAAAAAAAGTTTATAAATGATTTATTTGGGCATTATTTGTGTTTTTCCAAATAAAAGAACTTTAAAATACAAGTTTATGTATATAAATTTTGTTTTAAAGAACTATTAACCATGTTTTTATGTAAACTCCTTTCTGTTTTGCAAGATAAAGATTTTTAGTGAAAAAAGCAAGTTCAACTGCGTTCATGATATCAGTGTTGTCAGATTAGGGCATTTATCCCCAAATTGGGGATTTATTTTTCGAAATGGGGATAAGAATTTTGGTTTGGAGATTGAGGAATTAATTTGGGATAACTTTTATGGTTTGGGGATTTTATGAGATTTTTTGGGGATTTGTATATTACTTAATATTTTTTTATTTATTTCTCGGAATATTTTAATATCAATACATATTTCAATTGCTCTTTTTTAATTCATAAATAATATAAAATGATAAATGGCAACAATGAACTCTTCTTTAACATTTCTTGTTAGCAAGATTTAAATAAGGTTTAGTAGAAAGCAAACAGGTACTCGCATTGGGGAGATTGCTCATCAGCTAATGTTATTGTTTACACGTGTGTACTACATAACTTACAAATTATTTGACAATTAGTTCTATACCTTATCTGATGCTTAAAGTTTTATATACAAATAACAGACAACTTAAACATGTTTTGGGCAGAAGCTTGTTCATATCAAGATGCCGCTGGATCATGGCCGTTTAAAGAACTGGTAGAGTATTGTATATACTAAATTTACTTTGTGTATCAACGAGCAACGCTTGCATTGAACGAGCTTTTTCGGCAATGGAGTCAATAAAAAAATTAAATTAGAAACTAAATTCAGTGCTTAAATCTTTGTTACGAATTAATATACATTTTAAAAATAATTCAATTTGTTGTGACACTTCTGATCCATCTCCAGAAGTGGTAAAATTAGTACAAATTGCCTTTTGGGGAATTTTGGGGATTAAAATTTTGAAATTGGGGATGTCAGTCGAAAGAAATCTGGGAACCCTGCATGATATCTACTTTTTTCAAGGCGAGTTTTTTTCTTCCCGCATTTGGTTAAAAAAAGGGAAAAAACTAATTCATGATAGGAGAAAAGGGAAAAGTGAGAAAACTCGTGCGGAATTTTTGTTTATGATTGGGCTGAATGACTAGAGAATTTTTTTCTTGAGCAAATTTCTTTCCGTGAGAAATAAATTCCGAGAGAATTTTCATGAATTTTCATATTTACATCATACTTTTCATCCCACACATTGCTACACAAGGTTTCGAAGGCATTCCTGAATTTAAATGCAGGGTTCGTAGTTTTCAGCATCTTTCTTCGGGCATCGATGGCAGTCCAGGTGCGATTGATAGCAGCAACGGGTCTGGTATTAGTGGAAGAAACCTGGATTAAAGAAAACAGTTAACACTTTGACAGTCATTCCTTGATCTACTTTTAAGTTTGTTTCAAAGAAAAATGCTACAGAATTTTTCACAGCAGTGATTGATTAATGATGAACAACTAATTATAAACAACAACTGTAATTAATTATAAAATATCGGGTATGTTCTATATACCACGTGAAATTAAATCGTTCGGAATCGCTATAGCTTTGTTGTTATAAATACATATTTTCAACAAAAATTCTGTGGGAATTCCACACGTTTTAATTTCACGTGCGTTTTCATGCAAGCCGTTCTATTTAAAAAGTAAAAAGGAACTATTTGACGTCTTGTCATTTATATGAAACGTTGCCAGATTATTGTGCAGAGCTGGTTAGTCCGCCACATATATGTATATGTAAACAACTATATAATATGAAAATTTTTGTGTTATTTAGTTTAATTATTTTTGTTCGAATTTTGTTTTCTATATTTGTGACTCGATTAGGCTAAACTTCATATCGTTCTGTAAGCCAAATAACATCTGATAATTTTTAAGTTACAACTAACGCCAAAGTTAATTGTAATTATTCTGACAAAAACTAGCAGAACGGAACAACCAGATGTTTTCGAATGTTGCAACACCTTAATTCTCAACGTTCTTGTGTTTGGTCCACTGTGAGTGGTGTCAGTTGATGCCAATTTCAGCTTTTTATACTCAGTTTGAAGTGCAAAATGGAATATCTAAATTGTTTTGATTCTTCAAATTATAATTTACTGAAAGCTTTTTTGTAATGAAAGCTCAATATTTAGCACCTTTAATTTATAACAGTCTTGCCATTTTTGTGCATAATTAGTAAAGAACAAACTACAATGGCAAGACTGTTGTAAATTAGAGATGGTATAATTGAGTTTTCATGGTAGAAAGCAGACTAAAAATATGTTCGCAATAAATATTGTGAACAACTCCCTGTTTTAGGAGGTCGGTCAGTGCTACATTTCACTTCTCTATTGGCGCTGCCGGGGCCATTGTGAAGACTTTTGTTTTCTCATACAATAAGAGTTGTTGCGTATAAAATTCTTGTTACTAGA
This sequence comes from Nowickia ferox, assembly GCA_936439885.1. Classification (NCBI taxonomy): domain Eukaryota; kingdom Metazoa; phylum Arthropoda; class Insecta; order Diptera; family Tachinidae; genus Nowickia; species Nowickia ferox. Next base: position 33,421,591 of record OW387027.1, on the reverse strand, counting down.
GACAGGGTTCCCAGATTTTTTTCGACGGTCATCCCCAATTTGAAAATTTTGGTCTCCGAAATTCCCTAAAAAGCAATTTGTACTATCCCCAAAAATCCCTACTAAAAATAATACTATTTTAATTTATTTAGTTATTTTCTTATTAATATTTTATTTGCACTGTGGTTCATATTATTTGTACACATGGTTTATATTTAAATATGTATATGTATATTAATTCTTATCAGAGATTCGAGCAATACGCACTGAATTTTGTTTCTAATTTTAGTTTTTATTGAGTTCCTTGCCGAAAAAACTCGTTCAACGCAAGCGTTGCTCCTTGATATGAATAAACTTTTACCCAAAACATGTTTCAGTTGTTACAAATATAAAAAATTTTAAAGAACTAATTGTCACAAAGCTTGGAAGTTATATACGTGAAAACCAAAAAATCAGCTGATGAGCAATCTCGCCAATGCCAACAACAAATGTAAAAAACGAGTTCATTGTTACCAGTAACAATTTTTATTATAAGCGTTTTTGATAACATTTTATATTATTTATGAAATAAAAAGTGGAAAATGTATTGAAATTAAAATAATCTAAGAAATTAATAAAAAATATTAAGTAAAATACAAATCCCCATAAAATCCACAAAAAATAATAATTATCCCTAATGAATTCCTCAATCCCCAAACAAAAATTTGTATCCCCATTTGCAAAAAAAAATTCCCGATTTAGGGATAAATCCCCTAATCTGACAACACTGACTAGAGATCTCTTTACATGCATATAGAATCGTTATGTTCGTACTCATGTCTCTCACTTTTGGCCATTTTGAATGTTCAGTTAATTATTGACAGCTGCTTTGCTTGCACGTATTTTGGCTCGTCTTCGCGATACTTTTTGAACACATCTCGTATGTATGCTAGAGTTATATGTTTATTGAATTGAATATCGCTTATCTTTTTGTACTAATTCAATTGAAATGGTATTTGAAGCTTAAAATTAAATAGCTGTTGATATTTTGACACAGCACAAAAAATGCATACAAAGTGCTTATGGAATTTGAAGGAAAAATAATGATTTAAAAAAATGTGCTTTTAAATCTAGTCAATGAAATTGCAATGAGAACAAATAAAGAAAAACAAAAATGAAATATGTGCATTAAATCAATAGAATTAAAACCTTAAATATCCGTTTGAAAACTTAAGCGGAAATTGTGTTTAATTATTTCCTTTCGTTAAGTGTGAAATCATTAGGAGAAAGATTTTGAAAGTGTCGCAGTAAAAATGTGAAAACACAAACGCGATTATTGTTAATAATGGGTGTTTTTTATTGAGGTATATAACTTTAAGTTGACATCACTTTTTTAACTGGCGGCCATTTTGTCAGCTGTCAAGTGATTAATATTTAGTTTGGTTTGCCATTTCATCATGAACAGGTTGACAAAAGAACAACGCTTGCAAATCGTGCAAATTTATTTCGAAAATAATGGTTCAGTTCGCGAAGTTTACCGCAAGCTCCGTCCATTTTATGGTCGACATAATCATCCATCAGAGCAATTAATTCGGTTAACCATAGATCGTTTTCGCACTACGTTTACTCTATGTGATAATACGCATCCGCAGAGACGTCGAACAGTGCGCACCGAAGAAACAATTGCCGCTGTAGAGCAAAGTGTTGAAGAGGACCCGAATGAATCGATTCGCCACCGTGCACAGCAATAACCGACTATTTTGTTCCCGAATTGGATGGCATGAATGTGGATGAGTTGTGGTTCCAACAAGACGGCACTACATGCCACACAGCGCACGTCACAATCGATTTATTGAAGGAAACATTCGATGAGCGCATAATTTCGCGGAATGGACCTGTCAATTGGCCACCAAGATCGTGTGATTTGACACCATTGGATTATTTTCTTTGGGGATATGTGACGTCGCTCGTCTACGCCAACAAACCAGAAACGTTAGGGGACTTGGAAGCCAACATTCGTGGCGTTATTGCAACATACGGCCCCATATGCTCGAAAAAGTGGTTGAAAATTGGACCTGTAGAATTGGCTTTATTCGAGCCAGCCGCGGCGGCCACATGCCCGAAATCATATTTAGACGTTAATGGCATAAAATTATCCTTCCAATAAAGCCAAATTGATGAACATTAAAACGATTTTCTTGTGTTTTATTTCAATTCGAAGTTCTATACCTCTAAAAAAACACCCTGTACAACTGATAAACGCTTTAAGAGACACCAAGTGTAAAACGAAAACGTAGAACGTAATCACAAAACTTTTCTTAAATTCCAACAGCAATTGTTGCATTTGTTTTTCTTTTCCAAATTCTTCTCATTATTCATGCCAATTGAGAGCTTTTTTCGCGGCTGTGAAGAAGGTATTTATACTTGCAAAATAAAACTTAAAACAATTGCACCGTCCTCAAAAATCAGCATTAACAAGTTGAAAATAATGTAGTTTCAGTTCAATTAAGTATTTTTATACGCGTTACTTATAGTGCTGTTTGAAATCGGTCCCAAGTGGGTTAGCAAACTCCACATATACATCTTTACACGTTAAGTTAGTCCTCGTCCAGACTTGCAATTTTTAAAATTATGCTTTGAAATTGCATTAAGGTCCACATTATAAAATTCTAATTTTGCATTTATGTATTAATAAAACCACAAATTTCCCTGATGAATTAGCAATTCTATTTATTTTTTTGTAGCTACGCTATTTATTGCGCGATACAGGAGTTAGGACGTGATTTTCGCAACAAAAATAATCGACCCTATTGCAGTTATAAATTTATTTTTGTTTTGATTTCTTTGTAAATACTTAAAACTAGAGCACGAAAATAAGCGAAAGAAATTGTTTGATTTTGTTTTGTTTCGTTCTTTGAAGTGAATGAAACAAAGAGAAAACAACAACAATGCGAACGATTGCTCAATTTGTTATTGTTTTGTTTTTGCACATGAGCACATGCCAAAGAACACAGCTGATCCGCTGTAAGCCGGCTTACACCCGCCACCGGCCACAAACAATAAATTAATTTAATCGTACGCCGCTAGAAAAGAAAATAATGGGAAATAAACGGAAACGTTTTGAAATATTTGCGGCGAATTTGACATCATCATATAATATAATTTTATTGCATTGTTATTTAACACATGAAGTTTGTTTTATATAACTAAGCAGCGTAGCTACAACCGGGTGTCCAAAGACACACCTCTTCTTTTATATTTTGTGTTTTTCATACAACTGAAGAAATAAAATCATAAAAAAGTCAAATACAACTAACAACTTTAAATTAACAAGTACGAGTTTCAAATCAAAAGAGAATTGCACGGCACATGAAACTGTGTACGCTCCCCCAATCTTCTCAACTCTCCCACCAATAAACTCAAGAATTGCTGCAACAAAAATTGCAAATCAGGACAGGGACTTACCGGTAATATTGAGACCGTTGAATGTATATTATTCTTAACTTTTTAATACTGAAGATGGTTTAGATTATTTTTGAAGTTTTAGCGAACATCAGGGGGTCTAGCCTGTAATTCGAAACGGAAGAAAATACTTTCGAATTTGCATTCTCTTTCGTTTCGAATTACAGAGTAGACCCTTAAATTGCATCATTACAAGAGCCAAGTTTCGTGGGAATCGGTTGAGTTGAATTACATATAACAGAAGCTCAATATGTGTGCCAAGTTTTGCAAGAGTCAGTTATAAAGAACCATAGCGAATACAATATTTCATTTTGACAAGTGTGCCCCGCCAACTTTTTCAAGCACGAGATTGTGTCCTTACAAGAGCATAAGGTGTGTATCAAGTTTCGTAGCAATCGGATAAATATGTACAATTATGTAAAATGAAAATAAAATGGCCACATACAATTCTGCAGCAATGGGACCAATTGGAAACTATATCCTGTCAGAAAAAAAAAATAATCCCCCTTATTGTGAATAGCGTCGTCGATGTTACATCAAGGCGACAGTAAATATTGTCACTATTGACAATCTCTTACTAATCTCTAAGGCTTTGTAAATTAATGGAGCATGTTAATAATAATCAATTGTTGTCAACAAAGGGTAAACTAGTGACAATTTATACTTTCGTCTTACTGTGACGTCGACGATGCCATTCACAATAAGGGGTAATATTTAAAATTGATCTATAACTGATAAAGTTATGAAGTAACACACATAACAAATACGGGGATTGGTTAACCTTGCAGTCCATCCCAGAAATTTCTCGCTAAGCTACATATTTGGGTAAAATTTGCGGCATTGATACACTTTTCAAGTCTAGACAAACACAAGATGTTATGAGTAAAAACGATTTGCCCACAAATTGTTCGTTAACGGTGTCTCTCGAACGAATCACCCAATTGTAGTAAAAATGGCAGCAATCCACGTGTCTTTTTTAAGTTAAGAGCGGAATAGATTTTGAACTTGATCAGCTTAGTACATATTTAAAAATATGTTTAAAACAAAAAGTTTTACGAAAATTTTATTTCCGAAATTTTTTGAAATCTACCGAGCTCAAAATCCGTGTTTTTAGGTGGGTTGAATCACCCCAAGGAGTGAAAATTTTCCCAAAAAAGACCGCCATTATTTTTATTTAGGCAAAACCCTTAAAAAAATGATGATACCCGAAAAACAAATCAGGTGACCTGGTCGCCAAACGAACTCTAATGTACATATACTATTCCTATGCCGGCTGTCGAAAATCGACGAAAAGCTTGCCGAATGCTAAAGCAACTTATTGAAGACTTTTGGGCGGCTAAATTAAACTTTTAAACTTACATACTTCACAGCAAAAAAAAAAGCTTTGCTTGCTAGAATGCAAAAAGTGTATGTATATACTTACTTTCCAGTCGTAAGAACTTGCGATTTGACTGAATAACCCATTATATTTGTTTGAGAAGTTCAAAAAGTATAGGGTGCCAAGTACAAAAAATTCAGTTCTAGGACTACAAGAATGTATTATTTTTTGCCTTCGGAAAAGTTTTTGTCTACAAATATTCAAAAATTAATGGATTAATTTTTGCCTACAAACATTCGAAAGTTTAATAGATTACTTTACTTTCATTCAATTTAATCTTGCAAAAAACTAAAAAACAACATTAATTGCAGCACATGGACTAATATATGTCCCATGAAAACTTTACTCAAAATGAAGTTGCACGTAAGTTGAACCGCCTGTGGGCAAATCAAATGAGTATGTCAATTGATTATGAGCGAGTTGTGCTAATGATTGTAATGTATGTACTCGTATGTGGCCTGCTTTAAAGTCGTAAATGCTCGGGAAGCCAATTCAATGAATAACCTCTAGCCAGCCTAGAACAATATGTCTCTATGCCAACACTTTGGTTCAAATGTTTCCATATGGTCGCAAAAGAACTACCTCGCCAATAGTGCTAAAGTCTACTGTTAGATTTTCAATGACAAGCTAATGTTAAATGTCTATAGGCGATTACATTGGCTGGGGTGCAACTGGTCAGTTTTACTACTGACAATGTAACTGGTAAATCACTACAATTTCACTATTCGCATTTCCTGCTGGGTATTGTTACCTTAATATAGAAAAGCCCTAACTGTTGTATTTTTGAAATCGAGTACTTCGTATATTTCGATAGAAGAAAATCTAATGTATCGTAAAATGTAAAAATCTCGAATTCAAAAAAAAAATAATAATAATAAAGGGGCTGCCTATATTAAGGTAACGGTATGTATGTACATGTGGGCGATTCCCAGGCGGCGTACGCGACATTCGTACACTTTTAATTGAGCAAAAAACAAGAAAGTAATGGAATGATCTAATATACATATATCTTAAGTGCTTTAAAGCAACGAAGGAGTAGTATATTTAAGAAAACATTTTGTGCGATATCAATAATACGAGGTTTGTTCAAAACGTATCGCGAATTTTGAATTTTCGCGGGTTACGTATATTCGATTTTTGATTTTTTTGTGGCGTTATGTTGGTACTCATGTCTCTCACTTATGCCGACAATTTCGGCCATTTTTAATGTTCAGTTAATCGTTCACAACTGCTTGGCTTGTACTTGTTTTGGCTCGTTTTCGATTTTTACCAATTAAAAAAAATGGAACAAAGAACCTGTATCAAATTTTGTGTGAAAAATTAAATTAAGTGCGCGGATGCATTCCGCATTTTTACTGTGGCATACGGACAAAAATTTTTGAGCAAAAAAAATTTTTTTTTGTTGACCTTTTTCTGGAATTACCCATATGTATACGAGTATATTATGCATATCATTCGTTACACATTTACGATGACATTCCTTCCATTGAATAAATTTTTCATTGATAAAAATGTGAATATTAGAGGAGGCTTTATAATGTAAAACAGAAAAAAAACATAATCAAAGTTCAATATGGGTGAATGAATGTGTGAGTGAAAAAAAGGAGAAAAAATAGTTAAATTATAATGAATGTGTTAATAACGAACGGAATTAATAACACAGCACAACACAAATTGATTTATATTAATTGAATTTTTTCTGCCTTCACATACCAAATGAAGGCAGAAAAAATTGATTTTTATAAATGAAGATGGAAAGACAGTTTTTCACAATAAATGTGAAAACTCAATATGTGAAAATTGAAAACGATTGGTTCACAATGTCATTAAAATTCAATGAGGATGAGTGCAACTGAGAAACAATTAAAATGAAATATCGATTTATACTCGTACTCTGGCTTAATGCAACTTGTTTATTTTTTGGATTTTGTTTTTATTGTTTGCATGCAGGATAAGCAAAAGTATTATTATTTTTTGGTTGGTTTATGTGCTGGGAGAAGAGGGTAGACGGAATTGGTGTATGTGAAAATTTCATTTGAATTGTTCTGTGCTAGTAAAATATAGAAAGAGAGTTTCCCAATAACTACCCAGCTGGCCTTTTCAATCGCAGAAGAGTCTATTGTGAATCGTATGCATGCATTGCAAGATACAGCGGACGGCGCTTGCTTTAGTTGTAGATGCAATAATTTGAGATTTATTTAGAGATTATCTTACAAATGTTTTATGAAGAACATTAATAATCGTATGAGCCTCCTGAATTTTAATCTTATATGAGTCATCCCGAGTGCTGTTAAAGAATCATTCCATAACAATCTTAAGAACTATACAGTAAAAAAACAGTACAGAAAAAATCAAATTAAATTTTTAGTACTTATTAATAAAAAAAAACTTGTCTTTATTTATTGGTGAGAGCATATTTTATGCATTTAGATGCAACAGCCTCTTTACAAGAAACATTTGTGAATGTTTGAATTTTGCTTTTTTTAAACGTCTATCGCTTCGATCTTTGGTATGCATAAAATGGTGCTGCAAGAACTTTGACTGGCACAGATCTATGAAAAATTCAATTAATCAAAACAATTAGATTATTTTAAAAGCTGTTCATGTACCTCCAATAATTTAATAAATATTTGATGTAAAATACCAAACACATTAAGGGTTTTCATGAGAATGTTCAAAAGTCTCGCAAGCTGTGCATTTGTGCATTTTTACACTCTCGTAAATAAAATGTCTAAAATTGTATAGAAATTTATTTACACAAACCTGTTAACTTTGTCCAATAATTTTGACTCGTAAACTTAAGCTGTGCAACAACAACTTTTTGCTTTTTTGGATTTCTTTATGCATTTTTAGACACACGCACACACACTTTTTTATTTTTTATTGAAATGTATAAATATGTTTTTAAATTTCATGAAACAAGTCTCGCAAGTTTGCCCAATTGCACAAATGCCAATTTCAAGAGTTCTCGTGAAAATCCTTATTAAATTTATACTTTAATATACATATGTATGTATCTTTAATTCTTATAAATAATAAAACACTTGAAAAACGGGCAAGATACTTATTCAAAATTTAAATGAAAGCATCAGCGAAGAAATGAAGAAAAAATAAAAATCTTTAACAGTAAACACCAAAATAAAAAAGAATAAATATGTTTTAGGTAAATATATCGTCGATTAAACATTGCAAGATTTATAAGAGAGAGTTAAACACAAAGTATACAATATTACTATCCAAATAATCATCAGGAGATTCGTTTATAAGTTGTATTTATATTAAACACCATCGCCTATTAAACAGCTCTTGGCTAGCTGGGTACATTTCCTTTATGGATGTATGTATGTATGTATGTGCAAGGCAATATATGTGCATATGTATGTATGTATATGCGATTCAATACATATGCATATGCAGTAAAATATAACCCTTAATTTTTGAAGAAAATCACCTTTATCGTGGTTGGCGTATTTCGACTTTGGCTACGACGTTTTTGTAATAGATTAATGAATAAAACTACAAAAGTTTTTCTTTAATCCAGGACCAAAGTGTCGTAGTCGAAGTTGAAATACTCCTATTACGATATTTCCAACCGAACTTTAGTGGCCAAAATTGTATTACGGATGACAACTGACACCTGTTAATTTCAGTTGCTATATTGGTAACCACAAATTTTTAGTTGCTTTTTAAAGAAAAAAAAGATGATAACATAAAAAATTAAAAGATTAAAATTAAATTAATGCCCCTAATACGGGTTTCAACTTTTGAAATAGTTTGGTTGGGATTGATAAATTTGCCTTGCCATTCTGACACAAATTAACAGTTGACGTTTTAGTTGTGTTTTGACGTTGTCATTTACAACTCTGCGCAACTATGGTTGAGAAAAACGTTGAGTATACACAACTGATTTTTAGTAGTTGGGTAAATGGTTGGGTTTTTGTATTAGTAACAGGTTGGTATGATGTATGATGATATTTTAAGTTGGTAACGCGATGATAATTTCAACTAAAAACAATTGTGGTTCATAATACTAAAACACAGTTTGTTCGACTCTTAGACTTTGGCTATCGAGAGTTTTTCGTCTCGCTCGCACTGGTTGAATGATCTGCCACGGATAACCGTATATTCTTGCGGTTCTTTTCTTTAACAATCACGTTGCTACTTCCTGTGTGAAGGCATAGGTCGTGTACAGTCAGTCACAACACTCTTTTAAAATACTGTTAATAACATCTTGGGCATATGGTCTAGTTACTCCGCCCATATTTGTGCAACCATATTATGCAAATTTACTCTGTATAATATGTATTAATAAATAAATAAATAATTCCACTGAAATAATCATCTTAACCCTTGAATAGGGATGGACACTGTAAAACAAACATCGATGTTTTATTCGATGTGATGCATTGCAAACATACATCGATGTTGCATCGTGGAGTCTAGTACTCTAATATTATGTTACGTGATTTTTTAAAAAGAAAAGGAATTTACAGGAGAAATAGAATATTCATGCAATTGTATATTTTAGATAAAAGAAATAAAAAATTTTATTAAAGAAAAAAAAATAAGAAGCTGAATTTTCATTGCATATTATTTTAACTCTGCATGTATGCATTTTATTAATCACTTTGCTCAATTGAACAGTTTCAAAACTCAATTAAACGTAAAGTACGGTATTATGTCTTCGCCAAGCTACTCGCATTTATTTATGTGCTTTGAGTGAGAAAATAGTCATGGAAGTTAAAGTCCAGGGAATAATCCCAGTGGGCTACCCTCAATTTTCCGCGCTTAGCTCTTTTTCTCCGGTATTCCGTAAAAAGTAACCGATTTAATTCACATTGCCACATGCATTCGTAAGCGTGTATGTATGTATGTATGTATGCATTTGAATAAGACATACATACATACATACACAATTCATTGCGCAGTTATTTTTAATTTTTGTTTAAGATGTCAATCAGTGATGCCATTAGGATACGAAAGATACATTTTTCGTATCTTTTGATGACTTCACGTACCATGTGTAATCCCGACATTTTTCGTATCTTTTGAATCTGTATGCAAAATGTACAGAAAATATGAACCTTTTTTTTTTTTTTTTTTGAGGAAATATGGACATCTTTTTTATTTTCAGGAAATTATTAGCCTTAACTCTTATATTAATTTTTACAAAAATGAATTTGTTTTGATAACATCCAAAGATAGTTATTTACATATAATTAATTTTAAAGTTTGCTTACTGTATTTTTAAGAATTACATGCCTAATATTTATGACTTAAATAAATATAAAAATGAATTAATATGATATCATTTTCTTTACAATATTCATTAAATATGAAATAAAAATGTAACGTTAATAAATGTTAAACGTTAAAAATTGAATTTCAAATTTTTTACAAAATGTATCTTTTTGGGAACAAATGTATCTTTTTGGAAACTAAAATGTATCTGTCTCGAAATTTCACTGGCAACACTGATGTCAATATATGACCCTCTTTAGAGAACGACTGGCCTTATACATAAATATAATTTTTTTGTTGACATTTTCTTCTCCATAAAAATTCTTAACCTTTTTTGTCACCTCATACTAATTAATTGAAAAAAAAATAAATGAAAAATAGAAATAAAATAAAAAATAGTATCTGTAATAAAAAATTTTATATCAAATTTGGTGTGTTATAAATACATCCAATGACATTCATTGTTATTGATCATAAATCACATGCTTTTAAATTGTTATTTGTTTTGTTAATAAAATCGGTTCATATAAATTTTAGTTTAACCCTACGCACCTAACCTTCTAAGATACACCTTTAAACATAACCATTCGTTTGTTACGACGAGCTATTTTTAGGATATATAATATCAGCTTTTTAAATAACTATTTAAAATTGTCAATACTTACTTACACTTAGCAACGATTCAGTTAGTAAAAGTACAATATATTCCATTTTGCTACAAATATATTTCCTATAATCCATTTTTTTAAAAAGCGGTGCTTTGTTTGAGATCACATATGTATTTCTAGAACTAAAAAAAACAGAAACAACAAAATACCATTTTTTCTTTGGCGATATTTAACTATAACACAGTTATCTACATAAAAAAAATATTTTTATCTAATTTTTTGAAGCGTATTGTGTACAAAAGTCAACTTTATGTTCACCACAAATGGCAATTTTACATTTGGAAAATAATGACTTTGTCATGCGTCTCTTTTTGTATGAGCAAAGATTACAGATTCTTCTTTTATTCATGTTTGGTGCTTCCACCGGTTGAAGGTGATTGCTGGATGATGGCTGACTTTGAATATGACTGTCAACGTTGTTATATTTTAGGATATACATGATTTTGTCTTTCACACGCGTTGGCATTGTACGAATTTCTAATCGAGTTTTCAGCCAGGGTCCAACAAGCTTTGAATGCAGTTTTTCATAAAATCGCGTCGGGTAATTATTGGTTTTCCTAACATACAAGCATTATGGCAATATATTATATAGCTGTTGATACAAGCTATATTTATCATGCCGTAGAAGACACACATTGACCATCGACATGTTTTTCTGTTACATGACATTGCTGAGCACATCTGGTCGAACGTTTCTATCCCACCTTTTATACTGTTGTAGAATTCGACCATATATGGCTTCTTTGTTTCCAAATTAACTGAACCTTCTTCATCGCAAGATGAAAGTAGGTAAACCATTTTTGAGGGTTTAGATTTGTATGACAAAAGGGTAAGGGGGCCGTCGTAACAAAACATCGATGTATGTATTGGCATTTCTAGATCGATTATTCTTTACTTCTTCTGGGATTTCCTTTTTATTTGCGCGCAATGTTCCTACAATTAACCAAAAATATATACACAATTGTAAAAAAAAGTAACAAATACTAACCATTCGTCGTAACGACTTATAACTTTGTAAAATCTCAGCAAATTACGCAACTACGGTTTACACTCTTCACTTCTCAAGAGAGCTCGTTAAATACTGAGTTAACAAGCAGTGTCAAAGCGATCATTGAACAAACCGAAGAGAAACAGTCATTTTTTTCTTGTGTTCGATGAATCGACGAAGGTTAGGAGTGTAGGGTTAAGTGCTTTTTACATCATCCAGCCGAATTGCCACTGACCATAAAAAAATTTATATGAGAAGCATTAAAAGTTTTCCAGACGAGATGCCGTCTGGGTTGTGTAAATTGCACTTTAAAGATAATTTTTTTTTTGCAAATTAAAAGAAAATTTAAAGTAATAATACGCATCTTTATGTATTCTGAAATAGTGTTTATCGCGAATATGAATGTAAATATAATTATGACAACATATAATTACGAACAAATCTTTTTATTTGTTTGGATTTTAAATTAAGATCGGTGCACATAAAAAGAGACATTTTCATGCAAAATCAGTTTTGAAACGTCGTTTATAAATATATTTTCAATAAAAAAACAACAAATCATCATTTCGAGTCTGGTGCTTAATTCTGCTTCAGGTTCACACATTTAATAACATAGTGTTCGAATCGGAAACTTTTTTTGTGTAAAAAGCCAGTGGGTAAACCTAATTCGAGTACTTTGAATTCATTGGTGATAATCTAAGCTCTGGTTTAAAAAATAATTGATATTGAAAGTTATGAGAAGCTATTAGTTCTTTTTGTGCATAAAGACTTAACCCTTTTACAAAAAAAAAAGTGTGCTTTAGTCAAAAGTATTATGAACATTTTCTTTCAACGTACACTTTTTTTGCATATTCACGAAATCATTTCTTCCATCCATTTCTCACGTATCTCCGAGTAGCTCACTTTCGAAGACGTTCAGGATTGTTTTCAGCAAGTATCTGTGCCCACCCGAAAACACGAAACTATTTTAGGTGTACAATTTTTATGCATTAATTTCCAGTGGACTTAGCGGCTAGAAACCTAGCTCTAAGTACCGCCGTCAGACTAAACGCAATAGGCGCATGGAATCACCGACTTTGGGGTCATGCAAGCATTTTAGATATAGTGGATAACATTCCGGATCTTATTGACTACGGCACTCCAAAACCCAACTTCAATAGAAATTTTCAAATTCCATTGACAGAAAGGTTTTCCCCACTGAACGGAGCCGTACAGGTATTCACTGACGGTTCCTAAAGGGGGGAGGGTTGGTGGGGGCGTTTATATTCCGGAATATGGAATTGAAATATCCTTCAGAATACCGGACGAATGTAGTAGAGCGATTCACTGGCTAAGATTCTTTCGGATCTCAAATAGAGGTATCCATATTAGAACTGACAGCAAAATTGCTATTAGGTGTGCACACCACATCTTTTCTCGTCCAAGAATGTCGCAAAGCCCTCGATGGACTTGCGCAGCACTCAAATATTTTATTAAACTGGGTGCGTGGACGCGGACTATTTCAGGAAACATAGCTGCGGATGACCTGGTAACAAGGGGAACCCTTCTAAGAGTGGTCGATATCGACAATCTCTGTGGTCTGGCACTCGCATCCTGCTGGAGAATTTTCGATGTTACCTTTATTGAAATAGCCCAAAACAGATGACGCAATGTGTCCACCTGTGCAATACTGAGAACCCTCTGTCATCGCCTAAACTCCCATAGTACGAAAAATATCATGAACTTGTTGTCACGATGATAGGTCACTGTGCCCTCGGAACCCATGCTAAATGTAAGGTTCTCCCGTATTACGACTACTGCTACAGTTGCAATGACGAGGAAGAGGAGGAAAATATCCTTTATCTCCTGTGTTATTGTCCCGCTCTGGAGGATCTCCGTCTGCATCTGCTTGGCAGAATATCCTTCGGCAGCTTATTCCAGGTATGGGAAATTGAGCTCAAAAACTTGAGCCTTTATATTAGGAACAGTGGCTGGTATAGCCGCTAACTCCCCCCTAGCCAATTTGTGACCCACTCTCACCTCCCTTAAATAACTATTATATCTTTCTACTTCTACCCTTCTCACCCTCCTCCCTCTCTCTCTCTCTCTCTCTCTCAAGTGAGCTCCTTGCCATATAAAAATTGTTTTTTTTTTGCTATTCAAATTGGTTTCGTGCGTGTTTTGCAGTATCGTGTTGAGAAAATTGTTCGGGTGAGTATTTCGTACGTGTTCGACATCTTAATATTCCTGTTCGGGTCGTGTCGTGTTGGACAAATTCGACACGTGACCATCTCTAATTGCTACTTTTCCGCAGGCTTTCTGGTCGTAAGTACCCATTGATTTAGATAACCACTTCTAACTTTTCGTAAGTTGCCCTCTCTTCGATATTCTTATCCATTTGCTTTGGTTTTGCGACATACATACATAAATACTAAAGTTTATGTCATTGTGTGAATTGAAAACAGACAAAGTTCATCAGCTTTCTATTGAAAACATAAATTTGTTATTTCATTTTTATATTTCTTTTGTTCCACAAAAAAAAATCCATTAAATCTTTGTGTGTATGCAAGTGTGTCACCAATTTTAGTAATTAAATTTATTTTAAAATATGCCTGCATATACTCATATTTCATGAAAAATGTTTCATACTAAAAGAAAATGACATTTTAACATGCAAAAAAAAAAAAAAAAAATAACGAGAAAAAGGAGAACAAATTAAGCCCATAGTGAAGCGTTTATATAAAAGTTGATTTTCCAACAAAATATCCCAATGACTAGAAAGGAAAGAATATAAAAATAGACTTATTTCTCGTTAGTTTTTCTAGTAATTTACTATTTTTTTATTCATATATAGTGTATATGAAACAATTTATAATGAATAATTTATAAAAAAAAAATATTAAGAAAACAAAACCAAAACTTAGTGCATGTCAAGCATGCACGACACACATATTTAATACATATTTACACATAAAACACTACTCTCAACTTCAATTTATGCAGTTATATGTATGTATGAATGTATGTATATATTCAGAAATTTAGAGCGCCGGATACAATGGCAAAAATTCCGGCGCCTGATAAAAATTCAATGTTTATATGGAAGAAAAGTAAAAATTATATCAAATACACACTTATGGCTTGTTTTTACAGTAGTAATCTCGTACTTGAACTGTATTATTTGAGATTTTACATTTCACAAAGAAATTACATAATATTTGTTATTTAAGAATAATGAGGAGTGCAATCAAACATGATGCAATAGTGCCACACACCGTTAAATATAGACATATTCATATGTACATACACAAATAATATACATTCCAACATACATACTACATACATAAATATAGTGAAGTGTAGGGATAAATAAATATTTAATTGGACAACATGAAACCTGACACCGTTAGTCATGCAACTAATTTTTAAATGCAAAATGTAACACCTTATTTGACAGCTAAATCCTACGGTAGTCTACGAAGGGAAGAGCTTTGCCCTTCACATTCTATTTGTAAAGTGCCACTCAGGCTATTATACTTTGTATTAATACATGTAAAAAATTCAAGTAATACGTGCAAGTGCGATATTGTGAATGCAAAATGTCACAACGAATGGTAAATAATACGATAAAAATTTGACATCCCATAAGACTTGATTTTTTTTTTTTAATATTTCTAAACGATAATACTTTTCATCTGATCAGAGTTGCATTATTACAAAAGCAAGTAATAAACAAACTGGCAAGTTGTCTGTTTCAACGCAGATGCAATGCCGTCGTTTATGGTATATTTCTTCATCTTAAACCGGCTATGAATATTGAATATACTTATCGTATTGAATAATTTTTCGTGTAAAGCCTGGTACTCTGTTCACAATTTCGTGCGAAATGCTGTCAAACTACATATAAAAGTATTTGGTGTGAAATATTTGCGAAATAAATTCGCAAAAGTAGTACTCTGTTCTTGTTGTGAAAAACACGTAAAATCATGTCTTTCCATGCAAAATTAGTCTGGCATCATTTTAGTTTAGCTGCGAAACAACATGAGCAGTGCTTTTTTCGCACGGAATTTTAACAATGTTGCATACTTTCAAGCAATAAAAGCAAGAAATTTATAAAAAACACCGCGAGTTGGGCAACATTTAGTACATGTCAAATTTTTCACGCGAAATAATCAATGTTGCTGAAATTTTTTCACAACTTTGAACAGAGTACCAGCCTTAAGCCATGTCCTTTTTCTTTATCTTATTTAAATCAATTACTTTGAATGCCGTTTATTTTCAAGGGCCGGCACGACCACATCTTGCGTGAAACTGATCTGCCGCCGGAAGTCAACGATTAATGTAGGCATGTTAATCCTCAACAGCTGTTTGCTTTGTACTTGTGTTTTTAATATTATATAAGGTGTGATGGTGTGAACACAAAATTTAATTTTAAGTTAGATTTTTTGACAGTCGAAACAAATGTCTTTAGATCTCTTTCTCGTAAAATGTGATGAAAGTCTTTATACATGTATAATAGTCTGAGTGGCCCTTAACTACAAAGCTTTGGGGATAAAAGGATATATCTGTCTTCTCGGAAAAGTTTTATTAAAGCCCCATACAGACTATGAGACAAGTATAAATACTTTCATCACATTTTACGATACAGAAATCTAAATACATTCGTTGCGACTGTCAAAAAATCTAACGTAAAATCACATATTGTGTTCAAACCATCACACTTTAAATAAAATGTGTAATACAAGCAGAAAACAAAACAGCTGTTCAATGAAAATGTCTGTGCTATTCATTGACTAGCGGCGGCTAAGCGGTTTCATGTAGGCGGGGACGTGCCGACACTTGAAAAAATTCAGCAGTTAAAAATATGCTATATAAATAACAGAAAAAATTTAAGAAAATATATTACAAAAACTTTAAAAAATTACTTCAATTCAATTATTCAATTATTAAAAATTTTCAGCCGATATTCATATGACAAAACATTACATCAATGACGACACGCTATCGGCGGCGAAACAGCCGACTTGGAAATTTGGTTTGTGCGAAAATGCAACCCTGATCTAATGAAAAGTATTATCGTTTAGAAAATTTTCTAAAAACGAAAAACTCTTATGAGATGTCAAAATTTTTATCGTATTATTTGCCACTTTGATGACATTTTGCTTTCAGACTATCATACTTGCACGAATTATTTGAATTTTTGACAAGTATAAATACAAAGTATAATAAATAGTCTGAACGCGGCTTAAGGGTCTGTTCACGATGTCGACAGAAAACGTTCCATCGACAACTTTTATTGAAAACAACAATAAAATATAAAATTTTGTTTTTTGTTTTCTCTGTCGACATAGAACATTAAATTAAATTGAAATGGAAGAGATAAAAGGTGATAATATGACTTCGAGCACTGCAAGGTGGTCATTGCAGTGTTGCCAAAACCCAGAGTTTAAAATAAAAACCCAACCCAGTGGGTTTTCTGTAGGATTTGATTGGTTTTAATTGAGATTCAAGACTCTCGAATACGTTTTGCATTTTTTCCCAAAAATAATATAAAACATTTAAAATTGTATAGAAACAGAAAGAAAATCAAGCAGAATAAAATTAAAGAAATGAATCAAATATTAAAGGAGTCGCATGGAATTATAAGGTATGGTTGTTAAGTACACATTCTCAATCTCACTCAATCGCAACAGCACAGATTAACTCAACATAAAATCCGGTTATTGATGAAATTAGTAACTTATTATTACTGATTAAGTTGCCTCGTATTGAAATTAGAATTCTGTTATTAATTTTTAATGCCATTTTACGACTGGAGTATTATCCACACAACTGGAAGCTTGCCCAGGTCAGAATGATTTCAAAGCCGGGCAAAGATCTTACAAAAGGCTGAGTCATATAGGCCAATAAGTTTACTGTCAGCAATGTCAAAGGTTTTCGAAAAGCTGCTCATGACAAAATTGTTCCCAATTCTAACAGATAATGAGTGCATACCGGACCATCAATTTGGTTTTAGAAGTCAGCATAGCGCCATTGAACAAACGCATAGATTGGTTCAATTTATAAGAAGAACATTTGAAGAAAAGAAATATTGTTCTGCCCTCTTTATTGATTTTTCTCAGGCATTTTGACTCAAAGCTAACGCAAATGAAACTTAAATTAACTCCAATACATTGGCTGATTGGTAGAAATTCAACCCTCAGTCTAGATTGTAAACTTTTAATATACAAGTCGCCTTTGAAACCCATATGGTGCTACGGAATTCAGATTTGGGACAAATGCAGAGAAAATCCAACGAAGGCAAAACAAAATTTTACGGTTAATAACATCGGCTCCAAGGTACATAAAAAAACTCAAATTTACATCGTGACTTAAATATGCCACAAGTGACTGAAGAAATCGCAAAATACGCAGGCAAATATTTAACAAAACTCAAGTCACATCCTAATCCTGTTGCTCGTAATATCTTGAACTTCACTGGACACATCCGCTTAAAAAAGAGTGACACTACGGCTCTAATACGCAACACTCCAAATGAAAGTCCTTGAACATATTTTTGTGCTTAATAAGACATTTATGTATTATTAATTACTATCACTAAGTTTATGTCTGACACTGGTTGGGCCTAATAATTTTTTGAAGATACAATAAATAAATATCAGTGGAAAAAAAATTGGGCATTATTTCATTTCCAGTTTCGGGAGTAATTTAATTTATTTCATTAATTTTTTAGTTCCTAATTAAATGGGAGTATTTGTTTTGGGCGTTCAGACATAAAAGTTTGTTCAAATCAAAATTTTTAATTTGTGTTACTTCAAAAATAAAACAAATACATAACGAAAATAAAACATTTGAGGTAAGACAACGTTCTGCAAATTAAACGAAAATTTCACATCACTAACATAATTCAAGTAAATTCAGCAAATTTATGTACATACGAGTATGTATCTATGTCCATATTTACACTATGCAAGTCTTATTGCTAACCTGATTAGTTTGATGGGGAGAGAGACGAGGGGAACAGTAACGTTTATTTTCCCCTCGTCTCTCTTTCCTAAGAAACTAATCAGCTTAGCAATAAGACTTGAATAGTGTAAACTAGGACTATGCAGCAATTCTGCAAAGTTTTACTGCGTATGCGTGATCAGCTGTTCCATATGCTTCGCAACTGCTCAACATCTGTGCACAGTTGACATTTTTGAACGAACTGCAAACAATTTTTAAATCGACAAGTAATTTTATTTAAGGATATCATGATAACAAAAGTGAAAATTTTTTTGAAATTATAGTAACACAAACAAAAAATGGAACGAAAATCTAAGCGGCTATTTCTTATAAGAACATAGTTGGCCGTAAGAAGGAGACAACTAAAATAGAAAAACTCCTTTGAAGTAATAAAAAACTGCGAAGATTATGTATTTCCAAGTATCGGAAAAAGCCAGTGGGTAAACCTAATTCGAGTACTTTGAATTCATTGGTGATAATCTAAGCTCTGGTTTAAAAAATAATTGATATTGAAAGTTATGAGAAGCTATTAGTTCTTTTTGTGCATAAAGACTTAACCCTTTTACAAAAAAAAAAGTGTGCTTTAGTCAAAAGTATTATGAACATTTTCTTTCAACGTACACTTTTTTTGCATATTCACGAAATCATTTCTTCCATCCATTTCTCACGTATCTCCGAGTAGCTCACTTTCGAAGACGTTCAGGATTGTTTTCAGCAAGTATCTGTGCCCACCCGAAAACACGAAACTATTTTAGGTGTACAATTTTTATGCATTAATTTCCAGTGGACTTAGCGGCTAGAAACCTAGCTCTAAGTACCGCCGTCAGACTAAACGCAATAGGCGCATGGAATCACCGACTTTGGGGTCATGCAAGCATTTTAGATATAGTGGATAACATTCCGGATCTTATTGACTACGGCACTCCAAAACCCAACTTCAATAGAAATTTTCAAATTCCATTGACAGAAAGGTTTTCCCCACTGAACGGAGCCGTACAGGTATTCACTGACGGTTCCTAAAGGGGGGAGGGTTGGTGGGGGCGTTTATATTCCGGAATATGGAATTGAAATATCCTTCAGAATACCGGACGAATGTAGTAGAGCGATTCACTGGCTAAGATTCTTTCGGATCTCAAATAGAGGTATCCATATTAGAACTGACAGCAAAATTGCTATTAGGTGTGCACACCACATCTTTTCTCGTCCAAGAATGTCGCAAAGCCCTCGATGGACTTGCGCAGCACTCAAATATTTTATTAAACTGGGTGCGTGGACGCGGACTATTTCAGGAAACATAGCTGCGGATGACCTGGTAACAAGGGGAACCCTTCTAAGAGTGGTCGATATCGACAATCTCTGTGGTCTGGCACTCGCATCCTGCTGGAGAATTTTCGATGTTACCTTTATTGAAATAGCCCAAAACAGATGACGCAATGTGTCCACCTGTGCAATACTGAGAACCCTCTGTCATCGCCTAAACTCCCATAGTACGAAAAATATCATGAACTTGTTGTCACGATGATAGGTCACTGTGCCCTCGGAACCCATGCTAAATGTAAGGTTCTCCCGTATTACGACTACTGCTACAGTTGCAATGACGAGGAAGAGGAGGAAAATATCCTTTATCTCCTGTGTTATTGTCCCGCTCTGGAGGATCTCCGTCTGCATCTGCTTGGCAGAATATCCTTCGGCAGCTTATTCCAGGTATGGGAAATTGAGCTCAAAAACTTGAGCCTTTATATTAGGAACAGTGGCTGGTATAGCCGCTAACTCCCCCCTAGCCAATTTGTGACCCACTCTCACCTCCCTTAAATAACTATTATATCTTTCTACTTCTACCCTTCTCACCCTCCTCCCTCTCTCTCTCTCTCTCTCTCTCAAGTGAGCTCCTTGCCATATAAAAATTGTTTTTTTTTTGCTATTCAAATTGGTTTCGTGCGTGTTTTGCAGTATCGTGTTGAGAAAATTGTTCGGGTGAGTATTTCGTACGTGTTCGACATCTTAATATTCCTGTTCGGGTCGTGTCGTGTTGGACAAATTCGACACGTGACCATCTCTAATTGCTACTTTTCCGCAGGCTTTCTGGTCGTAAGTACCCATTGATTTAGATAACCACTTCTAACTTTTCGTAAGTTGCCCTCTCTTCGATATTCTTATCCATTTGCTTTGGTTTTGCGACATACATACATAAATACTAAAGTTTATGTCATTGTGTGAATTGAAAACAGACAAAGTTCATCAGCTTTCTATTGAAAACATAAATTTGTTATTTCATTTTTATATTTCTTTTGTTCCACAAAAAAAAATCCATTAAATCTTTGTGTGTATGCAAGTGTGTCACCAATTTTAGTAATTAAATTTATTTTAAAATATGCCTGCATATACTCATATTTCATGAAAAATGTTTCATACTAAAAGAAAATGACATTTTAACATGCAAAAAAAAAAAAAAAAAATAACGAGAAAAAGGAGAACAAATTAAGCCCATAGTGAAGCGTTTATATAAAAGTTGATTTTCCAACAAAATATCCCAATGACTAGAAAGGAAAGAATATAAAAATAGACTTATTTCTCGTTAGTTTTTCTAGTAATTTACTATTTTTTTATTCATATATAGTGTATATGAAACAATTTATAATGAATAATTTATAAAAAAAAAATATTAAGAAAACAAAACCAAAACTTAGTGCATGTCAAGCATGCACGACACACATATTTAATACATATTTACACATAAAACACTACTCTCAACTTCAATTTATGCAGTTATATGTATGTATGAATGTATGTATATATTCAGAAATTTAGAGCGCCGGATACAATGGCAAAAATTCCGGCGCCTGATAAAAATTCAATGTTTATATGGAAGAAAAGTAAAAATTATATCAAATACACACTTATGGCTTGTTTTTACAGTAGTAATCTCGTACTTGAACTGTATTATTTGAGATTTTACATTTCACAAAGAAATTACATAATATTTGTTATTTAAGAATAATGAGGAGTGCAATCAAACATGATGCAATAGTGCCACACACCGTTAAATATAGACATATTCATATGTACATACACAAATAATATACATTCCAACATACATACTACATACATAAATATAGTGAAGTGTAGGGATAAATAAATATTTAATTGGACAACATGAAACCTGACACCGTTAGTCATGCAACTAATTTTTAAATGCAAAATGTAACACCTTATTTGACAGCTAAATCCTACGGTAGTCTACGAAGGGAAGAGCTTTGCCCTTCACATTCTATTTGTAAAGTGCCACTCAGGCTATTATACTTTGTATTAATACATGTAAAAAATTCAAGTAATACGTGCAAGTGCGATATTGTGAATGCAAAATGTCACAACGAATGGTAAATAATACGATAAAAATTTGACATCCCATAAGACTTGATTTTTTTTTTTTAATATTTCTAAACGATAATACTTTTCATCTGATCAGAGTTGCATTATTACAAAAGCAAGTAATAAACAAACTGGCAAGTTGTCTGTTTCAACGCAGATGCAATGCCGTCGTTTATGGTATATTTCTTCATCTTAAACCGGCTATGAATATTGAATATACTTATCGTATTGAATAATTTTTCGTGTAAAGCCTGGTACTCTGTTCACAATTTCGTGCGAAATGCTGTCAAACTACATATAAAAGTATTTGGTGTGAAATATTTGCGAAATAAATTCGCAAAAGTAGTACTCTGTTCTTGTTGTGAAAAACACGTAAAATCATGTCTTTCCATGCAAAATTAGTCTGGCATCATTTTAGTTTAGCTGCGAAACAACATGAGCAGTGCTTTTTTCGCACGGAATTTTAACAATGTTGCATACTTTCAAGCAATAAAAGCAAGAAATTTATAAAAAACACCGCGAGTTGGGCAACATTTAGTACATGTCAAATTTTTCACGCGAAATAATCAATGTTGCTGAAATTTTTTCACAACTTTGAACAGAGTACCAGCCTTAAGCCATGTCCTTTTTCTTTATCTTATTTAAATCAATTACTTTGAATGCCGTTTATTTTCAAGGGCCGGCACGACCACATCTTGCGTGAAACTGATCTGCCGCCGGAAGTCAACGATTAATGTAGGCATGTTAATCCTCAACAGCTGTTTGCTTTGTACTTGTGTTTTTAATATTATATAAGGTGTGATGGTGTGAACACAAAATTTAATTTTAAGTTAGATTTTTTGACAGTCGAAACAAATGTCTTTAGATCTCTTTCTCGTAAAATGTGATGAAAGTCTTTATACATGTATAATAGTCTGAGTGGCCCTTAACTACAAAGCTTTGGGGATAAAAGGATATATCTGTCTTCTCGGAAAAGTTTTATTAAAGCCCCATACAGACTATGAGACAAGTATAAATACTTTCATCACATTTTACGATACAGAAATCTAAATACATTCGTTGCGACTGTCAAAAAATCTAACGTAAAATCACATATTGTGTTCAAACCATCACACTTTAAATAAAATGTGTAATACAAGCAGAAAACAAAACAGCTGTTCAATGAAAATGTCTGTGCTATTCATTGACTAGCGGCGGCTAAGCGGTTTCATGTAGGCGGGGACGTGCCGACACTTGAAAAAATTCAGCAGTTAAAAATATGCTATATAAATAACAGAAAAAATTTAAGAAAATATATTACAAAAACTTTAAAAAATTACTTCAATTCAATTATTCAATTATTAAAAATTTTGAGCCGATATTCATATGACAAAACATTACATCAATGACGACACGCTATCGGCGGCGAAACAGCCGACTTGGAAATTTGGTTTGTGCGAAAATGCAACCCTGATCTAATGAAAAGTATTATCGTTTAGAAAATTTTCTAAAAACGAAAAACTCTTATGAGATGTCAAAATTTTTATCGTATTATTTGCCACTTTGATGACATTTTGCTTTCAGACTATCATACTTGCACGAATTATTTGAATTTTTGACAAGTATAAATACAAAGTATAATAAATAGTCTGAACGCGGCTTAAGGGTCTGTTCACGATGTCGACAGAAAACGTTCCATCGACAACTTTTATTGAAAACAACAATAAAATATAAAATTTTGTTTTTTGTTTTCTCTGTCGACATAGAACATTAAATTAAATTGAAATGGAAGAGATAAAAGGTGATAATATGACTTCGAGCACTGCAAGGTGGTCATTGCAGTGTTGCCAAAACCCAGAGTTTAAAATAAAAACCCAACCCAGTGGGTTTTCTGTAGGATTTGATTGGTTTTAATTGAGATTCAAGACTCTCGAATACGTTTTGCATTTTTTCCCAAAAATAATATAAAACATTTAAAATTGTATAGAAACAGAAAGAAAATCAAGCAGAATAAAATTAAAGAAATGAATCAAATATTAAAGGAGTCGCATGGAATTATAAGGTATGGTTGTTAAGTACACATTCTCAATCTCACTCAATCGCAACAGCACAGATTAACTCAACATAAAATCCGGTTATTGATGAAATTAGTAACTTATTATTACTGATTAAGTTGCCTCGTATTGAAATTAGAATTCTGTTATTAATTTTTAATGCCATTTTACGACTGGAGTATTATCCACACAACTGGAAGCTTGCCCAGGTCAGAATGATTTCAAAGCCGGGCAAAGATCTTACAAAAGGCTGAGTCATATAGGCCAATAAGTTTACTGTCAGCAATGTCAAAGGTTTTCGAAAAGCTGCTCATGACAAAATTGTTCCCAATTCTAACAGATAATGAGTGCATACCGGACCATCAATTTGGTTTTAGAAGTCAGCATAGCGCCATTGAACAAACGCATAGATTGGTTCAATTTATAAGAAGAACATTTGAAGAAAAGAAATATTGTTCTGCCCTCTTTATTGATTTTTCTCAGGCATTTTGACTCAAAGCTAACGCAAATGAAACTTAAATTAACTCCAATACATTGGCTGATTGGTAGAAATTCAACCCTCAGTCTAGATTGTAAACTTTTAATATACAAGTCGCCTTTGAAACCCATATGGTGCTACGGAATTCAGATTTGGGACAAATGCAGAGAAAATCCAACGAAGGCAAAACAAAATTTTACGGTTAATAACATCGGCTCCAAGGTACATAAAAAAACTCAAATTTACATCGTGACTTAAATATGCCACAAGTGACTGAAGAAATCGCAAAATACGCAGGCAAATATTTAACAAAACTCAAGTCACATCCTAATCCTGTTGCTCGTAATATCTTGAACTTCACTGGACACATCCGCTTAAAAAAGAGTGACACTACGGCTCTAATACGCAACACTCCAAATGAAAGTCCTTGAACATATTTTTGTGCTTAATAAGACATTTATGTATTATTAATTACTATCACTAAGTTTATGTCTGACACTGGTTGGGCCTAATAATTTTTTGAAGATACAATAAATAAATATCAGTGGAAAAAAAATTGGGCATTATTTCATTTCCAGTTTCGGGAGTAATTTAATTTATTTCATTAATTTTTTAGTTCCTAATTAAATGGGAGTATTTGTTTTGGGCGTTCAGACATAAAAGTTTGTTCAAATCAAAATTTTTAATTTGTGTTACTTCAAAAATAAAACAAATACATAACGAAAATAAAACATTTGAGGTAAGACAACGTTCTGCAAATTAAACGAAAATTTCACATCACTAACATAATTCAAGTAAATTCAGCAAATTTATGTACATACGAGTATGTATCTATGTCCATATTTACACTATGCAAGTCTTATTGCTAACCTGATTAGTTTGATGGGGAGAGAGACGAGGGGAACAGTAACGTTTATTTTCCCCTCGTCTCTCTTTCCTAAGAAACTAATCAGCTTAGCAATAAGACTTGAATAGTGTAAACTAGGACTATGCAGCAATTCTGCAAAGTTTTACTGCGTATGCGTGATCAGCTGTTCCATATGCTTCGCAACTGCTCAACATCTGTGCACAGTTGACATTTTTGAACGAACTGCAAACAATTTTTAAATCGACAAGTAATTTTATTTAAGGATATCATGATAACAAAAGTGAAAATTTTTTTGAAATTATAGTAACACAAACAAAAAATGGAACGAAAATCTAAGCGGCTATTTCTTATAAGAACATAGTTGGCCGTAAGAAGGAGACAACTAAAATAGAAAAACTCCTTTGAAGTAATAAAAAACTGCGAAGATTATGTATTTCCAAGTAATTTTCGAATGTACATATCAATCTTCTTTTTTGGTAAGATTCTATACACGTAATTTAAATGTCTAAATATATACATACATATACATTTATAAAACTTATTGTTCCTTTGCACCTTATTGCATCTTAAAATAATTTACTGCGCCATTTGCAGAGATTTGCGGCTGATATGCCGATTACTTGCATTAAAAACCGTTTGTCACTAAACAGTGCTGCCAAGTTGTGCATTTCTGAGCGTTAAATATTCATGATGCTGCAGACGTGCACTATAAATGCTTTTACGAACGTACCATATACCCCTTTTAGACACGCAAAGCTTACTTTGCAAAGTCTTAATTCAGCTGTGTGAAAGACAGAGGGAGGAATACTATCTCTTTCTCTCTTTTTCCCAGCTGAATTAAGACTTTGCAAAGCGAGTTTTCTGCGTCTAAAACGGGTAATACTTGCCATAAAATTCAAATACTTAAATGTCTCTAAAAACGAAGAAAACCTCTAAAACTGCAAAACATTTGGCATCACTGCTCTAAATGAAGAAGCACTTCCTGTGCTTTGAAATAAATATCAGCTACTTTTAACTACTGTACCCAGAGTATTTATTATTGATTGTAAATAAAATAGAAAAAATATATTTGTATGCATTAATTAAAAATAAAATAAAATGTATTTTTATACAATTGATTATTTTTTATGGGGCTGACCACGTCCCACTCTACACGCAGTGCTTTTCACTTAGAAAATCAGCAAAATGAGATAAACGTTAAACGTCTGAGCTAAGTTGTGTGTGACTCATATCAACAGGAATTTGTTTTTGTATAAATTAGAATTTTATTTTCATACTCGTATAAATGATCATTAAGTTCTATTGCAGCATGAATGTTAAATAGTTTAAATATCAGCAGGCAAACAAATCAGTGAATTTCAGTTATAAATTTTGCGGGAAAATTAAATTACATCTGTCTGTTAATTATCCCAACACAACAACACAAATTGTTAATGATTCAATTCCATTGTCCGTACAACGGAACGTGATTTATTGTAAATTGGATTAAGTTGATAGAAATAATTTCTTGTTCTGTTTCGTTTGTTTGTTTTAAATCCAAAACTATGAAATCTGCTTAAGCATTAAGGTGTGAAAAATATGAATTATTTTTAATTATAAAACAATGAAATGTTGAGAAATACATACATACAAACTTAATGATGTCATAAATATTTATTAAAAGTGGCACAATTCGAATTAAAATAAATTTTAATATGTACATTTTTATTTCTGTTTTATGCCATACGAGTAATAAATTTAGATGCAACTTGTAATTACCACTTGCATTAATGCCAGTGGAACAGAAAAAAAAAATAGAACCGCAATCGTTAGTGTTGAGTATCCTGCCTGTTCTGTAAATCGAGTCGATTTAAAAACGCTCGATTTAGAAAAGTTAAATCCGCTAGTAGCGATTTTTTTCAGACTTTTTTTTTGAAATATCATATCTGAAATTAATTTAGTATGTACGAGAATGATTTAAAACACATCAATGAAGATCATTGTTTATTTTTGGAAAACGAGAAATTTGCTCGGATTCGGTTTACAGAACATGTCCGAATATGAATGTGTTTTTTGGAAAATTCTTTTAATTCTTCTACAGAAGCTTTTTATTTCTCTAAAAACGAGAATGAAGTAGGTCCAACGTTTTTTTTTAAGATTTTAATTTTTTCAGTAAGAGATTTCGTAAGATTTTTTTTTATTTTTTTGCCCTTTTTATGGAATCCAACAGTTATTTTTTTTTACCAATTTTGGTTGGTTTGTGTAGGGAAAAATGTATCATCAGCCAGTTTTGTTGTTAAGTAGCACCGTTTAAAAAAAATACGTATTAGAAAACGCAGCTTTTCAAAAACTACTTTTTGAAAAAAATTAAATACTAGTACCTTTCAAAACAGCATTATAAAACAGATACCTTTAAAAAAACTAGAATTTTAAAAGAGTTCTTTATAAAAAGTGTTTAAAAAAGTAAATTTTTAAAAGAAAAGAGAGAAAAGTACATTTTCCAATAGGTAACTTAAGAAAAACAGCCTCATGCAGGGAAGACAACTGGGACGAACGACGCCTTTTTCGTTGTAAACTTTCCTCATAAACAATAAAACACATTTCTGCATATGAAAAAGAACACAGCACCAACGTCGAACGAAATTCGTTGTGCGTGACAAACTCTGAGATAGATTTATTACTATTTTTACGCCGACCAATGACAAAAAACAAATTTCTCTTTTTGCAAAACAACCACCAACTTTATCAATTACAAGAACTGTTATTTATACGTCGTTGTTGTGTTTCACACGACGAATTTACGCAGTGAATTCTTATCGACGCACAGTGGCGCCCGTAGAGCAAACGAGGTTGCAAAAATCAAAATTTTCATGTGCGCCTGCGAAATTTTAAATGAATCCATCTTATAGTAAACTTTTCAACGATCTCAAATATGCTACTCTTAACAATATCAGATTTTTAGTTTAGAAGACATAACTGTTCAAAGTTAACCAATTTTCGGATTTAAAAAAACACACAATTTTTAGGTAGTTTGATCCGATTTCAGGTGTAATATCACGAAAACTAGGCAACGAATAGTATTTTTTTTTGTTTTTAGTGATTGATGTGCTTATTAAATGTATAACAATAAAAAAAATTGTGCTGTTTGCTTTGTGTTTCTCTAGGTAAATCAGTATTTAAAAACTATCCATTTTTTCACTATTCTTCAACTTTGACGGAAAATAAAAAAAATTTACCTTTTTTTACCTCCGCCATATTTTCAAAATATGTTCTTTAACTAGTCTTTTACATAACTCAAAAGGTTTTATCTGCCTTTACGTGCCTATTTGGCTTCTACAGGTAAAAAACGTTAAAAAGACATGGTTGCAGAAATTGTATGGCGGGCATCCCTTACATGCCTTGACTGACAGTTACTTTGATGTAATAGTTTGAAAATTGCATTTTGAGTCAGTTGTCTACCTGAGAGCCTCTGGCGAAAAATTTGGTCCTAATATTCCGTTACAGACACAAGATGCACAAAAAACTACTCATTGAAATAAGCAGGTACGCACCTCACTTAAAAATTATTTTTGGCGTACATATGGTGAAGAACAATACTGACTTATGGTACAGGTAGGCACAAATCTCATTTGGCTACGTGCATAATATCAAAACTGTATAATTCAGCCCAAATGCATATGTATGCATGTAACAGGTACATTTGTAGACATGGTAGCATAGGCCTATATATTGCAAAACAAGCTTAATGCCTGCATTAGTCTACGACTGAAAGTTGGCGAAACAAGTATTGAAAACATGGCGTTGAACAATTTAAAACTATTTGAACTGTTTAGAAAGTCAATTACACCAACGTGTTTCGCGGAAGCTGCTTTAGAAGAACTCGATAGCTTATACGGAAATATTGAGAGAAGCAAAAGTATAAAAAATAATCTTTGTATGATACATGCCAAAATTAAGACAAAATGGGTGAAATGCAATCGAACCATTAACATCTTCAACTCCAAATACGAGGACTGGCTTAATGAAGACACCATCCTGGATATATTGGCAGTAGATAAACCCTCCACATCAACCAGAGGAGAAAAAGGAAGGCCAAAAAAAAGTATGGAGGAGTGTTCAATTTTCACAAGAAAGAGGAAACTTGCCGATGCCACCAATGACTTGACCACGAAGGATTTATCGGATGCGCTGTCTATTAAATACATAAAGGATAGTGAACGAGTTAGGTCGCAGATTACAAAATCTGTTGCTGATGCAAGCCCACTGCGACTAAAAAGGATTAAGGAAAGCATTCCCACTCCCACAAACGCACATATTAAAAAGTATAGTTCCGAAGAAGCCTTGGCTCTGTTTTTGGACTTAGAACTTTCCAAAGAGAAATATGAGATACTACGGGCATCTTTAATGCGACACGGGGCTGACCTTTTCCCCGGATACAAGCATATTACGCAAGCCAAAATAAATTCACGACCATTGCGTACGGAGTTTACGGAAGTCTCTGCGAAAGCCAATCTGCAGGATCTTATGGACCATACAGCAAAACGGTTGTTGGAAAGTCTTCCTGAAAATGAGGTGGAAATTCTTCCTCAGAAACTAACATTGATCAGCAAATGGGGCTGCGATGGATCATCCGGACAAAGCGTTTATAAGCAAAGGATATCTTCCGATGACACTACAATATCTGACGGAAATATGTTTATGGCATCTGTTGTTCCATTGCGGCTAAAATCTGATGTTTCCCTACACTGGAAAAATCATCGACCGTCATCAGTGCATTATTGCCGACCAATAATGTTTCAGTTTGCAAAGGAATCGGCAGAACTCATAAGGACCACGGTGAAGGACATTGAAGAACAAATAAGCAAGATTAAGCATACAAAATTGCAAATTGGAGAAGGAAAATATATTGAATGTAGTTACGAGTTCCACCTGACCATGGTTGACGGAAAAGTCGTAAACGAACTGACAGGAACAACCTCAACATTGACATGCCCGATTTGCAAAAAGAGTCAGAAGAACTTCGGTAATTTAAACGATTCTACAAACGAGGAGAATTACGAATATGGAATGTCACCATTGCACGCAAGGATAAGGTGTATGGAGTTCTTGCTAAAACTGGCGTATACCCTACCACAACAAGATGAAAACATCGATGAAAATACATCAATTAAGGATAAGGAAAAGATCAGAAAGAAGCAAATACAGAATGCTTTTTGGAAACAACTTGGACTAAAAGTAGACTGCCCCAAGTGTGGATACGGTAACTCAAACGATGGAAACACTTCAAGGAGATTTTTTGCAAATGATGAGGCAGTAACTAGAATCACTGGAATTGACAATGAAATCGTCAAAAGATTGGGAACGATCTTGAATGTTTTAAACTGCCAAGAAAGTGTTAATTCTACAAAATTTGGAGAATATGCATCGGAAACTGCATCTCTTTTAGCAAAAATTTATCCACAGAAGAAGTTGACCCCGACCGTCCATAAAATATTGGCGCATGGCAAAGATATAATTGAGTACCAGTCTTTGCCAATTGGAGAGCTTTCTGAAGAAGCGCAGGAGTCTCTTAACAAATTTTACAAAAAATATAGATTGCAGAACACGTTCAAAGCATCAAGGGTGAGGCAAAATGAGGACCTCTTCAACATGTTAGCAGCATCTTCCGATCCACTTATTTCTTCCCTGCGGCATGTGAAGTCACGAAAAGAACTACAATGGAATTATACTTTAGAAATGATTAGTCTTTTAAATATACCTTCTGTTACGAATTGTGATGAATATTTTACAGAAAATTCAAAAAATTAATTGAAAAAAAATTTGTTTAATTTGTTGGCTAATAACTTTAAAACAGAAAAAGCTTTCAAAAGAACTAAGAAATATAAGATTGGTAAAAATAATTTGATTTTGTTACCATAAAATAGATGAGTTAGAAAAAAATTAGAGTTTAGAAATGATTTGTATTTTAGACATACTTTGTCTTACCAAGAAAATGAATATTTTAC
Source organism: Nowickia ferox (assembly GCA_936439885.1). NCBI lineage: Eukaryota > Metazoa > Arthropoda > Insecta > Diptera > Tachinidae > Nowickia > Nowickia ferox. Next base: position 33,390,180 of record OW387027.1, on the reverse strand, counting down.
AGAAAATTGAAAAAATCATTTAAAAAAAAACTCTTTTGTTGTAATTTTTTAGGTAATATCTTAAAACATGAAAAGCTTACAAAAGAACTACAAAAAAATATAAAATTCTTAAAAAAAATTTTTTTGTTACCAAAACTTGGATTTTTTCACAAATTTTAACTTTGAAAACCCATAAGTAAGCACCTATAAGGTGTAGCGTCCACTCCAACCGCTCATTTTATAGGTTGAACAATTATCTATGACATGCAATTTAAATTATTCGATTATCTTGTTCGGTTCAAAAGATATGATTTTTGCAACGAAAAAAGGCAAATGGCGCCACTGTGCGACGTGGACGAAATTCGTCGTTCGTGTTCGTGGCATTATGCATAACAAAAATCTGCATGCTAGTTAGCATAAGTGGCAAAATTTAACAATGGTGTCCACCATGTTTTGAAAAATAAGTATTTTTAAGATTGTTTTTTGAGAGAAATAAAAAAATGTTCACATATAGTAAAAATATGTCTTCCCCTAGAACTTTTTTTAAAATGTGTAATTATAATCAGGCATAATTTCTTAATACGGCTTAAGTTAAGTATTTTCAATTCTTATTGAGCGAAATATTTTTATTAATTAATGTGATTTTCTAAAGAATAGACGAACAATTAAACTAGACTTTATGTGGGGGAAATGCGACTTTTTCCGTGCACCCACGCACTTCATCTAAATTTGGTATTGATAAACCAAATTGATGATTTTGATTAGTTGACAATGAATTTTCATTAAGTTTAACAAATATTGATTGACATTGCAATTTTGTTTAATCTACATATGTAATTCATTTCTTGTTGCTTGTAACAAATCTATTGCACAGATTTTGCAGGCTTTTAGCCGCTGTTGGCGAACACCAGATAACAGTGATGGGAAACTTGAAACTTTTTTTGATACTATTTGACACGAAAAAAGTACCGTAGTACTCCCCCAAGACACTCACGGTCAATTTATAAATACAGTCAGAAGACGCCAAGAATTAAATTTCGAAAGTTTATTAGTAAAGATATTTTAGAATAGTGTAATCTTTCACAACTAAATATATGTACACGAAAACCATATTTCACTCAATGATATTTTTGTGGCACAGAAGTTGATCCACATATAAACACAAATCAAGTTGAAACAACTGTTTTAAATCAGTTTGAAGAAAATTGTAAAAAGTTTGATATTAAATTCTGTCAAGTTCTAAGGGCAAAAGTGTACTTTGACAATGAAATGTTAGTTTGGTTTAGTAAGTTTTCCCCTGAAAATGTTTTATCTGGTAAAACCAACAGCATTATACCACTTTTAATTAAAATGTTTCCCAGCGAGATGCAACATTTTCAAAATATTAACAGCCAATATAGAGAATTGGTAATAAAACTGGAACTTCTTTTTATATTCTATAATTTTTAAAAAAGTTATAAGCGTGAGATTTTTGTTTGAGTCCCAGGTGGTCAACTTTAGCCCGCTGTTACTCCTCTCCAACTTAAGCCAGAAAACATGTGTTATAAAGCCTAAGTCCTCCTCTAAAGATGTTCGAAGTTTCAAATAAATCCAATGAGTAGTTTAGAAGTTCCAGATTTATTACCATTTTTTTTTCAAAAGTCCCCACTGTGCAATGGCTGAAGCTCAAAGCGCATTAGATGAATGCATATACTTTTGAGAAAAGTACGTTTTCAAATAGGTGTCTTTAAAAAGATTAACATTTCAAAAATATAAAAATATTTAAACATAAATTTAAAAGAGTACCTTCTTAAAAAAGCTAATTTTAAAAAAGTACATTTTAAAAATTAAAAAAAAATTTTTTTTGAAAAAATATTAAAAAAAGTTTGTTTTATAAAATTCTATTGCAAAAAGCAGGTTATAAAAAGTAAATTTATAAAAGTACCTTTGAAAAAACTTACATTTCGAAATAAAAATCTTCAAAAAGTATAAGATTTAGATAGACTACTTTACAAAAAAGTATCTTGAAAAGATGGCGTTTTTTTAAGTATGTTTCTGTAAACGAAGTACATACGAGTATACGAGCAAGCAAGCCATTAAGTATTACACTGCGTGTAATTTTTTAATTGATGGAAATATAACCAAATACGGACCCCACTACGTGATAAAATACCAAAAAAAAACCCATGTCTCCCATTTTTCTTTATGACAAGAGCTACAACTTTGCCTCAGAGAGTAAATCAAAATTCCGAACGGTTTGCAAGATATGAGCCTGAGAAAATGTAAAAATGACACCGAGAACCCAAATCTTTGGCAGCCCATAAAAAAGTGCATGACTTGGGGCAAAACTGGGAGACACGTGTTTTTTTTTTGTCTTTTCTCACGTAGTGGTGTCCGTATATGGTTATATTTTTTCGTGTTGCACTTGGTTTTTAACAATCAATATCCACAATATCCATTATTTACTTTATCGAACAGTTGTTATAATGAAAACATTTTAAGGGTCACCTTATAGTTCAGTTTTGCTAAACTTAGGATTAACTATCCGGAACTTTCTTGTCGTCAAGTCATAATAACGGCCCTTAGACTTTATTGTGAGTTAAAATAAAAATTACACTATTCCTTTTCAGTTTTGAGACAAAAGCTTAGTGGGACACATACAAACCCACTTCATATTTTATTACACTTTAATGAGTTTTTCTTGCCTCAATTTGTGTTATTAAGATTCCATAAAAAAAACTGTTTGTGCCACTTAATGTGGCATACGAGTGAGTACTCGTATTTGTTAAGTTTTGTTTTATTTTTGCAGAACTACATACATAGATGAATTAATTTTCTCTTTAATACGCAGTAATAAATCATTTAAAGCGATACAAATAAATTTTTTTTATTACTTTAGTTGCTGTTTTATTCTCTTTTGTAACTTCCATGATTGATTGACGTTTCAATTTGTTTTTCCTACTTCCATGGCTCTTCTTGGTTGCTGGTTGTTTTGTGTAATAATGATGATGATGAAGTCTGTTGAAAAAACAATTAAACATTTTTGAGGAAAAAAAACTGTACGTGCCACATACAACAAAAGCACATCTTTCAACACGCAACTAGTGAATCGTAGTAAAAGTCAATGGCTTTTATAACATTTGTTGAAGAGAATGTATGTGGAAAGGTTGATTTCCTCAGGCCGTTCGTTCGGTCTTCGATATTGGAAATTCTCCAAAACAGGCCATACAATTTTCTAGTGTATTGGAAATCACATTTGAAGTTTGAGAGAAAATCTTATATTTTGAAGTTAAATTTTTTGAATACGAAACACCAGCAGCAATTGCTGAGATAGATGCTGGCGCGATAATGGCTATGGAACCATGGGAATTGGGTGGGAATGAGAAGTGTGTTGGGGGATGCTGATAGTGATGACTATTTGTATCTGTTGCTGCTGTTTCGTGCCCGTTGCCTTCGTCTAAAAGTATTTTTAAGGAAAAAGTGCAATTTGAAACTTGCTGCCTTTAAGATTTTCTTCTCTTTGTTCGTTCAACCCATTCAATTGATTTTTATTGCTGGATCATGTATGTATGTATGATGACCATCAATTTTCAATTCAACTGATGAACCCTTATTAAACTTTCTAAAAAGTAACAGCAACAACAACAACAACTAACATAATATCAAGAAAACTAATTTTCACTTGTTGTTTATTTATTTATTTTTTTTTGTCTTCAAAGAAACTTAACAAATTCTTTGAAGTTGATTTTTATGATACCACAGCAATTCACAATTGAATAGTAATTAAGTTTTTCAGCAATTGATTGTTTTATTTTTTAAATTAGTTTTTAAAGAGGAGGAAATTGTTTTCATTCTGTTGCATTTTTCCGATTAATCAAATAATTGAAATTTATACTTATACGAGTTTATTATTTACTGGAAATTTTTGCGATTTTTTTTGCTTTAAAAACATACATATATTTATATTTACTTAACTATATTAAAAAATAATAAAATAAAAAAATTATTTATTTTCTAAAATAATCCTTAGAGAATAAAATTTTTTTTATTAATTTCTTCAATTAACTTCTAAACCGTGTAGAGACTTCGGCATTGAAATTTGTTTAATTTTCTGAAATACAACACGTAAAAATTTAACAAATTAATTACATGACAAGAATATGAAATTTCCAAAATTATGTAACAAAACTGAAATATCTTTTAGTTTTCCTCATTTATTGTTAGCACAACAAACAGCCTTGTAATATATAACATTTATTAAAAATAATGTTTTATTCCTTTTCTTTTCAGGTGAGTTCTAAATAACAAGTGGAAAGTTAATTACTTATGAAATTCCGTAAGTTTATTCAAACACTTTTTTTTTAACCGCGTCATTTGTCATAATCAGGGAAACCAGAAATATGCTACAAAAATATGCACTAAAAACTTGAAAATATGCACTAAAAACTCAAAAAATATGCTCTTAAAAATAACAAAAATTGGATTATTTGGAAATGAAAATCTACTTTTAACTCAACAATTCAATAAAATTTGCAAATAAAACAAGACAAAAATAAAATAAACAGAAAAAGGAAACTATCGAAAAATGAATAAAGAACAAAAATTTAATTTCAACTTCAAAAGGGATCACGATATCAGATTTAAAACTTTGGAACTGTATTTTGAAGAATAAGACAAGCTTTTTATTTATAATAGTTATTGCAAGAAACAAAAAATATTCACTTGAAAATGTTCTTTCAACCTCCACTGATGTATTCGGTCACACTGGCCAAACCAAGTTTTTATTGAAATTAACGTCCAGTGAGGATGTTCAAACACATACTTCACCTGTTCAATAGTATTTGTTCCAGCATTAAAATTTAGTAGAAAAAAAATTTGGAAATGTTCGATTTAAAATTATTTTAATTTTCTTGTTTTACAAGTGAGAGAAAATGAAAAAATCTGAAAGTTTGAAATCGTCCATATCCAAATTGTTTTCTTCTAAATTCGGATGCTAGAACACATACTATTAATTTGTATTTTCTGAATTTCAACTTGTGTTTTAACATCCGAACATACAAGAAAACATGTGAAAACGATGTGGAAGCCAGAACATAGATGATTCACAATGGCCTTTTTTAAAATCTAACTTCATAATGTTAGCAAAATATTGGTTGCCCATACTACGGTTTCTTTCACTACATGCATAGAATATTGAAAATAAAATTTAGACGGAGAAATTAAAAAGTTTCACCAAAATTTTTTTTTATTAAAATAAAAATAAAAAAAAAATTTATAAAGTACCAAAATATGCCCTAAAAGCGTCAAATATGCTCTGAAAATTTGAAAAATATCCAAAATATGCGTGTTAGACTGATATATGCAAAAACATGCATTAAAGGGAAAAATATGCACTAACAAATCGATGCCAAAATTGATAAAAAGTTCTGAAACGGATAAATATCTTATTTCCCCATTGATACGGTAGACAAGAAAAAACATGCAATTGCATATTTGCGGTTTCCCTGGTCATAATATACAGCCTAATGCTAAGTTTTCGCCGGGAAATAATTCCCAGTGAATTCATATTTTCCGAGAACAAAATCCTCCTATTCTAAGCAGATGGTGAGAGAAATAAAAAGTGAGAAGTGAAAATTATATTAAATAACAGAAAAAAATTGTTTAATTGTGTTATCATTTAAAAACTATATGTAATATAAAGCGCTGGCAATAGTTGAATTTGTCTGTACGTGACAGTGGGATGCTTCTATTGAACACAATAACTGTTTGAATATCCGCAAAATGTCGACTTCACGTGTTTGCGCTCTCAGTTCAACTGAACACTAACAGCGTGATTTATAAAAATTATTAAAAAAAAAGTTTTTATAAAAAAGAGTTCCATACAAATTTTTTTTATTAAGCGGATTTATAGACCGTGATATATCTGTGGCAAAAAGGAAAAAGTGCTTAAGTAGAGATAAGCTGATTTTTAGTCAATGGTACCTCCGTAATCTGCATATCTGAAAGTACCTCTGGTCAAAATCTCAATTAATTTGTGTGATTTTTGAGGAAGTTATAGCACTATGACTTGCGACTTATCTTTTTTAGGCTTCTAATCTCATTTGGAATAATTGCTTAATTTAGGTTATACTTCGGTATATTTCAACTTAAATGTATAATATAAAGTGTGTAGAACGATGTTTGCTTAAAAAAATAAAGGTTATCAGAAAATTTCCCAAGTTAATTGTAAAAGAAATAAATTCTTGAAAGTTGACTTGAACGCTTAAAAGTGCTCTCCTGCAAAACAGTAAAATATGACTTAAACGCTTTTTCTTTATTGCCACAGATATTTTATAAATAAGGCAGTAATAGTACGATCATTTTCATAGCCAAGCGTGCAATGTTAATATTTGTTTGTATGTATGTAGACACAGCGATAGTTTCGAAATAAGATTCAGTTTGGGCAATAAAGTCGGTTATAAAGTTCCCAGTTAAGACATCGCGAAAAAAATCATGTCTTATGGAAGCACATTTCGAAGCAGGACACCACTCAACTCTCGCTTACAGATCTGCTTCAGCGAAGCAGTAGTTTTTTCTTAGTTATTCTTAATTCAAAATTAAACAGTATTTGTGATAAAAAAGTAGACATTTTAAGTATTGTTTTATTTTCTATTTAAAATGAATTTCTTTCATTTCTTTATTTTTTTTTTTATAAAAATTTTACGAATTTCTTCATGAAATTTGTTGCACGAAAATTTCTATTTGCTAACTGCAGCGCTATAGAAGACAGTGAAAAATGACGTATAGCATGAATCTCTGAAGGTTTTTTGGCAACTTTTTCATCTGATGTGCCTGTGCAAGCCTCCTATTGTCAATTGAAAAAATTTCATGCAACTAGTTTCATGAAAAAATCTTTAATGTAAATTAGGTAATACATACATACATACAAATTTTAAATAATAAAAAAACAAATTAAAAACTGGTTCCTTTAATTATGACTGTTCGAACTTCATTTGTTTCTTTATTTATTATTTGATTAGGTTAAAGTTGGTATCGCTCTGTAAGCCAAATTACATGTGTTAACTTTTAGTGAATAAATAACACCAAAGTTAATTGTAAATATACTGACAAACACTAGCACAACGGAACAGCTAGTGTTTTCGAAGGTCGCAACACCCTCTCGTGTTTGGTGTCAGTTGATGTACATAAGTAAAGTAGATTTCTGCTTCAGTTTTCAGTGCATATAGAATATGTTAATTGTTTTGATTTTTTTTTGCTTACAGAGCCATACGACGAACTTCAGCCTAATCAAATAATAAACATAAAAATTGGCTTAAAATATGTATATTGGTTCTTATGCTTGTCTGTAACATGTGTATATTATAAAATCCTTACAGAGTGTACTATGTTGTTCATTATGTTTAGGAGCTGTTGTTTTTAATTCCTGCATGTCATACAATTTCTGGATTTATGTAGAAGGACTTTATGGTAGAATTATACGATTCGTATCGTGTTACTTTTGAAGTGGTCGTATCGTTTAAATTTGGATGTTAGTTAGTAATTATGTAAGGCTGCAAGCGAACGTGTCAGCTGTTATTGTATTTGCTTTATACATGTGTGTGTATGTATGTATGTGAGAGAGAAGTTAACGTTTGCTCCGTAAAAATCTATTTGCTGTAGATTTCTACCTCATACGTTACGATACATATTAAATAACAAATAATATAATAATAATAAACAGCAACATTGTTTCATTTATGTTACAGATTTTGTCAGCTGATTCGTAAACTCACGATACGAATCAACTAATTCCACCCTTAGTTTCAGCTCTTGTTTGATGTGAAAGAACATGAAATAGTAAACAGTATGTAAAATTTGAAAATCAAAATTCTTATACCGATACAGTTACAACATAAAAATCTACTTCACAGATTTCAAAATCTACATTTTTATTCTCATACTTTTGTATCTCATTACATTCAATGAATTAATTGAAATTCTACGATGTTTCGAAAAATTATGTAGTTAAATTCAAAAATTCACAAAAAAAATTTGCCAGCAGCCATATTCGTCTATACAAAGCATTTTGAAGGTCTTAATTTTGTTTCTTTTTTTCTCTCAAAAAGTATCGCAAGACAATGCGAATGCGAAGTTTAACGATGAATGGCACACATTTGTTTTCAGAAAAAAAAAAAAATTATCAATATATTCTACTACTAGACTCGCATGTACCCATTCGTACAGCTAAAGAAGATAAAAATAATAAAAATTTATATTAAGAAATGGTCAGTTTAAGTAGTTCAACTGCCAGCCAGTCAGTCAATATGTCTGGATGGCGTCATCGCGAACAACACCCGCAACAACAAATAAATGAAATAGACGCTTTGCTACGAACACTTTAAGAGCAGCACTAGAATCATCAACCGAACGCACTTACTACATATCGCTCATTTACTCAAAGAACGTCATAACTCCAAAAATGCGATTTGTGAGTTAATGATGCAGAATTAATCTTCATTTCGTTATTAATATTGTGTAAAAATATCATACAAATATCTTGTTTACTCAGCTCTTGAGGAGAAAACTAAATTTTCTTTCTCCATTAAGTTGTGTGTAAATTGAAAACTTTATACTCTTCTTCTGGCAAACTAGTTTTTTGAGTTATGACGTTCTTTGAGTAAATGAGCGATTTGTATGTGAGTGTGTCCGTGTGTACTGGCTGCTGCCCGATCCAAATTTGGCAAAACCGCCAAACAGACAGTCCAATAAATTAAATGCGTCTTACAGTGATGCTACATTTAGTTGCCTCTTTAATCGGTTATTTTTATTTGTGTTCATTTTAAAGTATTCCGTGAAACGACAAGTCCTAGTTTACACTATGTAAGTCTTGTTGCTAAGCTGATTAGTTTGTAGAAGAGAGAGATGAGGGGAAAAGAAATGAGTACTCAGCTTCCTGTACTGTCAATACGTTGCTTTCTTATACTTTTATGTTAAAAAAACACACATGCATACACAAAACTATGCATAAAAAATTGAGCTGAAAAATAAGACTTGCATTGTGTGAACGCCGATGAAAGTTCAAAGAACAAAAAGTGATAAGCTTAGCAATAAGACTTGACTAGTGTGAACTGAGAATAAGTTCAATACATTTGTGAAGTTCAATTTTAAAATGTGTAACCTTTGACACAAACCTCGTGTTTAAACAGAGCTCTGCAAGCGTGTTAACAGGCTTCTGTTAAGCTATACACACTATTTACACTATGCAAGTCTTATTGCTAAGTTGATTAGTTTGATGGAGAAAGAGACGAGGGGAACAGTAACGTTTCTCTTCCCCTCGTCTCTCTTTCCTAACAAACTAATCAGTTTAGCAATAAGACTTGCATAGTGTAAACCAGGACTAACCGTGCCAAAAAAAACAAATTATGCAGATTTATAGACAAGCTATTCCTTTATCGTTAATTTATTTCTTAAAGGGTTAAATTTAAACCAGCTACAACCAGTTTTTAAACTTGCAAATTTTTTAAATCAGCCAACATGGGCGGATAATGCTGGTCACTAATTAAGGAGCAGATTTTGTTCTAAAAAAGTCTATACTCAGAATTTCCAATAGTTCGAGTTATTTTTGTCAATACTCGTATAGTGACCACCACTGTTCGCCCATGTTGACTCGTTTCAAAAAAAAAAAAAAAAGAAGAGAGGTGTCTTAGGGCACCCAGTTAGAGCTATGCTCCTTAGCTATATAAAGCAAATTGCATGTGTTAAACAACAATGCAATAAAATTATATTCACACATTAATTTAACACAATATCAATGCTGATTCTGTATTGCAAATAATGTTAATCGTTTTAAGATTTGAAAATTATTTCGGCAAAAGAAAACATCATCGTAGGGATGTATTGGAGACAATAGAGCCTAATTTAAAAAAAGAGATCAGACCAACGTTTAGTGGAAATTAGAGTAGATTTGCCACAGCTTCCTCAATAGGCCTCAGTTTTTTTTTTTTTTTTTAATTTTTTATTACGCTGCCTCCAGTTGCTTTGCACTCAGTTTCGTTTGCAACAACTTTTTTTACTTTCAACGTCAAGTCCCGCCAGTTCTGTGAATCATAAGGTATACTTTCCGAACGCACTATTTACTTTATATTTTACAATCCATCACTAGTTCTAATTGGTTGACCAAGGGCATTTATTTTAGTCGCAACACTTTTCCATTGTTCCTCGAAAATATTAGAAATACTGCCCTGCGGAATCTTGTAGCAAGAGAAGAATTTTTCAACTTTTCCACCAGCTTTTCAAATTGGTTGGTGTTGATAATTTTAATTTTGTCCACATTATATTTTTCACTATTTATTTTATCAAATAAATATGTAAGCATACTTTGGTATTTCTTATATTTTACTTTTTTACTATTTAAATAATTTTTCAAATTCGTTGACAAAATGACCAGCAACATCAGCATCAATTTTGATGATTACATCGTGCCATAAACGCTAAAAAAGCGATTGTAAATAATCGATTTTCGTCAAAAAACGAGGTGCAAAAATATGTCGGTTAAGCTTTTTTTTGCGGTTATGGCTCGATATGATGATTTAAAATTTGCAAAATCAAACATTTTAATTCGTTTATTTTCGTGCTCTGGTTTTAAGTAAAGGGTCCGCCAGATAACTTTTTTTTTCAAAAACAGGGCGCAAAACATCGAGTGTAGCTTCGGCTGTGTGGCACGTAGCGCCGTCCTGTTGAAACCAAATGTTGCCAATATCCTCCTCTTCAATTTTTGTGAACAAAAATTCGTTCAACATGGCCCGATAACGATCGCCATTGACTGTAACGGCCAATTAATAATGGCCCAATTATGCCTCTGGACCAAAATCCGCACCAAACAGTGTATGCGTGCGGGTTTTCTGTGCCCCAAATGCGACAATTTTGCTTGTTTACATACCCGCCAAGATCAAAATGAGCTTCATCTGCAAATATGAAGTTTTTTTTGGCAAAATCGACATCTTCTGTAAGTCGTAATGTCGCAATATTTCCCAGCGTTGTTCAAGCGTATACACAACCATATTCGTTCAGCGGAAGGATAAAACTAATTATCTGTCAAATCACACATGAGCTAAGTGTTACCATTCACGAAATAAGCACTAGTTGAAAAAAAACGTTAGATGGCGGACCCTTTACAAAGAAATCAAGATAAAAATAAAGTTATAACTGTAATAGTGTCATATGTGACCTTCATCCATGGTTCGCCCATGTTGGCTCGTTTCAACAAAATAGAAAACGTTTATTCCTTAAAAATTTGCAAGTTTCAAAATTGGCAATAGCTGGATCAAATTCAAAATTTTGTTACATAAATGTATGGGAAATGATACAGGAATACCTTGTCCATAAATCATCATCGCTGGAAAAGTTCATCCGAAATGCATTAATTAAATTTTCATGCCTTAACAGAACCCTGTTAACATGCTAACAGATCTATCTCTGTTAAACCAAAGATTCTGTCAAGGGTTTAAACATTTTAAAATTTAACTTCACATAATTAATTTTTTAGTTACACGGTATGAAGCGGTTGGAAATTAAGCCGCTATGAAGCGCGATTCAGTGACTGTAGCTCGTAAAAAATTCTGCAATATTAGAGTTTTGCATCATTTGAAAATGGAAAGATATTAAAGTTTAAAGATATTTAACTATTGGGACTACCAAGATTATCAAAAAAAACGGTAGAAAACGTGGAAAGTGCTAATCCGTCCCCTTGTGACGATTGTAACCTTTCAATTATAAAACGCGCAATATTCTTCATTACACTGCATTTTACACAAGGACATAAAGCTGCATCCTTTCAGAATTCAATTAGTGCAAGAATTAAAACCGCACTATGTCAGTCGTAGGCTCGACCTCGTAAAACAGCAAAGTTGAACAAATTGAGAAGTATGTATAAACAGTCCTGAACGCAAGCATAATGCGCCTTAAAGCACCATAGTGAGATGTCATATTAAATTTAACTACTCGATTAAATGACTGCAACGTGATTGCTTACATTTGGACTATATTAGTTTTAAGAAATAATTTCCCAAATTGTGATTTAAATAAATAATAAACATTGTTTCGACAAGGGCTTATTTATTTTTTAATCGATCCCTAAATATTTTTTTACATGCTTATATTTATTTATTGTATCTTCAAAAAAATTAACTAACAATAATTATTCAAATCTTAAATCTAGATATAAAAATTAGGCCCAACCAGTGTCAGGCATAAACGTAGTGATAGTAATCAATAATACATAAATGTCGTATTAAGCACAAAAATATTTTCAAGCAGTTTCATCTGGAGTATTGAGTATCAGAGCCGTAGTGTCCCTCTTTTTTAAGCGGATGTGCCCAGTATAGTTCAAGATATTACGAGCAACGGGGATTAGGATGTGCCTCGAGTTTGTTAAATATTTGCCTGCATATTTTACGATTTCTTTAGTTACAAGTGGCATATTTAAATCACGATGTAAATTTGAATTTTGAATGTACCATGGAGCCGATGTCATTAGCCTTAAAATCTTGTATTGCCTTCGTTGGATTCTCTCTACATTGGAAGCTGAAGCTGTGCCCCAAAGCTGAATTCCGTAGCGCCATATTGGCTTCAAAAGCGACTTGTATATTAACAGTTTGCAGTCGAGGCTGAGTGTTGAATTTCTGCCAATCAACCAATGTATTGGAGTTAATTTAACTTTCATTTGTGTTAGCTTAGATTCAATGTGGTGTGGCCATGTAAGCCGTGGATCAAGGTGTATACCAAGATATTTCACATGTGAATGTTGAGGAACAACTTGATTGTTGATTCAAATTGGGGAACAAGTATCTCTTCGCAGGGTAAATGTTACCTAAATATAAACTTTCTTTTACGAAAGCTTTCGCGATTTTTGTTATATATTTGGATTATATCTAAAGGCCATGACTCACTATCCCATACAATCGCACAATCTACAAAAAAATACTACCCTGATCTGATGAATTGTTATTGCCTTTTGAAAAGTTTCATAAACTCCCTCATAGCAGGGTTGTATTTTCTCAAAAATCGCACGACTGTGTATGATAGTGTAGCACGGCCTTTATTTGCAGAACTTGATTTGTATTTTTGATTTTTTGCCTTTATACTTCTTCTAATATTTATTCCCAGTTTATGAATATATTTTGCGATTTTGTGATTTTTTCCCAATTTTGGTTGGTTTAGGTCACCTACGTCCAAGTTATATCCACAGTGTGCAAACTTTTACAAAAGAGCTTTTGTGCTTTCACACCGACGAGAGCACAACAGCCACAACAACAACACTACAGCCAAACTATGCTTGCTCTTACTTTGCAAAGAAACAAGAACAAATTCAAGAGCTTTCAAAGCTGTTTATCTCAAAGCCAAATATCAGAGTATATGTGTTTGGACGTAGCTGGTTTACGTGGCTGCTTGTTAGCTACAATAAATCAAGTAGAATCATGAGATTCCATCACTCTACTCGTTCGAATCTTAATATATGAAAAAGGTCTGGATCGAATGCTAGATCCAGTGTTCAGTCGTGCTAGATCAATCCCGTTGCATTGAAATACCGAATGTAGTCTCCGACACCAATCGGTGATATCTTTGAGAGGCAGTGCAATGTCGGGCACTATCAGAGCAGGTGATAAACTGTATTCTTTTCATGACAGTTGTGACGGAATGTATTGTATTGTATGCCTACTAGCATGTCTGCCGATCGCTCATTGGTTCGCCAGTACCGCGATAAACCGAGAGATGCCCTTGCAGTTATGCTTAATATTTGTTCTGAGCATTTATCGTGGAAACATGGCCACATTTTCTATGCGACCCTAAGCGTACTCAGCCTATTCCATCTTCTGCTTTCTGAAGATAGTGTTTGAGGATATTTTTTTAATTATGCCAATATTGCCGATGAAATTACTAAGTTTATGCATCCAGATAAGACTCGTGTAGGTATGACGACAAAGTCTAGACAGCACATTCTTATATTAGTTAACTAAAACTGAGGAGATTTCTAGTGATCTTAGGCCAAGAAGTCATGCCTGGCTATCGACAAAAAAGACGATTTCCCGAGGAGATTTCTAGTGATCTTAAGCGAAGGAGTGATGCCTGGCTATTTTTAAAAATGCCGATTTTCCCTTGAATTTCTTTTGAACAGTATACTAATTACCTCTATTATGCTCAGTGTTTCAGTCTTAAGCTCACTTACATCATCGGGAAGATGGTACTTTAGCTGTACGCCCAGACCTAACACCGCCGATCATTATGGATCCCTCAGTGTTATAATCATATAATATAATCGCTGTGGTGATGTGATATCTTTTATACGACTGGACCGATTTTCTTCAAACATAGCGAAGAACACTCTCGATCAAGTCATCTTTCAAACAGAAAAAACTAAATCAAAATCGCTTCAGCCGTTTGGTCTGTACGTGGACTTCGACAGACACACACTACAAACTTATGACACACCTTTTTTTTTTGTCGGGGGCTAAAAATAACTTTCTTATTGAAAGGAACTTTTTATATATATGTGACCTGCTCCACGAAAAGGGAAATTTTGTACCTTTGATATTGAACATTTTTTAAATTTCAAATATTATATATTATCTGTTTATATCACATTTTTAAATTTTTTCATTAATTATGTTCATCTTTACAGGTGATTTGTAAAAAAAACTAAAAGACATAGAAACTTGCGGTTTGCGGCATTTGAAATAATATAAGAATCACTCAAAAAGTAAAAAAAAAATTTTTCGGCGCAGAGGTACCTTTTCGTGGAGCAGGTCACATATAGTTTTTTTTAATAAAAAAGATCGAGTACCTTTTGTAGGAATATGCTTGTAGAAAATTATACTTTTCATAAATAGGTTCGTTTTGTATGAAGTTTTTTTCTAATATATTTTCTAAGGCAGTAGAAATTGTTGCGAAATAAATGAGTAAATTTACACGGTGTGCTTAAAATGTTCGATGGCTTGCAGCACCCCAGGTAACAAATTTTATTTTCTATTTGAAAATATTTGTTTTGAACTTTGATTCTAATTATTTTAGGTTCTTTGGCAAAATGATGGTATTGAACACCGAACAATTTCGATAATTCACGCTTAAAGTGTTTTCTCTTCTACACAAAAAAGTTCACCTTGTTGAAAGATACATGCTTAAAATGTCTTGACAACTGTGTAACAATGCAACTTAAAGGGCACTATCAACACTGGTAGTTTAAACGGGACGTAAAGTGCCCCGTGAATTTTTTCAGAATAAAATGTACTTACCTTTTAGAGAGATGGAAATGTAGCATTTTTTTTTGTAGAAAATAAAATACCATTAATCGAGCTTTTTATTCGCTAATCAGTATTTAGTCGTCACTGTCTGCCCATCACTGTATAAGCGTGCAAACAAAAAGTGTGTAGCGCAACACTTACTAAAATTTTTTTCTTCGGTTTATTTTACACGAGAATCTAGAAAAACAATTTTGAAATTATTGTTATGTATTTAATATATTTTTAGTTTATTTTTTTGTTTATAAATTTTAAATAGAACTTAAACAAACATAGAGAGAGAGCAAAGAAATTGGAAAACTAGAATGAATATTTTATCGACTGGTGAAAGAATAATGGAATTTTTATTCAATTTGTAGCAAATTAATCTTAACGAGCAACGTGAGTTGTATCTGTTGATTTATTTATTTATTGTTTTTAAATATCCCATTGTTCGAAAAATGTCTTAATAACGTCATGTAAGTGATAAAATATAATAGAGTAAAAATTACTTTCAAAAACATTAAATGTGTCACATTAAGAGTTGTTAACAGATTTCTACTATAAAAGTGAAACAGTATAAAAACATAATTAATTCTGGTCAATATAAATTATAGTAGAAATTTTCCTCATATGACGAACACTGTATTGAGATAATTTAAATTCCAACAAAAATTATTTAAACTGTAAAATTGACATGAAATTGGTTAGATTAATCTATCAGATTTTTTTCTGTGTAGGTGGGCTTAAGCCAGCGATCGTGGCACCTACCATACAACGATTTTTGAGAAAATACAACCCTGGTATGATGGAGTTTATGAAAATTTTCAAAAGACAATAACAATTCATCAGATCTGTGTTGTATTATTTCGTAGATCGTGCGATTGTGTAGGATAGTGACTCATGGCCTTAAAGTTATCGTCTTGTATTTATATAGAAAACTGTAGCATAATAGATAAAGAAATGATTACTAAGGTTTACTGCATTTCAGTGCAGTGGTCGTAATATTTTTGTTTTAAATAATTTAA
Source organism: Nowickia ferox (assembly GCA_936439885.1). Taxonomy (NCBI): domain Eukaryota; kingdom Metazoa; phylum Arthropoda; class Insecta; order Diptera; family Tachinidae; genus Nowickia; species Nowickia ferox. The sequence continues at coordinate 33,373,943 of OW387027.1, read as the reverse complement.
TTTGTTTCAAACACTTGTTGGCTCTGGGAATTAATTACATATAATAAAATAATGTGAATGCTTATTATTATCAAATTATCATCTCAAGTCGTATTTATCATTGATGTTGTAAAAAAAAAGAAATGAAAACTAAAACAAAACCCCTGTCGTTTCCGCTTGCGTAAACTTTTTTCATAGGTATACAATTTTTAATAACTTTTGAATTACAAACCATAATTACGAATAACTTACACGAAATAAAATAAATTTTAATGGAAAATATTCCCATTATTATAAAACGTGTTCAGAGGCGGTGGTATATTATGTTTGTGTATGTTATTCAGACATTTGATTAATTGTATGACTCCAAATTGAGAAACCATGTACAAATTCATATAATACAATCTAATACAAGGTTATTATTCGTATTACAATACAATATGATGCAAACTTTAAGAAATTTTTGTTTAATGTTAAATTTTTATTGTCTTCAAATATGTATGAAAGCTAATTTTTGAGAGAGAGAGAAAAACCATTAAAACATATTTCTGTTCTCGAAAATGAAAAAGTTTTTGCCTGTATGGACGTTTTTTATTCCTGACCCTCAGAATACAGAACAAATTGTTCCATTAATAAAAAAAAAATTAGTATGTGAAGCACATACTCTCGTCATTCATTCGTCTTATTGTCCAGTCGCCTGCCTGCCTGCCGCCTTCCACCAATTGCTTTCTATTTCCTAATGGAATTTCTTTCTGTTTTTCGTCATTAATTTTGTAAATGAAAAACATTTGGTAATATTTTTTCCTTTTTTTTATGAAATGGAATGGAAGAATTATTACAACTCTTTGCCAGCTAAAATTAAAGTTGTGCAGAGTCTTCAAACGATCAAAACATTTGCAGTTTTGATTCCTCTTTAGTTAAACTCTGAAATCTGCAGCAAGCATTAGGGTACGGTCACACTTGGCAAATATTTGCCTAGAAAAACGTAACCACTAAATACTAATGAAAAACCTTTTGATTCACATATGTACATGTTAATTGAGTTAAATAGTTTTATCCGTAACTAATAGACAGTGTCATGGAATCCAAGTTATTGAAAACTGTTTAAATTAATCACACTTGTTTGAATTTAAAGGTTTTTCATAAGTATCTATTGGTTAAGCGTTTTTGGGAAACTTTTTAGCAAGTGTGACAAAATTAACGACAAGCCGATATAAACGGTGATTTTTTAGCAACTCTCTTTTTGGAGTTTTCTTAGCAAAATTCATGCTCGGCTAAGAAAGTGCATCGTGCACTTCTTCCATTTTATGGTCAATTTGGGGCGGCCTTCTTAGGCGGCTATTCGGAAACTTGTGATTACATTTTTCTCCAAATTTACATTATTGTGAATTAAACTACCAACACGCATACTTAGAGTGCGGACAGGGGAAAATATCGCAGCTGTATCCTCCAGTGTTTTTGATTACCGTAAATCATTGACTACAATTCTTTTTCCCAAAATGGAAGACCTGGACTTAGCTGACATGTGGTTTCGGCAAGACGGTGTCTAATGCCACACAGCACGCGAAACAATGGCCCAATTGAGAGACGAGTTCGGTGAACAGTATATTTTACGTTCGGGGACGGTCAATTGACTCTAGATCGTGCGATTTAACGCCTTAAGACTATTTTTTGTGGGGCTATATTTAGGCTCATGTATATAGGGACAAACTTGCAACGGCTGATGCACTGGAAGCCAATATTAAATAATTTAATTGTGAGATACCAGCTGATATAATGGAGAGATTATGCCAAAATTGGACCCAGCGTATGAACCATTTGAGGCATAGCCGCGGTAAAAATTTATACGAAATCATCTTTAAACATTGAATCATATTAGCTCGTTCTATCGACTCAAATAAAGATTTCATACATTTCTCTAAATTATATGTGTTTTTTATAAATCAAGTCCGAAAGCTGTTAAAAATCACCCTTTATTTAGTAAGCATTTTAGTGGGGACAAGTTTTTACGACTCCTTTTGCATATACTGCTTACCAATGAAACTCCCATTTTAATAACTCTACACCATAAACTGTGAAACTGTTATTATTTTGGGTTTTCATTAATTTCAGGATATCAATTTACTTGTGGATGTATTTCGAAGTCCAGCTCGAGACTTTCGGATTTTTTCGGCAGCCATAAGCCGAGAAAAATAAAACCGGTTTATTGCTAAATTCATAACACATTTACAGTGGCTCAATTTAATAAGCGGACAGCAAGTTTTCAAAGAGCCTTTTCATTAAAACTCAAAATTTCGCGAGCTAACTAAAAAATAAATAAATAAGCTTTACAAACAATTTAAACAACTAAATTATTGTAATAAAAAAAAAGAAATAACGTCCAAAACAAATACGCCGAATACGAGAAATGCTTTCCAAAATTTTTCTTATATTTTGGATGTTATTGCATTATGTTATGAATTATTCATTCACCCAAAATTTTATATTTTATTGATGGCCTAAGCGTTAAAATTTTTTACATATTACGTAATGCTATTTTCGGAGTTTTTATAGCCCCTCTGCCTGCCCTCCCTTTCCAATGCCTGGAGCGTTACGTAATATGTGAAAAACCTCTTTTTTCATATTTTTTGCAAATTATTTCATTGGGCGTTATTTCACTCAGCCAATACTTCGTGAGTGGTCCTTTACTTTTACGAATGACATCTTATCCAGTTTTTTTTCAGTAAACGTTCTCAATTTTTCCCATTATTCTCTGAGACATACGAGTATGTATCTTCAATTCAGAGACGGTTGAAATTCAACGCGATTTGAATTTATTTTCCAGATAGCTATGCCCATTAATTTCTATAAGAGATTTCGGCGGTTAGCTGCAAAATTTTACTTAAATTTTGTTATCAGGGCAATCATGAATAAAATTCCGCGTGAAATTTCTCCCTTTTCCAATTAGAATTTTTTGTTTTCCCTATTACTTGCTATTAGTTGGAATTGTTCCCAGGGAAAAATTTCACGCTTAATTTTATTCATGATAACCCTGTATATATTTGTACTAGTCTATTATTTTATCCACAAGATCAAGCTGACCATCAAAATTTTGAGTTTTATTGAAAAAGCTTTTTGTAAACTTGCTGTTCGGTTATTAAATTGAGTCACGGTATGTACATACATATACAAAAAAAGTAAATGGTTTTCTGTTAATGCAAATTATGTATAAATATTTCGCCACAAATTTATTCTAAATTTTTCAATTCGAAAGCATCTTACGTCATTTGCATGTCTTACGAATTTATAAAAAACAGAATCTAAATGAAAATCAACAACAAATATTCACTTTCAAGAGTCGCACTTCGCAATATTAGTTCAAGTTTGTTTTCAAATCGTGCACACACACACACACACACAGTATTTCTGTTCCTAAACAGAAACAAGAAGAAATAAATACTCGTAAACATGTTGCACATAACATTGTTTTAAAATATCTGTGTGTAAAAAATAAAATTAAAAGAATTCATTGTCGATTATTTAATTTTAGTTTTTAGTAGCCGGCTTTTTACAGTCTGTTGCGGTTTTACTTGTTTTTTAGAAGAAGAAAAAAAAACAGATACGAAATAAATTTAATGAAACGAATTTGTAAAGCTTATGTCATCATTAACATCATCATCGTCATTGATTCTTATTAAAAGCATACAAATCGAAAACAAGTATTTGAAAAAAAATCTCTTTACAAAACAACGTGATTTTATTGAATAAAATCTTTTAAGCTTCTCACAATTAATTATTTGCTTTAGTATAATACACGAGTATATGCGGCATAGGAGTGTACGTAAATTAAATAATTTTATAGGGGGTGTTTTTTAAGGTTTCATTTTCCGGCAGGTTTTAAACCGGTCACCTTAAAAATACCGCACTTGGTGCAATTACTCTCTTACTTGTGTTCAATACAATACTGTCACTAGCGTTGTCAACTTGGTGCGTTTCGCGCTATTTGGGACATAAACATAGTAATAGCATAGAAATTATATGTCAGCCTTACGATTACAAATTTATATAATGCATGCATATTTCAGTGATAGGTATTTTGCCAAAGGTTAGGTTAGGCTAGGTAGGGGTGGCAGTCAGAAGCCCGGACTCACTTAGACCGTTTTGGTCCATTGTGATACCACGGAGACTCTGCTTATGTTGAGTTCCCACCGTCGAACCAACCAGAGCTAAATATAAAGCTACTAATACGTTGCAATTCAACACTAGCAACGTCAGAAAGTTCCCTGAACTCAAGAGCGCCCATTGTGGCCATTCTCTTTCTTGCAAGTCCAGGACAGTGACAAAGAAAATGTTCTACACCTTCCTCTTCATCGACATCCTGGCAGCTACGGCAAAAATCATTGTGTTCAACTTTTAACCTTTGTGCATGCCTACCTATGAGACAGTGTCCGGTTAGCACGGACACTAGAATCGAGATCTGTTTCCTATTCTTCAAAATTAAAGAAGCCGTATTTTTCCTATTTATTTATTGTCCCAATTCTAGCAAGCCCATCAGCCCCATAGTTCCCCTGAAAGCCTCTTTGCCCCGGGATCCCGATGATCCTAATATCAAAATGCTCTGCCATCTCATTTAGAGATGATCGGCAGTCGAGGGCTGTTATTGTTCTTAGAAGCGGGGATTCGAGGGCCATGATAGCTGCGCGACTATCGGTGTATATGTTAAGTCCTAGTTTATACTATGCAACTCTTATTGCTAAGTTGATTAGTTTGAGAGAGAGAGAAACGAGGGGAACAGAAACTTTTCTTTCCTTTCGTCTCTCTCTCCTGTCAAACTAGTCTGCTTAGCAATAAGACTTACATAGTGTAAAGTAGGACTAATCAAAGTCGCCGAAAAACGTCGTGGCTTGTTTTTTTACTCAACAAAGTTATTTTTAAATTATATCAACGCAATGCTCACATGTACATAGAAGAAACATAAGAAATCATGTTTTGCGCGTATTTATTATTTGTGTATCCAATTACGATATGTTCTTTAGCTGGATGGTAAGTACGTTAGTCTATTAGTCAAGAGGTTGCCGGTTCGACTCATCCCAAACGCATTAAGTTTCGACGGTTGTGTGGAAAAATAAATAACTTTAAAATTTAAACAAAAACCAAATTCTAAATAAAAATTGGAAAAAAAAACAAGAAAAAAACACACATTAGAATTTGAAAAACAAATTCAATAAAAATTTTTGTTTTCTGTTAACAAATCAATTGTGAATAACACAATAATTTTAATTGGAAATAATTGAGTTGATTTTGTTTTCTTATGTTACAAATGTGTGTTTGTATTTACAAAAATCGTTGTAGGTGCCTTTTTAAATAATATTTTAATTGTATTCACAAATAAATTAATTATATTTACAAATCTTTTTTTTCTGTGTAGCTTGTGTTTTAATTTTTTCTAGTTGGTAGCTTACCTAAGCCTATTTATTTGCAATATTTCAGTTCTCTACCGTATAATATTACGTTAACTTTTTATGACCGTGGTCCTACATCCCTAATACAGGGTGTTTTTTTTAGAGGTATAGAACTTCGAATTGAAATAAAACACAAGAAAATCGTTTTAATGTCCATCAATTTGGCTTTATTGGAAGGATAATTTTATGCCATTAACGTTTAAATATGATTTCGGGCATGTGGCCGCCGCGGCTGGCTCGAATAAAGCCAATTCTACAGGTCCAATTTTCAACCACTTTTTCGAGCATATGGGGCCGTATGTTGGCAATAACGCCACGAATGTTGGTTTCCAAGTCCCCTAACGTTTCTGGTTTGTTGGCGTAGACGAGCGACTTCACATATCCCCAAAGAAAATAATCCAATGGTGTCAAATCACACGATCTTGGTGGCCAATTGACAGGTTAACCGAATTAATTGCTCTGATGGACGATTATGTCGACCATAAAACGGACGGAGCTTGCGGTAAACTTCGCGAACTGAACCATTATTTTCGAAATAAATTTGCACGATTTGCAAGCGTTGTTCTTTTGTCAACCTGTTCATGATGAAATGGCAAACCAAACTAAATATTAATCACTTGACAGCTGACAAAATGGCCGCCAGTTAAAAAAGTGATGCCAACTTAAAGTTCTATACCTCAATAAAAAACACCCAATATAACAATTCGGATTTTTCCAGTTCGTAACTCACTTCTCAACTTAATTTCGAGTTTAAAGTGCGTGTCCATGTCCTAAGACTAGTGTTTTTCATACGAGATTTCCCGGGATCCCGCACAATTTCCGGGAAAGAAATCCCGGGATATATTTGCGGGAATTCCCGGGATTTTTTTTGTTTTGATTTTATTATGGCAACTTTAGTTCATATGTACACATTCCTTATGAAGGTGATGGTGCAATAATAAGGTGATACTACTAGCACAATAGCTAAAATTTTACAACAACAACTTATATTGTGTTGATTTTGTAGTAAAGAAAACGCTGTTTCGATTAAAAAAAAATCCTTTTCATTAAAAAAGGAATTGCAATTTTTTGAATGAAGTGGAAAAAAACTGAAACTGACTATAAGGCCAACATCCGTAGAAAGTTTTTTTTTTTTTTTTTTTTTTTTTTTTTAAATACATATAACTTATTTATTGCATCTTCAAAAAAATGAACTAACAATAAGTAATCAAATCTTAAGTCTAGATATAATTAATGTGTCCGACCAATGCCGAAAACAATTTTAGTGATAGTAATTATTAATACAATAATTATGTACTAGCAAAAAAAAAATTATTCTCAAAAAGTTTCATCTGAGGTATTGCGTATTAGAGCCTTGGTGTCCCTCTTTTTTAAGCGGATGTGTCCAGTAAAGTTCAAGATGTTACGAGCAAGGGGATTAGGATGGGACTCGAGTTTAGTTAAATATTTGCCTGCGTATTTTGAAATTTCTTCAGTCACTAGTGGCATATTTAAATCACGATGTAAATTTGAATTTTTAATGTACCATGGAGCCGATGTTATTAAACGTAAAATTTTGTTTTGTCTTCGTTGGATTTTCTCAACATTTGAAGCTGAAGCAGTGCCCCATAACTGAATTCCGTAGCACCATATTGGTTTCAAAAGCGACTTGTATATTAACAGTTTGCAGTCTAGGCTGAGTGTTGAATTTCTGCCAATCAACCAATGTATTTGAGATAACTTAAGTTTCATTTGAGTTAGCTTAGAGTCAATATGATGTTTCCACGTAAGCCTTCGGTCAAGGTGAATACCAAGGTATTTCACGTGAGAATGTTGAGGAATATTCTCATTGTTTATTCGAATGGGGGAACAAGTATCTCTTCTTAGGGAAAACGTTATATGGACACACTTTTGTTCATTTACTTTAATTCTCCATAAGTTCAACCATATTTCCAACTGGGTAATATGTTCCTGGAGATTGCGAGATGCCTCAGAAGGGTTTTCGTGAATACTCATACAGGCTGTATCATCGGCAAACGTAGAGGTATGGATATTATTGCTCCCAGGCATATCACAAGTATATATTAAATACAAGACTGGCCCCAGAATACTACCCTGTGGGACACCGGAAGATATAGATTCGGGCACACTCATGAAGTCTCCTTCCACAACAGTGAACTTCCTATCAACAATATAACTTTCCAAAAGTTTTTGAATGTTTACTGGCAGGTATGTCTTCAATTTTAAAACTAGGCCTTCGTGCCATACTTTGTCAAACGCTTGAGAAACATCAATGAAGAGGGCAGAACAATATTTCTTTTCTTCAAATGTCTTCCTTATAACTTGCACCAACCTATGCGTTTGCTCAATTGTGCTATGCTGACTTCTAAAACCAAATTGATGATCCGGGATACACCCATTATCAGCTAAAATTTTGGAAAATTTAGTCATGAGCAGCTTTTCGAAAAGCTTTGAGATTGTTGATAGTAAACTTATAGGCCTATATGACTCAGCCTTGGTAAGATCTTTGCCCGGCTTTGGAATCATTTTGATCATCGCCAGTTTCCAGTTATGTGGAAAATACTGCAATCGCAAAATGGCATTAAAAATAAATAGCAGGATTCTTATTGCGATTAGAGGCAAATTCATCAGCATCTTGTTACTAATTCCATCAATACCTGGAGCTTTCTTCGGGTTGAGTTCAGCAATTATTTTTTGTAATTCACACAGCTTAAACCTTATGGGACGAGGGGGTAGAGAAACTATATTCGGCATATCAACAGCGCCCGTACATGAATAGGGAGTGAATACAGCTTTCAAATGCTCAGCAAATAAGTTACCTTTCTCGCTATCGCTTCTTGCCCATCCTCCGGTCGAAGTGCGCAGTGGTGATTTAAGCTCAACGGGTCTTTTAAGATTTCTAGCAGCGCGCCATAAAGAGTAATTAGATGCTGACGTGACATCGAGACCTTCTAGAAATTTTTCTAGTAATGCTGTTTTTTCCGACGATAGCAACTCTTTGAGTCGTTTAGTACATTCTTTAAGTCTGAGTTTATTTAGGGGTGATCTGTGTTGTTGCCATTCTCTTCTAGCTCTCCTTTTTTCACATACAAGACGTTCAATATCCGCAGAATAAATTCTATTAAAGCCAGTCTGCGGATGGGAAGTAGTGGCATGTTCAGCAGCCTCTTTAATATTTTCGTTAAGATTGGCAACGTTAAATTCAATATCATCGGATGTACTTAGCTTAATGTTTTCCGTACAATGACTACTGAGATATTTTTTGAACCCCAGCCAATTAACACGACTTATCATCTTCACATATGAGTTCGGCAAATCACTCCTTAGTGGGTTAAAAATTGTAACTATTGTGGGAGAGTGATCGGAGGGGAGATCTAGAGAGGCCTCCACGTGAGTTAGGTCCCTAGGGATATTTTTCATGACACCAAAATCTATTACATCCGGAATTTTTTGTACGTCAGTAGGCCAATAAGTGGGCTTCCCACACGAAATGACATCCAAGTCCATTTTTGAAATTGTATTAAACAACGCTCGACCTCTAGGTGTAACAAGACGCGAGCCCCAGTACGTATGTTTTGCATTGTAGTCGCCAGCTGCCAGGAAACAAGATCCAAGCGATTTGTAGAACTTCTCATACTGCTCTTCTGTAACTGCAAATCTGGGAGGTGAGTAAATTGATGATATCACGAAATTCGCACAAAAATTTTCTACGAAAATATTCGTTGCTTGCATATATTCTTCACAAACGTTGTCAAGGACATAGTGCTTGAGTCTTGACTTAATTAGAATTGCTGATCCACCGCATGCTCTCCCTCTCGGGTCCTTTGAATCATATAGAGTGTAACCATTTATTTTGAATAAGCTTCTTGATGTCAAATGAGTCTCAGAGACCAACATTATATCAATATTTTTTTCCATAAGGAAGTGCTCGAGCTTCCTTTCCGTAGAAAGTGAACGTATTTTTTCATTAACAGGAGTTTTTTTTTAATAAAACTAGAAATAGACTGTCGAACGATTTTATTAATGCTTATTCTGTACTAATGTCCTATTTTCAAAGCAAGATTTTGTAATAATTTTTTAATAATGTAATTTGTTTTTTTTTGTTTGCGTTATATCAATGCCCTTGACTTTCCGTTTAAATATAATATTGGTATTTATGCATTACTATTATATAAACTGAAATTATATTAGTTTTTCGACTAATGTGTTTATAAAACGTTATTAATTAATCGATCTCATGAATTGTTATTTGTTTTTTGTCGAAATAAATTAAATTAAAAAATATTTTGTATAGTTTTGCACTGGGCGGAAATTCCCGGGAAACTGAAAAGTCGTTTCCGCTTTCCCGGGAAAAGAAAAACTCTACTCCCGACTGCAACTTCCAGGATTTTAGATTTTTCTTGGTGATCTTTGATTTAGATTTATTTGTGTATCGAATTTAAGCTCTCTAGTGCAAATTCTAGCTTTAAATGTTATGGATGTTACCTCTCCCTTTAATATCATAGTTTCAAGCCTTACATACGTGCATATAAGTTTCAATAAAATGGCTTCAGTTAAAATCTGTTTAGTTTTCAATTCAATGTAATATTAGCGTGGCCCCATCACTCCTGGTTAAAATGTTTGGGTTTTTAGACCTTTCTAGTTGGTTTCTCACCTTGACCTACTTGCGTATCAAATTTCAGCTCTATAGCATACTTTTTTAAAAGAAAAAATTTTTTGGCCGGTGCTTATCATTCGTGTCAAGTTTCGTTGGAAACGAATAGTAATAAATGTGCTGACCCGAAGTACATGAAATAGGAAGCTTAAACTTTATGGGCTTGTTAATGCCCATTTCTTCCAAAGAAAATTTATAGTCTTGTATAATTGCAGCATGTGTGCCAAATTTCAATAAAATCACTTGAGTTAAACTCCTTAGATTTGTTTTTTTTAATTCTGAGCTTTATGGGCGCAGCCCCGCCACCTTGGTTAAAATGTTTGGGTTTTCAGATTATTCTAGGTAGTTACTCATCTAGGTCTACTTGTGTACCAAATTTCAACTCTCTAGGTATAGCGCAAGTGCTTCATAGTATTGATGAGTGAGTCAGTCAGTGAGTGTGTCTTCAATTATGCACTTTTTGCACCTCCATATCTCAGGAAGCTTTTGTTGTAAAACTTTCAAGTTTCGCATATGAGGTGAGATGAAGTAATTCAAATTATGTATTAAATCTTAGAATTTTACGATGGCTGGGAACAAAGTTATCAGGGGGGTAAATGCACGACGAATGGATTCTTGTAAATATACACACTGCGTGCATTGGCCGAACACACTTTTGTTCGTTTGCTTTTATTCTCCATGAGTTCAACCATAGTTCCATCTGGGTAATATGTTCCTGAAGATATCGGAATGCCTCGTGAGGGTTTTCGTGCATACTAAGGGAGGTTGTATCATCGGCAAATGTAGATGTATGGATATTAGTGCTCCCAGGCATATCACAGGTATATACCAAATACAAAACTGGACCCAGTATACTCCCCTGTGCACACCGGCAGAGATAAATTCGGGCACACTCATGAAATCTCCTTCCACAACATTGCAATAATATAACTTTCCAATAGCTTTTGAAAGTTTATTGGTAGATATGACTTCAAGTTTGAAGTTAGGCCTTCTTGCCATATTTTATCAAATGCCTGAGAAACATCAATAAATAGAGCAGAAAAATACTTCTTTTCATCAAATGTTCTTCTTATAACTTGAACCAATCTATGATGACTTCTAAAACCAAATTGATGGCCCGGGATGCACCCACTATAAGTTAGAATTGGAGAAAATTTTTTAATCAGCAGCTTTTCGAAAAGCTTGGAAATTGTGGATAGTAAACTTATTGGCCTATATGGCTCATTCATTTAATCAGAAAATACCAAAATATCGTTAATATTTTTGCTTCACTGTACATTTTAAACACTTGGAAAATTTCCAGTTTACTTAAGAACATGATACGTATTTTAGAAATGCAAACCTATTTCTACAAGAAATATCTATCAATCATTTGTGGTGGAGTTTAGCTTGAGGGTATTTGGTATATAAATTACGTAATTTCTTATAATGTTTTTAAAATTTATATTTTCACACTTAATATATCGACATAAAAAAATTTATAATTTTTTTACTTTCAAACGAAGCCTTAACGTATTCGTATTATTGTATGATTTTGTTTTTATTATTTAGAAACTGCTTTGAAAGACATATAAAAACAACATTAAATGAAACAAATGACCTAATCATACTTGAATACCTTCTCCTGTCGTGCGTCGTCAGCATTCAAACAATTTCAAATCTATGGAACATTAAAAACAATTTAATATCTTAGCGAGACTAAAAGCGTTTGGATCAGGGATGGAAAGGCTAGATTTTTGTATGAGAAGAGCTTAAAAATATTTTATATCTTATGAAATACAATTATTTTCTGAAACAAAATCAGAAGCATACCAGCCCAGCTTGTTTTTCCTTTTGTTTTGTCATTCGAATTACTCTGGGAAACAAACTACAAAATGTGTATCTTCACACCCAGCGCAGGTTCAGAGGAAAATTTAACATAACCTGATCAGCTAGACTTGACGTGTGTGAACCGGGACTTACACTTTTAGTATTTGCTATCCCAGCTCCCAGCTCTGATCTCAACTAAATAGCTTATGCCGGTTTGTTTTTATTTGTATATTTTGGCTTCATTATCTTATTATTGTGATGCCATTTTCATTTTCCCTTTCATTTACAAACGTAATCGTGAAACAAACACAACAAAAATAAAAAAGAAACCTTGAAACTATTTTTGTAAAAACAATTCTTTTTTTCAAAATTATTATCTATATTCTTAAAATTTTTTCGTTTTTGTTTTCATTCTCTTTTTGCAGCATTTATTTAACACGACACAAAATTTAGGCATCTACAATTTTCAACCAACAAATAAATACATCCCAACAACAACAGCAGCAACAACAACAACCAATCAGTTTAAGTACGACGACCAGAATCATCTGAGATAAATAATTTGTTCTACATGAACAACAAATACCAGAATAGACATTTATAATGTAAGTAGCAAAATAAATTTATTTTATCCAGTTTAAAGTACACGCTTATTAGCAATAATTATTTTATGAATTGCTAAAATGTTATAGAAACACATATGACTCCCTCACAGACTATCAAACCGTCATTGTCAAATATTAAAGAATTTCTCAGAACTATGGAATTTTTGTGAAAACTGGTAGGGTTCAATAGCACGTCGGAAAGGTACACAAAGATATTGCTGATTATCTTATATCTGAAGAACATCAGTGGTGATAATATTTCAGTTTTATAAGGGTTACTGTGAATATAAAGTTCACTCACAGTCAAGGAGGAAATTGGACTGTTGTGTGTTCTATATTGAAAGCAGAAAATTTGGCGAGATTGGGAAAGAGTCTCATGTAACTCTGACGTGAAAAAACACATTTGAGAAATCACTAAATCTACCAGATCTACTTTGTCACTAGATTTTGTCCGAATCTACATAAAATCTGGTAGAACTAAGTGATGCAACTATGGAGGGTTTTAAAAAATTTTACTAAAAATTGAGCTTCTGTACTAAAATTTTTTTTTTGTGAATTAGCTACAGTGCAGTTGTTTGATTATAGTTTAGGAAATTGTTCAGTTAATGGTTTTTGTATTAATAATCTTGATAAATGTCAAAAAACTTTGTGAAAACGGTATGGATTTTGATAAAGTTAAAGTTAAATGCTCTTTTAGGTGTAATTTATTCCTTAAACTTGATCATTGATTCCTAAAAATACGAACTTTAATTTTATTTCTATATATTAATAAGTAAAGATTTTTTTTCAATTTCAAAGCAAAAATTTATATGTCAGCCCACCTTCATAATTATGGGCACAAACGTATTTATAATTTTGAGACGGCTTTTCCGCATGTAAAGTATACTTTGCAAAGTCTTGCGTTTGTAGGAGGGAAAGGAAATAAGTTCAAATTCTCCTTTTCCTTCTCTCCAACAAAATCGGAGTTTGCAAAGTAGATTTTGCGTGTTGAAAACAGCGATGCCAACTTGGTGCTTTTGGCTTTAATTTTTAGTGATTTTCCAAGACTCAAAACGCCAAATTTGGAGCGTTAGTGCGAAACTAAGAAAAAGCACTAAGTAGTGCTTTTAAGAAATTTGTGTACTTCTTAAAATTGCTTTAGTAAAAACTTGGTGTATTTATTTTTTCAGTGTAAAGCGCTCCTTTTTCGTCTGATATATTTCATTAAAGATGTTGATACTATTGCCGAAATAGAGAATAACTTAGAAAATATTGAATATTATTAGTAAACTTCACTCGTTTTTGCTTTTTACGCATTTTAGTGATTTTTGTTTTAAATTTTGATGCGTCCTTAGAGCCAAAAGTCGGCATCACTGGTTGAAAATACTTTAATCCGCAGAAATATTCCCCTTTATCGCGGTTGGCGTATTTCGAATTCGATTATGACGTTTTCTTAATAGATTAAAAAACAACGCAACATTTTTTTCTTCACGATAAGGATAAAAATATAAAAATTACTATATAAGCAATGTTTACGATTTTCGGCATTGAAATATTTTATAAAAATTCTTGGAAATATTTGCTTAAAACCATTTTGATAAAAACTTGTTAAATACTTTACATACATATGTTTATTTTTAATGAATGGGCCTATTATGGATGGCTACCGAACTACAGTTGCCATGGCAAATGGCAACGAAACTCAAATTAAAATTAGTATTATGTATGGCTACTTTCTCCAGTTGACAAAAAGTTCGAATCGAAAATATGATTATAACAAATTGGCGACTGAAAATAATTTAAAGAAAGCTTCAAAATATAAAAGATGTATGTAAGTGCTCAAACTGGGAACTAAAGTTCGGTTGCCATCAATAATCGATACAGAAATCAGTTTTTAACACATTTTCACAATAAATTTTTCTTGATATCAAATAAAAAAATCTGTGTGACACCTTAACTTAATTCATGTGTGTATAATTAAATTGGCCATTTGCCACGTTCCATTAAAAATTATCTGAATTTATGTCATGTTACATACATACATATATACATACTTGTATGTATGTACCAGTTTTTTATAATTTCATCCTTTTCATTAGCGTCATCTTCTTGTCTGCAAATGATTCGAAAAGTTTTACATGAATAATTTAATGCATTTTATTACATTGTCGCGCAAATATAATTTAATTAACTTAATTAAAACTTTTTATGATTAATGTAAGTAAGTTTTCCCTCTTGTAACAGACGTACATACACATGTATTATGACAATAATGTCATATGCAATGATGACTGTTGAATTTAACGCCCAATAATGTGGCATACCACAATGCACGACTGAACTACACACACACGAGCATCATACGAGTCCATACACTTTTATGTGTATACATACCCAGTCATCATGTGGAAGATTGTTTCACCAAACTGAGTCTTTTTCGACTAGCTTAGATGATCAAAAACTGTTTAATCCGTTCTGCGCTTCAAATAATATTCGAAAATGATTCCCAGAAATGCTTAGAAAGTGATTTGTTTAAAAAACAAAAAAAAAAAAAACAGCATGCTCGTGCAGTAAAATTTAAAACAAAAAAAATTTATGTCAGCTAAAGAAAATTAAAATATTTTTTTCTTTTTAATTAAATTAATAAACGAGGATGGATGACGCAACAAAATTTAACTCAGAAATTCAAGAAAATGAGGAGAAGCTAAGACAATTTGTAAGTAACATGTTTAACTTGACGTGTCATTTTAATTTATAACACTGTGCTAGTTCAAAACTGTAACAAGCGGAGGACCCAGTGGGTAAACCTAATTCAAGTACGCTGAATCCAATGGTGCTAACCACATAAAAATCGCACTCGAAAACGAGCGCGTAAATGCTTATTTTAATCGCGCGGAGGAGTGGAAAAAGACTCGAATATGATCTGATCATTAATTTCATAAAATGCTGACTGGGTATGCACATACGAGTATAAAGCGTTGGTCCATAAAAATGACAGCTAAAGCAATTGCACCATGTTTTTTTAACTAGACATAAAACATAAATTGTCACTCTATCGTTTCATTTAGGAAAATAAGTTGACAAGTTTATTAACGAAGCAATTAAGGTTAAGAAAAGGAACGGGAGGTCGAATTTTCAAATGAGATAATCAAAAAGAATTTTTTGAATTAAGGAGAAAACTGTAAAAGTATTTTGATTGATTGTGAAAGAGATAGAGAGAGAAAAGTAGTGCGATCGAGAAAGAAAGAGACAGAGAGAAAGAAATGGAAAAAGAGAGGGAGAAAGACAGAGAGAAAGAGGGGATAAGGAGGAAGAGAATATGTTTCATGTGTATTTTTTATTTTTTATTTTTGAAATTACACATATTGGAAATTTTTCTTATATCTAACCTGCATTCCGTATTCTTTAGAAATCAAATTTATTGCGAAAAGTTCTTTATATAAAATTAAAAATCTTGGGATTTAAGTTATGTTACATTTGAAGCAAATTTCCCATCTAAAACGAGACCGCATGAATGCCATATGACCAATTTTTATATCCAGGATATCAAAAGAGTTTCTGAAGATTGTCGCTCCGGAAAACTATCGACAGGCCTTTTAATGACACTTATACTATGTTCACACTTATGGTCTTAAACGTGTTTAAGGCAAGTGTTTTAAAAAACTAAACACAACCGTTCACATTACATTTGAGATGTTTAAGGTTGACGTTTTGTCAGTAAATTACTGTATTTGTAAAAAATTACGAATAATTATGCTTTTTTATTTGTTTATTATTTTCAAACAACAAATGTTTTTGTAAATAATTGAGTATTTTTTCACTAATTACTTGTTTACCAAATAATTTTTCACGTGCCGCCATTTAATAACAACACAAAGTTGCCAGAGTTATCAAAAATTGGACTAAACATACTCCATTTACGTGTTTAAGGAAGTGTTTAATGCTATGTTTCCACTACGAGTTGAATCATATGCTTCGCTTCCTCAATCATATTTATGAATCATACGCACGTACGTGTGGTTTGGTTTTATTTGTTTACACACACATACGTACACATATACCTATTATGTTTTGCTAGCTAGTTCAGATAAACTGGCGATGAACTGCGATAAAATTTAGAGAAGATACCAATTTTATGTGCTTCGCAAGTAGATTCATATTGAATCTAGTTGCTTCGCTCATGATTGGGGTGTGAAGCATGAATAGAGAGCGAAGCAAGTATAATGGAAACATCCTATAAATCTTAAACACTTCATTTGAGATGTTTAACAAAATAAGACAATGTATGGTAAAACATCTCAAAATCGTCGTGTTTAAGCTCTTAAACATGAATGAGGTGTTAAACACGTAAGTGTGAACATGGCATTATTCGATACAATCCGGGTCGTAAAAGAATCTGTCGTCTAGTTGTCTAAAGGTGTACTTCTCCAGGACCGGGCAGTTATTGAGAATGTCGAATTTATTTGAAATGGGGAAGTTACAAATGTAATATACAATAAAAAAAAGCTGAATGTTTTGACATTCGTACGACTGCTCAGTTTTCTGTGATGATGCCAACCAGAAATGAAAGCAGGTTATTTTCAAAGGTTAGGAGTTGCTTAGGCCTATTTCGGTCCAACTGTTCATTGTGGACCATCTAAGTAGGATCTTATTCATACTTTCTGCTTTAGCAATCACAATTACAAGAAATATAATTATAATTATTTGAGAAACTTTTAAAAGCAGGTCTTCTTTTGGGCCTTATACTATAAACACATAGACCACAGCAAGCTGCATGGCTACACGACTACAAGTGCCGCTGGCAACAAATGTTTCCTAGTAGCCAGCTACTTAATTATTTTGAAAACGGCAGCAGCACCATAAATATATATTTCAAAGGTGCCGCTTTCAAATATTGCACATTTATAAGAATGAAATAGTTAATTCAAATATATAAAAACAAATCAGTTTATTTCTTTATATTTTTTGCAAACTTTGCTATTTAGAGGTTTAGTAATTTTTTTTAACACATTTAGCAATTTTTCGCTAACTTACGATTTTTTCGCGTTTTCCAAAATTTTTATATATTTAATGGCTTTCGCGATTTCTAATAAATTGTAGGGCCTGCTTCGGATTTTGCAAGTTCTCGCGAATTTTTGCAAACTTTGCGATAAAAGCGTCTTTTGCATGTTTTAACGTTCTTGACTGTTTTATAAACATTCCTAACTGTTTTTTAAACAATATTAGACATTGTTATTAACTCGCTGTCAGTAATGTTTCGCGAATTTCCGCTGTATTCGAGATTTTTATCTAATTCTTTGCATTCTTTATAGTTTCAGCGATTTTTATTCAAAATTATGGCTTGTGTAAAATTTTGCATCTTTTCGCGAATTATCGTGGTTTTCGCTTTATAAAAGTGTAATTACTTTTGTAATTAGCATTAAAATTTTGTAACTATTTTTTATTTTGCAATAAAAAATTTTTCTAATCACAAATTTGATTTACATACATATTTTGCTATA
Source organism: Nowickia ferox (assembly GCA_936439885.1). Taxonomy (NCBI): domain Eukaryota; kingdom Metazoa; phylum Arthropoda; class Insecta; order Diptera; family Tachinidae; genus Nowickia; species Nowickia ferox. The sequence continues at coordinate 33,355,975 of OW387027.1, read as the reverse complement.
TTCTCAACACTGTTTTTGTTTTGTAGCCCTCAAAAATAGAAATTAATTTAATTTGACGTCAACGACACATGTAGCCTGGACAACAACCTGTCGCCTGTTGCCTTCAAAATAATCATTCTCTTATAAACATGTGTATTATATCCTTGACATTTTGTAGTTGGTAGCTTGCTGTGGTGAATGTGTTTAATGCTTTACGCGTTCATTTGGTACCCTTAAATGCACGATGCTACAGTTGTTAAGCAAAATTAGTCATACCAAAAGAATCAGATTTTTGGAAAGTACTCCCCAGCAAATAGTATGGCTGACTTTCAAAACGTATCAATATAAAGTTTGTATACTTTTCAGATGCGATACATGATATAGTACAGATACAAAGTTGCGAAACATTTTAACCATAAGCAGCAACTTTGAAACTGATGTGCTTATTGCTTGTTTGATGCGTTCTTAATATTTGTAGACGACGTTCTGAAAGAGTGCGCATTGTCAATGTTTTGTACTGCGGCGTTAGGAATACTACACTTTGTTCGAAGACAAAGCAATTCACGTTTTGGAAGCCAACATTTCTTGCATTATTGCGGTTAAACAACATCAGAAGCTAAATGCTTGACAATACGCTCATCAACTTCACCAAGGAATCAAGGATCCTGAGGGCGGCCTCTCAATTCCTTGCTGACATAGCATACTAAATTCACCTTAAGCCTGGTACTCTGTTCACAATTTCGTGCGAAATGCTGTTAAATTACATATAAAAGTATTTGGTATGAAATATTTGCGAAATAAACTTGCAAAAGCAGTACTGTGTTCTTATTGCAAAAAACACGTAAAATGTATCTGGCAGCATGTTTTTCCACGCAAAATGACTCTGGCATCATTTTTTTTTCAGCTGCGAAACAACATGAGCAGTACTTTTTTCGCACGGAATTTTAACAATGTTGCATACTTTCAAGCAATAAAAGCGAGAAATTTATAAACAAACCGCGAGTTGGGCTACATTTAGTACATGTCAAATTGTATCAACGTTGCTGAAATTTTTTCGCCACTTCGAACAGAGTACTATGCTTTACACCCAAAGGTCAATATCGTTAGAAAGCATTCTCAAAGAAGTACTTTCATTCATTTAGGAAATGTAGTTGGATGAATGTATGTAGTATGTACGAATTAAATTTTGTCAACGAACATAATCAGCCCAATCATGAATATTCCCTCGGAATTCATTTCTCACGGAAAATAATTTTCTCGAGAAAACATTCCTCCAATCATAAATTTCTTGGGAAGAAAAAAGGGTAATACGTGGCATCACCGCATTATGAAGCTCGTTGTTTTGCTTGTTTGTTTACATTTTGTTTCTCCCTTTTTGTTTTGAGTGAGAGAGCAAAAAAAAGTTATTAAAATTCACCAACTTGGAAAAATATGTAAAAAAGGTTATAAATTATTTATTTGGGAATTATTTGTGTTTTTCCAAATAAAAGAAATATAAAATACAAATTTATGTATATAAATTTTGTTTTAATGGAGTATTAACCATGTTTTTATGCAAACTCCCTTCTGTTTTGCAAGAGAAATATTTTTAGTGAAAAAAAACCAGTTCAGCTGTGTTCATAATACCTACGTTTTTCCCAGGGAGTTTTTTATTCCCGCATTTGGCAAAAAAGAGAAAAAAAAATCATGATAGGAGAAAAGGGAAAAGTGAGAAAACTCGTGCGGAATTTTTGTTTAAGATTGGGCTGAATATGATAGAGCATTTCTACTACCCTGCACCAGACAGGCGATCAATCGGAGAGAATAAAAGTGAAACTGAAGTGTACATGTAGTATAAGATTTTGAACTTCAGGTCATAACATTTCCCAAGGACAGTCTTACAATGTATAGACGAAAGTGTGCTTGATATCTGCTGCTGCAATAAGACTTTTATCATCTAAAGCCTGGTACGCTGTTCCAACATTTCACGTGAAATGCTTTCAAAATACATGTAAAAAAATTGGCACGAATTGCTCATGAAAAAATGTTGCAGAAATAGTACTCTGTTTATCTTGAGAAAAACGTATGAAATGTATCTTCACCATTTTAAGTTTTCATACAACAAACACACAGTGCTGCCAGAATGTTGATTTCATCATATTTTTGATGATTTTTTAAACGAAATATGATTTTATGATTTTTTTTCTTGAATGATGATTTTCAATGTTTAAAATTATGATTTTAACTTTATGTATGTACAACTTTCATTATTGTTCTAAAAATTTTATCAATAGTTATATTTAAACAAATTGAGTTTTGTGCCGGCTTGTTATTTATTGCTTCTTCATTTTTCATTTAATTTCATTTATTCATTCTATTATGTACAAAATAGTTCTTATTGCGCAATCTAAATCAAAAGAGTTTTGGTCAATAGTGTCAAACATCACTCGTGCTGATAATGTCCCAAGTTTTGTGATCCTTTTGAAATTTATTAAAACTTTATTTTCCCTTCCCATATCTTCTGTAAATGTTGAAATTTGATTTTATAGAAATTGGTGTTGCATTTTTATTTTAAAATAAAATTGAACTTGGGATGATATTTTTCTTCAAAATATGATTTTTTCCCGGCAAATGATGATTTTGATCTCAATGCTTCTGGCAGCGCTGAAAACACATGGAGTGTTTTTAAAAACATAAAAAATTGTAGCATAGTTTCAAGGGCTAGTTAATATTGTTTACATGTCAAATTTTTCGTATAAATTAATCAATGTTGCTCAAAATTGTTCACAAATTTAAACTGGTACTAATTTGATAATAAAATTTTTTTAATATAATGAAGCAATAACATAAAAAATAAGGATTTTTTTAATTCTTAAGAAATTTGTATAGAAAATTATACGTATTAAGTTTCTAATGGTTTGCTATTGCAACTTTCCGATGAAAGCAACAACTCCAATTTCCTTTCGGTTGCGCATTTTAAGCTCGTACTCTACTTATATTTAACGATTCAAGTTACTGGACTAACTGCAGGTATTCGGTCTCCATGGCCTTGTAGTTTTAATATTACCTGCCTCTTGACCTCGATGTCGTATAAATTTTATAGGGAAATAAATATTTTTTTCGCATTTTTTCCCCCGAAACTAATATTTTACATCTTCAATAATAATATAATTTTCCTTGTTAGTAAATTGAAACTGATAATTGGACGGCAAAGAAGCTGCGATTAGACGTACCATACCATTACACAACGTAGCACAATTACATGTAACTAATACTCGTAGCAACTAATATTTACTTTGTAATTCGTTTGTCTGTACCTGGATTCTGTAACTTTTTGCGAATCGAAAATCTTAATATTTATCGACATATTTATTCGTTTGCGGTAACGATAATGTGATTCCGTAATTTATTTTTTTACGATAGTCTCCAGCTTTATCTTACTCAACATTTAATTCAATATTTTGTTGTATCTCTATATTGATAAATTTTCGCTATATTTATTATACGATATTACACGATACGATTTTCGTAATAAAAGTTACTGAATCCAGGGGCTGATTGCAGTATCACACATACAATTCACATAGTTGAAAAACAAAAAGAAAACAAACATTTTAAGCTTGAAATAAATTTGTATACACCTGTCAGCTTAACATTATGGCTGAAAATCATAATTCAAATGATATCAATGGTTACGGTTATGGCTATGGCATTATGAAATGTCATCTAAAAGCAAATACATTTTATTTACAAGTTTCGTTCGAACAGTTGTTTTATATGTTTACAAAATGTATTACGTAATTAAAATTAAGAAAATTTTTTTCAGTGTAAAAATACATGTATAAATGCATACACATACTCGTGTATGTACGTAAGTTCTCGCACATTAATAAAACTGCATAAGTTTCTTTTCACGTCCTGACAGGATGTTTGGTTTTAATTTATTTTTCTATGTAACATGCAGTTAAAACCAACCACCCCTTCTTAGTGCCAACCCAAGCCCATACATTTTTGGCGTCAAGTTTTATGTCACCACCAGCACAATTTGTAACTGGATACTACTTTTAACTATTTTTCAATTTACAGCATTTTGAAGTCTATTTGTCTACGATGAAATATTATTTACGTTCGTTCCCTTTTATTGTACATCTACTAAGTTGGGTAAGAACTTTGTGTAACCACTTTATTTGATTTTTTGTTTGTTTTTGCATGTACTTGTTTCTTTTACTTTTTATGTTAGTAAAAAGCAAATGGAATTTAAGCTGAATTTATCCATTTTCTGTTCAGCTTTAGGTGACTGTTAAATATAAAATTTATTTTACTAGATGAAATGGCGGCGACAGTAATACTAAAACAATAAAAAATGTCTGGTGTACGCAAAGTATTAAATTTGTTATGAAATATCGTAATAATTTTTTACCAATTCGGACAGTTTAAGTTAATAATCAGCTGTTTATGTCAGCCACTTCATAAAATGAATTCGCCTTTTTCTTTTTTTTTTCTTTTAAATTTTGCGCTTACACGGAGAAAGTTTTCTTGCAGAAAATTTGTATGTGTAAAAGGTCTTCCAATAGGAACTTTTGAACTGTGACAGGGGACAGCGGCCATATTGTTACAACTGCATCTGTCGAATTGGCTGCCAGTTACTCAGTCTCAGTTTTGACAAATCACCAATGACGTACATTTAAAGGGTGGACAAATTCAAGGTTGGGAATTAAATTGGCTTAAAAAGACATTTTGATAAATTCAGTTTTATTAATACCAATGTAAAGTAGAAATATGGGAAATAATAATGGAATATGATGTCGGGCAAATGTTCACCTCCATCACGTAGGCAGACGTCCGCTCTTTTCACAAAATTTTGAAGTACATTTTGCTTCAAAGCTTCGCTTATCTCGTCATCTTTCAGAGCGTCAGCTGTTTCTGGTTTGCTCACCCGTAAAGCCGGTCTTTCAAATTAAAATTCACAAACTTCACAATTAAAATTCTTTGTTCAAGAGTTATAGCGTTCCATGGTTAAAATTTCTTAAAGTTTTTTCTAAATAAATGTCAAAGAATGACAGCTCAATTCTTGAAATTTCATCATTTGACAGCCAATTCACTTCGTAACTTAAAATTTGACCACATTTTATAGTATCCAACAACAAATAATAAAATTTATTGAGAATTTCAAACTTTTAGATTTTATCGTTTTCACTTTTGAGCAAAGAACTCGTATTCTTTTCACAAGACTGTTAAAAAGTGAAGTCGTCCATTTCCAAATTGTTTTCTTCTAAATTCGGATGCAAGAACACATACTATTAATTTGTATTTTCTAAATCTCAACTTAAAGAGGTGTAGCATGTGTTTTAACATCCGAACTCACAAGAAAACATGTGAAAACGATGTGGAAGCCAGAACATAGACGATTATTTATTAATTTGAACGTCAATCACTACAGAAAAAATCAACCTTCGGAAATAAGGGAACAAAGCATATGTAAGTATTTAACATACTGTCTTGATGAGCCATTAATATCTACGCAATTTCGAACCACTTCTGTCAAACTTAAATTAAAAACGTATAAAATTTGTACACCATCTGTCAAACCTCAACAATTCTGTATGTACGTAGTTGTAATAATAAGACCACCCTGTTAATTAAGCTTTGGTCGGAACGATGAGCGATAAAAAAGGAAACTTTGTTATAGTTGGAAATGTTCATTAAAGTGAATCGTTTAATGGAATTCAAATGTTCGTGTGTCGTTCTCTCTCATATGGACACCAACAACACGTGGTTTCAGCAGGACGGCGCTACCTGTCCCACAGCTAATGCCACATTGGACATTCTGCATGAGCGATTTAAAGGCCTGATCATCTCACGTAGAATTTTTTTTTCATATATTTATTTATTGTATCTTCAAAAATGAACTAACAATAAGTAATCAAATCTTAAATCTAAATATAATTATTAGGCCCGACCAGTATCGGACATAAACTTAGTGATAGTTATAAATAATACATAAGTAGTGATAATCAAAAAGGAAAAAAAAAAGTAAAATAAATAAGTGTTGAGAAAATCCAACGAAGCCAAAACAAAATTTTACGTTTGATAACATCGGCTCCATGGTACATCAAAAATTCAAATATAAATCGCGATTTAAATATGCCACTAGTGACTGATGAAATTGCAAAATACGCAGGAAAATATTTAACAAAACTCGAGTCACATCCTAATCCGCTCGCTCGTAATATATTGAACTTTACTGGACATATCCGCTTAAAAAAGAGGGACACAAGGGCTCTTATTCTCAACACTCCAGATGGGACTTCTTGAAAATACGTTTTTTTTCACGTAGAAATGATGTGAAAAATATTGTATTTTTAATCATATTTACAAAGCATTTTTATTTGTGATATACAGGTGCAAGTTTAAAATGGCACAAAATGGCAAAACTGGCAAAAATATGTTTCCTCGGAATTATTGTTTTTCTTTTCCATATTGCTTAGTTAATTGTTTGAGTTCCATTCTGGTTAAACCATAAATGGTTCAAAGGGCTCAATGTCTAATATGGAGGAACTGAACAGGAAGGAACTGAATTACATATTGGTTGTCAGAGAGGTTATTTGCTATGGTTGTGAGGCATTAAGGAGGAAGAATCGGAGGTGCGCCTCGCGCCTCGTCCTTCCGTGTCGACTGTCAGACAGTGCTAAAAGCTGTGAAGAAACAAAGTGCACTTTGTGTATTTTGTTAGAAATTCCTTAACGGACGGTTTATTTATTTTGTACAAATGTATTATACAATTTTGGTTTATTAAACTTGTACCAGCGCACTACACAATAAAACACTGAGGAATCTTCTTTTCATATTTTCGGAAACGTTTTGTATGAAAGCAAACGAACAAAATTATAACTTATTAGGGCTAGGATTCACTATCCTACTCAATCGTAAGTTTGCTAAAGACAACAAGAATTCATTAGAAGTGAAATATTGGAAAAAAAATTACGAAATATAAATCGTGCGCTAGAAAAAAGAATGCATATATTGTTAATACAACAGATTGATTACAAATTTTAAGAATTATTAATTTCAGCAGCGTGATTCCATTAAAATAAAAAACTGACATATAAAAATTTCTTCTAGATGACAAAAATATGGTATTTGATAGCAAGGTGGACTAAAAATGGCTTTTTATGTCAATAATTGAAGAAATGGCAAAAAATATCACATGCCATAAAAAACTTGCCCTGGTGATATACAAATATATCACTAAAACTACGAAACATTGGACTAATGAAATAGCTTCCATTAAGGGCACGGAACTATATCAGGCAACATTGTTGCGGATGACATGACAAAGAGAAGAACCCTACTAAGAGAAATCGATATCGACAATCTCTGTGGTCTCCCACTCTCATCCTGCTGAAGACGTTTCGATGTTACCTTTTTGGAATTAGCTCCAGAACCCTCTGGCCTCGCCTTAACTGCCATAGAACGAAAAATGTCATGAACTTCAATAGGAAGCACTTGAGGAACTTCGTGGCCAAGTTGACCGGTCACTGTGATTTCGGAACCCATGCTAAACGTATGGGTTCCCGTATAATGACTATCCCTATCCGAATTATCGGAAATTGAGCTCAACAACTTGAGCCTTTATGTTAGGAACAGTGGCTGGCATAGCCGCTGACTACCCTCCTAGCCAATTTTTGACCCACTCTCACCTCCTCTAAAATATTTATTATTATCTCTTTTCTACTTCCACCCTTCTCACCCTCCTCCTCCTTGCTCTATATTTTTTCCAACTTACAGGTAGCACAAAAGGGATCATTGTAATGGACCCAAGCGAGCTTGGCTCTAATTTTCCACTTTTCCTTGAAGGAGCCGCTAACCTAACCTAACCTAAACTATTTAGGACAGGCCCGCCAAAATGAAGTTTGTAAATGGAGTAGTTCTCATTGATACTATGACAATTTTAATTAATCCAATAAAATTGGAAGGGGCTTCTTTCAAAAAAAAAACTTTGTATGGTTGTGTCGTGATTAGAAATTTCTTTTTATGACATTATTCGCAGCAAAATTTAAAATCACTTTGATAAAGTTCAAAGTTGAAAATTAAGAATTTTTTTTTAGAAAATTTACTTTTTTTAATATAAATTGGCCTTTTTCCACACTCTTTGCGTGTGTAAAAGCCGTCTTTTTGGCGTTTGCCCTAGTTTATTATGCTCTTTAAGGTCGTGCAACCGTTTACGATTGCGGACCTAAGAACGAAGGGTGCTGTGAACTTAAATGCTTGTTTATGGAATTTTTTTTCTTTTTTAAAAAATTAAGGCTCTTTGCAACAATGATAAAAATAAAGGCGCTTTGGAAAAAATTTTTAAAATTTGATTAAAATATTTTCCATTAAATACTGTAGTAAAAACTCCTAAAATTAATTTTTTTATTAAAATTATCTATGTATATTTCTTAAATTTCATAATGAATTGCGCTACGACAGATGACTTTTGGATGGCATGATTGATTGAAGTCTGCCTATATAAATTTAATCACAAGTGTGAGAATATTGCTGTCTATACGGGACGTTTGTATATCTGTACTAATTCAATTTAAATTTCATTTCCTGCATGACATTCACACAATCACAAAAACAACAGAAAATTGAAAAAAATTGTAGAGCTTCCGCTTTTACTTCAGTTAAGAGGAGCTGAATATAAAAAAAATTAAAGAATGTTACAGAAAAACATACAAGAGAACATAAAAAGAAAAAAAGGGACATAGAATGACGCCAACTGGCGGCAAAATGTTTGCTTTAACGTTATACGACTTTGACTTGAACATGCCACACAGACATTGAAATTATAAGGACTTGTTTTATGTCGCCGTTGCCAAAGGCTTTCTTTTACATACACATGAAGAATTGCTGTGACAAATATAATTAAGAAATGCTAAACAGAAAAACACAAAGCATACAAAAGGAAACTTTTAAAAAGCTTAGTTTATCCATAATTTTGATGAAAATCATATCTTTAAGTATATTTTTCTTATTACATATTTCAAATAATTTATATACACATTCAATAGGTAATTAAGTACATTTTTATATTCTGGTCATAGTGTTCTCTAGTGAAATGAATATTAGGGCCTATTCACATTAAGAATATACTGCCGTATTACCGTTTAGTCCACAAAGTGTTTTCTGCAAAATAATGCAAAAATTCATTTTCTGAAACTGAAAGTGAATTTGTGTCATTTTTCTCAAATATAAAAGAAGACATCAGCGAAAAATTTAATTAATTCAAGGCCAGAAGTAAGAATTTCAAATGAAAATTTCTTTTAAACTAATGCCATTACATTTGACATTTTCTTCTTAAAAAATTAATCAGTCGAGATGTGTAGAACCAAGGAGTTGGAAAATGTTTTCATAACCCGTAGTGGTCAAGAGGTCAAGGTTGCCAGAGAACATTATTTCTGAAAGCATTAGTCCTTCTGAATGCACTATTTTGTAATCGGATCATACAGGCTTATTACCATTAATTTTTTTCGATATCCAGCGAAGATCGAATATCGCTTTTCAATATTATCGACTCCCATGACTATCGAACATCGAATGTATCTCATAATTAGGCCTTTACTTTCTGTGACCGTAAATTTGGCATTTTGTTACTAAGCAATAATTATGGAAAAGAAAAGCTTTTTGATTAAGACTATGTATAATAACAAGGCACGTTACGTTATTCCTTACTGCCTGCCCTTCTTTTAACAGGGCATTTAAATTCATTTAATAGTACATTAAAAAAAACTTACACACCAGTCTAGACTTTTGGGAGTACAGTTATTATGGCCCAGAGTATAATTAAAAAGCTGAAATAATTTTTTTTTGTGTGTGTAAAAGGCTTGTGTGACCTTCAACCACCAATAAACAGATGGACAGACATGTTTAAGCATTAAAAGTTTAATTACAAAGCTGAGTGACTAAATAGCTCAGAGACGAAATATTTAATTTAATTACTATCAAAAAAAGAGCTAAACATTTTTCAAATTTGCTTAAGCACCGTTAACTATTATGCGTTAAAATAATTTTAATATTTGCTTGTATAAGGGGATTTTCTAAGAGCTTTCGGATTTGATTTATAAGAAAACATAAAATTTAGAGAAATTTATGAAATCTTTATTTGAGTCGGTAGAAAGTCTACTCGTATGTATATAATTCAATGTTTAAATAATGATTTCGTGTAAATGCTGACCGTGGCTACGCCTGAAATGATTCATACGCTGGGTCCAATTTAGTCATTATCTCGCCAACATATCGGGCGGTATCTCACGAATAAAAACTTCAACATTGTCTTCCAGTGGTTCAACCGTTGCGGGCTTGTCCCTATAAACATGAGCCTTAACATAGCCCCACAATAAATAGTCTAAAGGAGTTAAATCGCACGGTCTAGATGGTCAATTGACCGTCCGCAAACGTGAAATAAACTGTTCACCGAACTCGTCTCTCAATTGGACAATTGTTTCGCGTGCTGTGTGACATTAGGCACCGTCTTCCATTTTGGGCAACAACAAAAAAGTAAGAGGGTCAATTGCTGCAAATGGCGCCGAATCGATAATTGACAGCCATCAACAACACTGGCGGATACAGCTGCTATAGTTTTCTCTGTCCGCACTCTACGTATGCGTGTTCATGGTTTAATGTTCAATAATGTAATTTTGGTGCGAAATTTAGTCACAAGATTCTGAATAGCCGCCTCAAAAGGTCGCCCAAACTGACCATAAAATGGAAGAAGTGCACGGATGCACTTTCTTCACCGAGCATGAATTTTGATAATAAAATTTAATAATCTGCAAGCGTTGTTCATTTGTAAGTCGATTCATGGTTAAATTATAGACCAAACTGAACATGTTTACAGTAACATGTTGCACGCAAACAGCTGGAGGCTTATTCTGAATTGCGATGCGAAAATACATAAATGCGAACAATTGCTATTCTGTATTGCGATATTCGCAAAGTTCTTTTTTAATCGCATTTCAAATGCGAAAAGGTGGCAAGTCGGTATTCTACATTGCGAAAACAAATGTCAAACACATGTCAAATTCGCAAAATTTATTCGACAACAAAATAGCATTCGCAAAGTACAAACATGTAAGTGAAAGATAATATTTTATTTATTTATTTATCATATATTTATTATTTAATTCAGGGAAGCAAGCAACAAGACCACCAAACCGCGTCAATTTGAAATAATGATAGAATTTATGAATAAGCACAGCCAATTGGCAAAAGGCCATCTGAAAACACCAAATGCACGTCAGTCGGCAAATACTTTGTGGCAAACGTTAACTGAAGAACTAAATATCAATGGACCACCTATTAGAGAAAAAAGTATGGAATATATAAACCAGTTCAAAAATATTTGACTTCAACTTTAATTTTAATAGGTTTGGGCCGATTTTAAAGTACACACCAAACAGAAGCTTAGACGAAATAAAACCGACATTGGCGGCACTGGCGGTGGCCCATCAAGATGTAATCCACTGTCTCCCTTAGAGGAGGTGTTGGTAGCCACCTTGACCAAGAAATTTTAACGCAGCCGTTAATTTGATAATTGGCGGAATTGCACTTGATTTCGTAGTATTGCATTCCGAGCTAATATTATTTAAGACATATACAAATGCTTCTTTATTTAATCTAAAATTTTTTTATAAAGCTGAAAAAAGAAATATTCTGCATAAGTAAACGTTTATTTTTCGCAAGCATCAAAATAAATTACATTTTTCCATTCAAGCTTAGAATATCGGATTTGCTTCTAAGCATCTTCTCTGTATCCTTTCATTTTGCTCATGCCCTTCTTCGTCGTCGAACCACAGTGCCACAGAATCCATTTTTCTTATTTTTTTTCTTACAGAATTTCCTAAATAAATTTTATAAACAATTTTCGCAGTCAAACACAAACTATTTATTTATTTTTAATTTGACGTTTGTTGACACTGCCGTTTATTTGAGCAGCGTTGCCACGATTTGAAATAAATTGCGAATGCGATTGCGAAAGTCTAACAGAATACCAATTTTCTTTCGCATCGCATTTCATTTGCGCATCGCATTGATTTTCGCATCGCAATTCAGAATAAGCCTCCTGAGTTGACAAAAACAGTGTTGCCAAAAAGTAAGTTTGCTAGAAATCACCCTGTAGTTTTTGGTTGTCGCTAATATTATACTTTTTAAGTTCAAGATTAGAGATTAAATTAACTTTAATATTTCTTTGTAATTTTTGAATTGTCGATAATATGGCGTTGTTTGCTATTTTAAATTAATACTGACAGTACGAGGTTTGTTCAAAACGTATCGCGAATTTTGAATTTTCGCGGGTTACGTATATTCGAATTTTTATTTTTTTGTGGCTTTATGTTGGTACTCATGTCTCTCACTTATGCCGACAATTTCGGCCATTTTGAATGTTCATTTAATTGTTGACAGCTGCTTTGCTTGCACGTGTTTTGGCTCGTCTTCGATTTTTTGCCTTGGTTCGTGCGGCAGCTTCCATTGAGATGATTGAGCTTTGGTTTCTACGTCATAACCATAAACCCACCATAAACCATGTCATGTTCGAATATACGTAACCCGCGAAAATTCAAAATTCGGGACACATTTTGAACAAATCCCGTATGTAACACATACAGTTTTTTAAATATAAAAACCGATTGAATTAAAAAATTTATTTATCAATTGCCTTTAAAACACACAAGTAAACTATTTAACTTTAAGTATTTAGCTCAGGCAGTTTCTTAATTTTCTTTACAAAATACTCACCATTTGCAAAGAAAATATTGCCTCTATTTTGTTCTTCAGTATGGCACTCGTAATACTTAAAAGATTAAAGTCATAGTGTTTTCATTAAAAAAAGTGAAATTGGTTTTTCTATTTTATGTTAAAGAATATATTTACCTGTATCATTTTAATTTCATGTTTACTTTCTCGTGAACATGAAACTTAATTTTAATAATTATTTAAAAAATTCTTCTAAATCTGCCCTCTAAAGAGCCATAAAGAGCTCCCTTTTTATATAGTGGGATACCTTTAAACTTTGCTTAAAATATGATTTTTTTTTTCAAATAAATTTGCCGAATGTTCCGAAATTATTTCAGAAATTCCACTAAATCTGCTCTTTAAGCAGAATTCTCTTGTTTTACACAATGACCACTTGTCCTTCCAACAGAGTACTATTTTATAAAACTAACTTTCTGTATTATTTATATACATATCTGTGAAGTATATCCAATTGTTATAATTTCATTAATCGTATCGTGCCATAACCGCCAAAAATCTTAAGCGACCTAATTTTCGAACTAAATATTTTGACCAAAATCTATTATTTGCGATTATAAATAGAAAATTTTCGTAAAAAAACGTGTCACTTAAACTATTTTAGCGGTTATGGCTCGATATTTTCCATTAATTGGTGAGTATAGTCATTTGTCGACATTCCTTGGTTAACAGATCGCTGTTAACTCTAAAATAAGCTCTGCTAAAATGTTTAGTTTTTCTCTCTGCTGGTTAAATTTGGGCCCCTATCATGGTTCGAAACTAAATTCAGTTTGGTCATCTAAGAGTTGACCAAACCGTATTTTAGCATTATGAACCACAATTGTGCACAATTTATTTGGAATTATCGTCGCGTTACCAACATAAAGTATGAAGTTTGACAGAATGTAATAACTCTTTTTATATCACATCCCAACCTGTTACTAGAAAAACCCAACCACAGACCCAACTACTAAAAAGCAGTTGTGTATACTCAAAAGTTTTCTCAACCAAACGTACGCATAGTTGTAAATGAGAATAGCAAAACACAACTAAAAAGTCAACTGTTAATTTGGTTGAGAATGGCGATGCAAATTTATCAATCGCAACCAAACTATTTTAAAAGTTGAAAACCGTGATATATAATATTTTTTATTTTGTAATGTTGTGGTTAATATTTTCAAAGAATTTAATATAAATAAATATTAGACTTAATGCCAAATAAATTCGAGTTATTTGGTGTTTCCTTTATATTCGAGCTCACTGTATTTAATGCTGGCTTCTTTGAATAAAGATTCGTCGCAGCCGAAAAGATTAAAGAACATCGCATGATTCTTTCTTTAATCTAGGACCAAAATGTTGTTTTCTAAGTCGAAATGCGCCAACCGCGATAAAATCCACCATTTTATGATTCCACCAGATGTGAAATCTATAAAATTTATGAAAAAACAGCACAGTGAATGTACTTTCTATTCACAAAGTATACAGAGATGTCACGCGACGGAAGATGAGTGTATTTTTCTATTTGTCTCGCTCTCCGTGAAATTTTGTCGAATTTTAATTTTCAACACACTACAATAACTAATACACTATATTTGTCTCTTTTTACCACGAATTTCAAAACCTGATTCGATCTGTTTTACCTGTCACTTTTTACACTTCAGTATGTCGCTATCTTAATATAAAAAGGCCCTAAGTCATTAATTTTTTGAAATCGAGTTTTTTTTTGTATATTTCGATAAAAGAACATCTAATGTATCGAAAAATGCATAAATTTCGATTTTAAAAAAAATAATGAATTAGGGCCTTTCTATATTAAGGTAACGATATATTCTGTATTTCTAATAATAAGATATGTTCACTTATGGCCTTACTTAGTAAAACGCCACGTTTAACGTTGAACAAATTTATCTGTGTTTGGTTTTTGTAATTTAAATTTTTTCCATAAAAACATGTCAACGCTTAGCGTTGCGCTTTACAAAATAAGCCTCTTAATATATTTAAGAGTCGTTAAGCAGCTCTGGGCTAAAGAACAGCTCTCACGTCATCGTAGTTATTTCTTAATTGAGGTCAGGCTTGTGTGTGTCGTATGGCCTTTGAGATTATTTCGTCTCGCTCGCACTGGTTGACTGATTTGCCACGGATAACTGTATAGTCTTGACAACCGCGTGGTTGTAGTATTTAGTAGCAACGTTGCTACTTTCTATGTGGAGGAATTTTTAAGAATACTGTTAATAACACCATGGGCATGTGGTCTAGTCACTACGCCCATTTTTGGGCAATATACTCAAACTTGGTGTAAGAAATTTTGATTAACACTCAAGAGACTTTTTATGTTACCTGTCGCATTAATTTATTTAAAGTAAAAGAGATAATAAAAGCATATCCTCTAAATAACTGTAAATGCGTTTTCCTAGAAGTATAAATTCATTAACATATAATAAAAAAACCAAAAGAAAATAAAAACTTAATTCAAACCCCTTCATCTTATTAGAGAAAAAACAAACAAGAAATGAGACAATAATGATACTTCACTTCCGTCAAATTACTTCCGTTACAAGTTCTACTACTTTGCCTTGTGATTTTGTAATTTTGTTCTTATTCCTGTTATTTTCTGCTTTGTTTTGTTTCCTGGGGCTTTAAGTCGCTTATTTTTATTATCAGTCATGGTGATTCTCAAAAAAACTTTTTCTTCATGCAAGAGTTTTGCAATTTTGCCGTAAGCTCATTTACCTACATTTGCAACACGCTAAATTTAGTTAAGAACAATAAAAGTGAGAAAAAAAGAACAGCAATAAAATTTGATTTCTTGTGTGTACTTTTGTTACTAATTTCTTGCAATTAGTTTTTTAGCATATAAATGCTAAAAAGAGAAGGGAAGGTGGCCCAATTAAGAAGTATGTATGTTTATATGGCCTTCATCACTAGTTTAAATACTACATAAAAGTTTTCAATTGCTTAACGAATAAAATGAAGTAGCACACCTGAGAAATGTAAGAATGACTCTTCATGACGAAGTTGCCAGCATAGACAGTTGCTGTGAAATTCGAAATAAAAGATTGTTCGAGAAACAGTGCCATTAGTTGGTAAGACTTATGGGTCGATTATGGATGACAACTGAACTTCAGTTGCCTTGTAAAAAAGCAGCGCAACCGAAATTAAAATTGTTATTGTGTATAAGAACTTTCCTCAGCCTAAAAGTTACCGTAGAAAACACGATTATGACAGATTGGCAACTGAAACTAATGTAAACAAAGCTTCAAAATGTAAGAAGTATCAGTGCTAATAAGAAAATTTGTCAAGTAAAGGTTTTTAAAAAATTTCTTATGATAGAAATACTTAGTTTAGTGCGTAAATGTTCCCATTAAAAAGATCTTCCAAGGAAGTCAATAAAATCACGCACTTATTATCTGGAAATAGTGAAAATCTGGACCATTTCTAATGAATTTTACATTACATTCATTGAATCCGAAATAATTTCCTTGATGAAAATCTGATTTGGAAACAGAATGAAATGAAATTGCTAAAGATTTATCCCCCTATTACGGTTAACTACTCAACTACGTTTAGTTGAAATTGTAAAAACTTAACTTTAAACAACTCGACTGTTTTTTGGTATTCTGAATTACAACTAATTCTAGTTGTATTCGAAACAATGTTCGAAAAGAAAAGGTTTTCATCTATGCTATGTTTTTTTGATACCATAGTAGCCATCACAAAACATTTTAAATATTTTAAGTTTTGGCCTTGTGTTTTAATTTTAAATATCATGTTTTATGAACATGGCAACAATTTTGGTTAACAAATGGAATTGGTTGGCGTCTGGAATAATGAAGCAAAACTAATACAACACTCGAAATAAAAACCAAAATACAACTGATAAAAAGCAATTTTCTAAACTAAACCATTTAGTTGTAAATCATAATAGAGGGCTTAAATAGCATTGTACTTCCATTCCGCAATAGTGAAGATTGGATGAACTGCCACGCAACAAAGCTGTGAGCCATGCAATGGGTGGAGGCTCCTTAAGCCAATTGAAGAGACTGCTGTCAATCTTTTGGATATGCACTTTGTCATGGGTTATAAACTGGACAAGTTTTTTGTGGCATATGCCATTTTTGCCATATCAGCCATTCCTTCAATCATTGACATAAAAAGCCATTATAAGTCCACTTTGCCAAAAAATACCCTTTTTGCAACGTAGAAGAAATTTTTATATGTCAGAGTTTTTTGCTAGCCATTTTGAATCGTTCCTCGGGCCACAAAAAACTTGCCCTGGTCATAAGTGACCTGACCAGACATCCCGCTTTAGGTGTGATTATCTCGCTTTTCATAGGTCGATCCCGCCTCGAATTTATGTCCCGCTCTATACCGCTTTTTAGAATTTTGAAATTTTCAATCTCTTATTCAATTTTTATTAATATTTTATAGAATACAATTCTTATTATTAACATAAATAGTCATAAAGAATTTCAAAATTCTCACTGCATTAAAATATCATCATCATCATCAGTAACACACTGTGAGCAAATCAGCAAGATCGGTACGGTACGCTGGTATTATTTTTGAATAAAAAAATATGCACTATATGATACGCAACACGCCTACTTGTTAAATTCTTAAATTTATATCGACAGAGTTATCACCACAAAATTTCAAGGTCTCCTTATATTAGTTTTCCAGATATCTCACAGTAAATATTTCTTTCTTATGGGAGGTGTCACATCCATATGTCCAATTTGAACTTTTTTATACGACAACGCACATTATAAAAATCGTTACATACACAAAAGATCAAACAGAATTGTGTTGTGAACACATTTTTCATAAACATTTTTAAACAAAACTACAAAGAAAAATAAGCACAAAAGAAAATGAGAACTGTGTTTCCTAAGCACTGTGTGTGTGCATATTAAAAAATATTTATTTTTAAATACCGCTTTTTGGCGGTATTTTCTTCAAAATCCCATTTTTGATCGATTATGTCCCGCTTTTTGAAAAAACCATCTGGTCACGTTAGTCATAAAAAAGAATTTTGAATTACGCGAACCCGGTGCATTTCTCCAGAGCCACCATGAAGAAGGAAATGAAACCAATGAAAGAACTCTAACTAGAGATACCAGCGGTGATGAAAAGGAGGAGCCTAATATTTATTATTCTAGCGAAAATCCTCAAAATATGCCTCTTAAGGCCTTGACTCACTATCATACAAAGTCGTGCGATCTACGAAAAAGTACAACCCTGGTGTGATGAATTGTTATTGTCTTTTGAAAAATTTCATAAACTCCATCATACCAGGGTTGTATTTTTTCGTAGATCGCACGACTTTGTATGATAGTGTATTCAATATGAATTACATATGTACAAATTTAAAGAAAAACTTTACTGAAATAGAGAGGTACACTCGAAAAATATTGAAAATTAAGGAAGAAAATCTAAAACTATACAAAGCCGAATTTAAAAGAAGACGATCACAGAAAATCACTTTTTTGTTTAATTAAATTGAATTTTTCTACTTTTAGCACGTTTTTCACTTACAAAGAAAAAACTCATTTGCCAATTCAAACACAAAATTCTCTAAATCAAATATAAATTTGTTCAATTCAGGTCCCATAAAGAAATTTGTAAATTCAAATGCAAAATTTTGTAATAATTTTTTGTACAGTTTGTTTGTATAAATACACAAAACAGTTTACTGGAACAGTAAAAAATATTTACTGAAACTAAATTTTATATCAAACAAACGTATGTTTAAAATTTGTTTGGGAAGAATTTTTTATGTGTATAAACTATTCAGCAACAAAAATTTGTCTTTGCCAATGCGATTGCTTTTTAGCAACTGAAATTAACAGCTGCTGTTAATTGTCAGTTGCCATACGTAAGAACATTTTGGCAACTAGAAAATACAAACCTGGTATGATGGAGTCTATGAAAATGTTCGAAAGACAATAATAATTATAATCAGTGTTGTCAGATTTATTTTGAGCCTTCTCGCCAAATGCCATGTCGAATATCGCCAAATATCGCCAATATAATAAAACATTAAATTATAGCTACAAAAATATTTATTCATTTTGTAATTATATTACAAATATTGTTAAATTTTAGATTCAGCAGGTAACATATATCGTAAAACATAAAAATTATACTATATAAGAAAAATTAAGAAAAGTGTTTACATTAACATATAAATAGTAGAGTACAAAAAATAATTAAAAATAACTTATTCCAAAAGATCAATCTGAATAGGATAAATTGAACTTGAACACCAAGATAAAAATTATTATATAAATCTTGTGATAAAACTGAAGTAACATTTACTTAAATGTGTATTTAAGTACACATGAAGTGGTAAGTACCAACAGAATCGTTGTATTCATACACTCTAGTGCCAGCCATACATACATTACACAAGTTCACTGCACACGTCTGGTACTGTACAGTGGGTGTACAGGTGGTTATGCTATTTACGTAGTGACCTGAGTAAATATCAAAACGATTTTGATATTTCCTCAAGTTTGGAAAACTGTACAGTGAACTTGTGTAGTATATGTTGTAAAAGCTCAGTTGTGTCGTGATTTTTTAAGAGTTCCAAACTAGAAATGAGCGCCAAAAAAAATATTGTGGACAGAGTTCCTAAAATTATATATTTATATTATAGCTTTAAAATAAAAACTGCACAGTTTACTTGTATAGTGTGTGTCACAAGCTTATTTTACTCACTGCCAGACTTGAGCACTGAACTTGTGTAGTGTATGGCGGGCATAGGCGAAAACTCGTGCAGGCTTTTTGGTGCTTCATTATCAAAATGTTGGTTCTAATTAATAAAATAAAGTTTTCCCCACTGTGTTTTATAAACACCAAATGAGATTTTGTGGGCTATATTTTTTCAACTTCTTGAATTTCAGAAGATTTTGTTTGAGATAAAGAGTCATAACATTTAGAAATTCATGCATGAAATATTTTGTTGTAGAAAAAATTCTTTACAAAAAAAATTCATATTTTTAACATTATTCTATTTTATTGAAATCGTAAAAATATCGCCAAGGAGTTCAAATATCGCCAAGTAAATCGCCAATCGCCATTTGAAAATTTTCATCGCCAAAAATAAATTTTCGTCGCCACGTTTGGCGAGATATCGCCATATCTGACAACACTGATTAAATAGTCATGGCCTTTAGTAACACATAAAGGAAAATTTCATTACCAAGCTGTTGACGTGTATAATAAAAAATCGTGCTGTATTTTCTTCTTAACATACAACACTTGGCATACCTTCCTTTTTAATAACTTTTTGCTTTAATTTTCCACGTATTTGTTCGTTGGTTTATTAATTCATTTATTCATTCATTCATTCGTGCATGGGTACAAGAACATAAGACTTGTTTTATTTCAAAAGTTTCGCTGGTATTAAATCTATTCATGTGTAGCAACAATCTTCGTAAAACCTTAATGTATCATTTGTATTGTACTCGTATATAATTCTATTCTATTGTATAGTTGTTGCACAAACGTTGTCTTATTGCTAAATAAAGTTACAAAATGTTGCAAAACATACTTCTGTATTAATTAAAGACCAACCATATGGGTCATTTCAATTTAAAGAGTTTCTTTTTTCTCTTGTGCCTTTTGAAACCGAAACAGAAACAGAATAAAATAAAATACAATAAAAAAATTATCATTTAAAGATTTAACAAAAAAACAGCTTTTGCTCGCTCTGGCGAATCTTTAATATTCTAAGTACAGCATAATTCACAATAAAAGCGAAATTAAAAATATAAATACATACATAAATATATATAAACATACATACTTATGTGCATATGTACATATGTATAAAAATGAGAAATTGAATAACTCAAGATATTTTCATAAATTTTATACACCTAAAACATACACACTGTACATGGAGAAGCTCTCCATAATTCCAGAAATGTAAAAATATTGGAAAATTCTTGAACAGATCAATCATTCAAATGTAAAATGTCATTTAGTGTAAAATTTGTTGACCATCGTCAATTTTTGATTTTAAGATCAAAGAAGCGATCCACTTCAAAAATATCACTAGCCAACAAGGTTTTGGAATAGAGCAACCAGATATCTTTCTTAGAGTAATTTTGAGGGCTGAATTCGAATCTGTAATTGGGTTTTCTCTATCACGTCAGGTTTTCGAGATACAAAAATATTTTCATTCGTTTTTTACATAAAAAAATCGTTAGTTTATTTAAAAATCAATGCATTTTCAAAAGTGAATGGCGTTATTTAAACGTCGTTTGTATTTCGTTGGTTCGGTTTCACGTATTAAGAGGCCACCAATAGTCTCCGAGCATGCTTTTAACCCAAAATCCTTGATAATTTCTTTAAATTTTCATTAAATCTTGGTGAGCACGCTCCCCTTGTTTGTCGCTCTGGAAATGACTGGTAATGGATCATTTGGTGGACGTTGAATTAGTTTGGAAATCGAAGGGACATTCGCGTAAGTAATATTTTTTCGATTTTTCGTATTGAACCCAGCAACTTTTGTTAAACAGAAATAGCAGTCGGTATGGTGGTTACTTGACTCTCTCCAAAGTACTGGAGTTAAAAAATCGAAATAGATCTTCTTGCCATTTGTATAACAGTTCTGCAACTATATTGCAAAATATTGTCGGTGTCCACGGTTTGTTCAAGTTTATAATGGAAATATGCATATTTTAGTGATTCTGATATTGCATATCCTTTTTTCCAACCAAATATTCAAGATCTCCCTGACATGCTTAAACGCTACTATTATGAAGATTTAGAATGAATGTGGGCTTCAGTCAAATTAACAATTGTGAAATTTGAGTGTCAGTATTGACTGTTTTACAGTATTGCTATCATGCGATAAAAAAATTAACAAGACGTGATAGCCCAATTTTTATGCCAGATTCAAATTCGGCACACCCAGATTAGTTAAAAAACATGCTTCGTTTCAGATCAGTGTATCTGTTACAATCTACACTATAACACTGTACAACAGTGGTTTTGATGTTTGAAAAAATGGCCGATCTTTATGTATTTTTATTTCCTGATTACGATGGTATCATTGGTTTTTCCCTATCAGCTCTAGTTTTAAAGATATGTGACATTTAGCATTTGCATAATTCACACCACTTTTTGTATTATTCCGTTAATATTTCACGAGTGGTCCTCCAAACCTAAAAATATTTTCAGGATTATTGATCTACACCACAATCCTTTTCATTTAGATAGAATCACATTGATGAATATATCAGGATATCTTACTGTTATTGTAAGGATGTTAAAAATCGTTTGTTTTTAGTTTAGCGCTTAAAATTTTTTTGTTTATAATTTTTTTTAACCTAGTATAACTAATCCTTATGTGTTTTTGTTCGCTGATTACAAAAATATATTTTTTTATTTCGTAAAAGCTGCAAATTTAAAATATACGACATATTTACTACAAATAACACAAAAATTTTCTGGACTGGTCCATACAACATTTTTTTGCGTAATAATTGCATTAATGACTTGTAAATTGACAAATGTAATATAAAAAACAATTTTTTTGGATGGCGTTTCGAAAAGAAAAATTTAAAGTATTTTTTATGTAAAGGACAATATCTCTGAAAATAGAGGAGCTAGAAAAGTAATAAACCTATTTCAGCGAGCAAGAGCACATAAGGATTAGTTATACTAGGTTAAAAAAAAATGTACTTCTATGTTCTGGCTTCCACATCGTTTTCACATGTTTTCTTGTGAGTTCTGATGTTAAAACACGTGCTACACCTGTTTAAGCTGAAATTTAGAAAATACAAATTAATAGTATGTGTTCTAGTATCCGACTTAGAAGAAAACAATTTGAAAATTGACGATTTCAAACTTTTACATATTTTTCGTTTTCACTTTTGAGCAAAAAATTCGTATTCTTTTCACAAGACTGTTAACAAGTGAAAAGAACAATTTTTTTTATTTTGCTCAAAAGTGGAAACGAAAAAACTAGAGCTGATAGGGAAAAACTAATGACGCCATCGTAATCAAGAGATAAAAATACACAAGGATCGGACATGTTTATTTAAACATCATAAGAAAACCTCTATTTTCTTATGCAATGTAATCAATTAAACGTTGATTGGTAAAATAATGGTGTCAATTCTGGAGTACGCGCCTACTTGGTAAAAGTTACAGGGAAAACAAAAACAAAACTGTGTAAATGTAAAAAATTTGTTTTTGTTTCTCATACAAAATTAACCGTTTTTAAAAGAGAGAGAGAGACGCGTTGAATTTCTCACGTTTATTTAATTTTAGAAATGTATGGCAAACAAAAACAATTTTTGAAAATTTGTTTTAGTTTTAATGTAAAGTTCCACTTCTTCGACGCGTTTACCAGAATAGCCACCAATATTTTGTCAGGTTTGCATAATTAAATAGAAAGTTGATGCAATCACTTAATAGAAATGAAAATACTTTTACACAAAAGAACAATTTTTCTTATTTACATACAGGGTGTCCGCCGGGAAGGTATATTACTTTGTTTGTTTATAGTTTTTGATTAAATTGTTCTTGTGTCAACTGAATCTTATATGGAAACAAATGTGCAAAATTGTGGCCAAAGTTGTTGTTTAAAGACCAAGCTCCTGTGCACGGCGTCGAATTGAGGTTAATGGATTGTTTTGAACACTTTCTTGAGCAGCAGTAATGTTTTCAGCACATCTTGCAGTACGTTGTGGTCCATGCTTGGGTCTATCACCTACAAACCCCCTTTCTTCCAAATCATTCACTACGCGATGAGAAGTGCGTTTTGTTGGCACGTTGTTTCTCCCAAAAATTTCACGCAACATTCTCATCGTCACAGTAATCGATGATTGATTTTGATAAAATGTTTTAACGATTACAAAAGGTTTCCATAATAAATTTGCCACGTGTCTACTTCACGACTGCGAAATATGAACTGTCAAGACTAATGTTTACCCAAATGGCAGCAAAACAAAGTAGTATACCTTCCCGGCGGACACCCTGTGTTTATAAGAAAAAAATAGTCAACTAATTTTTTTTTAGAAAAGTTTTATTAGTTTTTAATTCCTACAATTACAAACATCATGCTGCGCTGTAAATGCTTAATACGAACAAAAATAAATTTTTAATTTCACTCAAATTTCCAATTTTCCGCTCACTGTAATTTTGAGCTCGAAATCAAGTTGCTTCATACATAATTGAGTGTCGGGCTTTGTGAGTTTATTTGCTGCGATATAATTTGTATTGATGAATCAAATCTAAATAGAATATGTTAGTGAAATTAAAGCGTTTTTTATTGCAATAAATTCACACTTGATTAAAAACGATTTGCGGTCATTTATTGTATTTTTTATGGTACTAAATTACAATGAGTGCCATTTAACTTCTGTATTAAAATAATGATTTTAAGTACATACTTTGTTATACATACATACATACATGTATGCACATTTGTCTGCCTTGATAAAGTGAATTTTTACTCTGTAAGATCTCTAGTCAGTGCATTTATGGCGTCTTTTGCGAGCACCGTGCGAATGCTTCAACCATGATTGAGATACCACAAAGTTGGCATCCGGCGAATGGTTTCTAAATCTGCCTGCTACTCTTAAATTTTCTAATTATCAAGGATCTTGTTAATTATGTATATCCTGGTACGTGAATTAGTGCGGAAAACTTCCTTCAAAGCTGTCATTATACCTGAATATACTTATGCTGATGCCTTGGGAAGGTTAATGCATTACATATTTTTAAATTTTCTTTCTGTCATTGAGTTCATTCGTTACACTATTCCATGAGTATTACCAAAGGAAACAAGTATGTAACAATTGATATCGCAAATCTTTTGAAATAGGATTGAAGTAAAATATTTGCAGACTGGAACACGATGTCGGAATAAGACGTTCTTTCACAATTCAATATTAAATGCAGAACGAATGTTTTCCTTCGACTGTTAATAAATATTGCACATTTGACAACTTTAAAGTAATAATTTTATTAATTAATTAATTTTGCGACATCGCAATAGTGTGTACTAGCGACAGCGTTTGTCATTTCCGATATTTTTCGTTGTGTGGCATTGCCTTCCATATAAAAAACATAATATGAACGGCACACATTTTTAAAATGACACCACAAAATGACAACGCAAAAATGCCACATGTGTACTCAGCATTACTTACGAGTGTGAAATGTAATGAATAATTCTTAGCAAAAGCAAAATGTAATTTCTCAATAGATATAAAAAGTTTTAATAAAAAAATAAACAATGATGAACTTTGAAGACTGGCTAAGAAATTATTCTTTGACCTAATATTCACTGTAGTTCGAATAAGTAAAAGTTCTTGATTAATTGTAACAACATGCTTAATAGTTTTACTTTGAATGTGGTTGATTCACAATCTAGATTATGTATGTAGATTATACAAAATCTTATCATGTAAAAGCAAAATGTATCGAGTAGGAGAGAATACGGATAGAAAATTTTACAAGCGGTCGGTAAATGTTGTATTTTCTAAACCATTTTAGATACTTAAGTATTCTCAACACACCAGAAGTGTATTTCAAAGTAAACATTGGCAGCACTAATGTTATGTATTGAAGGTGTTGACACTTTTAGAAAAACAACCAAAATCAACTCAGAAAATGTTCATGTTGTTATTGTAAATATTATACGCTGTAACCATCACCTATTTAACTGGTACAGCAGAACCAAACAAACAATAAATAAACTTAAAAAAGAATATTATATTTTGTAGCAAAATTACATTGAAATTATAAAATGTTTTCTCCATTATTTATTTTTATTAGTACACATCTTTTTGTTTTTGCCATTTTCCAATTTTTGTTATTAACTCAACAGTTTAATATATTTGCTTGCATTTTATTTGTGGTATCAGTGTAAACATGAAAAATACCTACAACAGACTCTTGTTATATTTTTTAAGCACGGAGAGAATTTCATAATATTTTGATTCTACAAAGTCGTAATACTTTGTATTACCATGTAAAGACACCTTTAGTAATATTATTTACACATCTGATAAACGTGGTTGCACGTGTATAACCCACTGTACGTGTATCCAAGTCTGTGAGTCATATTGGTTGTTGCTGTTGGTGAAGATGAAATATGACAATATTTATTAAAATGATTTGTAAAATTTAAATGCATAAGTAAATTCACTCGTAGTTAGTTTAGTTATGAGCACTGACAATTTGGCTGAAGTTCAAATGACGCATCCACTTCCATAGAGTCAATTAGAAAGAATTGCTGTTACTCACAGATTAATTGATATAAATTTTAATCTAATTTAAAGCCAACAAAACGTAGTAATTTTTTTTTTTAATGTATTAAGATTAATTTCATTGATGGCACATCACGTTCATTAATTGTTTAATTTCTATTTATTATTTTACTTTTAGTTTAAAAATACTTTATCACATAGACAAGTTGAAGGACTTTACAAAAACTCGAAGCATAATTAAGTGAAACGGAATAAAATAAAAGTACAATATGCCGGCGGAAACGAAAACAGCTCCCGCCGCCGAAACGGAAACTCCCACGAAGGGTAAAAAATCGCCTGCCAATAATTCCAAAGCGGCTTTGGCTCGCATCACCCTATTGGATGGTTCCATTTTAGATGTAACCATTGAAGTAAGTTTTTAACATTTAGAAATATCACATAAATATGTACTCGTATATACTTAGAATATAATTTAATTTATATTTTTATCTTTAGCGCAAAGCCAAGGGACGTGACCTCTTAAATTCCATATGTGCCGGCCTTAATATCCTGGAGAAAGATTATTTTGGTCTTACATATGAAACTCCCACAGATCCCCGAAATTGGTTAGACTTGGAAAAACCAGTTTCAAAATTCTTTCGCAGTGATCCTTGGACTTTGCAGTTTGCAGTGAAATTCTATCCGCCAGAACCTTCACAATTGCAAGAAGACATTACACGTTATCATTTGTGTCTACAAGTACGCAATGATATTTTGGAGGGCCGTTTGCCCTGCACATTCGTCACGCATGCTCTGTTGGGCTCATATTTGGTGCAATCGGAAATGGGAGACTATGATCCAAAAGAAATGCCGAATCGTAGTTATTTAAAGGACTTTAAAATTGCTCCAAACCAGACAGCGGAATTGGAGGATAAAGTTATGGACTTACACAAAACACACAAGTAAGTAATTACCAAACGTAGCAATTATCTAATTTTGATATTCTGACGTATAAACACCTTTTGCAAATTGAATACAAATTTTAAGAAATTACATTATTTTGTGGGGACCAATTGGATATGTACTTTTGTTATACTTCGTCTGAAAGTAGAAATAAAACTAGAAAAGAAGAGAGGTGTCTTAGGACACCCGGTTATAGCTATGCTGCTTAGTTATATAAAACAAATTTCATGTGTGAAATAACAGTGAAATAAAATTATATTATATGATGAAGTCGAATTCTCTGCAGTTTCCAGTTATTTTCCATTATTTTCTTTTCTAGCGGCGTACGATTAAATTAATGTATTGTTTGTAGCCAGTGGCGACTGTTAGCCGGCTTACAGCCAATTGGCTGTATTCTTTGGTTTATGCTCATGTGCAACACAAAAACAAATTGATCAATCGTTCTCATTGTTTTTATTTCACTCAGTTCAAAGAGCGAAACAAAACAAAATCAAACAATTTGTTTCGTTTATTTTCGTACTCTGCTTTTAAGTACAAAAAAATCAAAACAAAAATAATTTTATAACTGTAATAGTGTCGATTATTTTTGTTACGAAAATCACGTCCTAACTTCTGTATCGCGCAATAAATAGCAAAGCTATAAAAAATAACACGTTAACACACGCTCTTTTGAGGTTTTCTTGCTTGGTTTTAATCTCGTTCGTCTCTTGGTGTGACAGCATAGGCTTGATCTGAAGTATAGCTTAAATTAGACGTGCCATATAGCCATAACGCCATAGCCACTAGCCAAAATTCAATTCGTTTCTATGCGTGGCTGCACAGAAAAATGCACATTTCCCCCAGGTAAAAAGGCTACCTTAATTTTTCTTCTCTTCTTTAGAAAATCACATCAATTACTAAAAATATTTATTTATTTTTTGTTACGAAAATCACGTCCTAGCTCCTATGTCTTGGCAAAAAGAGCATATCTCTAATAAATGACACTTCACATGAGAGATATTTGAGAGCTGACAGCCTTAAATATCAGACCGGCGGTTTTGAAACCATTTAGTGGATAACCCTGTATTAGTAGAATGTAGGGCCCTTAAACGTATGCTGCAGCGTGTACTGTGTCGGAGGTTCTTAACAATTTTCATTTTATGTTATTTGATAATCTATATATCCGCTAACAAAGTACATACTTGATAACATAAGAAATTATAAGTAAATAAATAACGTTGTTGTTTCAGAGGGCAATCCCCAGCCGAAGCTGAGTTACATTACTTGGAAAATGCTAAGAAATTGGCCATTTATGGCGTGGACTTACATCCAGCTAAAGACTCTGAAGGCGTAGACATCATGTTGGGCGTTTGTGCCTCCGGATTATTGGTGTACAGAGACAAGTAAGTTTGCATATTGTGTAATTTTGGAATAGAAAATTTATCGTCTTTCTGTATACTTAGATTACGCATCAATCGTTTTGCATGGCCAAAAATTTTGAAAATATCTTATAAGCGCCACCATTTCTACATCAAAATACGTCCAGGCGAATTTGAACAGCACGAAGTCACCATTGGGTTTAAATTGGCGAATCATAGAGCAGCGAAGAAACTTTGGAAGTCATGTGTAGAACATCACACATTCTTCCGTTTGATGACACCAGAACCAACAAACAAGTCGACACTGTTTCCACGTTTTGGGTCCACATATCGTTATTCAGGACGTACTATGTATGAGAGCCGTAAAAACCCAGTAGATCGAGTGGCACCCAAGTTCGATAGAAGTTTGTCGGGCAGACGTTTGACTTCTCGGTCAATGGATGGTATGACAAGTGAAATTTGTTTTATTTACAAAACAGAACATTTGAAATGATTGTTTTCCAAATTTTTAGCCTTGGCCTTAGCTGAAAAGGAAAAGGATTCACAGAAACGTCATACCATGGGCCATCCACCGGAACATATACCCGATTTGGATTCTCCACGCAGCCGAAGTCCTTTGAAAAAGGATAAAAAGGAAAAGGTAAGTTAGGCATAGGTTTGCCCCAAATTCCTAGAGAATTTGTAATTGTAATCGGAACATTTTCCCATTTTGTTTCTTTTATGTGAAACAAAATTAATTTAACAGTGTCTTAATATTCTTGATTAATTTCTTCTCCATATTTTGTTTACTTTTTATTTTATTACAAAACAAAATACATCCTTTACAATGGTTTGATTGTTTTGATACTTAAACTACTCTACTGTTGACACTTCCTACTAATCCTGCATTATTTTAATGTATTTTTGCAATTCCTCACACACCAAAAATATCAAAATTTATTACACACCTTAAACCACACATAAAACATACTTTAACACGCTTTTTAAAACGCGTTTTTTTTACATGTCTTCCCTAATCAACACACATCCATTCCCTCACAAAAAAAAAATATATATAAAAAATAAACATTCACGATATTAAAACAAAATGTTGCTCTGGTTATTTAAACGTTTGTTGTATGTGTCTCCCAAATACATTACAATTATGGTTACTCTTAGTTGATACGTGAATCTAGCACTGGTACTGCTTCGGCTTCTTCGCAGAGCTCCCTCGAAGGCGATTACGAGACCAATACCGATGCTGCCTCAGCAGCAGCCGCCTTTTTGGGCCCTGACGATCAGGTTAACATCTTCTAACTTTTTCTGCTTAAATTACATACAATACATACATATTCCTCTTCTATTTTCTTTATACATTTCTACTTTATTTGGCATTGAGTATAGTTACATAAATATATTTAATTTTCAACTCTCTTTTTTAGATTTCACTTTTAGTTTTAGCTTGAGTTTGATTAATCTTCTAAGTTGCTGTAGAGTTTTCTTTATTTTTTTGTCTGTCAATATCTCTGTTTTTTTCGTAATTAATTTTATTGAGATCAAATATGAATATTTGCTAGACCTCGAGAAAGAAGTCCTTTGGCAGTAAATGAAGAATTTCGTTTCAAAATCCTTTTAAGTTTTATATCTGAGTGTTTTTTTTATAAAAATTTGTACAGTACATATTTACTAAATGTACAAAAACAGATCTTCGAAGTATTTTTAAATTTATGCACTCGTTTATTTTAAATAAAGGCCGAATTTTCCGAACTTTGTTTCCAATTTGAGTGAAAAAGGGCTTACATTCGAATCTGAAACATTTCGCTTTATAAAATTAGCTTTTGGAATTTTGTTTTTAAATAAAATATTTTCATTTATACTTTGTTTATACTAACATGAATCGTTTGCGTGTTACTTGTTTAATTAATAAAATATAAAATTATATATTCCATATTTATGTCTATCTTCATTTTTGCTATTTTACTAAAATAATGAACTAACTTTAAACTTCTATATGTAAATAATAACATTAAACTGTTTCACTTTATTTATAATGAAAACTATTTTTATGTCTGTTAAAATGTCCTGAGAAAACCTTTTAAAATTTCTACCAATTTTCTTCTACCCTTGTATAAATATTTCAAAATCCAGCTTTTAATTACATATAAGAAAAGATTTGTGTATATGATTCCATATAACCATAATTGGCATCCGTGTACTAAACATAAATAAATATAAATGTGTAGCAGTAAATAATTCAAAATTCCCCAATCAAACGCCACATTAACAACTTTATACATTTTTAATTATCTTAATATGGATATAATACACAAGTAAAAGACAGAAAATTTTAACACCAACAGACGCAAAACCAAATTTTGTACAAAAACAAAACTTATTTTTTTATATTTATTTGTGATTAAAATTTTAAGACATCATGTGTTAAAAGTTTAAAAGCGAGCTTAACTTTTCTTAGCCTTGGTTTAAAGAGTCAATCAATAATTTTTCTAGTAGACGAATTAGGAGAAATGGTATGACTTAAATTTTATGGAATTTTTATGAAATTTGCGTATAAATTTGAACAGCTCACATTTTTATTTTATATTAAAAAAAAATATGGAAATTTTCGAAGGAATTCTTTCTTTCTTCTGTGCCGTCTTGCTTATAAATTGGAGTACTTACTTTTTCTGTAGTAACTTATCAGCTGTTTCTGACCAGAAGGGTCGCAGTTTTCCACTAAAGCGATTAGTTTTGCCTCGTCAATTGTTAAGTTTCAATTAAATTTTATGTTTTTCTTTTCAAAATTAAAAAAAAAATTTTTTTGAATTTGTTTTTGTTTAAAATAAAATTGCTTAGAATGAAAAATTTCCTTAGAACAAACAGGGTAGTAGTGTTGAAACAGACGATGAAAAATTTCTCAAGTTTAAAAGAGAACTTAAACAGTTTCATCGTGTAAATTTAGTGATACAATCATTCGAACGACCTTTTGTAATATATACAAAAAAACACTTAAAATTTTGATATTAAAGTAAAACAGGATTATAATACAAATTTCTTATATGAATGAAAATAAATTTCACTGCCGCTTGCGCCATTTTATAAATATGTGTGCCACAAAAGTCTATATATTTATGAAATAACATGTATTTTTATTTTTCCGTTTTCGCCGGAAAATCTCAAAAATTTAGCGGGAATATAAGGTAGACATTTCCCGGGATTTCCCGCCCGGGAATCCCCGTTCCCCAAATCCTAGTGTTAATGCAATAAATTTGCATTTGCATTGACTTGGCTTATTGTGGGAAAATTATAAAATATATGAACCATATATACTTTTTTTTTCGCTGGGAGCCGAAATTACTTACAATTTCTTTTATCGCAGGTACAAAAATTATCTGATTAAAAAAAATTTTGAAGTGATAAATATTTAGTCAAAAATACTCTTTTGGAAAAAACCAACTCACAAATTTATTGGATAAACCTTTAATTAGTTTTAAATTCGTTTTGACAGCAAAATATATTTTTGTCACACTAAAAAAAAGCCTAAAAAAGCCAAAAACGATTATTCGAAAATACACAATTGAACAGTTTAAGCTTACGAATCAAAATTATTGCTCAAATTTACTAGGTTTGTGCAAATAAATTTTTATAAAATTTTTGACTACGAGAGTGTAAAAATGGCCAGTTTGCACAGCGAGACTTTTAAGCGTTTCCATGAACACCTTTAATAATTAATTTTCTCTTCACACATTATTCTCATCCTCCAAAAAGCATGAGTCAGATATTTTATTTTTTATTTGGCGTTGGCTGAAGCAGTTAGCATGTTCACTACAAAACCGAATGTCATCGGTTCGAACCCGGTATCCAACAGTCATTAAATAACAATAACAACAATAAAATGGCTATTAAGCACAGCTTCAAACATTTAATACGGCTCATTGACACCAGAGGCGCTGCATTATTAAAAACGTGCAAAAAGCAGAGTTGTAAAAGAGTGAAGTTTTCCTCTATCTAAAAGAAGGTAACACCTAGTAATAGTAGTAGGCATTCATTGCCTAAGTGTTACTTCTCTTAAAACACAAATAAATAAAAAGGCTAAAATATTTAAGAAACATATTAGCGATAAAGCCCTACTATAAATCAATCAATACACCAAAGTTCGAAATTAAGTTTCAAGACCAGAAGTACATAGATACATAATATATTTTTTTTTATTGATTTTTGTAGTAAAATGAGCAATTTTCTACAAGAGAATTTATAAAATTATGAAAAAACTTAAGTCACTTTCTATTGCGAAATATTGTTATTTGCTTCGTGATTTTGCATTTACTTTTGAGCTGTCAGCTGTTTTAGTTCTTTAAAAATGCATTGATACTTGCCAGAGGATCAACGAGAAATATATTTGATTTTTTTTAATATATATTTAATATTTCCAATAAAACTTAATTATTTTTTAAAGTAATATTTAAAATAGCTGTTAAGTAATAATTGTTTGCCAAATTTTAAAAGTAATTACGTATAAAGTAATAGCAAATGGCAACAATAATTAATTACGAACAGTGGCAGCTTCGGTGCGAACCCTTGCAGCTATTTCTTTGTTTGTTAAATTTAAATTGTTTGCGCTCTAAATTTAAAAATTAAAAGATTTTCATTATGTAATTTTCTTTAATGGGATTTAAAAACAAAATTTCAATGAAACATTCTTTTTATTAGGGGACAACATAAAAATAGCTTTCAGGTAGATATTTTTATGAAATTTATGCAGCAGCACCAAGGTTAAAAGGGTAAAATCACACTGAAAAGTTAAACATTTTGTGATTCATATTTTAAATTTAATTGAACTAAAATGAATCAGGAATCATTTCTTAATCGGACTTAACTTCAATTCTTATAGAATGAAATATTTTTATTAATTATTATACACAATATAATCATTTATCATATTCCATTTCATTAAAAATTAATGTTAAATAGTTGATGTTAATAACAATCTCTACCCAAGTAGATAGACATATGTGCTGATGAAGTGCGTGGCTGCACAGAAAATTGTCGGCATTTCTCCCAGCTAAAAAGTCTAGTTTAAGCTTTCTTCTCTCCTTTGTGATTTTCAGAACACCATCAAATTACAATTGTGATTTTAAAATCACAAGTGATTTGATGTGTTTTCCAGAACATGCCTGCGGGTTGAACTATTCTCAAACACTCAAACTCGAAAGCTAAGGTTAAGTTAAAATTCAGGTTCATTAATATATATGATATCTATGTACATATATCATGTGGGATGACTTATTGTTAACTTTAACATAAAACAAAAAAAGTGTGTGTCTTTAATGCTAAAAAAGATATTGATGTTAATTTTGTAGTTGTGATAAAGCAAGTTCTGCAAGTCCTATATCCAAAAAACTAATTACCAGGCTTGATACATTTAAACTCGCTTTTAAGCTCTTTTATCTTTGCTCCAAATAAGCTTTTAGTTTTTGTCTTTATTATATGATTTATGTTTTTCGATATGTATGAAAGCATGCTTGAAAGCTTCATGTCTTTATGTTATCGAACAATTATATATATTCATATATTTTATATTTAAAAAAAAAATCGAATATAATTTCACTAAACTTTTCTTAACTTTTTCTTACATTTTTAAATAAAGGCTGCCGAAGAAGCTAAATTAAAGGAGAAAAAACAAAAGGAGAAGGAGGAAAAGGAACGAAAAGAAAAGGAAAAGAAAGAAAAGGAGAAAAAGGAAAAAGAGGCTAAGGAAAAAGCCGCCAAAGAAAAGGCAGCGGCCGGTGGCATGAATGGTAATTAGGTTTTAAAACGTTGTCGTTCTTGCATTCATATTGAATAAAATATTTTCAGGAACCGATGATTTGAATGATTCCCAAAAATCTGACAAACCTGGAAGACGTGTAAGTATCAATAGAAATAGAATTATGTTAATTAACAGGATAGTCTTTCGTAATTGTCTAAAGTCAAAGGGGTCATGACATTGAAAATTGAAATAATGGACATGTTTATACTTATTTTGTATGTAGAATTATTGTATAAGTTCCTTATATATAATTTTCCAAATTAAATATTTTATTTTTACCACATTGTCATTTTTTATATATATTAACGCATTTTTATTTAATATATTTTGCTTTCCCATTTCTTTTCTTTTTGATTTTTTTAAATTTTCTTTTAATTTGTGACTTGTAATCGATGGCCAAATTTTTACCAACTTGTCACATGCCATAGGGTGTTGGTTTGTTCTCATCGGGACGCAAGAGCAAGAGTGGTTCACCATCTAAAGATAGTAAGGATAAGAATAAATCAGGTAGACCCAGTGAACTTGAAATAGCGGTGCCTGCTTCTGATGATCAGGCGAACGTTGACAAAAAACGTGGTTCCACTTCACCAGGATATACGAAACCGTACGAGTACACTGAAGGAGATGGTGATGCAAGTCCCACGCGTAAATCTTACATTCCTGGTGGTTTCAGCTACGTTCAGGATCCCGATGGCGCTAAACGTGGCCAAGATGGCCAAGAACAGTTGTCGCCCGGCTCTCAACAAAAGAAAATTGGTTTAGCATTTAATTATGCTCCCGGAAATGAAGAGGATTTAAAAAAACAAGCGGAGAAGCTTAAATCTGGTCAGTTATCACCACGCACACGTGACAAATTAAACAAAGGACAACTGTCGCCAAAGACTAAAGCGAAATTGTTGAAAGAAGCCAATCTCTCTCCTGCAACTAAAGCTAAGCTGCAAGGAAGTGCTGTAGATGCTGCCGCTGTGCCTCTGAGTGATGCTCAAAAGAGATCGTATTCTCCCTCAAAAAGTCCCACTCAGGGATATGTTTCTGGTGCTCCAGGTAGCTACAAGCCTTTGGTGGATCCTACTTCTGCATTTTTGGATTCCGAAAGGTATAACAAAGAGCCAGCTTATGTTGGCCTTGTAAAACCTAAAAACCAAGTAAAAGTAATGGTAATAACAGGTAAAATTGATCCTAAAACAAAGAAAATCGATGCAGAAAATGGTTTTGTTGAACATTCTGAAGGAACTTTGGATTCTGCTACAGGCCATATTGATACAAAATATGGTTTAATAGATCCCAAAAAGGGTACTTTAACAACAACAAATCCAAATACGGGTAAAAAGGATACTCATAAAGGTGATATTGATCCCCAAACTGGCAATATACATTTACTGCATGGGGTCAGTGATCCTAGAACTGGCCTTCCTGATAGTTCTTTGGGTCAAATTATTGCTTTCGCTCCTCAAGTGGTTAAGATTACTGCAATAACCTCTAGATTCGACCCCCAAAACAAGAGAATTGATGCAGAAAATGGTTTCGTAGACCACGCAACTGGTACATTGGATCCTGCTACCGGTTTGATTGACTCTAAATATGGTGTAATTGATCCCAAAAAGGGTACTTTGGTTTCTGTAAATCCAAATACCGGCAGAAAGGAAACCCATCAAGGTGAAATTGATCCACAAACCGGTAATATTCATCTATTCAGTGGTGTGGTTGATCCCAGAAGCGGTCGCCCCGATAATTCTTTAGGTCAGATATTAGCTATCACGCCATTAGAAGACTCTCCCAGAAAGATTAATGTAAAGATTACCGTAAATACTGCCAAATTTGATCCTAAAACGAAGAAAATCGACATTACTCATGGAAAAGTGGATAATTCTACAGGTAGCTTAGACCCATCAACTGGTCTCATTGCTTCAAAGTATGGCATAATCGATCCTAAGAAAGCTACTTTGGCTGCTTTGAATCCCAAAAATGGTAAAAAGGAGACGTATCAAGGAGAAATTGATCCATTATCGGGTGATATTCATTTCACTAACGGTGTGGCGGATCCAAAAACAGGTCGTTTGGACAATTCCTTGGGTCAAATTATATCTATTGCACCTCATGGTGAACCTGTTAATGTAACCGTCATCACTTCCCGAATTGATCCCAGAACTAATAGAGTTCATGCTGAGCATGGCTCCGTTGATCATTCTACAGGCACATACGATCCATCTACAGGAGTTGTTGATTCAAAATACGGCTTGTTAGATTTTAAAAACGGTACTGTTTCCACTCTCAACCCTGCGACGGGCAAACAAGAAACTTATCAAGGAGAATATGATCCGAGAACTGGCAATATAAGCTTATTGAATGGTGTAACTGATCCTTCCACTGGTCGTGTTGATAATTCTTTGGGTCAAATATATTCTTTTGCTCCTTTGAATGATCCTAAAAAGAAACGTGTTAAAATTTGTATTATCACATCTAAGTTCGATCCTACTACGAAGAAGATCGATGTCGAAAATGGTTCAATGGATGTTACATCTGGTGTTTATGATCCCGCTACAGGTTTTGTTGATTCTAAGTACGGCTTAATAGATCCCACAAAGGGTACTTTGGTGGCCGTTAATCCCAAAACGGGTAAAATGGAATTATATCAAGGTGACATTGATCCCGTCAATGGTAATATTCACTTGGTCAATGGTGTTACTGATCCAAGAACCGGACGTTTCGACAACAGTTTGGGTCAAATAATTGCTGTTACGCCCTTAGAAGATTCTGATGTAACATTGGGTTCACCCAAAAAGAGAGTTAAAATTACAATTGTGACTTCTAAATTTGATCCGAAAACTAAGCGTGTTGACATTGAAAATGGTTCTGTAGATCAAACTACTGGAAATTTAGACCCAGCAACAGGTCTTGTTGATACATATTATGGCTTGATTGATCCTAAAAAGGGTACGTTGGTAGTTGTGAATCCAAAAACAGGAAAGAAAGAAACTATTCAGGGCCACGTTGATCCTAAGACTGGTCATATTCATTTGCTGAATGGTGTTACAGATCCTAGAACCGGTCGTTTGGACAACTCACTTGGACAAGTAATTGCTGTGTCTCCACAAGAAGAACCGATCAAGTTGACCGTTGTAACTGCCAAATTTGATCCAAAGACAAAAAAAATTAACATCGATAAAGGCGTTGTTGACAGTTCCATAGGTACTTTCGATCCTTCCACCGGTCTTGTTAGTACCAAGTATGGTGTCATTGACCCCACAAACGCTACGTTAGTTGCCATAAATCCCCAGACAGGCAAGAAAGAAGTTCATCATGGTGAAGTGGATCCTAAGACCGGCAACGTTAATTTCTGCAATGGTGCCATTGATCCTAAAACTGGTCACTTTGATAATTCTTTGGGACAAGCAATGGCCATTACAACACAAGACGATCCCAAGAAAAAACGTGTCAAGATAACCATCATTACCTCAAAAATTGATCCCAAGAGTAAAAAGATCGATGCCGATAATGGCACTTTGGACATTACTACTGGTATTTTAGATCCTGCCACAGGTCTTGTGGATACCAAATACGGTTTGATAGATCCTAAAAAGGGTAGTTTGGTGGCTTTTAACCCCAACAGCGGAAAGCATGAAAGCATAAATGGTAATGTGGATCCCAAGACAGGTCATATACAGTTACTACGTGGTGTAATAGATCCTAAAACAGGTAGAAGCGATAGTTCTTTAGGTCAAATCATTACAGTTGTTCCCTTGGAAGAAGACATTTTAGAATTGGTAGCTGGTAGAGGGGCACCTTCTTCTACTGACTCCACTCCCACTAAAGAGGGTCGATCGTCGACAGCTTCCCCTCAATCTGTGGGGAAATCTTCAATTCCTCCTCCTACACCTATAAGAACCGCTGCATCTGGGGTTGGAAGTGCTGCTCCCTCCAGCAAACCTAAAAAGAAACGTGTTAAGATAATGGTTATTACTTCGAAGTTTGATCCGATCACCAAGAGAATAGATACTGAAAATGGACAAGTAGAACACTCTACTGGTATTGCAGATCCTACCACTGGACTGATAGAAACTAAATATGGTTTGATTGACCCCAAAAAGGGCACACTAGTTGCTTTGAATACAAAAACGGGCAAAAATGAAACCTATCAAGGTGAAGTTGATCCAAAAACTGGTCACTTGCAGCTGGTTACTGGAGTTACTGATCCCCAAACCGGCCGTTTGGATGATTCTTTGGGTCTTGTTATGGCTATAACTCCTCAAGATGACCCAGTTGTAGAATTGACCGTGATTACAAGTCGCATAGATCCAGCCACTGGCAAAGTCGATACTGCAAATGGTGAGGTGGAAAGATCGCTGGGAGTCTTGAATATGGATTCTGGATTGTTGGACACCAAATACGGCGAAATTAATACTAGAACTGGAGAGTTAAAGGCGATTGATCCGAAAACGGGCAAAATTGTTGTCTTTAAAAATGTAAAAGTCGATCCAGGAACTGGACAACTCACTATTTTAGGTGTGACAGACCCCAAGACAGGGAAAACAGATTCGACACAAGCGCGACTAATTGAAGTTGGTCAACAAATTGATCCCATTGTAGAAGTTACATCATTGGCCGGAAAATATGATTCCAAAAAGAACATAATCGATCCTAAAACAGCTCATGTGGAAACTTCAGGGGGTCAGTTTGACCCTCGAGCTGGTAAAGTTGATACCAAGTATGGTCAAATTGATTTGGTCAGGCACACCATTACCTTCAACGATCCGAAATCTGGCAAATCAGTGACCCGCGACATCAAGATTGATCCATCTACTGGACAAATTGTGTTGAAAAACCAAATTAATCCCAAAAACAATAAACCCGACAAAGACTATGCTCGAATTATATCTTTACGTGTTGTACAACAACGTGTGGATCCCAAAACAAAAGCACCCATTAGCCAAGTCAGTACGGCCAAAGATAAGGAAGTTATTATTGATCCCAAATCAAATCAAATTTGGATACCTACTGGTACTGTTGATCCATCTACTAAGGAACAACAATTTGTTTCCAGCGCTGTCGATCCTAAGACAGGGTATGTCATCACTATCTACGGTTACCTGAATACCAAAACTAACGAAGTTAAGAAACAAACTAAACTTGATCCTAATGTCACAAAGATTGAACCTTCTTCTGGCAAAATCTACACAGCAACAGGCGATGTAGATGCTGCTACTGGTGAACCACTCTATGCTACTACACAAGTTGATAACGAATCTGGTGAGGTGTATACGAAACTGGCTCGCGTTGATCCTAAGACAGGCAAGCTGATTATTGTCAGAATATTGCTTATCTCTAAGGTCGACGAGAGAGGCCGTCCTGAAGAAGTCGATCCACAGACATGCGAAATTGATCCAATCTCGGGTCGCGTCTTGAAGTTCTTTAATAAAACCGTTTATGTCTACAATATGATTGACCCTATTACCGGTGAAATTGTACAGGTGGACCCCAACGATCCTCGTTTTGCTGGTGCCCGTACTACAGTTACTCACACCATGACATTGACAGGTGAAATTGACCCCGTAACTGGACGTATTAAGAGCGAATATGGTGATATTGATCCCAACACAGGAGATATCGATCCCGCGACTGCTATCAAGGATCCGGTTACCGGCAAACTGATTTTAAATTATGCCCAAATCGATCCATCACACTTTGGAAAACAGGCCCAAGTAAGTACTACAACTGAAACCGTACCTATTACCAGACAGCAATTCTTTGATGGCGTCAAACATATGGGCAAAAATGCTCTACGACGTGACTCCGAGGCTAGTTCTGAAGACGACATGACACACGAATACGAAACGGAAAATGTTAAGGAAATGGTAGTGGGCAGTCCAAAGAAAAGTACTACACAAAATTTGGGCAAATATGTGAGTACACCAACGGTAGTGAAGACAACAACCAAACAAGTATTAACCAAGAATGATGATGGCGTAACACACAATGTTGAAGAAGAAGTTCGCAATTTGGGCACCGGAGAGGTGACCTATTCAACACAGGAACACAAGGTTTGCAATTTTCTACATTCTAACTAGTATGTAAAATTCGGCTGCTCTGCTGTAGTGCGTAGTTATTTAGCTTTAGCGCGTTATTGCAGTTTTTTTATATATAATTAGTTTTTATATTGAGGCATCCCCAGTTAAATTTTAGATTTCAATTTCTTTTAAAGCTTTTTTTTAAGTTGAAGTTATAAAGACATGAACTTGAAAAATTTGAAATGTAAGTATGCGTATAGTTTCAAACTGTTTTAGTATTTACAGCATGAGTAGGAAGTTATTTTAAATAGTTGTGATAGCTTTATGAACCTAGATTAAATTGATATATAATAATTATTTTATTTTCATTCTATTTTGTTAGGGAAGAAACATTTAAATAATTTTACCAACCCCGAAAAGTGATCTCCTTTCACTAATAAATGTAATTTTGTATGCTTCCCATGTAAATATATGTTTTGAATCTCATAAAAATCGGTTGGATAGCTTCGGAGGGCAGATATTGTCCCCTTTCCACAGCTTGGACCTTCTTAAAAAAATGAAGTAGCCTATATGTTCTCTTAGGCGCAGATGTATATATGATTTAAATTTCATCAAAATCGGCTCAGCCATTGAGCCGATAAAGAGTAACAAACAAACAAAATTAATTTTGCATTTCGACATAGAACGGACGGATGGACAGATGGACTGGAGACAGATGGACTGTTAAACGATAATAAATATCCTATGTCCGTTTGGAGGCTCCATTC
The DNA here is from genome assembly GCA_936439885.1 of Nowickia ferox. Lineage (NCBI taxonomy): Eukaryota > Metazoa > Arthropoda > Insecta > Diptera > Tachinidae > Nowickia > Nowickia ferox. The sequence continues at coordinate 33,315,151 of OW387027.1, read as the reverse complement.
CACATTCGGCTAAAAGAATTCGAGCAATCTTACAAACATACAAACTTTATCTCTTCATAAAATTAATAATTATATGTATATGTCTCCGCGGCGCTACCTGCTAGAAATTAATTTTTGTCTGAGTACATACGGGGTGTTTTTTATACAGTGACACAAGTTTAAATCATAATAAAACAAGGAAATATATTTTTAATATCAATGAAACGGGCATTATTTGAAAGAAAATTTTATGAAATTAATGTTTAAATATGATTTATGCCGTGTGGCTGCCACGGCTAGTGCGTAGAATCTGGAACACCAATTTTCAACAACTGTTCGCAGCATTTGCGACCATATTTCGCCGATAACTTCGAATGCTGATTTCCAGGTGTTGTGACTTAACATAACCCTAAAGAAAATAATCCAATGGGGTTAAATCAAACGATCTTGATGGCAAATTAGTTGGGCCATTACGTGAAATAATTTTTTCATCAAAATTTTCTTTGAGTAAATCAATTGTAGCGCCCGCTGTGTGGCATGTGGCTCCGACCTGTTGAAACCACATATCCGCAAAATTAATGCCACGTAATTCATGTACGAAAAATTTTCGAATCATGTTCCTATACCGTTCAACATTGACAATAACATTCTGACCATGATCGTTTTTGAAGACATATGGGCAATGAGTCCGCCAGCTCATAAGGCGCACCAAACAGAAATTTTCTGTGGATGTAATGGTGTTTCGACAAAACATTGTTGATTCTCTTCACTCCAAATGCGACAATTCTGCTTATTTACCTACCCATTCAACCAGAAATGGGTTTCATCGCAAAATAAAATTTTGAACAATTATTTTGATTAAAAATTTCAACAATTTGCACGCGTTGCTTTGGTCTAAGTCGATTCATAATGAAATTTCGAAGCCAACTAAACAAAAAGCAACTATCAGCTCCAATGTAAAGTAGAAATATGGGAATTAATAATGAAATATGATGTCGGACAAATGTTCACCTATAGCACGTCGGCAGAAGCCTGCTATTTTCACAAAAATTTTACCTACATTTTGCAAAAAAGCTTCGCTTATCTCCACAATGCAGCGCTCTTTCAGAGCGTCAGTTGCTTGTGATTTGTTCAAAATAGTCCAGTGTCATCATATCACAAGAACGAGGCGGTCAGTTGACATTGCCAAACCGAGAAATTACGCGACCGGGAAATTAATCATGCAATAACTGAATTGTTTGACCGGGTGTGTGACTCGTGGCCAGTCTTGCTAAAATCACAGGTCAGTGATGTCAACATTAGCCAATTGCGACCACAATAACTACGAGGAAAAGCTGCGAAGTGTAAGTAAAATTTTCACCATCTTGATAGTAAATTTTCACAATCACAATTCGTTGCTCAAGAGCGTAGCCAAGGCAGTGTAGCGTTCCATGGTTAAAATTTCCAAAGTATTCACTAAATAAATGCCAAAGGATGACAACTCAATTCTTAACATTTCATCATTTGACAGCCTATTTACTTCCTAACCTGAAATTTGCCCACCCTTTATATAGCCTTTGTCTGCTGTTGGATGCAGATATGCCTATCTTTTGAATTTCATAAAAATCGGCTCGATAGTTTTTAAGGGCAGCTATTGCCCTCCGCCCACCTTGTGGTCTTATTTTTAAAAATATATAATATATTTTTTGATGTACATTAGTGTCCCTTTGTACATATCAGTTGTTGTAGGAAAGTTCAAGCGATGAAGGCATAATCACTGGTCACTGAACTATACCGACTTCAGCAGATGCTAAACCCAATGTAAAATTAGAGCGCCCTCGTTCGTTGTGTAGCAGAATCATCGACGAAGTAAAATAACCAATAGAATGGCTACTAAACACAGTTTCAAAAAATTTAATACGCCTTATTTAACACCAGCAGCGCTGCAACATTGCATTATTAAAAACGTGCAAAAAAAAGTTTTGGAAATGAATGAAGCTTTCCTCTATATCTTCCTTCACCACCTGTTTCTATCAGTATCCCTTTCCGAGTAACAGTAGTAGGCATTCATTGCCTGAGCGTTACTTCTCTGAAAAAAGAAAGTATATATATAATATATGTACTTGTATATGTTTTGTAGACGTAGATCTGTCGTATGTTTTAAATCTAATCATAATCCGTTCAACCGTTAAGCCGATAAATCGAAACCAACAAATAAAGTTACATTTTCATTCGTACAAGGGTCGGACGGGCGCCCAGACAGACTCAAGCTCCTGCTTAAGTAGATGTCTGTTAAAACGATAGTAAATATTTTTTGGGTGTGGGAGCCTTACCGCCCCTCGAGCCTATCCTACGCACTTTAAGGGTACAACAAATAACCTTTGTCTATTAAGAGGTTCCATTCTACATCTTGCTGAAAGAAATTTAAAAATCAGACCGATGGTTCCGGACATTACCTCTTACATACAAACAACCATACAAACATGCAAACATATAAACTTTACCTCTATATACAGCACAAGAAAAAGAAAGTAATATATAATAGTATAGGTGATTCGCTTAAGTAATTTGTATTGACTGATCATTTGTCGGATAATTAGGTCTAGAAAATAAATAACAATATGAAAACTAACCCACAATTTTCACCAGCCAGGCAGTCGACTCGTCTGGAAAGCGCTTTTCGTATAATTTTTTTACTCAAGTCGACCATCTGTGTTGCTAAGACAGGGTGTTAAGGTAAAATTAGTAAAATCGTATCGTTCTACTTTACAGCTTGCCGTGTCGTTCAGCTTTGTTTACAAGTTATAGAAAATATAACAGTTCGCACAGCACATTATTTTTGTTTGGCCTTGAAGGCGACTTTTTGACATTCGCTACAAAAACATCAGCTTTCTGTAGATCACATATCTTATAACTAGCAACATGCATTGCATATGGTGGGGTTTTTGTCAGCTGACACGCAACTTTACGATGCGATTTTACTAATTCTATCTTTAAGCTTATTGTAAATATGGAGTTATTTGTTTTTCTTTTGTTTTGTCAATGAAATTAAATTTTTTTTGTTCCTTAATTAACAATGTACAAATTTTTGTTTTTATTAAACAACGCTTGTATCTCACCTCATAAAAATAAAAATACCTTTCCAAACTAACGAACGTTCCTAACCCCGAAACGTTGACAATTTAAAAAGGCTGATGCTCCAGTCGTCGATCTAACCAGTGGTGCTTATGTTACTGCTACTGCAGTAACAACACGTACGGCAACCACTCACGAAGATTTGGGCAAAAAAGCCAAAACCGAACAGTTGGAAGAGAAAACAGTGGCCACAACACGTACTCATGATCCCAACAAGCAAGAACAACGTGTTGTGACACAAGAAGTTAAGACAACAGCAACAGTAACCAGTGGAGATCAGGTAAGATAACGGAAGCGTCCGATTGGACATGACATGAAATGCATGATTTAAAAAATTCAATTATTTTTATTTTGTTCTTTATTTTTTATTTCCTTCATCCATGAATGCCTGAATTTTTGTGTTGTATTTTGTATTTAAATTGACTTGTTGTAATTGTTTTGTGACTTGCGAATTTTTGTAATGCGATTGCGATTTAACTAAAAACCAGTTCCAAAGACGTGACAGTATTTCCTCCACAAGTTCTGGAGATTCTGGTACACCCATCGACGGTCCCTATGATGGATCCACTGCTATTTATAATACCACTTCATACAAGGTTTGTTCAAATAATACTTAAAACTAATGAAACAAAGTTAACACTTGGCTCTTTTTCATTTAAAAGCCATAACAAGTAGATTTCACTTTCTTTTTGAAATTCTAACCTTAAAACTGGTTTTTTTTTTGCAATATGCACATATGTATACAGTAATTATTTTCTTCTTTGTTCAATGTAGGAATCTCCCATGACTCAAGCATCTGCCTCTACATCAGCAACCGCTACCGGCCCCCGCATCGAGCAAACCCGCGTTATTCTAGGTGAAAACTCCCCCGGGTATACTGCCGAAGGTGAAATTGTATCAACCCAAACCGTCAGCAGTAAAACGCGTACCGTCGAAACGATTACCGTAAGTATGGCTTCTTAACAAATTCCTTGCAGTAACTTCTCCATTAGCATTTGGAAATATGTTTCGTGTAAGTTTCGATAATCCGTCTAACCCGAATTTTTGTATATAATTCTAAACATACATATTTATTTATACATACTCGTACATACATATATATATGTACATACATATGTACGTATTTATATTATTTCTAAATTTAAATATGTATAGTATGACGTTTATGTCCTTGTGGCAAGCGTTTGTGTGTGGTTGTCCAATACTGTGCAGTTTGTGTAAATATCGTGTCCTGTTATTCTTAAAAGACTGTGAATATTCAATCAAGTACAATAATTAATTTGCAATAAAGAAACTATAGAATGCCTTAAATTACTTCCAAAATGTGTACAGAATTGTCTGGTATATTGAAGAAACTTCTGCTAAATTCACATGCGGGTATAATTAGGATAACAAAATATTGTAAAGAAATAGACACGATTATTCCGCGGTTTTGGGTAGTGTATCGCTCCATTGCTTGTTCACTTGTATTCTACATCTGTCTAGTTCACAAATGTCAAAACAGATTTGACATTCACCGCCATTTGCCAAAATGTATAGCATCTTCCAATAGGGTGATTTCTTTTGGCCCACCTTGTACAACACTAAAGACTCACTGTCTTTACTTATTTCTTCTAATCGTTATTATCGAGCGCATGATGTCTTTACTTTCAACGAACGTTGACTCCACTATTATCTGATTCACACTGACTGCATCTCGCACAGAGTACCACCTCTTGTACTACAGGGAGCGGTTCTAGAATGTTCGCCATTGTGCTTATATATGGCGTAATGGAATGTGTGCACTTAGTAAAGCTAAATGGAATGGAAATGGTATGCACACATTACGATCGTTGCTGTCCTTTCCTATTAGTAGCGAAGTGATCAAACAGTCTTCTAACACAGTCTGGAAAATGCATATTGCTGTTTCTATCAGGCCTGTCACAGAAATCGATCGAAATTGTTTTCATTACGAATTTTCATTTCGATCGATTTTGTTTTACCTTCTCCAGATTTCGATCGATTTTGTTCAATACAAAAAAGCAGCAATTCGATTGTTTTCAATTGAAATGTGGCAACATTGGACAACGAAAAACAAAAAACACATGGTTATTAGAAGAGAAAAACAAAATAGGAAAGGCACAACGTCTTTTTTTTAACTTGAAGTGAACAAAATTTAAAAATTAATACACGAAATGTCTACAATAACTGCAGTTTGTGGTGCGCAGGGACATCAAGACTTTACAGGAAAATTACGGGGAACACGATTGAGGGATGCTTCAGGTTCACTTTCATGTCCAAACGCAGTGTATATGTTAAAGTTTTATTTATTTTTATTTGACTGAACAGAATATTTCACTTTTTACGATGCTGCATTTTTCCTTAAGACTTAAGGAAATTTTATAATTTGAAAAAAAATTAAATAATACAAAAAAAATTTTAAATAATTGTTGAAAAACATTTTTCTTTATTTGAAATACCATAAAAACAAGCAAATTTTCACATTTTTCTTTATTGAAACAGATTTTTGTATATACTTTCACATAAGGAAAATGACAATTCCGAGCATTAAATTTAAAGTGGTTTCATTTCGAGCATATTCTTCGTTTTTCGTTTTCTGAAGAACCTAGTTACGGAATTGAAATCATTTCGATCGAATTTGGTTTCTGTGACAGGCCTGTATGTGTTTGTAGATAATTAGATTGGCCGTTATTTTGAATTTCACAGTTACTGTGTAACGACTTATGTGTTGGTAATACCGTGTGTTGTCGCTAATACAGAGTTGTTTCTACCATGTGTTTGCACTTTTATGTTTACGTGTGTGTGTTTAGTTCTTTAGCTAAATACTTCTAGATAGTTTTTTTATTTACCAAATGTTTTCTTTATAAAAACATTTACATTAGCTCTGTTCGAATATTTTTTTGCGTAACAATATTTATAAAGTTTTAGCAATTTGAGATTCCACCGACCTTTTGAAATATATTTATTTATTTATTTATTCTTGGATTAAACTTTAGTTACTGAAGTATTGGTAAATCTTACGCCGATTTACATTACTTTTAAATTCGTTTTTCAATTGCTCTCTTTTTTGTTAAGAGAAGTAACACTCAGGCAGCTAATGCCTACTACTATTACTAGGTGTTACCTCCTTCAGGAAAGGGATAGTGTGAGAGAAGATGGGTGGTGAAGGAAGGGATGGAGGAAAGCTTCATTCTTTTACAACTCTGCTTTTTTGCACGTTTTTTTTTTAATAATGCAGAGGTGCGGTGCCTGGTTATTTTACTTCACCGGTGGTTCTGCCTCACAATACCGACGAAGGAGGGCGCTCTAATTTTACATTGGGCTTAGCATCTGCTGAAGTCGGTATAATTCAGTGACCAGTGAGTATGCCTTCATCACTTGAACTTTCCTACAACAACTGATAGAAAAGGCCACTAATGCACAACAGAAAAATGCGTGGTGTTGTTATTTAATAACTGTCGGACCTTGGGTTTTGTAGTCAACGTGCTATCTACTTCCGTAAACGCCATCCTCTCTACTAATTTATCCTTTTTGGTATCTTCCTTTCTCGTCGTCCTTCATACTCAGTTTTATTTTGGCGGATGTTAATATAGCCTGATCATGTGTATGCATATACTCTAGCGTAAAAATTACCACACGTGCGCACTTGCGTAATTTTTTCAAAGGAAGACTTTTAAGAAATCTTTTTGAATCTGAGTGTATTTGACGCCGTTGCTCCCAAACGGCGATTTTAGTTAATTTTTTTTTCGTTTGAAAGGTGACTTGATCTAATATCTTCTAGCCTACACTTGAAGAAAATCGGTCCAGTCGTTTGGTCTGTACGTCGGGAGTTTTTAAAGTTTTTAATTTCTGTTATTGAAATCTATTTTTGTAGGTTACGTAATAAGCAATTTGTAATTATAAAGGGTGGGCCAAAAGTTACCATGGGGCTTAAAAGTTTAATAACTTTAGTTTATTAATTTTTTTTTATTTCTTTTTCTCAGATTATATAATATACAAAATGGAAATTTTTTTACACTAAGTATGAAAAATAATGTCTTTTAAATGACCATCGTTTTCAGCTGCGCACTGATGGGCTCGTTTTAGAGCATTTTCCATAACATCTTTCAAAATTTGTGGCTGTAGCGTTCGAATTTCTGCAACAATGTTTGCCTTGAGTTCAAGGATTGTCTCTGGCTTGTTCACATACACTCGCTACTTCAAATAACACCAAAGAAAATAGTCGGGTGCTGTCAAAACTGGCGATCGCGCTGGGCCAAATTATTTCCGAATTTCTGGAAATTATTCGCTCTCCAAAAATTTGACTTAAAAGTGCCATTGTGTCGCGGGCAGTGGCTCCGTCCTGCTGAAACCACATACCAGGTATGTTTTCAAGAGCAAGACGTAAAAAATTTTCTATCATAAACCGATACCGCTCTCCATTTACGGGTACAGCACTTCCATCTTCATTCTCGAAGAAGTAAGGCCCAATGATATTTTCAGATGTGATCCCACACCATATTGTACACCTAATGGGGTGCAATTGGCGTTTATGAATGGCTCTTGGATTTTCAGAACCCCAGAACCTACAGTTCTGCTTATTAACAAAGCCATTCAAATGGAAATGAGCTTCATCACTCATAATCATAATCGCCCATCAGTGCGAAGCTGAAAACGGTGGTCATTTAAGAGACATTATTTTTCATACTTAGTGTAAAAAAATTTTCCATTTTGTATATTATATAATCTGAGAAAAAAAAAAAAAAATAAATAATATACGAAAAAGTTATTAAACTTTTAAACCCCCTGGCAACTTTTGGCCCACCCTGTAGATCATATCGAAATAAAATAAGAGACTATTCCATGAAAATGTTGGTATAAATTAGCCAGCTCATGTGCGTATGTCTATTGTAATGAAGATAAAAAACTTAGTAAAAGATTGACTCGCAGTTTCTACAATTATATTTTTCTTTTGCGATATCTTTTATTTTACTTAACTCTATACTCAGACGTCATGAACGACGCTTTGTGCACTGTAACGACATGGTGTGGGAGACATGGTCGGGCGGTCAACTCAGATAAAACTATTCTGGTACCTTTTCCTCTAAGAAGTAAACTTGGTCCAGGGACAGTGTCGTTGAATGGGTGCAATATTCCTTATTCGACTGATGTCAAATACTTGGGAGGGTTACCCTTGATAGAAAGTCACTAGGGCGATCTGGGCGGTGAAGAGTTGTGTTGGATGCACCTGGAGCATGAGCCGAAAAATGGTTATATGGATCTATACAATCATTGTTAGGCCAATCATAACGTACGGCGCGATTGTTTGGTGGCAAAAGACTCGGCAGGTTGCGGCGGCAACTAAACTCTGCAAATTTTAGAGATTGGCGTGTCTTCTTGCAACAGGCGCAATGAGGTCATGTCCAACCTTAGGCATTGAGGCCTTGATTAGACTACCAACCATAATTTTTTTTAAAAGATCGTCTCCGGCAATGGCCGCTTACAGGATGGGTCTCGAGAGATCTGCTCGTTGCGTTGGCAACGGGCACTCGTCGGTCCTGAGTACAATGCCCAGCTTAGGGCTGCTAGGAATGCCTAGTGATAGAATGAACTGTGGACAGAGGCTCGACAGAAGTTTCTATGTCACAATCCCCCAAGGGCAGTGTGAGACGTAAACGGTCCCGCGGTGGATTCCAGAAGATTATGTTGGTCTACAGATGGTTCCAAATCGAAAGATAGAGATTGTGCTGGAGTTGTTGGGCCTAACGTAACAATCTCTTTGCCCATGGGCGAATAGCCTACGGAATTTCAGGCGGAGATACATGCAATCACCAAATGTGTTGACATTAATTTAAATAGAAGCATTAGAGGCGCGCATATAGCTATCTTTTCTGATAGTCAGGCAGCTCTTAAGTCGCTCCTTTCATGGGAATTCCGTTCCAGAATAATTTTAGAGTGCTTTGACTCATTAAGAAAGCTATACATAGGGAACAAGGGTTCCATTTGCGGGAAGACCTGACCACAGCGGTCATCCGAGGAATGAGGAAGATGATGAACTGGCCAGGAGGGCCTCTTCTGTTTATGGGCTCAGAACCGTTTTGTGGCGTAAGTTGAGCGACTGTAGCATCCCTGATCAAAGGAGATGTCAGTTCAACCGCTAGGGAAATATGGCTGACTTCTTCTGGTCTAAGGCAGGCCAAAGCATTGATGCAGCCTTTTTCATATAATGGCATCCTGGACCTCAACAGGAATAATTTACGGCTTGTTACTGGTTTTCGATCTGGTCTTTTTGGATTGAACTATCCTTCGTTCACCCTTGTGTTGTTTATGCTTAGAAGATGACGATATAACGGCACACATTCTTTGCGAATGTATCGTCTTATGTAACAGTGGAAGGCGTGTTTTTCAATATCTGTGCTGACTTTCATAAGGAGGGTCATACAGAGATTGATTGAACTTAATTTACAGATCTATAGCACAAAAGATCCATCAGGTGTCGCAGTGCCGGTCTTTGGACAGATCTCCTTCTTCTTCAATTCAGTGCCTTATTTTATAAAGTGCCCGTTTTGATGCACTTAATAAAACTTTATTTTATCAGATAGGGAGTTCACAATAGCATTTTAAAATGTGTCTTAATATTGCAACATTTCAACTTTAATAATTTAATATGGTCTGGCAAGTTTGTTGTTTTTGTTTGTGTGTAAATCAAATTTATTACCAGGTGGCAAATTTAAAAGTATAAAAGCATGTCATTTTCTATATGGCAATATGGTAATGTTAAACTAAACATTTTAAAACTGTCAGCGCAGCTGTAGTTAATGAAAAAATATTTGTATTTTTCTCAGAACAAAAGTTATTTTGAAAAATTTATCCAACAATAATTTCTAGTTTAACAAATTTTGTTATTTTAATATGTACGGAAGAAAATAATTCAGTCTCTCATAAGCATTCGTACAAACATGCATTTTATTCTCCCTCTCTCATATTATAAACTAATATGTAAATAATATAAAGATGTATGTGTGTTTGCCTGACTTTGATATACAGTATATGCATTTATGTCGTTGCCTGCTCACAATAAAAAATTAAGATGGCTCAATGTTGCCACATTAAAATTTTAATATACTCATTGTGAATTCCCTAAGAATTAAAAATGTCTTTTAAATGTAAAAGAAAAAATATCTAATTTTAACTATATTTATGTGACCTTTTTAGCTTATTTTCTTATGTTTGTTAAGCTCGAGGTCGTTTTTATACAATTGTAATTGATTTTTTCGATATTATAATTATAAAATCAATTTCAATATAATTACGAGTATATTATAATTATTCAATTATAATTCAATTATAATTATAAAATCAATTATAAATTTCAATTGCTCATTTCCTGACGATGTTAACACACTGTTAACGAAATATCGAAAAAGTCAATTACAATTTTATAAAAACGACCTCGAGCTTAACAAACATAAGAAAAGAAAATATATCTAAATAGATTATTTATTAAAATTTTTTGTCTAAATAAAAAAGGGTAAAAATTTACGACCACGTCATAAGGTGGACATACCATCATGTCTCTAGTTAAAGGTCAGAGAAATATAATTGAGCTCAGCATTAAACTGCTCATGTTAAAATTCGTCTATCGGAAACAGTTTAAATAATTAGTGAAATAATTTTGGCTAAAGAGTAGAAAGATTTTTAACCCGTTCATTCAACTGATTCTCAAATTGGCTTCTGTTTTTATACCATTCACCAAAAATTGTAAAGGGTATATAGTTTGTCATTCCGTGTGTAATTTCCACAATATGAATATGCGACCCATAAAGTATATACTCTGGGTCCTTGTGAATAGGGAAGACGAATAAGCGATGCCCATCTGTCCGGCCGTCCGTCTGGTGTACGTAAAATCGATTTTCCGAAGCTCCCAGAAAAGCTAGAGACTTCGGTCTTAAACTGGTGTGTAGTAAATGGTTCAAAATAGAGTGGTATTGAAAATCAGCAAAATCTAGCCGACGGTTTCAGAGCTGGAAAGCTTAAACTTTATTTTGCCATGTAAAAGTAACTCGTTAAAACTAATTTTTGCTTATTTTTGTTAAATAAGCTTATTTTTTATTTCAGTTCAAATAAAATTTGTACTAAAAAATTAAAAAGAAGTTTCCAGGGTTGGAAAACTTAATTTTTTTTTGATATATAAAAGTAACCTACTAAAACAAATTTTTTCTTTTTCTCTATAAATCAAACATATCCTACATTCTTAAAAGAAATAGATTGCTGTAAGAAATCAGAAAAATTGAAAAGGATGATTCCATGTTTGGGAAACCTACACCTCTTGTGATATATAAAAGTAACTAGGTCGGATTAAATTTTTTCTTTTTATTTATAAATTAAATATATTTAATGTTTTTGAAAGGAAGTTTTGGCATAGAAAATTAGAAAAATAATGTTCAGCTCCAGAGATGGGAAATTTTAACTTGTTGGGATATTAAAGTAACTAAATAAAACTGATTTTTTTCCTTATTTCATTTTTTTCTTTGTTGTCTTAACATATTTTATATATTTTTTAAAGAACTATATTAATTTTTTTCTTTTTGTTTACAAATTAAGTATTAGCTACTCTTTCAGTAGTTCGTTTTCGACACAAACCAATGATCAAACCCATTTAATTTAAATGGGTTTGATCTTTGGTTTGTGTCAAAGACGAGCTACTGAAAGAGTTCGATACAAGTCTAGTCAGAATTGTCTCGCCGCACAGCATGCTTTCATACAATCTTGTGCAAAAACTATGAGTGGTTTTAGATCATTGAAAGTTGGCATTAAAAGTGAGCATTACATTGACTAACTTAATAAAAAATGGTATTTGATAAAAATAAACCACGCCCATGTAATGAAAATCGATGCTTTCGCCCAAAATGTTTACTATCCAAATTTGGTACATAAAATTTCTAGAATAAAAATACTCATGCTGCGTTTCATTACAGTCTGTCAATCTGAATTAAATTCCGCGAAAAATTGTTCCCTGGGGATCAATTTCAAACAATAGCAAATAATAAAAAAAACAAAAAATTCTAATTGGAAAAGGGAGAAATTTCTCACGAAATTTTATTCATAATTGCCCTGAGTGTTTATCATTCGACAAAAAAACTTTATTTATTCTTCATTTATCATTTATCACAGTTCAAATTTTGTTTGGGTGGCTCATGTTTTAAGCTGGTTATAAAAGGGTCTGATAAAAAACAGTAAGCAACGAAAAATTTCAGTGTTTGTCGAAACACTGTTGCATTTTTTGGAAAACCTTAGGTTAGGTTAGGTTAGTCTGGGTGGTCAAGGACCTCGCATAGACCAGGGCTGATCCTTAGCGATACCAGCAGATGACAAGAAACCTGTAAGTATGGCAGCCTAGTTCGTGGTGCCTGTATCGAATGACTCCCACACAGATTTAACAAACCTTAGTAGTCTACAAATTCCCATTCCCGATACAATTTCAAGACTTCGAAAAGTGTGATCACCAAGACAGTCACATCTAGTGTGGCTTAGAGCCGAACAGTGGCACAGTAGATGTTCTACTGTCTCAATTACCCCGGGTTCCTTACATTTCCTGCAGGTACCTCAAGTATTTGTTAATACCCCCACTAGAAGTCTATAGTTGCTCCTGGTTAGTGATAAAAGGAATTTAGTCGATTTAGGATCATAGGTGCTCCACATGATTTCAGAATTTTTTGTCGTACGCCATTTCTTCCTTCCTCTTAGAGTCTATCTATCCATTTCAGGCGTTAAATTGGTTTCCGGACATATACCGTTTCTTCCACCGGTAATTGAATTCTCCTTATGGTCATTGTATCTGCCATTTTCCTCAATCCCCATGTGTCCTCGGACCCAAAAACACATGTACTTGTCTGCGAGCATAACCTATTTAGGACATTCCTACACATGAGCACAACCGAGTAATAGTTGCAGTCTGCTGAAATTACCTTAATTTCTGCTTGACTGTCTGTATATGTATGTATTTACACGCGCATTCATGGTTTGAGATGTGAAAGCTAATTCTGAAGCCATTTTGGCTGCAAAGATTTCCTCCTAGAAGATGCTACAGTAATCAGGAAGTTTATAAGATTCATCTATACTGAGCTCCGGGCAGTAAACTGCAGCTCCCACCCCTCCAACCATCTTTGAGTCATCAGTGAAGAAATTAAAACTATACACTCTATAGTTAAGATCTTCGAGATAGCCTTCTTCCCTTATAGTGATATGTGGTTTGGCAAGGATGTTTATTTCTGGAATGATGTAGTCCGAGCTACAATCCATGTCTTCCAGCAATTTACCGTGACGAAATGGTTTGTACGACATATGTCCTGTTGTCCTGAGTCGGATTACGGACTTGCATGCCGCGTTCAGAGCGGTTAGTTTTATTGGCTTAAGGTCCAACATAACTTCTGAAGCTGCAGTAGGTGTGCTTTTTAGATCTCCAGTGATGCAGAGTTCTGCTAGTCTCTGGATATTTTCAACTCTTTTTGGTATGCTTTTGTCTCAGTTGCCCTCCACCATACAAGTATTCCGTAGAGTATAATTGCTCTAGCTACCGCTGTGTAGGTCCAATATGTAAGATTAGGCGAAAGGCCCCATGTCTTGCATCAGCATCAGCATCTTTTTATGTGCGTATAGACCAGTGGTGGGCTTTTTGACTCTATCCTCTATATTGGGTTTCCACGTCAGTTTACTATCCAAAATAACTCCCATTTACTTTGTATGTGTTTTGGGTGAGAGCGATATACCATTTAATTTTGGTGTTTTCCATTCTCTAACATTCCTTCTAGTAAAAACTACAAGGTCTGTTTTTTCAAGGTTCAAGTTCAGACCTACCCTGGCTGCCCATCTATGAATATCCTTTAAATAGGACTCCATAATGGAGCTAATTGTCTCGAGGAACTTACCAGTTATGATAATCGCTACGTCGTCTGCATATGCCGTAATCCTAGCTGCTTTACAATCGAATTCCATGAGAATGTCACTTACGACCAGCGTCTAAAGAAGAGGTGAAAGAAGAACTCCTCCTGGGGGAGTTCCTCTATGAGCTTCCTTATTTATAGTGGCATGGCCTAATTCTGCAGATACTATTCTACCCTTTAAGAGATTGCCAACCCATTTCTTGACTAGTATGTGAGCACCGGGCCGATTAACGCTTTCCATAATTGCGTCCGCAGAGACATTATTGAAGGCGCTTTCATTGTCCAGGAAGATCCCCATAGGATAGTCCTTATAGTGTAACGATTTCTCATTTTGGTAAACCTTAATCTATACTTCCTGTACTTCTTATTTCTTGCTTATTTCGCTTCTGCAGCTGGCATATTAATAGGAATAATTTTATGGGGTTATATTTTTGTTTTATCCCAAGAATTATAGTTTTTGTACGTAACCTAATTCTTGTTTTTTTTGTAATGTTATTATTATCGCAGAAAAAAGTAATCATGGTTTTGGAAGCAGTATGATATCTAATAAAGATTCCAAAAATTTTTTTTTTTAATTTTAAACCACTAAACCAATCAAATCCAAAACCAAATAAACTTTAAAAATGAAAAAAGAGTAGACTTTCGCAAATTATAATAAAATTTATTATACTATGGAACTCTGAAATCAAATAAAATGTGTTACATTTTTTATTTCTTTACTAATATTGTTTTATTATAATTTTTAGTACAAAACCGAACGAGACGGCATTGTTGAGACGCGTGTAGAGCAAAAGATTACCATACAATCAGATGGAGATCCAATTGATCATGACAGAGCTTTGGCTGAGGCAATACAGGTAAATTTCTTATTAGTTTTGCAATGAAAGCTTTGCAAATTAAATTTCTTTGTTTGTTTTCCCTCAACAGGAGGCAACAGCTATGAATCCCGACATGACAGTGGAAAAGATTGAAATTCAACAGCAAACCCAATAAATGTTGTATGGAAGTCGAACTTAATTTTTTTTTATTATTATTATTTTTTGGTAAAACAAAAACTATTCTAAACGAGCACAGAATGCACAGTGAAAAATAAAACCGACAAAAACAAATAAATTATTTAAATTAAATTTAAAAACCCGATATAGAATACACATGAACCACTCCCTCCGCATACTAACCCATTTCCCTTCACCCCACACTTAAATATTTACGCCCACAATAAAAATACTTGAATGATGACAATTTATGTAATTACAATATAATTTCTTTTTTATTAAATTTTTTATAAAAATTAAATTTAAGCTTTTAAATGTTGAAAGTAATAAAAATATGTAATACGAGTAATAACAATAATTTTTTTAAATAAAAAGTAAAAATATACATTTTTAATGTTGTTCATTATAATGCAATTAATATTAATACTTTTTGTATGTTTATATTTATAATTTTTATGTTAAAAATAATTAAAATACAAAAAAAAACAAACAAATACAAACCAACCGAATATATTTGAAAAATATTTATTAATATTTCAATAAAACAAAAGAAGAGAAAATATACATACATTCACAATATTATTTACATAAAGAAATATTTAAAGAAGAAAAGAAAAACTAAAGTAATAAATTATATAAAATATATAAAAAAAGTATATTTTGACAGATCAAACTGAAGTTATACATACATTAATGTATTGTCAATTTATCTTTATTATTTTTTTAATGTTTTTATTCTTTTATTTTATTTTTGTGTATATTACCTTTAAAAACAACAAAAACAAATAAATATATATTTAAACAAATATCTAACATACATATACTAAATGTATTGCGAGTTTTACAGCCAGGGATTATTAAATAGAAAAAGGTAGCTGATGATTGATTCATTATTTGACACTTTATTTTGGGAATTTTTTATAATTCGTTTTTGCGAGGCGTTGATAGTTTTTAAATCTCAAACAGCGGCACATTTCAAAGAAGAAAGATTACAATTAAATATTAAAAAGTTTTCAATGTATTTCAAAGAAAACAAATTCACTGACTGATAAAATAAATATATACGTATATACTAGGGATGCCAATCCCGAAAAACCGGGGATCAGCGAATTCCGAATCCAGGGCATCCCTAGTATGTACATAAAACAAAATCCAAAATAAACTAATTCTGTGGATCAATAATAGTCTATTTGTATCGAAAATTTGTCATGGAGTTAGCACATTGATGGTTTAAAAACCACTGCACAACCTCTGGCAAATGACCTGTTAAAGTCTTGCTAATTAACAGCGAAAGTTTGCTAACTTGCAAATTAACAAATAATAAATCCTTTCTAATATTATATGTAAATGTGAAAGTGAGTTTGCTTGTTGGTTTGATACTCTTTCACGCTCCAACCACGAAACCGAAACATTACCAGCATCAAACATCGCCTATTTTTTTATCGGATTCGGAAGCGGGCTTCTTAAATTTAGTTCGGATTTTTTCCGAAAAAAAAAACATTTTTGGGCTGATTAAAGCAATTTTCGTTTCGGGTTTGATTGTTTAACCAGTTTTATTTTGTTTTTTAATTTTTTTATCGCCTTTTTTGTCGGTTTTTATCGTTTTTTTTAAACATTTTTAGTATAGTTTCCTAAATATCAGATCAATGCGAGGGAAGCCGCGGCTAAATTCCAGTAACAATATAAATATGTAAATATGTTAAACAAAAATTTCCATACAAATAAAATAAAATGTTGCTTTCAAATTACATGCGCATTCCAAGTAGAATTTTTAACCGTCTTATAACATTAAAAAATAAACAAGATATTATGTATATAGTTTATATAACTTATGAATAATTTAACAAAACAGACAAACTTAATTTTCTAATTTTTATAAAACAAAATATAAAATGCATATTTCAATGGCAAAGCCAAATACATACATACACTGGGCTAAAATTTATGGTATATATTATATTTTTTTTCTTTATAAATTTTATTTCTTTATTTTTATCTTTTACCTGTTGCAATCTACGGCTTAAAAATTTTTTTTCTTGTAAAAATAAGTGCGAAATTTCACAGGTTAAGTGTCCAGGAGATGATCAAATAAAACTTTTCAGGCGGTGAATATATATTGGTAGCATTTAATTGACTCTTTTTCGGTGACGTCCAGATAAAATCATCAATCAATTCATCTCTATTTTCTTTTTGGCAGTGTTACTTCATAACTCCGTACATTTTTGACCGATTGATTGAAGAAGGGACATCTTCCCATTGGTCCCACAAAATATTTAATTTGATTTTATGATATTCTACTTATTTGATTGCTGAGAAACCTAGCAAACACCATTGCTTCTTGTAATGACAATTCAATTCAATTATTGCCCCTATTACGGTTTACAACTCAACCAAGTTTAGTTGAAATTGTAACAACTTAACTTTAAAACAACTCAACTGTTTTTTGGCATTCTGAATTACAACTAATTCTAGTTGTATTCGAAACAATGTTCGAAAAGAAAACATTTTTATCTATTATGTTTTTTGAAATCATCACAAAACATTTGAAATATTTTAAGTTTTTGCCTCGTGTTTTATTTTTATATTTCATATTTTATGAATATGGCAACAATATTGGTTGACAAATTGGATTGGTTGGCGTCTGGAATAATGAAGCAAAACAAATACAATACTCGAAATAAAAACCAAAATACAACTGATAAAAAGCAGTTCATTCTCATGGTGAAAAAAGTTGTAATCCACAATAAAATTTTACAACTACAACTAAACTATCCATTTGATTGTAAATCATAATAAGGGCCTATATATGTCACATGGTTCTAGTTAACCGATCTTTACGAAACTTACCACACAGTTTGAGCTTAAAAATAGACACAATCATCGATTTGAAAAAATGTGATTCTATTGTACCGATTCTTACAAAACTTAACACACACCATGAGCTCTGAAAAACACAAAATCTCGCTTTTAAAAAATGGGCGGAGGCACACCCTTAAAAATTAAATATTGTATCCCAACAATTTTTTTCGGAAATGTTCTATCAGATCTTTGCATTGAAGTCGGTTTTTTTGTCAATTCTATATTTTTTTTTGTATTATTATATGCTTGTATTATATTGTTTTTGTTTTGTGTCATATTTTGATAAAATAAAATTTGGTTGTAATAAAATGTGTGGCAATGTATGAAAACGTTGCAACAAATAACTAAACCTCACGATAAAAGTTACAAGTATGGCAAACTTGTCTTTAACTTATCGCTCACTTTTATTTAAAGTGAAGTTGTAATAAGGAAAAACTGTTTATTCATCAAGTAAAATCCTACCTTTAACTAACGACAAGTTATAATAATGGTCTTGTTATGATAAAACATATGTTTTCATAGCTCGAATACAACTTCGAAAAATTAGAAAATGTTAGCAAATCGCGTGGTTCTGAGGACATGCTGAAATGCGTATCGCGTTTTTAAAACCGTAAACGATTTGAAAACGATGCGTTTTTCCGGTTTTTTTGACTTCAAATATATCGAACTTGTTTCTTATTGTAAATTTAACTAGCAATATCTGGCAATATTTTCGGTTCTGCCAAAACTCGACACTAATTTGAAAATTCCAATTTTGAACCGACCAAAATTTACAAACATATAATAATTTCTAATGTACTAGATGAGTCCGGCAAATGTTGTCTTATCCTCAATTATTTTTTTTAACTACAAATTACTCCACGCAGTGGTCACTTGTTGGGTCAAAAACAAAACGAAAACCTACCCGGTATTGACCCTAACCTGTGTTGAAAATTTCAGCTCCACAGGTCTTATATTTCCACAGATCATGCGTGACAAACAAACACACACTGCGATTTTATATACTTTAGATAATAATTTAATAATTTTTTAAACTTTTCGGTTGCAAATTCTTTAAAAATTAAAAAAAAAACAATTGGAATGAATAGTTTCGTCGGACGTTCCAAATTGACCAATACATATTCATTTCGCTTTGAAAAATTCATACTTTGGATATAAAAAAATGCGTGTTGATATCTAAGGGATATTCAAATTAGAAATGAGCGCTTGTCGTGTTTTATCATGGCACGTGTTTTATCTGGGCTAAGTGATACGTCAATCGTATAAGCTGAATGTGATTTCAGTACGTTCACGTGTGTCATAATCCGAAAATGGTGTTTTTACGTGATGAGTTGTAAGTTCACGTACGTGGTTGGGTCGTGTCTATTTGAACAAAATTTATATAAAAAAAACCACAAAACGATTTTGAGTGTAAAATATGTATGCATAAATTTCAAATAAAGAAAATATTAATATTTTGTATCGTTAAACACGCAACACCAGCAACTTTGTTGATAGTGTATGGGTCTCTTAAGCTAAAATTTCTGAAATGAAACAAAAATATGTATGTATTTAATGGATTTACTCATTTCTGTGTGTCAAAAACGAGCTAGTGAAAGAGTTCGATACAAGTATAATTCAAATTAGAAACGACTAAAATAGTCACCTGGGCAGTTGAGACTACCTAGAATGGATTCGCTTTGACATTGATCTAACCGGGTATTTTCGGTGCGGAATTGCCATAGAATTGTTGTTGGAAATGGGAATTTATAACAACAATGCTATGGCAATTCCGAACGATTTAATTTCAAATGGAATACAGAACAACCCGACCGAACCTGTGAAGTAACGTTATCTATTCGCTTATCAAGAGCGCACAACATGCTATAAAAGCATATTTAGGTGTAATCCGAAACGGATTGGGTCAATTTTTTTACTGTCCATCTGTTCAACTTAATCTAACCTTATGTTTGGTTTTTGTCATACTTTTCATAGTTCTTCTACATATTTGTGGTGTGTGTTTTTTTTCTATAAAGTTAAATTTTACTTTGACGAAATATTCAAATAAAAGGAATTTCACCATTCCACACAACTAAGATAGGATATGGGTATTTAAAAAAGGTTTGAGTGTACCTTTTGCTATGCGGTAAATGCGTTCCAAAGGAAACCGCATAAAAAAGGGCACTACTTCTATACAAAGGGTTAGGTACGTTCCTGCTTTGAAGTTATTTCAAATCACACTGTCAAAATTTAATCAAAACCGCATTAAAAAAAAATATGTAGCAAATATGAATGTATTTATTTTAAGAGATCCATTAATTTTTAATAAATAAGAAGCAAAACATTACATACATATGCACATATGTATATAAAATAATATTAAGAAGAAAATAAATTGAGGAGATGCTAAAGAAATAAAATTTATAAATTTATCCCATAAACTCAGACTTGCTTCAAGAAAAAGTGCTAAAACATGACTTATGCATGCGAGAACATACTTTAATACATAAAAAGCGCCCCAAGTACAATTCAAGCAAAAATAAAACAATTTTTTATAAAAATGCAGTTGGGTAATGCCAATTTCATGAAATTTAAAATTTGTCTTTGAAAACCACATAATTTCAAAACCGCATAAAAAAGGTTTGAGTGCACTCAAAAGGTTTTGATGAGATATTTTTTTAATTTAAGTATAAATAATAGAATTATTTATTTATTATTTGGTCATGTCATTGGCTCGCATTTTGGCGTTGTAAGAACCGGAAGTAGTAGTTTGATTGTGAAAAGAGGCTCCAAATTACATATTATGTACATACATATGTAATAGAAAACTGATAAGAATAACCGATATTATTAAAAGGATGTGTTGTGAGAAAAGTCTTACTACTGCCAAATTACAAGATACGAGTATTGATGATTGGTCTGATAGGAAAGTGAACAGATGCCGTTGATGTCATGGTAATACCACCCGATGCAGTTGGTGACAATGAGGAGTTGGATGACAATGTGCAAAATAAATTTATATAAAGTATATGCAAGTACTCAGGTGATTAATTTTTTTCTCGTGTAATAATTATATTTAATTATTAAGGTACATATGTATCTTTTATTATACTTATTTCACATATTAAAGGTTTATCAATTAATAAATTTACTTTGGTGTTGTCTATCCATACATTTCCTTTTTTTTTGTATGCAGATCTGGGACTATTGCATTAAATAACCAAATCAATGCAAATGCAAATTTATTACATTAGCACTAACTTTGATAATATTAGCACATTTTTTTTTCATTGAACTAAAATCCCTTCAAAGTAATGCATGCATATTGCATTGTTACTTTTAGTTCATTATTTTTTTCAACACTACACACATTGGCGGTATTCGATGTTGGATGCAAATTTTCGTGCGTTAGTGTAAATGCGAAATATCGCAGCTTTTCTTTAAAATGCAACAACAAAATATGTACATACACAATCCAAAGAAAAGCTACGATATTTTGCATTTGCACTAACGCACGAAAATTTGCATCAAACATCGTATACCGCCATTATGAAGAGTATTATTGCATTATAGTACAAAATACAAAGTAAATGTGTACATACATAAAAACATACGTACATACATAAATATGTAAATTTTTTCCTATGTACATTTCGTCAAGACTAAAATCATATCACTACGATTTTTGTAATTTTTCGAGAGAAAGACAAAACTTTATGAAATTGTTCCAAGCGGTAGTATTTTTCGTTTATAAAATCACCATTTTTTAAGATATAACTTTACAATACTTACTTGAAGTATGAAACTTTTTATTTTTTTTCAATTGGTTCTGAAATCTAGTTTATATTTATATTGACAGTTTTTCTTTTCGTTAATTCGTATGTACGTACTCTTAAAGGTGCCCTCAATGAACTTTACTGTATTTTTTATTTTATTATTTGTGCTATCTGATAAAATAGGTTAAAGTTTTATTCAATATTACTGTGTACAATATTTGATAATGCAATAATATTGCATTACTTTATGCTGACTAAGCACATTAATACAAAATCAGTGCATTTTTTGCTATGCAATTAGCTGTTAATGCAATATTAATCCATTACTTTTAAGAGATTTTATTGAAGTGAAAAAAATAGTGTACTACAAGCATCAAATTTAAATTTGCATTAAAATTTTTGATTTTCAATCAGTGCTTATGCAAAAGTACTACAAGTTGCCCAGGTCTGGTTGTATTCATCTGTTTTTGACATTCATCCATTATTCTTACACAAACAAATCGCCTGTTGTTTTTGTACTTTCTTATTTGTTTTAGACCTGCATATACTTTATGTAAATATGCTTTGACAATGTGCAAAAAAGCTTCCGCGAAAAATTGCAAGTCGGTTTCCGAGCGGAGGTACATGTAACCCTCGACTTATGCAGATGGTTGAGACCGAAAGAATATGCATAAATCAAAACTACTTAAACTAATTTGCAACATTGGTACAAAAATTCTTTGGTACAAAAGAGTTTATAGACATCCCAATTCAAACTACGTTACATAAAAAATTTTATTTTCCGATTATATACATTAAGTCATTTAATTTTGGTTTTCATTATTTCTTATTTTATTTATTTTTTACTGTAGATATTGATTGTTTATTTGCCCAATTACAAACATAATGAAATGTCAAATATTTTGTTTTTTGTATTATGATGTGTTTTGTTTTATTGTTCTTGTTTTGTATCATATTTTTTAAAAATAAGTTTGGCTGTAGTTTATAAAATAGAAAGTGTGGCAACTTATGCAAATGTGGTAACTACTAATGGCAAGTTAAAATAATGGCCCTTAAAATAACAAAACTGAAACATTTTATAATTTTGAGAGTTTTTCCAAAGAATCCATTGCTAGCCTTAAGCTTATTATTGCATGACAAATCTTCAGGTTGTGTCCAAGCAGCGAACAATTTTAATGATATTTCGTTCAATTACATTGCTGTAAAATTTTGTATTTTTTTTAAGGGATGCCTCTAATTTTTGAACGCCTTAAAAAGTCTACAGTAGTTTCCGCTTAATTGCTCCCCGCATATTAGATTTACCCTGTTAATTGCTCTAAAAAACATTGTATGAAAATGTTGGAAAAATATCCGTTTAACTGCGTTACCCTTTTAATTGACTCTTAAAATCATATATTTTTATATACTTTTTTCATTGCACATGAGTACATACATACAAACATAATCATTGCAGCGTGTTGTAACATGTTTCGGATTATTGATCTCAATGCATTAATTAAAAGAATTTTCTTTTAATTGCATTAATGGATCAATTAACAGAGTACATATGTATATGGTAAGTGTTTTTTTCGTTTAATTGCAC
This sequence comes from Nowickia ferox, assembly GCA_936439885.1. Lineage (NCBI taxonomy): Eukaryota > Metazoa > Arthropoda > Insecta > Diptera > Tachinidae > Nowickia > Nowickia ferox. Next base: position 33,291,945 of record OW387027.1, on the reverse strand, counting down.
CTAAAACCACGCATTTTTAGAAAATCAATTAAGCGGAAATGACTAATTAAAAAAATAATTGCTATTATTAAAGGCCGTGATACACTATCATATGTATAAAGTCGTGCGATCTATGAAAAAATACAATCCTGGTATGATGGAGTTTATGAAAATTTTCAAAAGACAATAACAATTCATCACACCAGGGTTGTACTTTTTCGTAGATCGCACGACTTTGTATGATAGTGTATCACGGCCTTAAGTTGCATTTTAACGAAATTGTCTATGAGTCGATAAGTGTAAAAATCATTTCGCAAAAATTCCATTAAATGCTGACACCCAAAACACAAATGGGGATTGTGTGGTGACAAAACCTTTATATTTTTCGATATAGAAAAAATAGTTACATTTGAAACTCATTCGGGATCATTGAGTATTTATCTAGATACCCATTTCCTTTGTATAATGTGCATCGTCCCGGAGTGTTAAAATTAATTTAATTTTTCTTATACTGCTACATATGTATGTACATAATAGAATGGGCGGGTGTTTTCACATAGTCCTTTTTGGGGCAACACTTTTTTCGAGCATTTGATGACAGAAAAATTATTAAATCTAATCCACGTTATAAAAAATTAAGTTCAAAGAATAAAATGTTGTGCACACAAATCCTCGGAAATTCATATTTTCCGTGTTATGGTCCTTTGAAGTTTCCACGTAAAATTGTGATTGTTCATTAATTTTTCGGAACGTATCAGTTCAATATCGGTATTATTTGCAAGTTTTTGAAAGTATCTTTTAGGAAGAGCTAAAGTTGTGAAAATTTGTTAACCCATTAATATCCGATGATAATCTTTAATAATAGCAAAAAAATAAATAAAGACTATGTCAAATAAATATACTTCGGTATTTCATGTATAGCAAAAAAAATATTTTACTGAATATGCAAATAATCTTCAGTATCCGGAAACAGCATAGATATCGGCTTTGTGAATAATCTTTTATAATAAGGACTGTTTCGGGAAATATCATAGAAGCGGAACGCTTCCGCCCGGCCGAAGGGTGACTATGCAGAAAATATTTAGTTATTACAAAAACATTGCTTTTTACTTTTTTCGTTATGTTTTACTAATTATGAAGGATGAAATGAAACCTAATTGGAGTCAAACACTGATTATTCTTTAATTCAGTGTTTCACGGCTTCTCTCTTCCACAGGAACAAACAAATTTTTTCCGTTTATCCTTTCCACTCCTCAGAAGACCCATTGGTCCCATTTGCCGATTTTCATTACATCTATTTTGACACCGATTTTTAAATTGGATTGTAACGATCCAAATAAATAACACCATTTCTCTGCAGAACCTATTCCGGTCTACAAGAATATGAGAAATGATATTTCATTTCATTAAAAATTTATGTTAACAAACAATCTCTGCCCAAGTAGATAGACACAGATGCCGATAAAGTGCGCAGCGGTACTGAAAAATGTCGGTATATCCCCTAGCTAAATAAAGTTTAGTTTAATCTTTCTCGTCTTCCTTAAGCCGTGATCCCACTATCGGCGCAATGTACCGATTTTCGTCGGCTCACTGCAATCAAGTCATAAGTAATAAACCAAAAAGGATTTATTTCTCAAATAATTCTGGAATGAGTTTATATGTCGTGCATAATCACGTCTTTATTTTTCAATTAGTTGAGAAATAAAGGCATTTTGCTGCATTACTTACGACTTTATTGCAGTGAGCCGGCGAAAATCGATACATTGCGCCGATAGTGTGATCACGGCTTAAGGAAGACGAGAGAGAATATGTTCTTCATTTTAGATGAACTGAACTCACATTAATTGCATTCTTTAAAAAGTTTTTTTTCATCATTGGTGGACATTGGTGGAAATATTTACACTAGTTAAAGTGACACTTCTTCGTGCGTTGTCAATCCATACATAGGTCTTCCTAAATAATTTTTATTTTGCAACACTTTATAATATTTCTTAAATTGAAATGTTTCCCGAATTATAGAATTATATCAAAATCAAATACGAGGTTTGTTCAACACGTATCGCGAATTTTGAATTTTCGCGGGTTACATATATTCGAATTTTGATTTTTTTGTGGCGTTATGTTGGTACTCATGTATCTCACTTATGCCAACGATTTCGGCCATTTTGAATGTTCAGTTCATTGTTGACAGCTGCTTTGCTTGCACGTGTTTTGGCTCGTCGTCAAAAAATTAAGTTATGTCGCTTAAGCTTTTTGGCGGTTATGGTTACGAAATGTCAGATGTGCACTCGGTATTACGCAGAATATTACTATTTATGGGTAAAATGAGATATTCAAGGTTAGAAAAAGTTAAAATTCTAGTTTACTTTATTTTTGATTATAACAAACTGATTTTCTATTCCTTCGTTAAAGGTTTCGCAAAAAATTAGTCGGATATCGGATTTTTTCTCACAAAAACTTCCACAAGAAAACCAACTGTAATCGAAAATTTCCATTTGGTATTATGACACTATTGCAAATTTCACTCGCATAGTGTACTTTAGGCTGGACCGCCGTAGTGTCTCGAACTCAGGAAACAATATTTACCAGGGTACGCAAATCTATAGAAGGAAACGTTTGCTTTCGTTTTTTGTTGTCGTTTGCAGTCAGTAAAAAAAATCAAAAACCCGGCTACGACCAACTTTGAAACGTTAAATATCCTAAACGGTCATTCGAAATGAAAAATCAAACGAGAAACATCAAAATAATTTTAAAATACCTTTCGAATGATATCCATTTTGATATAGTTTGCCGACTTTTTACCTTTTTTGTACTTACAAAATGGCTTCTATGGCCGCCATATTGAGTTTTGACTACTGTCAAAATCGGTCCATGCGTTCGGTTTATATAGTGCCGCAAAGGAACACACATACATACATACATACCCACATAAGCTGATAAACAAAATAACCTTCTTTTTGCGTCGCGCAGTCGGGTAAAAATGAAACAAAAAAACAATGAGAACGATTGCGTCATTTAGTTTTGTACTTTATTTTAATTAAACGTACGCAGCTAGAAAATAAAACAATGAAACCAACGTTTAATCGCTTTGAGATAAAATGTTTCGCAAACGTATGTTGTTTAATTTGATAATCATCAGGCATAATTTTTAAAATATAAAGTGCCGTAACTAACAAACAAAATAAAGATTAATCAAAATGCTTTATATCATAAATCAAAGTAAATTGTGTTAAATAAACCATATTGCTGCTATATAATTGTCCCTAGCTGTAAGGAAATGCGTTTTATCTTTGTAGCAAAAAAAAAAAAAAATATATATATATATGGAAAGGGAGGACTCAGGTTACACACAAGCAACAAAATCAACTATTTTAAGTAGATAAAAATAGTAACAAAGTAAAGTTTACAAATTAAAATTTACTAAAAAAATTTAAAAAAGAAAACTCTACAAAGATCCTCCCACCAAAAATGTCCCTTAAATTTTATGAAGAAAAAAAAAAAAGAAAATAAGACCAAAAGTATACAAAATTATTAATTATATATCAAATTTAAACTAACTCTTAGCTTTTTTGCTAAAACAATTAAACAAATTTAATATAATAAATATTAAACTAAAATTCCATTCCAGCCTTATATTTGATGTTGAATCTTTAATGAAAACAAAATCCATACTCCTAATTATGAAATAGTAGAAATATTAAAAGCAAAGTATATAAACAAAATCATTTTAATATTTATAAATTATTTATTTATTAAATAATAAACATTTATATATATATATATTTATATTCATATGTAATAGCCCTCAAATAATTAAAACTCTAACAAGCTTAACCAAACAATTTCAAGCAAAACTAACAAACAAAAAATGCATGTATTTGTACTTAAATTGTGTTCATAAGTTGGACTTGAGAAAATAAAACAAAACTTAAAAAAAATTGCAATTCCCATTTACAAAAACAAAATGACTATCATTTGATGAAACTAAAGTTATATATTATTATATACGAGTACTCGTATCAAACTAATTAAATCTTAACAAACTTCCATCGCATTTTAACAAAATGTGAGAGACGATGTCAGAGTTTGCAAACTTAGCAAACAATTGAAAAAATGTTACAGATATTTGCAACCTTTTTATTTTTAACCTAATAGAATATATATATTTTTTTTGTTGCAAATTGCATAAGAAAACCAGTGGAGCAAGGTGGGTAAAAAACTTAAAGTTTAATTTGTTTTACTGGAATATTTCCAAAGCTGTAAGTGTAAACCCACAAATGTAGCAGATTTTTTTGATTTTTTGGATAGGAAAATATAATTGCAAAAAAATCTTTTTTATCTGATCAAAATATCAGCTTGGTATAGGTTTGAGTTTTTCATTAAGCCGAGGTGGCCCACTTTGGGATCTTGTGGCTCTTGACCGCCTTAAAGATATACCCCCATATTCATAAAATTTAAAATGAATTTGTATGTATTTTATTTAAAATTTTTCATAAAATTTTTTCCTAAAATGGGTTTCAAATTCATTTTATTTTTTATGAATATGGGGGATAGAATCCAAACTTCAATGTCAACCCTTACAATAAGTTTGCAAAACGATAGGTTAAGTTAGGTTAGCAGGCTGCTGGTAAGGAAGGGTGAAATTTAGAGTCCAGCTCACTTGGGTCCAATACAATGATCCCTTTGTGTTACCTGTTAGTTGATGAGAAGATAGTGAGAGAGGGTGATAGGGAAGAGATAGTGATAGAGAAGACAGGTGATGAAGGAAGAGATGGAATGGAGTTGGAAAGCTTCATTCTTTTACAACTCTGCTTTTTTGCACGCTTTTTTATAATGCATTATTGCAGCACCTTCTGGTGATAAATAAGGCGTATTAAATTTTTTTTTTGAAGATGTGTTTAGTAGCCATTTTATTTTATTGGTTATTTTACTTCGCCAATGATTCTGCTACACAACGAAGGAGGGCGCTCTGTAACATACATTAGGATTAGTATCTGATGAAGTCGGTGTAGTTTTTAGTGACCAGTGCCTTATGCCTGCATCACTAGAACTTTTCCCACAACAACTGATACAAAGGACACTAATGCACATCAGAAAAATGCGTGGTGTTGTTATTTTTTTAATGACTGTCAGAGACCGGGCTCGAACACAGGACCTTCGGTTTTGTAGTCAACGTGCTAACTACTTCAGCCAACGCCACCCTCTTGCTAAACGCTGTTATTGTTTGAATATGAAGTACATGCTTTTTTATAAAACAAAATAAAAAATAGTAGTTTGCTTTTATCCTAAATTTATTATCATGCAATGCCAGTGACACATAGTGATATCATGGCTTGCGTTGTCAGCGAGAGCGCACCACATACGCGTCCTATCACACTTTTATATTAAATCTAAACAATAAAATAAGCGAAAGAATCACCAGCGAGTGCTATTAGGTATTACTTATATAATCGATTACGTAATGCATATTTTTACAACTGGTACTTAATATTCATCCTAGCAAAAATTACTGCTTACGGCGGTAAGCAAGTTTGTAATGGAATGCCAAACTGCTATTGGCTTACAAACCTGCTTACGTATGGCATAATATTTGTTCTACTTAAGTGCTTATTTCTTCAGTGCAATTAGTATGTATTGAATTCATGGAATATTGCAGCTTTCATAAATAGTTAATTATGTACATTAGTATAGATTTATTAAATACTTTTTGTTGGCGCATTGAATTAGGAGTCGATCCGGAGATCTCCGCATGTTAGGCAAGAACACTACCCAGGAAAAATACATTTGGTACAAGTAAGCACTAAAACAAAAAGGGACGCTTCGGAAGCGCGGAAAAGCCTGCTTTACGAGGATGCACTAACGTAAGCGAATGACGAAATTTAACACAAACACTGACCTACGGAAGCACATATTTATTTTCATACACAATTCAATTAAAAATCAAATCAAATTAAAAATTTCATTCGCACCCAAATTTATATACAGGTAAGCGAGAGAGGTTGCAATGTAAAAAAAATTAGTATAAGCAGCCAACCAACGTCGTAGTGATTTTGTAAAATTTAATCATTCATTTGCGTTAATGCATCCTCGTAAAGCAGACGGGATACACTTGGCAAAGTAAACTTTGCGTGTCTAAAAGGATTCAAAGTTTAACTCACTGAAAGTGCTGCCATATGTTATGTTCTTTTTACAAATCTTCATTGCTTAGAGTGTTGCCATTATGAAAATATTTTTACTTATTAATTTTTCACCCATTTTTCTTTCTTTACTTGTGGGGAAAAAAATTTTATTTTAGACCGGGGTGCAATCGTGTTACTTCCTACAATGGTTTCACATATAATAAATTACAGCTTTGACTAGGGCCGCTATAAAAACATGGGCACTCATAATAGTGTTTAGGTTAGACCTGTTAATTTCCTATATGGTATTCAATTATCATGTAACTAACAGTTTGCGTAATTCTGGCTCGATTCTCATTTTTTTTAATAAAAATTTATGACAAAAAATAATTGTCATTTATCTGAAATTATTATAATTATTTTTTATACATTGTAGTTTATTAATCCTAAATTAATTTCTATTTAATTTTTTATTAATTATTTTCAAGAACAATAAAAAAGGTATTCAAGCTTTTGTAAAGTAACTCGATTTCTAAAGCCTCCAAAGAAAAAACGTCCTTTAAATTCTTTTTTAACGAAATAAAGAACCTCTCTAAGGATACAAATAGTACCCACGATTGATACGAAACGACTTAAAAACGATCAGTTAAATAGAATTTTGTTGTCAAAAATTGATTCTATTAAATATGATAGTTTGTAGAAATTGTGAAAGTCTGTGAAGACTTGAATACCTTTAATAAGTACTAATTTAAGTTTAAAACACAAAATACGTGCTAATAAAATTTATTGCAAATTAAATTTAAAAATCAGTGTTATTGAGATGAATTCAACAACGAAAGGTAAGTGTTAATATTTCAGTAACTAATTTAAGGCTGCAGGAAATATGAAACTACAACTTCTGCTAACAAATCCTAAAATTTTGCATTGCTCCCGATAACTCTCAATAATTCCCGTATCGTTATTCAAAACTTCTGAATAACTTTAAGAATCTTTTAAATTATATTATATATTTACATTTGAAGAAATTGAATGACCTTAAAAGCCTGAATAGATACAATATCTATAATACAACATTAATTGATATTAAAAACAAGGTCGAGAAATTTCATACAAATATAGCTCGAATGAAATTTATTTTTCGTTATATGAGTACATTCGAAAAACTTTATGTTTTTCGTTATATCTTACATAATGAAAATACTTATGGCTCGATTATGGATGGCAACCGAACTTCAGCTTCCGTAGCAACGCAACTGAAATCAATAAATGAAAGAATTTATTGGTATCGAAATACGATTATGACCAGGGACAGTAATTTTTATGACTTTTATAATGAAAATAGTTGTCATATTCCGATTTTTATTTAAGAACAGAAATAAGTCTGTAGCAAAAAGGAAAAAGTGCTTAAGTCGAGACAACCTGAATTTGAGTTAATAATACCTCCGTAATCTGCATATTCGAAATCTTAATTAATTTATGTGGTTTCTCAGGAAGTTTTCATAAAGTACACAGAGGTGAAGAAAGTGAGTGATGAAAAAAGATAAAATCAGCTCTGACACAGGTTCGGCGAGAAAAGGACAACTGTAGTATATTTGTTATTAAGTTGTTAACGATATAATCAAAACAAACAACAGAAAATGTGTAATTTGTGAAATGAACAATTGAACATTTTTACAAAATTAAATGAAAGATATCGTAGTGTTGAACTAAAAAACAATATGTAAAGCATTATTAGTATTATAAAAGTGATTAAATTAAGTTTCCAAAATGCTTACAAAATCAATTTTAAAAATTTTCCTTCAAAAATATTAATGTTTAACTTCAACTTACAAAAAGCCGGCAACGAATGAAACCACAAAGCATAAAATGAAATTACATTTGAGCACATGAACATTTGTAAAAAATTAAATGGAGGAACTTGAGGTGTTGAATTAAAGAAAACAATGCGAAAAAGATTATTAGTATTAAAAAAGTGATTAAAATTTGTTTTCAAACGATTAGAGACTTCGTTTTAAGCATTTTCGTTCTCAAATATTAATTATTACCATTTATTTACAAAAATCTCATAGCGAATGGGGACACAAAGCATAAAATGAAAAACGTTAAATTAATGCCACTACGAAAGAAACATTAAAGAGGACAAAGGTTCGGCGTGAGCGAGGTTTCAATAGTTCACAATTATTTTCCGTTTCGTTATGGTCTCGTGTCACCTCTGTGTACTTTGTTAAGTTATAGCAGTATCACTTGCGACTTATCTTTTTTAGACTTCTAATCTCATTGGGAATAATTGCTTAATTTAGGTTATACTTTGGTATATTTTAACTCAAATGTATTACTTATAGTGTGTAGAACGATATTTGCTTAAAATGTAAAGGTTAACAAAGAATTTCCCAATTTAACTGTAAAAGAAATAAATAAATGTCTGAAAATCGACTTGAATGCTTTTCCTTATTGCCACAGATATTATTCGTATTACAAAATTGTACTGTACCAACAAGATCGGAAATGCACTAATATTATGTTTCCAATACGAGTTGAATCACATGGTTCTCTTCCTCAATAATGTGTATGAATCATGCTGTTTACACGGTGCATTCGTGCTTTGTTTGGCGTTTTTTATGTCTATTCACACATGCATACGCACAGTTTTTCAGAATCGTTTTTCATCGGCGAAATCTCTGTAACTTTTGAACTAATCAAGATTTTTTTAAATTATTTTTTTTCGTGGATAGATAACATCTTTCCAAAGTTAAAGTCAGTACAGTGGTTGTGAAGAAATTTAAGGTTAAAGTTACACTTTAATTTTTTTTTTAATTTACTTAGAAATGCGCGCTTTTTACTTTTTTTTTAAAGGCCTTATAATGAAATTAAAATTATTTTTATAAAAACAACAAAGTAAGTTTTTGAAAATTTAATATATAAGCCAAGTTTTTTTTAGTCATAAATATATTATAGACTCTTGGTTATTTGAATATATATACATAAGTATGTAAGACATATGCAGACATAAATAACTGAACCGTTTCTACTAGATGAATATCAGCTTATGAAAATCATAATCATACTTATGAAAATCATAAAACTAGTTTAAAGTAATTAAGTATCAATTAAAGCACAAATTACCTGTTAATATTTAAAATATAATTAGGTATCATAAAGCCCTTACGCTAAGTATTGAGTTATGAGAAACTTTAACCATAATTCAGAACTAAATATTAGTACCTGAAGAAATTTTAATCTATGGATATAGATATTTGTATACTTTATTTCACTAAAATAATAGTAAATGCAAATTATAATTATTATTAATTTGGCTAAAATTTGCTTGTAAATATTCCATATTCAGTTCTGTATTACTTGTCGTGTAGCGGTCCCTTTGCTTCGACATGCAAGTCCGAATGATCCAATTTCCATTGATTTCGAATGGTAGAGATGAAGGGATCTGACGTTGCCAATAATATATGAAATAAATCTTCATTTGTAGAGCTTCGTGAAATTTTTCTGGTATTATGTTCTCCATAAAATCTGTAGTCCTTATTTCTTTTTTCCTGGGCTTCCTCTGATAAATCTCCAATTGGTAATATATGGTGCTTAATGATAAAGAACATTTTGCACTATTGCAGACATATTTCTCCATGGGTATTTGGATGTATATATATTATCGGTTTTCTTGGCATAATCACCAAATTTCCTAGCATTAATTTGCTCGTTACATGCAAGTACTTCAATGATTGTTTTAAATCTTCAAATAAGGGCTATATCAACACCTGTTATATTAGATGTAGTTTCGATTAGATGTAGTTTCGCGATCTAAAAAGAATCTTCTTGCAGTATTGCCATCATTTGTATTGCCCGATCCTTGTTTTGGTTGATATACAATCAACCCATGTTTGAGAAATTCATTTTAAGCGTATTTCCTTTTTAATTTCCTTAGCTCTTTGTTGGTGTCATTATTTCTTAGATCCTGAAGATTCGAAGTCCAAATTATAGCTTGTTTTCAGTATGTGTTCCATAAACCTTATTCTTGTATGTAGCGGTGATAGTCCAAATTCATATTCATCAGTACTATATACTGACTTTGTCGGTTCTTGGTTTAACTGACTTGATGTTGCTTTGCATATAATACAGCTGGATGAAGCATTTGTGTCAGTCAAAGCCTGGGCAATTTTTCCATCTATCATGGAAAGCATTAATTGGTAGTTTATTTCAATAGTCTGTCCATCTATCTCCAATTCTAATGGCTGTAGTGTTGAAATTTGAGCTGTAATATCACTTATTTCATTCTTAATGGTATCATGAGTTTCCTTTTTAAATTAAAATTTTAGTGGTCTGCAGTATTTAGTAGATGATTGTGTTTGATTTTTCCAAATAAACTTTGTTTGCATTGTACTAATCGAAGGTTCTGACTCTTCTAAGTTCTTTATTAATCGCAATGGTACAAATGACACCATGAACTGATCTGTGTCCGAAATATCTTCACATAAAAATTGTTTATATGGCTTTTGTCCGGAAGATCCACCGCATCCCTATTTACAAAAAAGAGTTAACTTGCAGTTTCCACATTTCTTCAACTCACTTCCTTTAAATGATTATAGCAACCGTTCGGCTGTATGATCAAGTAGAGCTTACATTCCTTTGAAGGCCAATAGTTCTTTTCAGCTGCAATTATGTGATGATATGATGGGTATAAATTTGAGCATTTTTCGATCGCACGCAATCTGAGCTGAGTATACCGTTGTTTTGTTAACTTCAAATCCAGAAATAATGCAAGCGCTTGCTCATTTGTGAACTGTTTTTCCTCGTTTGGTGCGGGAATGCTTTTAAGGATCCGTTTTGTTCTCACTGGAACAATGATGCCCACTTTCGTTAGTTGTTTTTGTAATCGCAATTGGCAAAGCAAACTATCTTTAATGTTTTCTCATCCGATTTCTTCATTTATATTTTACAGTTTTCGCCTCTTAGACCTATCGCTTCACTTATCTAGCGATTTTTGTGGTCTTCCTCCACTGTTTTTAGTTGTAGTTTCAGAAGTTATCTGGATAGTAAGTTCACCTTGTAACCATTTTGCAAAGCACATATTGAATTTACTTTTACTCCAATCAGCTTCCTTGTTGCGTTTTTTTTTAAATTTTTGACAAAAGCAGATACTTTTTTGTAAGTCCAAATCTGTTTCACTGCTGTAAGAATTTATGTTTCATTTTCTATGAAAGTAACGTGATTCCTAAAACGCTATAAAGTAAAACTTGCAAAAATTTATCAATCTTTTAGAATCAAATATTTGTATGAAACTTATTTTTATTTCCAAATTATTGTCCTTATTTGATTTGAAAAACACGAAGGTATTTTTGAACCATACAGTCGAGCAACTACATTTTCTTCGCGTAAATCAAGATCAGATTTATCAAGGTACATATTATCGGTATCATCTTCAGAGTCACTATCCGATAATTCTGAGAAGTGATTGTTATCATCCTCGTCATCAGGGAAGCGATAAAGTAAATATACTTCTTCGAATTCGTCCACCATTTCATCCTAAAACAGTCAGTAAGAATGTTATTAGTTTTAAATTATTTTCGCGAATAACATAATAAGTTTAAGTGAAAAAATTTTCGTACTATCAGAGTGATATTCACGATTTAAAAGAATTATAAATGAGTATTTATTATAACTCACAATTAATAATTTCAGAAAATAAACCTGGATTCGAAAAAACGCAAGCAAAATTGATATAAAACTCATGGAAACAGCGCGCTAGGTAGAAAACAGTAAAAACCAACTACACAAAACAAGAGGTAGGGACGACCTACGCGCGTTTTCAAGGTTGACCAACACGTTCCTGACGTCATGAGATGTGTCGCTTTCAAATAAGACCAATACCAACACGCTCAGTGATGGTACACCAAAGATACACGTATTTAAATCTTTAAAATGGCTCTCCTGAACAAAACCGGTTTTTACCCTTAGGTCCCTTTCTATTTTGCGTGAGTTACATATAACTACTGCTTATACGTAAATATTTGAATATACATACATACATATGTATATAAAACATATTTTGTACTTCACTGCAATCTGATAGTTTTGTTTTTGTGTACAACCACAATCCCATGACTGCCAGACTGCTGACTCTTAATTTTAATTTTAGCTCTAAGTTAGACTGAATTGAAGAATAGCGACAATTCATATTTTTAAGTTTGAAAATTTTTGAAATAAAGTTTAGTTTTTAAATAAGCTTAAACAACTGAAGTTGTTTAATTCTGTAAATCGCGTCACATTTACTTATACATATGTATACATTCATATATTGAAAATGTATGGACCATACATAATTTTTTTTAGCTGGGATGTCGTTTCGTTAGTGCGTACATATGTATGTGTGTATATTAAACATCATTTTAATGATTTTCCCCACACCCTCCCCAACAATAACAAACTTAGTCCAAAAAATATGAATTGCAATTGCTTTAAAAGCGTTTCAATCATTAATTTGCCTTATGAAGTCTATAACTCAAACTTTGTCCAACAAACCTCTCCTGCATGCAAACTAATGATAGTTCATGGTACTTTTTGTTATTAAAAAAATTGTTTTAACATTTTAAGTGGTTATTTTGATAGAATGTCTGTCCATTTTGCAAAAAAAAAACTAAAACAATGAATGCAAAAAAATTGCTAAAACCCCTCAAGAATTTCACATTTCTATGTATGTACATACATATGTATATCGTGCATTTATGTCCAACATTTGAAAAAAAACACGTAGTACAAGAGAAATTTCGCTTTTTTTCCAGTAAATATGAGACTATTAGCAGACCGCAAAAATGTATACACACTATCGAAGCGCAAATCTAATCGCAATTACGACGCTTCAACAATGACGCGACGTATCAAAATGCATTTCATTCAATAAAAGAAGTCAGTCAGTCAGACATACGGTCAAAAATTTAGTCATTGACATGCAAAACTCCAGAGAGACTTTTTCTGCACTTTATTTTGATTTCAAAATAAAATAAAATACACACAGGAAAGTTGAGGGTAATCACAGATTGTGGTATCGTTATTTTAAGGTTTATTTATTACTAACCTATAAAAGGTACGTAAGCCATGGATGTGACTCCATTTCATTTATGTATATCTTTTTAAATCCACCAACGCGAAGTTAAACTTCTGGCAAAGAAAATGCCAAAAACTAGTTTCTAGTTGGAAAGTTAATTTCTTTCTTAAATCTCTACAGTCTTTGAAAAACAGTGGGATTTTTATGTAATCCGAATCGAACGAATATGTGTTCGAATTGTAATGTTAATAACATACAAATTCAAAGATTTTGTTTTAGAATCGAATAACAAAATAACCCCCCAGAAGCCTGCTCACATGTGTTACAAAAATATTTTCTAAGATGACCGCTCTAACTCCAGCCCGGTTCAACTTGCCCTATTTCGAGAGAAGATTTATGATCTTTTTTTTTAAATTTTATAAATTTTTAATTGAGTCTATTGGTCCTGGTCTAAGTATATCAGTATCTCCAGTGAATAGAAAGAAGTGCTTACAAAATTATTCACAAAATTTTTTTTAATTTTTCACAATTAAATAAGTTTGCCAATGCTGCTGTGCGGCAGAGCTAATATTGTTTTTTCTTTGCCTCCTAAACAATTTATAAGCATTTGTCAAACAGCTGATTACCGCTTTCGGCCTCATGACGCGTACCATCTGCTATGAAATGATTTTAAAAATATGTAAGATACCCATGTATAAACAACATTTTGGCTAACAATTGGAATTTAAACCATTGTAGAATGGAAGCAATCGGTAGAAACTGTCTCTCAGATAAAAAATAATGGTTTCAAATTGTTGTTCTCAGGAAATAATGTAAAAACATTAAATTGACTAGGAAACATTATTCTCTATTGAGGTCGATTAAACTGTTTAATTAGTGAGTAGGCTTTTATGTTATAGAAATCTGAATAAGTAAAAATTCAATGGCCTTAAATGGCACGCGAAAAATTTTGTCAATACGATACTGCACAACACGCACGAAATATTATTGGTATAGTATTGAAGATAAAAAAATTTAATTTTTTTTTAAGAGTCGCTTTTCAAAATATGGCACCGAGTTGGCACTGCCAGCTGATACACTCTGCCACTACAGCTGATACTATCTGTTTACGTACAGAACTTTATTAAGCTTCAGAGGCCCATACAATATCAACAAATATGCTGGTGTTGTGGGTTTGACGATGCAAAATATTAAATTTTTTCTCTACTGGAAATTCATTCATACATATTTTTACATCTAAAATCGTTTCGTGTTTTTCGTGTCAATTTTTCTCAACACGCACAAAATCAGATTTTTTGTCACGAACACTTCGTGTTTGGTTGTGAGTGTTCGTGTCACGAAAAAAACACGACACGCGCCCATCTCTAATGTAAGCCCACTGTTAGCTCAATAGCATCCCAATCCATGAACAGTTTTTAAATTATATGGACAATAATCGTATAATTATGAGCGTCACTATAGTCCAAAATAGAAGGGAGAACAAATGTTAATAAATTTCTTCTACAACTGGACGAGGAAAAAAACTAATAGTTAATTAAATAGTTTTATTCTAAGTCCCAGTGTAGATGATGAAATTTTTCTTGACAATAATCTTACTTTGTGGGCTACTCATATTCAATTATTTGAGGCAAGCACACTTTCGTCATCTAAAGATTCTAAACTAAGACTAAGACACACTTACAAAAAAAGGATATCATATACAGGCCTTTCACATAAATCGATCGAAATTGTTTTGATTACGAATTTTCATTTCGATCGATTTTGTTTTACCTTCCCAAGATTTCGATCGATTTTGTTCATTCCGAAAAAGCGGCAATTCGAGTGTTTTCAATTTAAATGTGGCAATATGGGGCAACACAAAACAAAGCAAAGCAAAAGCACAAAATTTTGTTTTATTGAAGTGAACTAAATTTAAAAATTAATATAGGAAATCTGTAGAATTGCAATAACTGCAGTTTTTGATACCCAGAGACGTCAAGACTTTGCCCGAAAAAATGTAACCACTAAAAAGTAAAAATAAAAACTAAAAAAAAAAATTTAACCGATTTTATGCACTAAAAAGTTAAATAAATAACAAAAGTATTATATGCGTTAACTATTTAACTATATATTTGCAGTCGGTGCCAAGAAGGGAGAATCTACCTTATAAGTTAACAACCTTACAAATTAATTTCTGGGTTTAGTTCACAACGTTCTTGGCACCGACTGCAAATAGTTAAATAGTTAACGCATATAATACTTTTGTTATTTTTAACTTTTTAGTGCATAAAGTCGGTTTTACTTTTTTTTAAGTTTTTATTTTTTACTTTTTAGTGCATACTCGTATATATAAACATACGCACTTATACCTTCTACCAAATAAATTTATTAAAAATAGTGTCTGATGCATTTCTTCCTCTTCCCATTGTATCACTGTAAATTAAATTTTATTTAAATATTTAAGTCATAATATTTTGCGTTTTATTAATTTTCTAGACTGAATTTAATTACTGTGTATGATAGGTAGTCCTTCCCTTGCACTTGCACTGACACTTTTATGTTAGATTACGAGTTTTGACTATAAAATTATGATCATCCGTATCCCTGAATATTTTTCTTTAAAGGCTGCAACACGCAAAGTAGCTTTTGAAAACACTTTCTATTCATATGAAATTAATACGGAGCCGGTAAAGAGCGCCCAAAAAAAAATACACCAACATCTTTGGGTTTAAAAGGGCTTTTATCCCATGCTTTTGTTTTTTTTTGTATTGAATTTTTCAAATCAATTGAGTTTTCATCCCAGTTGAAATTGTTTTCGTCTTCCTCTTTTTTGTTCTTACACAGTCGTAAAGCCGTGTGTCCACTACCAAGTTTTCTTGCGGAAGTTGCTTCCAGAAGTTTCTGTCGTATAAACACGTATTAGAAGTCGACTTCCAGAAGTCACGGCTTGCAGAAGTTACTTGCAGCAATTATGTGGAAACACGTGTTTGTTGCTTGCTGGAAGTAACTTGAACGACTTGCTGTGAACTACAAGTGTTTTGAAGACTTGCAAAAGATGTCGGGTATACGTGAGTAAACGGTTTGTGGTATTCTCTTCTGTTTTCAGTTTTGTTTTGTGTTTTTTTTGAGTTCTTTTCAAAATTTATAAAAATGGACAAAAATAAATTCGTTTGGAGTAGTGAAAAAACACATTTGGTAATTGAAAAACAAGAAAGTTATCCTGAATTATGGGACACGTCCTCAAAAGACTATAAGAATAAAATTAAAAAACAAAATGCTTTAATGCATTCGTAAAAAAAGCCAACTACTGCAAGCTGTACTCACATTGTGTGGAAACACGTCTGCAATTTCTTGCAGCAAGTTCGTCGTGATAACTTCTACAAACTATTTCTGGAAGCAGATTTCCGCAAGTTTCGGTTTGACACACGGCTTAAGAATAGCAAACATACCTTCCAACTAATCAAAAACACCAAAAATTTGTTTTATAGCTTGAAACAATTAAAAAATGTATTAAAAATATACATTTATAATGAAATATGCAAAAATATGTATTTATTTTAAAATATGCAAAAATATGCACTAACAAATCGATGCCATTTTGTCGCAAATTTGTTGATTCGCAAAGATATTTTATTTCCGTTGAACTACGACGAACGACAGAAAACATGTATTTACATGAAAATCCTTTCCCTAATGATAACTTTTTATGACAGACACCCCTTCCCCTGCTCCGACAGCGCTAATTTTCTACTGGGTTATGTGTATTCAGAACAACTTGAAAGACTATCCTTGATAAATCATACTAGATATGCGATAATTAGTAAGTACTTTGTGTTGGAGGTATCCACCCCCGCTGCGACAGCACCACTTTTCGGCTGGATTGCGCGCCCTTCCCCTACTCTTACACCACTACTTCTCATCAAGTTTGAAGCCTCTCAATGATATAGTATTCCATATTTGCCATAATTAATAATTAACTTGTACGGGAGGTACCCATTTCCCTGCTCCTATCGCATTTTTGTAAAAATGGGACCACCTGTGGAGTATACTATTTCATATAAAAAAAGAAGTTTTAAAATCGCTTCACAATTTATCGGAGAAATCGGTGAACCTATAAAAAAGTACATACATGACGAACATATAACCTCCTCCTTTTTTGAAGTCGGTTAATTAAATCTGTGGCTATAAATAATAATGGCTTAATTCGAAATTTCTTGTTTTGAGATATTAAGGGTTTTGTCTAAAATAAATTGTGTTTGATTTTTATATAAAATGCTTAGCCACCGAAAAAGATGCACATTTATTTAGAATAAAACTGTTAATTTTATAAAAAAAACCTTTTCTTAGTTAATATTCGTTGTTTTTTAATTAAAATGTTATGAAAAAATCCATTTACAGAAAAATAAAAACTAAAGTGAACTTAAGCTACTATATTGTAAGGCAAAATAAGTCTTATTGATAGTAAGTCGAGATAAGTGCTTTAGGTTAAATTGAAAAATGCGGAAAATCTGAGATAGATAATTTTTTAAAAGCTTAGTTAAATATAAGGTTTTCTTTTTATGAGGAATAATTTGAATGGGCTGTTAATTATTGAACTTAAGTGCATACAAGTTTTAATGCTCTAATAACATTTTATAATTGAAATTTAGCTAAGTGATATTTCTTGAAGAAGAGAATAAGAACATGTAATAAAATGAAAAATCACTTATATCAACTTAAGCCATTATTATTTATTGCCACAGAAATAAGAAATAATACAAACAAATTTTAAATAAATTGCTGAAAAACATTTTTCTTTGTTGGATAAAGTTATTTCAAATAGAGTTTTGTACTTTCACATAGAGAAAATGACAATTCTCACCACTGAATTTAAAGTGGTTTCATTTCGAAAAAAAATTCTTCGTCTTTCGTTTTCTGAAGAAACCGATTACGGAATTGAAATCATTTCGATCGAATTTGGTTTCTGTGACTGGCCTGATAGACACAATTTTGTACGAATCTGTGAACACCCCTTTCAAATATTAATATTATTCTAAAGTGCAAAAGGATTTATAATGCATTTTGCAAGTCCCCTTCTATGAGTCAATATATTTTTTCTATTAAACAATTGCTTTGTAGTTGTTGCTGTTAGTGCTCTAAATAATAATGTTGGCAGCAAAATTGCATTGTCGACATGGTGTATTTTTGTAAATAATATTTTGTGGTATTTTTTCGCTTGTACATTATTTAGGTTGTAATTGCAAAAAATAGGACAATCGTTTGATTGCGCCCTACAGTCATTAAGGATTATTATATTGAATGGTCTAAGAATTTAGTACGTAATTTTTCGACTTTTTTATTTAGGCACTGGCTTTTGTTACTCAAGGAACCTTAAAAATTTTTTAATTTGTATTTTTAAAATATTCGTACATATAAAAATTATCTATATCTTTAGTATATTTTCGATATGAATTCAACAAATAATTCTTAATAATTTCTAAAGGTTTCAACGATTATTATTGTGAAGGAAATTGTATGTTATCTTTTAAAACTTTTTGACGTTGTCTCTGCAGAAATGAAGCCAACGTCAGCAGCAGGACGCTGTTGTTAATGGCACGTTTTTCCTGTTATCGAATATAGTTAAGATACAAAGACCGAATCTTCCTCAAAATTTGCAGTTATCAGTGTTTTTGCCAAAGTATTATCTATTGTCATAGCTTTATTGTCAATTCTAAACGCAATGTTAGCAATACTGTTTATATTCATTTGCTGTCAATTTTTTGACTCAATAAGTCCGAGAAGCTTCTCGGAGGCATCTAAAAAATAATTCAGTTCGAAAACTCCTTCGAAGTGATATTTAAGTAGTAGAATATTTCGAATCGAAGCTTTGGTTCATATATTTCTCATCGGTTCAAAAACAGTCACATATACATACATACATACATATATATTGGAATTGGATGGACAATTTCCTTTTAACCGACCGTCAAATTCTATTATTTTGTAATCACAAGTTCCGTACTCAACAATATAACATTTTCACACAACAAAAAATGAATTTTTGTTGCGTGAAAATTACTTTAATTATAGGGTGTTTTTTTAAGCCCGATATAACTTGAAATTGTAAAAAATAACACAAAAAATTAAATTGTAATCAAAATTTTTTTTTATTCGAAAGATCAATACGTGACATTAACATTTGAAAATGATTTCGGGCATATGGGCACCGCGGCTGTTCTTGACGAAGCGCATTCTGGACGTCCAATTTTGGGCCACTTTTTCGAGCACTGCTGGCCGTATGTCACGAATAACACGAACAATTGGATCTTCTTCCACACTTTCGTTTACAGCGGCGATATTCTCTTCACTACGCACATTCCTTCGACGTGTTGGTGTTATTGCATCCTCTAGAGAGTATGTGGTACGAAATCTATCCACAGTTCGACGAATGGCTTGTTCAGATGGACGATTATTTACGCCATAAAAATGACGAAGTCGTCTATAAGTTTCGCGAATCGACGACTGATTTTCAAAGTAAATTTGGATAATTTCGTAGCGTTGTTCAAGCGTGAGTCTATTCATGATGATTTGTCAGAGTATACTGAAACAAATAAAAAAAAATGTTTTATCAAAATTTAATTTTTTGTGTTACTTTTTACAATTTAAAGTTCTATCTAGGTTAAAAAAACACCCTATTCAACAAAAATACTATCAAGTCATGACAGAAAGTTCTCGCAGCAAACTAAAACTTGAAGGAATTTGAAGGTTAGGCAGGGCAGTGCTAAGCACTTGCACTGAGAGACCTATAGTTTCATCCCTTTTTTGAGTCGATGAGAGTCAATGACCATATTGCCTGTCGAAGTTTGTCATGAACACTGCTACTAAGCCACTTAAGTCTGTGGCATTGTAACTTCATACAATGACACATAATATGTTCCAGGTTTCTGGCTCCATGTTTTCTTTGCATAGCTTACAAAAATTCCAGTTTTCCATATTTATTACTATTACTATTGCATATAATTACTAGTCAAGACCCCATAGGAACCTCAATAATATCTTAAATTTTGCAAGGTCAAGGATTGGCCACAAGGTCCGTGAGTACCAGGAAGTATTTGTTCCCTCTATATCCCAATTTTAAAGTTCTCTGAAGTATTGGCTAGTCGGTGGTTCCGTTGACGTAGCTGCCACTGCCTTGTATAATCCTGATTTCAATCTTCCCAATTAATCGGCAGTCTAGTTTTTCTCAACATTGCAATTAGCTAAATCCAGTACTGGCTGTCAGTTCGTTGAACGCCTTCTTACAATCAATAGGCAAGGTTAGGTTAAGTTAGAAAGGGATACCCAGTTGGGTCCACTGTTATTCCCTTCTATTGTCCGTTAAAAGTAATATTTACCCCCTATTTGTACCCAGAAGTGCTCCTATTATCCGTCATTAAGCCACTGAATTCCCATGTAGAATCCCCTGATATCCTCCAGTTTACACTTACCGATATCACTAATGCTCTCATGGAGACGTCTGCTCATTCATCAAAGCCTATAACGTTGCAGCTTCGAGGCAGTGGCAGATAATATGTTCAATGGTTTCTGTCTCCTCTTCATCCAAGCACATCCTACAGAAATCTGGTGTGGGAGTTTCCCAAATACTGGTTCTTGCTCTGAAAGATTAGTGATCAGTCAACAAGCCTATCACTATTCGCATCGCCTTCCTGTTCATATCCAGTAGGACTTTGAACCTTCCTGAGTCAAGTTTTTTACACATAGACCTCGAGACTGTACAATCCTCGCTACTTCGCCATGAACTGTTGGTCCTGTTCTCTACCCAATTACTGAGTTCCCTGCAGTCAGTAGTTTCATCGATCTGTCACAAGCGTAGTAGGCTTAAAAACTAAAAAAACCCCAGCAAATAACTTATATTCGATTTCAATCTATATAAAGGGTGTTTTTTATAGAGTGACACAAGCTAAAATCATAATAAAACAAGGAAATATATTTTTAATGTCAATGAAACAGGTTTTATTGGAAAGAAAGTTTAATGAAATTAATGTTTAAATATGATTTCTGCATTTGCGGCCGTATTTCGCCGATAGCTCTTCGAATGTTGATTTCCAGGTGTTCAATTGTTTGTGGCCTATCGACGTAGACAAGTGACTTAACATAACCCCAAAGAAAATAATCCAATGGTGTCAAATCACACGATCTTGGTGGCCAATTGACAGGTCCATTCCGGTTAACCGAATTAATTGCTCTGATGGACGATTATGTCGACCATAAAATGGACGGAGCTTGCGGTAAACTTCGCGAACTGAACCATTATTTTCGAAATAAATTTGCACGACTTGCAAGCGTTGTTCTTTTGTCAACCTGTTCATGATGAAATGGCAAACCAAACTAAATATTAATCACTTGACAGCTGACAAAATGGCCGCCAGTTAAAAAAGTGATGCCAACTTAAAGTTCTATACCTCAATAAAAAACACCCATTATTATTTGATTTTTTTAATATTTCAATTAAGTCTGTAATTAAATATTTTAAAAGTTTAAATTAATCTAGTTAATGAGTATTTAAGAATAGATTTATTAATTTTTTATTAATTCTATAAAAATAGTTACTTTAAAGTTTTATTGAATCTTTAAAAAATACCAATTAAAATTTTATTTAATGTAATATTTTTTTAATCGAATAAACCAAAAGAAACTTCAATTAAAACAGTTGAGTTAATAATACAATTTTCGTAATTAGTTAAACAGTAATTAATTTTTTGATTCAATCCTCATTTTCATTGATTGAATCGTATTCAATCGGGTTCTACTTTTTCATATCTATTTTTTCCAAAAGTCTAAAATTTTTAAGTGTGTATCAGGGAAGACTTTTTCCAATTTTAATAATTTCAATTGTCTGAATTCAGAAACAGTTTGCAGTCTTTAACATTCTTCAACAAAGTGAGAAAACTCTTTTAGAATATCGTAGAAAGATATTATATATTCTATAATAATATTACAGGGATCAATAAGGATTAAGGCTTTGAATTTATCACACAGTCCTATATAAAAAATTAAAAAATTGTCAATGATTTTTTCAATTTGAGCAACTTTAGAATTACTCTTATCTTCATAATTCACCAAATAGAAATTATCACACTCAATCAGATCTGCTTCTAAAAAGATACTCATGACTTGTTTAAGTAGTTTTTGAATTTGGCAATATTAATTTTGTATTTTTGCTGTTTCAGTTGATAAGGGTGTAAAATAACAGGTTTAAAACCATTTAATTCTAAAACTATTAACACTTTACTTTACTCCTTAATTTTATTGCATATTCTAGAAAAAAGTGTCAAGTTCATGGTTAAGTTCTAAATTGTTTTAAAGTTCTAACAAATGTTGTCAATTTATAATTATTTAAAAATCGTCAAATTGAAGGCGAAAATCGTCCAGTCTTCAAAATATCATCTTTCGGACCCAAAATGGTCGAATTGACGATAAATCGTCAAATTTGGTAAACGTGATACCAATTCCTTTGATAACAAAATCATAAAATAATAAATGCATTTGGTATTTGTTTAAAAAAAAATTATTACTTTTAGTATAATAAAAACTAGAAGACAGCAGTAAATTTATGAACATTTTATTGCATATAATGACTCCCTCTGTTTAGCTATTTTGAAAAAGATATTAATTTCTTTTTGCCATTTTCCACAGATTTATTTTAAAATATTTGTCGTCATTGTATTTGATTTTTTGCTGCTATAATCTTTCAATTAACATCAATTTGTCAACATGCGAACTTTTATTTAGTTCAATTCAATAATCCAACTGCAGACACATTTATAAGTCGGCAGGATAATAAATTTACTTGAGAGCAACTTTAATAAACAATAACAATGCAGTTTGTAATTTCAAGGACAGGCCAATTCATATGAAAACATTAAGTCTTTATTGAATTTAAATTCAATTGTTAGAGTAAAAAATACATATAAATATGTACTATGTATATGTAATTGCATTAGATGCGAATAAAACATTTAATTCGATTCAATATAAGCCACTGCATAAAATAATGAAAATATTTGCACTTTAAATTTTAAATAACTTATTGCAAATTATAAAAATACACCAAAAATGTTCTATTTACCTATTTTTCGTCTTGATGAAGGATTATGTACGAGTATATCTGTTTGCATGTACAGTGAACTCGCGATAACGTGCCCTACTTTTTCATGTATTCGAAAGTGACAATTTCACGACAAACCTGCATAGAAACTATTTTCTAACAATTGAATCAAGAGCAAATGCAGTTGAACCTCAATTATCAGTGTCGCACGGAACCGGGCCTATCACGTGAAAAACACGGTTAATAGATGTTATATGAAATTACAAAGAGTATATAATATTATAATTAAAATATGATATTTTAGTTTGTATTAAAACATGAAATCAAATCTTTTTTCACGGATAAAAGATGTGCAACACGGTTAATCTATACATATTAGTGATGAGCGATTTTTCGAAACCTGTTACTTTTTCACAGCGATTGAAAAATCACTAATCACAACTGTGACTGAATTTATCAAGTAACAGGTTTTGCAAATGTAGTTCTTTCATACAAACTTTGAATGCTCTTGCATGTTTACTTAACAGTAAATAAGGCTACCACATGAATTTATTTGTATACGTTCACCGTTTGTCGAGAAAAAATCGTCTAATCGTGTCAAATCGTCTTTTCTGGCAAACTATGTATAGCTCTCACATTTTTGTATTTGCAATTTTACTGTCTCTCTGTCTCTCATACGACAATTATCAATATTTGGTTGGGGTTGATTGCTAATTGTTTGTTCTTGTCGCTCTTCTTAAGTAAGTATTAATCAAAATACCAATAGTAATACATACTTTTAAAGCAGAAGAGCTGAAATGTGTTAAACCGTGATCACAGTCACTGTTTAATTTCCCAACTGCTCTTCTTATTAGATTTTGTCAAAATAACAGAACTGCTACAAACAAAATACTGCTAAACTGTGATCACACAGTTTAAAAGAATAGCGATTTAGAAATCACGTTCACAAGTAGCAACATTATTAAAAAATCACAGATTCGCTCAACACTAATACATATACATATAAAGGGTGATTTTTTAAGACCTTTCGGATTTAACTGAAAAAAAACACATGAAATTTAGAGAAATGTATGAATTCTTTATTTGAGTCGATAGAATGATCTATATAATTTAATGTTTAAAGATGATTTCATGTAAATGTTCACCGCGCCTACGCCTGAAATGGTTAAAAGCGTTAAATTGCACGATCTGGACGGCCAATTGGAGGGCCCCAAACGTGAAATAAACTGTTCGCCGATCTCGTCTCTCAATTGGGCTATTGCTTCGCAGGGTGTGTGACAATGGCACAGTCTTGCTGAAACGACATGTCAGCCAAGCCCAGCTTTTCCATTTTAAGCAAAAAAAATAAAAAAAAAATAAGTAACAGAGGCCCAATTGCTGCGAATGGCGCCGAATGGATAATTCACGGTCATCAACAACACTGGCGGATACACCTGCGATATTTTCCTCTGTCCGCACTCTACGTATGCGTTGGTGGTTTAATGTTCAATAATTTAATTTTGGTGCGAAATTTCGTCACAAGATTCCGAATAGACGCCTCAGAAGGTCGCCCCAAACTAACCATGAAATGGAAGAAGTGCACTTCACTTCTTTAACCGAGCATGAGTTTTGATAATAAAATTTAATAATCTGCATGCGTTGTTCATTTGTAACTCGATTCATGGTTAAATTATAGACCAAACTGAACATGTTTAACAGGAATATGATACGCGAAAACAACCGAGTTGCCAAAAACACTGTTGCCAAAACGAAATTTGCTAAAAAATCACCCTGTATAAGAGTGACTGAGTTATTCATTATCGCCCAGCCCAAAATGCTAAAACTAGAGAAATTAAATTTGTTTTGTAGGTTTTTCTTCGGATGTATAAATAAACTATGAAGGCATTTTCGGAAATTCGAAAGCTAAGGGGGTAAAAAAGGATAAAATCGGTATCTTTACATCTTAAAAACTACGATAAAAAATAAGGGCTTTGATTCCAAAATCCTATGCAACATATTGGCAAAAGTATGGAAGTGAATATCGAACGAACTTTCAAAAAAGGTTAAAGGAGTTTAACATGCCTATTCACAGAAAGAGTCTTAAGTCAGTCACAAATTTTGTTGTGACTGAATTCCATATTTTCTCTTGTGACTCGGTCTTAATTTTGTACTCTCGTAACATAGTCACAAAAATCCAAATTTTATAGTTAACATTCTATGTTAAATGAATATTGAATGAAGTAAAATAAAGAAATATCAATAAAAAATCTAAAAATATAATCTTGAAGGGTAAAATCTGCGAGTGCAGTAGGTAGTGGAAAAATTTTACTCGGTTTTTAGCACATCTTGTTTTCCGATTCTTTGTGAACATTTTACATCACCACCAAAATGAGCTTTTATCAAAAATAGTCCTTGGAAGTGAGAACTGACTCATTGGCATCAAATAGCTATTTCAAATAGGTTTCTGGTATGCTTCATGGGCATAAGAAAGCAGTGTAGATAAAAATCTTACTTCTAATGGCGTTTGCGTCTTTGGTGATCAAATGGTCTTAATACTTCAATTATTTGTCTGCAGATTGCTTTTGACAGTCGATAAAACTTTTTAAATATGGACTCTTGTAAAGAAAAAGGATTGTTTTTATCAAGCAAAGCTTTGGCTACGTTCGTAAATTCAGCAAATTTATGCATCTATGCAGCAGTTCTGCCAAGTTTTAGTAAGAAAAAGATTGGAAAGAAAATTAAAGCGGCTAATTCTTATAAGAAAACATTTGGCCGCAAAAAGAAGACAACCTAAATAAAAAAACTCCTTTGAAGTATTAAAAAACTATCTAGATTATGTGTTTCAGTAATTTTCGAATATATCAACCTTCTTTTAGGTTAAATTCGAAGCATGTAATTTAAATATCAAAGTACATACATACACACAAATATTCAACTTATTGTTCCACTGAAACTTTTTGCATCTCAAAATAATTTAATGCGCCATTTGCAGAGATTTGCGGCAGGTATGCCGTTTACTTGCATTAAAAAACGTTTGACGCTAAACAGTGCTGCCAAGTTATGCATTTTTGAACGTTAGATGTTCGCGATGCTGCAGACGTGCACTATAAATGCTTTTACGAACGTACCCTTTATCTTCCTTTTTCTTTTAATAACTTGATTTCGGTGCTCCTCTTCAGTCAAATTTATATAAATCACATTCATTTCTTCTGCCATTTCCAAATTAGTTTATTTTTTAGGGTTTGTAATATTAATTATTATTACTATGATCGTTTACTTCCTTACTTTACGTCCTTACTTTAAAAATTTATGTTAATAGCATTTTGTTTTGAGAATCGGAATCTTTAGTCACAATGTTAAAGTTATGACTATTTTTCAGTCACAATACTTTCTGTGAATAGACATGTAAATGGAAATATTTTAAAATTTCGTTATATGTATGTACTGGTATATACAGTGCCGCATTTTGTATCTTGGTTTTCATAGTTAAAAATATATAAATTCTAGGCTATAGAATAGAAATCTCCCAAATATGCTGTATTAATCACAATGTGCAATAATGTGCAGCTTCTTCAGTACAGATGGCGACTCAGCGAACAAATTTCAAGCTCTGGCAAATTATTTCGTCCTCCAAGTGCGTGCTAATCAATTTTTTATGGAAACTTGGTTTACAAATCTTTTACAAAACTAAAATGAATTTTAACGATAAAACGTTCATTCCATCGTATAATACACACTTAACTATTTCATGTATGCAAATTGTTTACAATAACAAAATCATGCCAGTCGAAACAAGTGAATTCCAACATTTAAATTTCTAGCAGTATCTACACACATTATTTTAATGAGAATTATATCATTTGCGTAACATCAACAAGTGTTGACTTCAAGAAATTTTACTGATTTCCCATGCCAATGAATTAAAATTAAAAATTTTGCTAAGTATTTGTTTGTAAACAAACGCTCACTCTAACAAAAAATTGCGTAGTTTTTTTGTTTCCAATATGATTTAAATTTCGTTATAAATTTTTCAGTTTTAATTTTACTCAAAAGTATGGAGTAATAATAACACTTGTCTCTTTGAAAATTTCAAGCATAAAGCGCATGTCTTCAACTTTTAAGAGCTGCATCAGTAACTGTTATACATCGGTAGATATTTCCCCTTAAAATGTTCTTCATCAACTCACTTCGATTTTTTTAAGTATAAATAAACATATAACAAATGCCTACTTAGTGTTTACTTCCGCTTAAAGGATGTTGACCATTTCCGGTATTAAATATGTGACACTTATGGGAAAACGAATTGACGCTATAGATACTGACACTCAGTTCACGTCAAAGTAATTGTTACCCGTAATACAACATTGTTCTGCAAAATTAAACTTCTTCCAAAATAATAAAATTCTAAGTACTGATTCCGGTGGATGAGATTTAAAAAACTTCTATTGTAGTGGTGTTTCGAAAATTTACCTCTAAGGTATAAGAAATCAGTGCAAGTTAATCCCTATTTTTGGTTTTAAATGTGTTTAAACCAGCAGAACCTATAAATCAGTGCAGTATTTAAAGTTTATACCATCTGTAAACGCATAAAATTGGGCGTTTAAACTATCAATACAGGCCATATGATTTTGTCATTTACAGACCATATGTTTTGCATTTAAAGCGCACTCAACTTTTTTCCAAGCTTCTACTTTTTCTTCAGATCTTGTTCGATCTCTTTTCTTACACTATATTCTTCTTTTATAATATTCTACTTCGCCAAGCATAAATATAATTTATTTATCAGTAAAATTTGGCGACCTTTAACAAAATTTTTCTAAAACTGCTGTTTTTTTACATTTATTTTAGTGCTGCCACAATATTACTTTTTTCAATTCAATTCAATTTCTTTATTTGCATATAACATATGTGGTTATGAAATTCAAACAGTTTTCTTAAAGAGTTTAGGAAGATTTATCCTTTTCTACTTAAATATTAAATAACAATTATTTTATATATATTTAGCTGGATGTAAATTATATCAATGGAAGGAGAAAATTTTCAAAAAACCTTTGTGAACATTTTTTTTAGGGGGTTTTAGATAAAATTCTTAACACTAAGGATAAAATTACGATGAGATGATCTCATTGATGTGGCTGATGTCAGAAGCAAGACATCTGGCATTGAAGTTCAATGTGAGGCGATTTATTTTATCATTTACCAGTTCAACGTTAGCTAAAGTGTGAAGACGCTGGGTGGAGTAACGCCAAGGTAAATTGTAGATCATTTTTAATAGTTTTTTCGTATGACATTTTGCAACAGTGGACCAAGCAGGGGCTCCATAGAACATTATAGCGTGGAATATTAATTTGAGAATTATTCTTTTGTTTTGTATGTTGAGTTTTAGTTTCTATTAATTAATGAGTACAATAGTCTTGTAAGGTTATTTAATTTGTTGATAATGTACGGAATATGGTATTTGAACTTGAGTTTAGGGTCTAATATTAAGCCTAAGTATTTCACTTTTTTCATCCATGGTATGTTATTGTTATTCAGTACGATCGGCTGTTGAGGTAAGTAACAGGTTTTAATTCTTCGGGAGAAATATATGGACTGGATTTTTTGAGGGTTTATAAGAATTTTCCATTTTGTAAAGTACGAATGAACTTCAGTTAAAGCTGATTGTAATCTGTATATAACATCAGTTAAATACTCTCAACTCAGAATAGCAGTGTCATCAGCAAAAATCGAAGTAATACAGCCGTCTAATGTAGGAAAGTCGGCTGTATAAATATTATACAGTATTGGCGAAATGCATGATCCCTGTGGACAACCCGCCGGAATTGATGTTTGAGTAGAAAAATTTGAGCCAATATAGACATTAAATGAACGCTCTGAAAGAAAACTTTGTATCATAAGAATTATTTCTACAGGAAAATTTAATCCGATCATTTTGTATATAAGACCGTTGTGCCAGACCGAGTCGAAAGCAGATTTAATATCTAGTAATACCATACCAGTTGATTTTCCGTTACAAAAATTTGACGTTACTAACTTTCTGATTCTAGTAAGAGGTTGAGTAGTATTGTGTTGTTTGCGGAAACCAAATTGTTGGGGCGGTAAAATATTATTTGTGTCGATGAAATTTGTGAGCTTTTCCTGAATTACTTTTTCCAGAATCTTACTTAAGGAAGATAAAAGGCTTATCGGCCTATAGGACAGTGGACTGTTAGCAAGTTTATTTGGTTTCAATACAGGCACAACTTTAGCCTGCTTCCAAGTTTTAGGATAGTAATGCAATCGCAGACAATAATAAATACTTTTTCCGTAGTGATTGATATATCTTGAAAAACATGACTGACAGATCTTAAGCTATTGATAGCAACGTTTACGTCTGCTATAGTTGATTGATTGCTGAGGTTTTCAGAAATTGAATGATTCGAACTGAACGTTTGAGCTATAGGATATTACATTTCTCTTGTTGGGTGTTATAGGTGATGTTGTTGTGTATTAGTATTGGGATATTTGTAGGCCTCTTTTTTAAAATTTTTGAAATGTTCCAAAAAGGAGAAGAGCCTATTTCCAAAGATGAAAGTTTATTATCCCAAATACAATTTTTAAATTTTCTTATTTCGTCGGAAATGCGGTAGTTGTACTCCTTTGTTCGGGCATGGTCGATTTCATTTCGGAATCGTTTCCAATTTCTTCTGTACACATTTCTGATTTGAATCATATGTTTTATATATTGTGGGAGTGTTGGTGTTTTAATAGCATATACTACACTCGGAACACTGTGATTTATAGCCGCTGATATTGTACCATTAAAAGTGTCAATCATGGAGTCAACTTGATGTGGTAGGTTAATAGAGTTATGGCATGGAATAGTTAAATTCCTCTTAATAAATTAAGAAAATCGAGGCCAGTTTGCCATTTTAAAATTATAAAATCTTTTTTGAACAGGAGTGAAGAAGTTGCTGTTTACAGTTATTTTAATTGGAAGATGGTCAGAACTTTTGTATTGGGTGTTTTTTATTGAGGTATAGAACTTTAAGTTGGCATCACTTTTTTAACTGGCGGCCATTTTGTCAGCTGTCAAGTGATTAATATTTAGTTTGGTTTGCCATTTCATCATGAACAGGTTGACAAAAGAACAACGCTTGCAAATCGTGCAAATTTATTTCGAAAATAATGGTTCAGTTCGCGAAGTTTACCGCAAGCTCCGTCCATTTTATGGTCGACATAATCGTCCATCAGAGCAATTAATTCGGTTAACCATGGATCGTTTTCGCACTACGTTAATACGCATCCGCAGAGACGTCGAACAGTGCGCACCGAAGAAACAATTGCCGCTGTAGAGCAAAGTGTTGAAGAGGACCCGAATGAATCGATTCGCCACCGTGCACAGCAATTGGAGCTTTGTCCATCAACTTTATGGAAGATTTTGCGTAAAGATCTTGGCTTGCGACCTTACAAGATCCAGATTGTGCAAGAATTAAAGCCGCGAGACCAAGCAATGCGTCGTGATTTTGGTGTATGGGCCGAAAATGAGATTGATCTCGATGCTGATTTTCATCGCAAAATTTTGTTCAGTGATGACGCTCATTTTTGGTTGAATGGCTACGTCAACAAGCAAAATTGCCGCATTTGGAGTGAAGAGAATCCACATGAGACCCTTGAGACGCCATTACATCCACAAAAACTGACTGTTTGGTGTGCTCTATGGGCTGGTGGAGTCATTGGGCCATACTTCTTCCGAAATAATGCTGGAGAGTCAGTTACCGTTAATGGAGACCGGTATAGAGCCATGATAACCGACTATTTTGTTCCCGAATTGGATGGCATGAATGTGGATGAGTTGTGGTTCCAACAAGACGGCGCTACATGCCACACAGCGCACGTCACAATCGATTTATTGAAGGAAACATTCGATGAGCGCATAATTTCGCGGAATGAACCTGTCAATTGGCCACCAAGATCGTGTGATTTGACACCATTGGATTATTTTCTTTGGGGATATGTGAAGTCGCTCGTCTACGCCAACAAACCAGAAACGTTAAGGGACTTGGAAGCCAACATTCGTGACGTTATTGCCAACATACGGCCCCATATGCTCGAAAAAGTGATTGAAAATTGGACCTGTAGAATTGGCTTTATTCGAGCCAGCCGCGGCGGCCACATGCCTGAAATCATATTTAAACGTTAATGGCATAAAATTATCCTTCCAATAAAGCCAAATTGATGGACATTAAAACGATTTTCTTGTGTTTTATTTCAATTCGAAGTTCTATACCTCTAAAAAAACACCCCGTAGTTTAATACACGTGCACTAGTAAGCCTATTTGACATATTTGTTAAAAAGAAATCTAAAGTTGAAGCCTGTCTTCGTGGGTCAGATGGAAATATGTATTCTCGGTTGGATATAGTATTTGAAGATTGTCTGAATCTAATTTTTCATGAAGAAGATTTCCCCAACAGTTTGATCGCTGACATCCCCAAAAGTTGTGTCTGCAATTAAAATCGCCGCCAATAATAAACTGTTCATTTTTATGACAGAATTTACTCAAGTCGGATTTAAATTGCAATTTTTTGATATTGTCTCTACCCGCCGATCATCCAGGAAAGTAGCAAGAATAAATATTTATGTTGTTTCCATTTGATGTTCGTATTTTAATACCAATATTTTCGATCAGGAAAGTATTTAAAGGAGCTAGTAATGTGTGCTCAACATTTTTCCTTATCAAAATCGCTACGCCTCCACCTCTGTTGTGTACCCGATCATTTCTGTAGCAATAAAAGTCTACATGTTTGATCGAAATCGTATTATTCAGTAATGTTTCCGAAATAAGGCATATGTATATGAATATTTTTCGTTAAGAGAAAATTGAAAAGCTCGTCTTTTTTGTTACGGATACCTCTGGCATTCCATGTTACTATATTTAAAATATTACTGATATAAGAATTTACAGGCGAGTGATGTAATCACTTCAAATTGATCGGCTTTGCACTTACACTTCTTTAAGTTTGAGATAAGCTCGAGTGTGAGATTTTTTATTTCGTCTAAGGAAAATAAGTTGTTTGTATTATTAATTTGGGAAATCTGAGTGATAATTTGCAATATTATTAAAACGGGGACCATTGTGAGATGGTTGTTGTCTAACTCTAAATGATTTATGCTGATAACGTTGTCTCAATTGCTGGTATTTTGCCCTTAATGGACAATAGAGAGATGAGGATTTGTGTTGTTCTTTACAGTTTGCACACTGAACAGATTGAGAAGTACATTCAGACGTGTTATGGTTACCAGCACAGTTTGCACAGAACGTTTTTACCGAACAACGGCTGGAACCGTGACCAAACATTTGTCAATTGTAACACTGTGTTATTTTAGGATGTCTGCTACTATTTTTTTGAAAGTCCCATTTAACTTTGATATGATCAATTACAGAGTGATTTTGTCTCAATTCCTTGATGGTTATCGACTTTCTAAGAAAGTAAACTATGTATATAGCCTGTTCAGAATGTGGACCATTTGATTTAGTTACTAACTTAACATCTAAACATGGTAGTTTTAAGTCAGTGAGTTTTTTTTTAATTATGAGTGGGTCAAATTTATCCAAGCCTAGTAAGACTGCTTTGTATGGTTTTTCGTTTTTCGAGCCATATGTAAAGAATTCAAATTTAGTCTTTAGTTTCTCACAGGCTAAGTCGAAATCATCTTTACTATCGCAAAATAGTTTGAGACCAATGGATATTTTTCGAATAGAATAATTCGTTAATTTCAGTGCGTTACAAAAATCATGTATTTCTATGATTTTACATTTCAATATATAGGGTGTTTTTTTAACCTAGATAGAACTTTAAATTGTAAAAAGTAACACAAAAAATTAAATTTTGATAAAACATTTTTTTTTATTTGTTTCAGTATACTCTGACAAATCATCATGAATAGACTCACGCTTGAACAACGCTACGAAATTATCCAAATTTACTTTGAAAATCAGTCGTCGATTCTCGCAACTTATAGACGACTTCGTCATTTTTATGGCGTAAATAATCGTCCATCTGAACAAGCCATTCGTCGAACTGTGGATAGATTTCGTACCACATACTCTCTAGAGGATGCAATAACACCAACACGTCGAAGGAAATGCACCGTTTGGTGCGGTTTTCACGCTGGTGGCATCATCGGACCTTATTTCTTCAAAAATGAGGCCGGAGCTCGCGTTACGCTCAATGGAGATCGTTACCGCACCATGATCAATGATTTTTTGTTTGAAAATATGGATGACATTGATCCGGAGGAGATGTGGTTTCAACAGGATGGCGCTACGTGCCATACGGCGAACGCAACCATCGACTTATTGAAATCAAAATTTGGCGATAACTTGATTTCGAGAAATGGACCTGTCAATTGGCCTCCAAGGTCGTGCGATTTGACACCTCTCGATTATTTCCTACGTGAAGTCACTGGTTTATGCTGATAAACCAGCAACAATTGACGCCTTGGAGGCCAGCATTGTTCGTGTTATTCGTGACATACGGCCAGCAGTGCTCGAAAAAGTGGCCCAAAATTGGACGTCCAGAATGCGCTTCGTCAAGAACAGCCGCGGTGCCCATATGCCCGAAATCATTTTCAAATGTTAATGTCACGTATTGATCTTTCGAATAAAAAAAAAATTTTGATTACAATTTAATTTTTTGTGTTATTTTTTACAATTTCAAGTTATATCGGGCTTAAAAAACACCCTTTAGTTATTGGTGGTATATTCTTTTTATTTCATGAATTAACTATTACTTCATCATTATCGTCATCATTATCAATTGTTTGAAGTGGCTGGTAATAATTGCTGCTACTGCTAGTAGCAGCGCCGTTTTGTTGTTTGTATTTTTTATTGTTCATTATGTTATGCCTAGTTCGGACATTAACATCATCATCACGTGTACGTTTAATGATTATTTATTATTTATTTATTATATATTATATTAAATTTGGCGACCTTTAACTAAATTTTTCTAAAACAACTGTTTTTTGACATTTATTCTAGTGCTGCCACAATATTACTTTTTAAACTACACATAAGGAATGGTTCACTGATTTACTCCTGTTGACTTAAAACCACATATAAATTTGAGTTTAATTCATCTAAACCAGCGTTTAAACTTTCACTGATTAAAGGCCCAACTATAATATGAATACGCAAACTTAAGCAACTGTGCGATTACATTCAATACGTATGTGTGCAACTATAATGTACTTAATGAAACTTTTCGTCAAGTTTCGTCAAATGTCATTTGCTTAAGTAAAGTGCCAAACTGAACGCACGTTCCGTACGGAAACAACGGTTTGTGCATTTTTTAAACTCAAATAGACAGCAGCAGAAAATATTCATTGATTTTAAATATTTTTTTTATTGACTTTTAATTTGAAACTCAGAAAATAAAGCAAAACTTCAATTTGCACTTATTTTTTTACAACATACATATACACACATACACATGTGTTTGCTTATATATATTCACTGTTGTACTTTTTAGTAGGCAAAGCAAATAAAACATGTAATAAATTGATAGATATAATTATTTGTGAATTTTTAATAGATAAGCACATTATAGCAAATTAATTAGATTGAATTGCATTCATTTAGGAGTTATGAGAAGAAACAAAATTACTGCAAAATTATGAACAATACCTAGATGTGCAGATATGGCTAAGAATTGCTTAAGTTCATCTAAGTACATTATGGCCACCTAAAAGTCACCTCTGAAATGTTTAAGCATTTGACAGGCTTATCGTTCAATTCTGACATTAACTTAAGCCAGCTTATTCATATTATAGTTTGGCCTTAACTAGCCCATAGTTAGACTATGGAAATTAAAGGGAAGTAACAATTAACAATTATTCTCTGGATATGGGATGTGAGCAATATACTGTGAAACACACATTATTTAATTTAAATATTCTATAAGGAATCTAAAAAATGCCTTCAGATGTTGCGATTTCTTGCCAAACATGGCGCTTTTAATTTCTAGAATTTTTAGTTTGCCAACATGGCGATTTTTTGGGCGATTAAAAAAAAGTGGATAATTTTTTGGCTAGTTTAGGTTTTCATGCTGTAATTTCATGTAATAAACAATTAAAAATGTGATTTTGAAAATTTTTGTTAGGGCCAGTACACATTGTGGCATTTTGTGACAACGCAATAGTGTGTCCTAGTGGCAACGTTTGTCTTTTTCGATATTTTTTGTTGTGTGGCATTGCTTTCCATATAAAAAATGGTATACAAAAGACAAAATAAATCGATTGTGCAATATGTAATTCACTCGAGTTAACCCATTTTCTAACCAGTGATTCTGATCATAAAATGGTTGGAAAAATCATTTTACTACATACTTGCAGACCGGCGGCAAGCAAAGCAGCTATCAACACTTAACAGAACATTCAAAATGGCCGAAATTGTCGGCATAGGTGAGAGACATGAGTACCAACATAACGCCACAAAAAAAAATAAAATTCGAATATACATAACCGGCAAAAATTCGCGATGCTTTTTGAACACATCTCGTAGATGAGGTGAACATATTGCCAGAGGCATTTAGCAAATGTAGGTTCATGATTACGTCAAAACTACGTTAGAGCTGCATGACGTGTACTGCAGGCTTTACAGTACATATCGCTCAAAGTTGGTGCCAAGCAGCTTAAAAGTGCATGCATTTGTATATTTCAGCGTTTAGTTATCAACCTTCTAATTGCTTTTGGCAATTCTTTTGTTGTCATTTTGTGTTGTAATTTTCAAAATTTGTGCAATGAAGTCTACATTATGTTTCTTGTTTGCAAATGCAACGGAAATATCGGAACGGACATAATATGTACGAAGCTTAAGCTGTGTTGTCGACTAAAGAGCTTTTCTTATACGAATATATATGTACAAACATATGTGTATTAAATACCTTTATCTTGAATTCTAGACAAAATATTTTTGTGTAAATTTAAAAAAAATAAATTTTAGCGCTCTTTTTTCCAATTACTAACAAGCTGTAAATATCCCAAAATATGTGTGTGTCATTAAAACCACGTGTTCCAAACTTGGTTGCCTATAGTATTTAATGACGATTAATGAAACCAAATGTAACACACTCGTACTCGCATGATTGACAACATAAATGTTTGTATTATAATTTTAATTGTGGGGGAGTATTTTGACAAATCCTTCAAAAATCATCTAAAACCATTAGGAAATAATTATAATAATAAAACAGGTATGTACATATGTATGTATTGGTGCTATATTTGGCTATAAAGATTTTTATATATACTTCCAAAGGGTAAGAACAAGTTAATGCGCTTTAGCTTTCAAAAAATTTAACCGACCGCAAAATGAAGCGTTCCCTAAACACATAAAAATCGTTTGGTTTCACTTACTGACCAGACACTCTCTCATAGGCAGACATGCACAAAGGTCAAAGGTCGAGCATAATGACTTTTGCCGTAGCTGTCAAGACATCGGCGAAAAGTTAAATGCAGAACATTTTCTGCGTCATTGCCCTAGACTAGCAATGAAGAGAATGGTTCCGATGGTCACTCTTGAGTTCCGGAAACATTCTGACGTTGCCAGGGTTGAACTGCAACGTATTAACAGCTTTACATTGAGCTCTGGATTTTTCGACGGTGAGGACTTCGCATAAGCGGACCAGAGGGGTCTGAGTGAGTCCGGTATTCTGACTGCCACACATGCATAAGATGTGTTACTTCCAGTGCTGTCGAAGGCAAGGAAATTACCCTCTGTTTTTACTTTTAAATCGTATTTTCTCATATCGTGTTCATAACCTACCTCTTACACATGAAACTAATTGCATGAAAATCGCAATACACTCACATTTTTTCACTACCACACTCACATTCAAGGCAATTTCATACAAGATATACTCAGCTAAAATCGCTTTGAGAAATTTATATATATTTGGCATATATGTACATACCAAGGCGAATTAATACCAGGTGACCTTATCGCTACAACAATACAACAATACCAAAAACAACATGCAATTCTTCTGGCTTCAATAGACCCCAACTGTCAAAAACAGTTGACTAAAATACTAATACATACATAGTTATAAAAACATATTTTACTATCTATGTACATCTATCATCAACAACACAGAAAACAATATTTGTAAAACAAATGTAATTAAAATGTTGAAAGACGGTTCTGGTTAGACGATCCTGATATTTTGGAACAACGCAAAGAATCTTTCCTTGCTGCTTTATTGCAGTCTATCCGATGGTTTGTTGAACTCGAAATCAGTGGTGTAAAATGTGTTTTACTGGCTCATCATGGTCGTAAACACAATATTATTGCTTAAATGCATGAAATTGTTCACAAAAGTGGACAATGAGATACTTAAAAGTGTACAATACTAATGTTACTTTAAGAATTTGCGTTGTGTTGAGTTGATACATGAGGAAATGCAGCGCATTGTGCAACATTGCGGCAATGAAGTGCAACATTGCGGCAATGAAGTGCAACATGAAATTTAAGCTATGCTTGAATATTTATTTCTATAAACATAATTTACAATAAATGTATGTATATATACATACATATCTGTTTAAGGTTTCCTAAATTGAACGGAAAAATTCTTGATGTGGTGACAACGCTATTGCGTCGTCGTTTACCAGCCATCAATGTCATGGTTGAGAATTTGGGAGCCATTGAATTGGCCTACATATATAAATACTAAACATCTAGATTTTCAAAAACATGTCTAGTCTACTAAAAGCTGATAGCATGTTGGAACCATATGGACATCAGCAACCACAAAGACGGGTAAATACGCCAAAAAGTATTAATTCTTTGCCTCAAGTAATGCAGAACGTTTGATAAAATCTTATTTCTATATTGTGCGAAAATTCATACAAGATTCTGTAGCTAAAGGCATTATACGCGAGACACATGTGGTAGAAATATTTTGTATTCGATACAATTTTTTAAAAATCATCATCAATAACCTAATGGAGTTAATCATTTTGCAAGAGTTAATTTAGAATGCATAAGTATTCATACCTTATAATTCTTTTAATTTTAAATTCATATTTTTTAAACACAAAGAAGAATATGTATATATTTTTTTTCACTTTAAATGTAAACAAACATTAGATAAAAGAAGAGATTTTGACAGTCGAGGTCTAAAGCAGTCTTCGAACACCTGATAATCATCTGGACTGTTAAGGTCACCTGTTATAAATCCGCCTTGATATATACAAACATCTCTGGAAACATATTTTTAAGCGATTTTAACGAAAAGAAAATTTTTGAACCCTTTTGAAAAAGAAAATATTACTAAAAAAACGTTATGTTTGCATTTATTTCACAAATAATGCAACATGAAGAAAAAATCAATACATCTTGGAGAATATAAACAATCTGTCCGATTTTCCCTATGCTTCTATTTTAGTATCAAAAATACCTACATGTAAGGATTTTCCCCTACTTCTGGCAACACTGGTTGACATCCAACGTATTTTCAAATTACAAGGGGCGAAAATAGTCACCTGATTTCTTGCGACCACCTAGTATGGATTCCCCTTGCTCACATTGTTTTTAATTTCCACTCAGATTTCAAGAATGTAATCCCCCTTATTTTATTTGGCGTCGGCAACATCGTCGTCAATTTTGAAACAACATCACTTTAACACAACATCAATGCTAACTTTGTATTCCCTAACAGTGTTATGATGACGTTGCCTGTTTATCGATAAATACAATACACATATCTAGTATTTGAGGCAGCTGACTCATTTTGTTTACTATTTTTGGTAAAAGTGTTTTTGAATAAGTAAAAGCTTTATAAATAAATTAAAATTAAATGTTTTTCTTTCCGGTTGGGACGAAGAAAATAAAAAAAATCAATAGTGAAAAGAAGATTTCTCAGACAAAATTCATGCATTTGTCAGTTACCCGATGAAAAGTAAGTGATAAATTCAGTCATATATTTGGAAAATAATGTGTAATGTTCATCGTTTTAATATTTTAAAGTTATTTTCGGCTGAATAAAACATCATTTAGATATGTATTGCATGCAACAGAGCTTAATTTTGGAAAAAATCGTTCAGATCAACGTTTATTGGAAATTGGAGCTTCCTCCAAAGGATCTCAGTACTAATTGTTTATATACGCCACCTCCTGTTGCTTTGCAATCACCTTTCAAAGTCTCGCCAGATCTGTAAAAATAATTCTATCACACAGTATACTTTCCCAACACATATTTTACCTTACTTTTTGCCATCCACTACTAGTTCTAATTGGTGGGCCAAGGGCATTAACTGTAGTCACAACACTTTCCCATTGTTCCTTGAAATTATTAGAAACACGGCCCCTGCGGAAACCTCTAACAGGAGAAGAATTCTTTTCCAACTCTTCCACAAGATGTTCAAATTGGTTGGGGTTGATAATTTTAAGATTTGTCCATATTATATTTTTAAATTTTTTTAAGAAACTTTGGCTATATTTCAATTTTTTACTCTTTAAATTATTTTTCAAATTCGTTGAGGTATACACACAACAGAACACGATATCAAAAACGCTGACGACAAAATGAACGGCAACATCAACATAAATTTTTCGTACAGAATACCAAACATATGTTGACAGCCATCGATAAATGGCAATACTATCTACGGGAATACCGATTTGCCAAAAAAACATTAAAAACGACGTCGTGTTATGTTGCCGACGCCAAATAGAATAAGGGTGATTTTTTTAACATTTTCAGAAAGTAAAATGAAAAAAATGTTAATAGTGTTAGTGTTACCCACTTTAAAGATTTGTACAAATATACAGGATTGTGGCAAATAGTTATTATAAATTATGCTTATTTTGTATAAATATTTAAAGAATTATAATATCTTATGTTCAAATATACATGAATAAGACAATTCATGTCTTTTTAAAACAATAATATTATTAATATATTAGCAATAATACTTATTCCCAACTTATTGCTCTATAAATTTGTATACTCGTATGTGAATATCTGCGTAACTCTAATTAAGTTGTAAACGAAACATTTTCTTGCAACTTTACGTTTCGACGACATTTTTAAAATGAACTTTCACTTTCCTATGAAAATGAAACAAGAAATTTTCTTCAAAGTCATTTATTTCATTAGAATTTTTATTCATAATACATATAGAGAAATTTTAAGAAAGTACTTTCATGTGTAAATGTAGCGTAAATGTGGCGTAAAAATACATTGAAATTTTAATAATTTAGCAATTTAAATCACAATAACAACTCGCACTAAAGATAAAAATATTGGTTCAATTACAAAACAAAATTTTGTTAATTAAATTTCAAGAACAATTTACATCAGTTGTACAATTGACAGCAGAAATTGGTTGGATATACCTACGAGATTTTTCTTTTGGTGTTTGAAATTTATTCTAACGTCGTCGTACAATAATTTCAAACGAAATAACGAACCCGTTTACTTTTCTCTTCTGGTGTAGCGCCAAATTGGTGAAATACAAAGTCTAAATACGAGTACAAATAAAATAAATGTCAAGTGCACAAAATGAAAGATAACGATCAGAAAGTAATTTTTATTTTCACATCAAACCTTAAAATATTTTTAGTTAGTTAGTTACTATTTGTTGAATTTTGTGTCCCCCATCTGCCGAACTTTATGGCCGTTACGTGTATGGCAGACTTACTAAACGGAAGTTGCAATGCATAATTTAAAAAAATGCGTATGCAATGCTAAACATGTCTTAAAGGCTCAGTTAGCCGACTGTAACGCAATGTAACTGTAATGTAGGAAACAGCTGATCGATATTTTTACATGAAAAGTGAGTTACGTTACATTACATCTCTATAACCATTTTCATTACTTTTCACATAACAAAATCGATTAGCTGTTTCCTATCTAAGTCCAACCTTGCGTTGCAGAGAAATTTTTTGCATTTTATCAGCATTTAGGAATGAAAATACTTACTCAGCCATTGAGTTGCCAAACGATTAGGAACATTGGACGTTACCAGAAAGTTTCCATATGCGTTTATGAAGTGTTTGCATTGTAAATATGCATTGCAACTTGCGTTTAGGATGCCGGCCTATGTAAGTATGCGTGTATGCATGATTTTTACAAAGCCAGTTTTTTTTTCACAGATTACCGTTAACGTTTCGCGTTTTTAAAACATCAAACCATCCAAAATTATGCATCTTATCGCCGTCAAAATATAATTCGAACAGTCAGTCAGTGGAAGAACTTTGTAAGAAACTAACAAAATCATTCAAACGAAATTGTCAAAAATAATTGATGAATGTAATGGCGAGTACACAATATGACATTTTGTGACATCGCAATAGTGTGTACTAGTGGCAACGTTGTTCATTTCCGGTATTTTTCACTGTGTGGCATTTATTTCCATATAAAAAAACATAATGTGAACGGCGTTGCACACATTTTGAATGTGACACCACAAAATGACAGCACAAGAAAAAAGAAAAGTTAATGCTAACCTAAAAAAACTGAAACGAAAAAAACAATCTTGCTTTAAAATACGTTATTTGACTCTCCTGAAAAATTATTATTTTGTCACTTACAACGTTTTTCGCGCCTAACCTGCAATCATTACTTATTTATTGATCGAAGCAGTTGAAGAAGAAACTGGCAGCTAATTATATTCCATATTTGTCAATGAACTAAATTCAAAAAATAAAAAAGTTGAATTATGAAAATTGGGGCGCCTGCCAAATAAAAAAAAATAGTAGTCGTTGTTATTTTTTTTAAAGAAAGTTATTTAGAAATTCCATACACATTCAATAAATGCGCACAGTTATTGTTGCAATTTGTTAAAATCCATTTGCCATAAAAATTTACGCACTTAATATTATTAAAATAAGCATTTCGTTTTATTAACCTGAACTGACCAATTTCCCAAATAATCTTTCAGGCATCATCCAGCTGCACGTATGAATGTGTGGAAAACTATATATGAATACAATTTGTAGTTAATAAAACGTAAGTGGGTATGAAACATGTAAAGGGGTTATTGTCGGAATGAGTCGACTTTCAATGCTGCTACATACTGTAGTACTTAAAATTATTTTCATCTAGTATAACACGTTTTTATGGATTTTATTTCTTATTTGAAGGGGACCAAACGAGTTAGGACTGCGTTGGTTAGCGCAACAGTTCTGTAAACAGTATGCACCGTCATGTAACTTTCGAACAAGGATTTACTATAATTGACTCAGGTATTCCGAAAATTACCAAAAATGATAATGGAACGGTTTTACTTCCATTTCAACAAATACTCTCCATTTGGGTATACTTCCGGTTGCTTAAAAATATTTGCATCATTAAGCGGCCTTATGACTTACATTATATGTAATTACGATCAATGGAAATCATGTAGTTCATATTATTTACTTAATTAAGGTAAAACGAAGGAAAGTTCTTTCGAATCTCTGTGCTAATAACATGCACATTCGAAAGCGTTTCCTTTCGTTTCGAATTGCAGAGTAGACCCCTAGTAAGCAAGGTTCAAAAGATGCATATTATAGTGACCTGTAAATAGGTTTGGATCAGTGTGATTTGCGGCATATAGGCTTATTGCGTCGAATGGAGATAAGAAAAATGTAATATCTAAAAATTCATACATTACGGCATCAGTATATCTATGTAACATAATGTAGGGTGTACGAAATAGAAAAAAAAAACAAATAAGAAGACATTATTGAAAAGTTATTTTGCACTAAATGCCTTGAATTGCCTAAAAATCTCATAAAAATTTTGATAGCCAAAATAAAAGCAAATGATAACAAATATTCATTCTCAATAATACACTTTGCACGCAGATGAGATACAAATTCAACATACGAGTATTCAGTGTGTTAAGGAAAAAAGGCCGTCTCTAGAATAACAACAACAAAATAAACCTCCAAATCACATAAATGGTCAAACGAAATCATTTCAACCCTTTTTTACAATGAAACGGGCAACAATATCCACAATAATATTTTACTTTTGAAATTGTGGCCGATTTTCCATGGCCAATTTAATAATCGAACTAAATGGCAAAATATGAATTGATAATAATGCCAGGCTTTTCTCTTATATTTTTATTTGTTTCTGTGTAGTTTTTAGATTAAATTTCAATAAATTCTAATCATCATAAAAATGTGCATAAAATCCAAAAATGAAAGAATATGGAAATGAAAATTAGAAAGGTATTTAGGTTAAGAAAAATATGTACGAGTATGTTTGTTGAAGCTGAGGTGTTTGTACTATCGAAGAAAATTCCATTTACATATTTCGATTTTGTTGGTTTCGCCAATAATTTTGATTTGCTTCGGCCAGTTATGACTACGATTAGAATTTTGTAATAATTTCCAATAAAAATAAATTGTATGTTATTATTTTTTTTTAATTTATTAAAGCTTCAAAATTACAATGAAATAAACGTATTGAAAATTATATATATATAGAAATATCACACAAAATTAGTTTTTCAGTTCTCACAGCCTGGGGAAGGTTTTTGGAGAGAACAAATTTGGTGTAGAAAAGAATACTCTGGCAAAGGTGGACCCTACACAAAGTAATTAGAAATGATCCTCTGACTACAAAATTCGCAGTAAAGCTATCTACAGATGGTTGTCAGATCTTGCAAGATTGTTCACACGGTTGTATCAAATTTGTCAGAAAATCTTACAATTTCTTGTCAGACGATTGTATGACAATAAATTTAATAATATGGCTCGAATGGAATGCCATAATCTCAAACGGAAAGAACGTGATCGAATTTGTGGAGTGGCGAAAATTAGAACTTACAAGTAAATTGTAGACGTATTTTAATCCAATTAAACATGTTATTTTTATTTGACGATATTCGTATTTCTTTTAATATATATTCTAATTCACCTTTTTATCTTATGCACTTTAATTTTATTCCTATGGATTTCTTTCTCCACCACGTCTGTGCTTGTCAGCTTCATCAAGTTAAAGGCCGAAAGTTAGCCATTTCCTTTCTGACGTCTTCACTCCTAACTTCGCTCACAGCATTGATACTATACGTTGCAGCCTTAAGGATTTTTGACATTTCTTTCCTTAATTTTTAGTGTTTCAACGATCTCCTTCGTTTTTATCTCACTTTTTGTCAAACCTGCCGCCGTTTCGTTTAGTATTGCCAACATGGTACAAGTTCTAAGAGAGAATTGAATAAAATTGCTTCAAGAAAAACTAATGTGTCTAAAACATGACTAAAGCACATTCACCCAGCGTTACCGATTTCTGTGTAATTATCCCAAAATGGGACAAAAAAATTTTTTCTTGAACAATTTTGGGACCATAAAATTTTTTGTGTAATATTTGTGTAATTTCGCCCCAGCATTGTACATAAGTATAATTATTTAGTTAAAGATCTTCATTAATGTTTTTGTTTGGCTATACTTGTGTTGGCGATGATCTTTTTCTTTTATGTTCGAACTGTTCAGTAGAAAAATTTTCCCGCAAATTAATATTATCCAAAACTTACCTGAAGAATGAATAAGTTGACGTCTCGTACCATCGTGTTAATATTTTTTGCATATGAAGGTATATGACAATATTGAGGAGACCATTTTGAACCAACCAAAAATATGTTGTTGAAAATGAAATATTGGAATTCAAAATTGCAATATATCGCGTACAGTAATACCTAATTTACATTAAGCATTTTTGCACAAAATTAGTTGCATGAAAATTTTTTC
Organism: Nowickia ferox; assembly: GCA_936439885.1. NCBI lineage: Eukaryota > Metazoa > Arthropoda > Insecta > Diptera > Tachinidae > Nowickia > Nowickia ferox. The sequence goes on along the minus strand of OW387027.1, from coordinate 33,247,023 downwards.
ATTTGTTAACAGGAGGACGGAAAAACAAATCAGAATTAAAAGTTGCTGAAAATGTTTCAGAGATTCATATCATGTAATTTTTTATAAATCACTTTTTTATATAGCGCTGCAATTACCGAAAAGAAAAAGTTTCGTTACTGACATATCGCTGTCTTTATTGACACTGGCCGATATAACAGCAACATTCTCCTGAATGCGCACTTCTTGCATACGTATTGGTTATTGATTAATGGTGCGATATTTAGTCACAACAGTTTGAAAAGGTCGATCGATTATGACGCCCATAAAATAGATATAATTTACGGAACACATTTCTCACACTGCATGAGTTTTGATAATAAAATTCAATGAAACACTTTGTTGTTCCTTTGTTAGACGACGAGTTGAATCACCTGATTCGCTCTCTGAATCTTCTTTATAAATCTTGCTGTTTACACGGTTCATTCGTGCTTCGTGTGCAGCGTGCCAATTAAATGCTTTTCGCCCTAGGTTTAGTGCTTTTTAATTCATAACAGTGCGGAATTTTTCAACTTGGTGCTTTTTTACCTTTGATTTTAGTGCCTTTAGTGTGTTTTACAAATCTACTAAATTTATAAAAACACCAAATAAGAATTTTCCACTTTTCATAAACTTTCTGATTGCACTCCTTTTAGACACGCAATGTTTCCTTTGCAGAATGTTAATTCAGCTGGGTGAAATACAGAGGAAGAAAAACTTTCTCTTTCACAGTGAAAAAAGAACATATTTCTAGAAATTACAAAGGATACCATACACGCTATAAAATAACTTAATTACAATAATCCCAGCAATAGAGTTCTGAATAATAAGCACTAACAATTGAAGGAAGCAATGTCGTGCTTTCTTGATAACGAAAGCTTCGAAAAATACTTCTGAAAAGCACTAACGTAAGGTGGGTTAAAAAATGTAAGCCAGTAACTTTTGCATCTGAGTACACAAAAACTATACATTATTACTTCTGTGAAACGATTTAGTAGCCAAAAAATTAATGGATTTTTGGAAGCTGAATGTATTGCTTCTAGCTGGCTTCCACAAACTCTTCTGGGAAGCGGTAACTTTTGCTGGGATGGTGAAGTTGAAGAAATAGAACGAATTATCAGTAATTTAAGGCTACATAAGTGGAAAAATTTACTCAGAATTGATTCATTTTGGATTGAAGTTTATAATTATAGAAATTGAACTAATGATAATCCATTTCTAAAACTGTCAATATTTGCTCTAAGACTATTAACATTACCATGTTCAAGTGCTGAGCTGGAAATAACTTTTAGCGCTAATAACTATTTTGAAAATAAGTTAGAAATACAATAATGATTTTTTAATCAGAAATAATTTAAAAATTGTCTCACATAATGATTTTTAATACATCAAATTGTTTAATTCATAAAAAATACGATCTAAAAAGAAAAGACTCTTGTTGTTCAGAATGTAACATACTGAACCATGTTCAAGTAAAAATTAATTTAGATGAAACCCATAAAAAATCTAATTAACTTATTAAAACAGTTTTATGGCTAGAAGAAAAAGATGAAACGACTTTTTCCATAAACGAGGAGTATAATTATATATTAATATAAATATGTACATATTTATTTATATATGCACATTCATACATAAATAGTTTTTGTTAATTTATTTTAATATCGGCACACACATGCCCTCAGTAACAAATTGAGGGACTCGATATCGACCAAAATCCTAAAACATTTCGACGTAAATTTTATTCAAGTGTTTTGATATTTCGTCTATACGGAATGATTTAATTTAGGCAGTTATATAAAAGAGTACAAATAAAATTTTAATTGAGACAATTTTAAACTTTTAGTTGAACTATAGTGAATTTTAATCAGAAATAATTTCTTAGTCAGGCTTAAGTTCAGTAATTTCAATTCTTGTTGAATTAAATATTTTTATTAATTAATGTGAGTTTCTCGTAAAATTGAATTTCGATTCCGGCAACACTGCATTAACCACAACATGCTACCGACCAGAGAATGACATGATTGAGTACTCCAAAAAAATTTATACATAATGCCAGCCATACACTACACAAGTTCAGTGCTCAAGTCCTAACTTAACTGCATATGATCCGAATTGTAGCGCAAACAATTTGTATTTTCACATATTTTCTCTCAAGAAGCTACTTCGTTTATGGAAAAAAACTAAACAACTATCAGACTAAAGATGTTTAGTCGGAGAAAACAAAAATACGCTGATACTCGGGATATTTATTCATAATTTGCCACCGTATACATACATTTGTTTGTATAAAATGGAATGGAAAATGTGTGTGTGGCTGTTTGAAAACATGTTTTATGTGTAAGCTAAATAGCTACCTACACACGAATGTGTACCCGATTAACACTCAGAGTATTCTTATACTCACGTGCCTGATTGTAGTTTATACAGTCTATAAATTTTAGCTGTTGTCGGTTGTGTAATTTTAAAAAATGTGTACAAACATAGTTTTTGGTTGTTTATAGTTATACGTATTCGGCTTAAAATTAATGCGTGTGTTTGCAAGGACTACTAAAAACGATATTTTTGTCATTCTCTGCTACCGACTTCAATATGTCCGAAATAGAATAAACATGTTTAAATGAGGTAGTTTACACGGGCATAATTATGCTGGCACAACATACCAGTTTGTTGGCAAATTCGGTGAAGAGAGTGGTTTTGTATTTGGCATAATTTTTCAACCAGCTTCAACCCCGCATTAGCAGCACAAAACCAATACATATGCACATGCGAAATCACAGTTTCGGCGTTTTTTATTTTAAACAGAGCGTATTTAGTTTTTAGTTGACCATCGTCGTGGAAAGATGAATTTGAAAGAAGAAGGGGATTGGTTACGCCAACAAACTTTAAACAGACCTAAGGTTCAAAAAAATTGTTTAATTTAACCATTTTTTTTAAGTTTAATAATAGTTTTTATGTTTCGTCGAAGTTATTTCAAAAATGTTTATTTACTTCCTTGTTTTTTCGTGTTGAATAAATCATATGGAAATAACATGAACAAGATTTTATTTAATTCTTATAAAAAGAAGTTACAAAATATAATTGTGGATAGTATAACTATTTAGAACTATATATAATATAGAATATATCTTCACATGAATTCATAAAATATATTAAAAACAATTTTTTAATTTTAATTTTTAGTAAATAGATATGGATTTATTAAAATAAATATTTACTGCCTTATTTTTAAAAAATATTTGATGATTATTAAAAGCTTAAATAACGTATTTTGTATGGAAGTATTTCAATTAAGAGCTAAATAAGCATTAAATATTTTTTATGAATAAGGCACTTTATTATTAAATAATTACACACGGACTGGACAGTATACTCAGTTTCATGAATTTGGTGATCAATTATGGGCCTCCAAAGATTTAGAAAATATGTGCGCCCTAAGAAAATTGTGTCCTCAGTTTTTGGCCAACACCTTATTCAGCTAGCTCTAAACTATATATATGTTAATAATGTAGCTCAGAGTCTACCGAACAAATCTTGTTAACATCTTATACCCAAAAAATTGTTATTTCGTACACTTTTTTGTTGCAAGTAAAAAATTTGTTTTCACTTTTAAGAATAACTTATATAACTCCTGATTTTTTGCTATCAATATTGACAAAGTTGTAGCTTGACCCAAAAAGATCTGCTTTTCTTTATTTTTTATCTGCTTCCAGAATTAATGAGCCAGCTTCCAAATTACAGGCTATTGAAATTCATCCTAAAATAATTGCCAATTCTTCATCATTTATTATCGCCATATATCCTCCGCGTATGTTTCGAAATGTGTATAGCGAAAGTCAAACGTCAAATGAATAAAAAAACACTAACACACACAAAGCTGTGTATACGTATACATTTTATGTCAGATGAATTAGTCCCGTGTAATTTGGAAAAGAACAAAAATTGTGCGGCTTAAAAATTGTTCTCGTGTAAACTACCTCAATGAGCATGATTATTTTGATGACTACAAGGGAACATGATGCAGGTTGTTGACCGTGCTACTTTTTTCGTTGTAGTCAAATGATACTAATTTCTATTTTTATAACTACAAAACTAGAACAATATTGACAAACATAACAAAATATGTAAATCAAATTTTGTGGTTAGAAATATTTGTTATTGTAAAATAATGTATTTTATACCACACAAAAAATGTATGTGCTGCCATACACCAGCAGTTTCCCGTATACTGGCAATAAAAAATTACATGCACGTTGCACTTTTCACCAAAAAAATTAACCCATCTTCACTATAAACACTTTTGGCACCATAACTTTTTAATGCGGCGTTTTTCGGAAAAATTTTATTTAACCACTTTTTTTTTCAGAATAAATAGCAGAACATTTGTTCTGTACCCTATTTTGCTCTAACTATGGTCTATCATGATCCTTTAATAGGATTAAAACTAATTTTTTTTTAAGTCTTTTTTTATGAACGGCTCTCGCTAAAAATTGGAAAGTGATAATTATAATCCGTTTTCATTATTTTATAAGGTAAGATCTGAAGGTTATGAAGCCCCATTAGATTTGGACCAAATATGTATCATTTAGTAATATAAGTAATATCACATACCAGCTTATTATAAGATCTGTTATGCATTTGTAAATTATGGTACAGCTCGTGATCCATTGAATATATCTCAACCAAATTGCACAGAAATATAGACGATAGAAGAAAACATATTTTCGTATAAAAAAATCTGCGTACATATGTACTTACTTACATATGTATACTAACTATGTAAATCCACGATTTTTTCTAAAAATAAAAAAATTTAAATAAAATAAATAGAGAAACATTTTTTAATAATTTTAATTTTTTTTAGTAATTTTTTGCACCTCCTAATGTATCATGCGCTGTGTAAAGCTGCATGACCACACATCAAACTGACGCGTCAAACTCTGATGGTCTTTGCTAGAGTTATGGTTTTATGTGAGTTTGACGACAATCAAAACAACCTTGAAGGGAACGTGGGGTTAAGAGTCCCGAAGTCACCACTTTTGTCGCCTATTTTGGTGACACTGTCAATGGAGTGTCTATTGTAATGCGTAGACAATATTTTTTTCAGATACATAAACTATGCTTCTTCTTGTTTTATGGGTTTGTTGAAAATAAAAGTGACGTCAAGCAAAATTTAAGTGTTTATAAAAATAAGTTTAGGGAATCAAATTAAAAGGTTAAATGTATTGAACAATAATTAAAAAACACACGCAAAAAGAAATTACAAAAATTAAAAAAAATAAAACTCCAAATTGAATAAAAATAGAAAATGTGAAAATTAAGAAATTTTAAGTGAAATGTGCCAATTAAGGAAATTTTTGTTTGACCCTGTGGAAGATTTTGTGCCATCAGTTAAAGATTTGTCACACTTTCAGATCCATACGTACATAAGTGTTTGACTTTACTAATTCAGCGAAACAAGAATTTTTGATTTACATATATTTATTTAATATAAATGACAAAAAATATCCCTACTTGCTGGTAATATGCTGAACGAATGAAAGAATTAGTTCCTGTTATTGTATGCTTTTTATGCACAAGTTCCATTTTTTATAAATCAATTTAATAAAATACCAAAATGTAAAAGAAATATGCAAATTCAATATCAAAAGTGTATACTAGCATTACTAAAATGTACTAGTGACTATCTGTTTATCAGTAGTAACAATGTCAGTAGTTGCTTTTCAATGTCACGCACATGTTAAATGTCTATAGCCTATTATGTATTATGGGGTGTAATTAGTCAGTAGTACTGGCGACAAAGTCTATAGTGGATCACTAATGACATTTCCTACTAGGAATTTAGATTTTCACTACGATCGCGGCAGAAATTTGAAGCTATTTTGATATGTGTGGGTGTAATTACTTCAAATGTCATTTTTGTTTAATTTTCGCAGCGACAACATTATCGCTTTTGGTGACGTAGTGTGAAATATGAATGGATGAAAACAATTCATTTTAAATTTAGCGATACTTATCGCAGTTTGCTTGCTTTATGGCAAGTAAATCTAAATAATATAGTAATAGAACAGAAAAAATTCGCAGTACGACATTTTACTATTTTTCAAGTAATCATAATGCGGAAAAAAGATGTCATAAAAAACGTTCATTTAAAGCGTCAATTTGATGTGTGGCCATGCCGCTTAGCAACATTAACGACCAATAACTTTCTAACATTTGCTTTTGCCGCTAGATAGAACCCGTTCTGCGGCGAAGTTGTTAAAAAGTTATGATTAAATGCAGAAAAAAAAAATCTGCGTAAATATGTACTTACTTACATATGTATACTAACTATGTAAATCCACGATTTTTTCTAAAAATAAAAAAAATTTAAATAAAATAAATATTTAAATAAAGTGAAGACAAACATTTTTTAGTAATTTTAATTTTTTTAGTAATTTTTTGCACCTCCTAATGTATCATGCGCTGCACTATGGTTTTTTTTCGTTTCTTTTGGCATAAACTCTAATATTAAAGCTTTTGAATTGAAATTTGGTTTGTATACATTTTTTATGCTCTCAAGATAATTTACCAAGTTGTATATAATTTGGGACACTATTTCATAAAGCTGCCATATAGCCGATCTGCCGACATGCAACTATGTTATTGACATTTCCATTAAAAATATTATTTTTAAGTTTTCTATTATATTTAATGAAAAAAATAATAATTATACAAATTCAAATTTCAGTATTCATCTCCCATTATTGTCTGCTGATTAGTCCTTAATTCTGGAAATAAATATATGTACATTTTACAAAATCTTAAATAAGTATGGTTATGTAACTTACTATAGAAGATACTCAATTTTCTTTTAGTTCAAAATATTCATCTTCTGAAGCAATAACCTCAAGTCCATCCTGTTCTTCATACTCTTCGTCGGACGAATTCTGTGTGGAATCTGGATCATCATTTTCGCATTGAATTTCTAAATGTGGTGCTTGTAATAGAGATATAACTTCTGCTGGTATGGGTTTTTTTTTAATTGTATTTTGTCGTTCTTTTAAATAGGTACTGGACAGCAACGGATCAGAACTATCGATGGATCTATTAAAAACGTCTGTAATATTGTCTAATCGACTGCATTTTCTTGCGTGTCCTCTTCTATCGCTTTTGTATAACTTATTTCGGGATTCAGATGAATGCTCCCCAAGGCAGCCAACAGGAACTAAACAAGTATCTATTATTTGGTGCCCATGTACTAAGACTTTGTGAACAGTGGGCGACATGGGGTACCAAGGATACTTTTCATGATATGCCACAAAAACTTTAGCACAGAAGGCTTTAAACTTTTCCGAGTTTATATCGTACTCGCAGTTAATTGTTGTTAAAATGGTATGAAAACTTTGTAGAATATCATAATCAAAATCAAGAATTGATGACAGTAAAGCTGCATTGGAAAATGCTCTTCTCGCTGTGTTGCCATCATTGGAGTTTCCACTGCCATTTGAAAGAGGCTTGTCCACATTTAGGCCCATTTCGTTCATCATTTTTAATTGTAGCAGTCTTTTCCGTGCTTTTAGTTTAAGCTTATCGCAGTCCTTGACATGCCACTTCTTAAGCTCAATTCTATATGAGATTTTTAAAACAAACTCAAAAAATCGGATCCAAGCGTGTAAAGGACTGATTCCATATTGAAGAGTGTGTGCCTTAGCCATGAAAACCTTCGAGGTTATATCTTTAATTTCGAGCAATTGTTTTGGCTTCGCTCCACAGATAGGGCAAAACTGACAAGAGTTGGTTCCTGACAATATATTTAAGACTTTCCCATCTATTAGCGTCATGTGTCCAGTATATTCGACATATATACATTTGTCTTTAAATTTATATAAATATATTTGCATGTTGCGAATCTGGGCATCTAAATTTTCCTTTTCAGCTAATATGAGGGCGGTAGTTTCCTTAATGAATTCAATCTTCACTGGTCGGCAAAATCTAACAGATTGCGGAGTCGTATTGAGCCAAATAATTTGATGCGTCTCATTTATCAATTTCAATGGGACGATTGTAGTAACGAACAGTGAACTGTCAATTGAAGGGCTATCGTGGATCTGGAAACGCTGTTTGTACAAACTCTGGCCGGACATATCATATCCATAGCTGAAGAATAACTTGCAATGTACCACGTTGGGAAGTGTTTCAAGGACCTCGTGTTGCATTTCGAGAATGCGGGAAGATGTATGATCCAAAAGATTTTGTAATGATACATGTGCCTTATTTTCGAAATATTCAATTCCTTTTGGCCTGAGTTTTAATTTAGATTTAAGTACGGCCGGATATGCCGGGTATATATCACATCCGTAAATTTTTGCATTTCGTTGTATATTTATATACTGACTTTTTGTGAATCCATTTTCCAATAAAAATGCAAGCGCACTATCAGCTGACATTTTTTTGGGCTCATCCGCAAAAAGCTTCCTTTTTATTTCATTAATACTCTCACAACTCCCAGCTGCTTTCAAAACAACAGACAAATCTTTTTCATTTGATTTTTTAGCTGAAACTGTGGCAGCATGTATAAGTAAGGGAGATAAGTTGTTATTCTTTTCTGAAAGTTCCGCGGCTAATTTTCTTTTCAGACGAGGACCAGCGCTTTCGTAATCACATTTTGGGCGACCCACTTTATTTGCTACCGCATAATGATCAGTGAATTCTATGAATATGCTTTTGGCAAGCCATTTTGAGTGCTTCCCCTTAAATCTTTCAAGAGTTGAATTACACTTCGGTAAGTGTTTATTTATATAATTGACGAAGGCTTTCACTTTTTCATTTATTGACCTAATGTTATCGTTATTTAAATGTTTTTGTGCAATGCTTTCCAATATGTGCTGTTGTACGGCGTCTCTTGAGCGATTGTTGTTGCTCCAAATGTCAAGCAGCTCAGCACGACTGAACACATATTGTACTAGAAAAATTTAATTTTTTTCGAAAACGTGTGGATTCGGACAAAAAGGATTAGTTTCTTATTAATCTGCACACTTTGGTTAATCACTTCTTAATTACAACTTTTTGCAACGCTTTGCCATGCTAAAGTACTGATCCACGAAACACAACTACACTCGTTAAGCTCATTCTAAATATAGACATAAACAAAACTCGGTACAATTGGACAAAAACTCATAACAACGACACAAACATTGGTAAAATATAGTTTTACATACCCGGACAATTGTTTTCCATAATGATCGTTTTCAATTTTGTGTAAACTTTCGCCAGAACAAACAATCAAAATTGAAAATTTTTCACGCCAATTTCACACAAAACGTATGGTACATAATCAGCTGACTTTAACAGCGCGCAAACAGAACAGTGTTGCTCCATATGTTAAACTTAAATATTTTTTTTATCTAACTAGGGTGTTTAAAAATTAAAAATCAACAAAATTATAAAATACTTAACAAAAAAAAATTTACTTTATGCCAAAAAAAAAACGAAAAAAAACCAATGTGCGCTGTGTAAAGCTGCATGACCACACATCAAACTGACGCGTCAAACTCTGGTGTTCTTTGCTAGAGTTATGGTTTTATGTGAGTTTGACGACAATCAAAACAACCTTGAAGGAAACGTGGGGTTAAGAGTCCCGAAGTAACCACTTTTGTCGACTATTTTGGTGACACTGTCAATGGAGTGTCTATTGATATTGTTTTTAATGCGTAGACAATATTTTTTTCAGATACACAAACTATGCTTCTTCTTGTTTTATGGGTTTGTTGAAAATAAAAGTGACGTCAAGCAAAATTTAAGTGTTTATAAAAATAAGTTTAGGGAATCAAATTAAAAGGTTAAATGTATTGAACAATAATTAAAAAACACACGCAAAAAGAAATTACAAAAATTAAACAAAATAAAAATCCATATTGAATAAAAATAGAAAAAGTGAAAATTAAGAAATTTTAAGTGAAATGTGCCAATTATGGAAATTTTTGTTTGACCCTGTGGAAGATTTTTTGCCATCGGTTAAAGATTTGTCACACTTTCAGATCCATACGTACATAAGTGTTTGACTTTACTAATTCAGCGAAACAAGAATTTTTGATTTACATATATTTATTTAATATAAATGACAAAAAATATCCCTACTTGCTGGTAATATGCTGCACGAATGAAAGAATTAATTAGTTCCTGTTATTGTATGCTTTTTATGCACAAGTTCCATTTTTTATAAATCTATTTAATAAAATATAAAAATGTAAAAGAAATATGCAATTTCATTATCAAAAGTATATACTAGAATTACTAAAATGTACTAGTGACTATCTGTTTACAATGTCTTCATATGGTCCCTAAAGAACTATGTAATCAGTAGTAACAATGTCAGTAGTTGCTTTTCAATGTCACGCACATGTTAAATGTCTATAGCAAAAAGCATTATGTATTATAGGGTGTAATTAATCAGTAGTACTGGCGACAAAGTCTATAGTGAATCACTAGTAACATTTCCTACTGGGAATTTATAGTAGATTTTCACTACGATCGCGGCAGAAATTTGAAGCTATTTTGATATGTGTGCGCGTAATTATTTCAAATGTCATTTTTGTTTAATTTTCGCAGCGACAACATTATCGTTTTTAGTGACGTAGTGTGAAATATGAATGGATGAAAAAAATTTCATTTCAAATTTAGCGATACTTATCGCAGTTTGCTTGTTTTATGGCAAGTAAATCTAAATAATATAGTAATAGAACAGAAAAATGCGCAGTACGACATTTTACTTGAAAAATATCATAATGCGGAAAAAAGATGTCATAAAAAAACGTTCGTTTGAAGCGTCAGTTTCTTTCTAACATTTGCTTTTGCCGCTAGATAGCACCCGTTCTGCGGCCAAGTTGTTAAAAAGTTATGATTAAATGCAGAAATTTTTGTATTTAAAATTATTTCAAAAGAGAAGAATGTGTTCTTTGTGACAAAATCACATAAATCTACCGAGCTGATTTCTTTAGGAAGAGTAGGAAGAGTACCCCGTTTTGGAAAATCGTGACAACCTTCTGCTCTCAAATAAGATACAATTTTCTTTTTCATGTCAATATCAAAATCTTTATCAAAGAAGAATAACGAAATCTTAGCCCAGCCCAGAAAAAACTCATTTTCCAATTCAAACACAAAATCTCTGAATAAAATTCAATTCAGGTCCTACAAAGAAATTTGTAAATTCAAATGCAAAATTTTGCATTAATTTGTTGGAAAAAAAAACTCAACAAATTTTTTACTGAAATTAAAAAGCAAATAAAACAAATAAATGTTCTTTACAGTATACAATTTCTATATTGGAACAGAACTCTTTTCTAAACAATCTTGTTACAAATATTATTTTATATTAATTGTATGAATTAGAATTTTTCACATTGTACAGGTCTTTTGCATAAAATAAACAAAACAATTTACTGGAACAGTAAAAAATATTTACTAAAACTAAATTTTATTTCAAACAGACGTATGTTTTAAAATTTTTTGGGAAGAAATTTTTTATTTAATTAGGGCAAAATTGTGTACAGAAAAGATGTTGTGCTATTTATTCTAAACAAAAATGGGTGAATGAAATTTTGCCGAAAACGCCGCAAGTTATGGTGCCAAAAGTGTTAAATAGTGAAGATAGGTTATTTTTTGGAGAAAAGTGCAACGTGCATGGCCTTTTTGCACACACTAGTTTTTTTTAATGACCAGTCTATCGGAAACTAACGGTGGACCGAATAAAATAAATACTTTCGGCAATTTGGGTTGTCTAATTTACATCAGACCGATTCACTGAAAAAAAGTTTTTGTTAACCCTCTCAAATCAAAGATCGGTCTCCCAAAACAATGGAGGGGTCTAGCGATGACCGTTCATGAGCTGGACCGAGTCTAAAAAAGGTATATTTTTGAATTTTGTTGCATATTTTGTCACAAGACAATATTAGAAAAAGTACATCATCTGAATGAATTTTTCAATATGCTTTCAATGGTGTATTAAGCTTTAGCATTTGTATCATCAGTAATGCGTTGTTCCATAAACACAACGATTTTTTAAGCATTTTAATAGCAGGTGCTACTTGTAATGAAATAAATTCTATTATTTTTTAAGGATTATAAGATTTGAGTCATTGCTAATTTATATCAGTTGTTAGTTCTTGCGCGAACTTTTACGAAAACTACTAACAGAAATAAGTTAACAATGACTCAAATCAAATAATACTCAAAAAATAATAGAATTTATTTTAATGCAAATAGCACCTGCTATGAAAATGCTTAAAAATCGTAATATTTATGGAATAACGCATTGCTGATGGTACGAATGCTAAAGTTTAATACACCATTGGAAGCGTCTTGAAAAAGTCGTTCAGATGATGTACACACAAAAAAGTAATATGAATGAGTTTGTAATATTAATTAAAATATTTGCAATATTAATTAAAAAATTAATTAAATATAAATAAATATAAACAATTTGATAATATCAATTAAGTTTTTCCACTCAAATTAATTAATACAATTAAAAATGTAATTGAATCAATTAAATCATTAATTGAAAACATTAATTGGTGAATACTTTTTTCTGTGAACTTTTTTTTAATATTGTCTTGTGACAAAATATGAAAATATGCAGAAAACTTCAACAATAGACCTTTTTTAGACACGGTCCAGCTCACGAACGATCATCGCTAGATCCCTCAAATGTTTTGGGAGTCCCCATTAAAAAGACCAATCTTTGATTTGAGAGGGGTAACAAAGTCGCGGTTTTCACCTCCATACAACGTTAATGACCGACTAATGTACATATAGCTGATTTACTCCGACAACGTCATAACTCAAAAAAAAAAACAAATTTGCCAGAAAACGAGTTGGAAGGTTTAAATTTACACACAACTTAATGGGAAACAAATTATATTTTCTCTCGAGAGTTGAGTAAACAAGTTATTTGTATGAAATTTTCACACAATGTGAAGAACGATATGAGAATTAATTCTACATCAATAATTCAAAAATTCCATTTTGAGTTATGACGTTCTTTGAGTAAATGAGCGATATGTATGTATTTGCTTATATACATACATTCATGTATTAACCGTATACGTACATACATATGTACATACAGAGATATTTTTTTTAGCATTTTCGGTCTTAAAAGGCAGTGTTTCGCACTTCAGCATTCTGGCTTGATGTCGCCAATTTGGCGAAACAAATTAGCTTTTTTTCATTTATCAGAAGTTACCGATAACCTTCTGAAAGACGCCTTGTACTCGTACTTAAAGAAAGACCCTGAAGCAGTTAATTTTAAACAAACATTATTTGGCCATTTAATGAACTGGTAGGAAGCAGAAGAAGAGACAACCTCAAATTAAGTGACAACAACTTAAGACAATTATGTGTGAAATTAACAAATGGAAATAAAAATTGTACCTATGTATGTATGTATGTATGTACGAATATTGTACGTTTGGTCATTTGTGTCTTGTATTTTTTTTATTATTTTTCCTATAAAATGCGCAGTTATAACCACGAAATATTAGCTTAGTGCGTGTTAACAAGACAACCTAATTTTCCCAAAAATCATATAAGAAAAATGAACACATGTTAACCAGAAAAACAATAGAACATGTCAACTACAATTGCCCAACCATTATAAATGGAACTTCCGGTTTGTGCAGTCCTTTTCATTTATTTGCTTAAGAACATTAACAATATTGGAATGGCCGATAAAATGATTTTCAACTAAAAATTGTGTAGATTTGAATTGTGGATTTGGAAGTTCGCTATTGAATTACTGCCAAAACCATTAAATAATGCATGACAAATGATTTGAAGAAATATTAAAACGAATATTTATAGTATTTCATGGGGGATTTGGTGGGCCAAAGGGTCAAGGTGGCACATCATTTAATATTCTGCGTGCCACCAAACACCACTTTTCTTTATTTTAAGTTTCTTTTTTTGTTTGTTTTGGTGACTCCTACCAATTTGGTTTATTGGTTTATACTTCGATTTTTAAGAAGAAAGAATCGAATAAAAGTAATGATGATTTGATAGTAGCATTTAAATATTTTGTTAACGGGTGTGTGGGTATGTGAAATTTAAATGGAAATTGTCAAAAACACACAACACGCACATTATTGCATATTTGAACAGATACAATATTATTACTATTATTATTTGGTTTGTACAGTTACGGGTAAAATAACTAAAAAAAAGTAATTTGTGGTCGAATTCGAGCCAACGTATAAATTTATGGGTGGATGTGCTAGCGCCCACTGTGGAAATTAAGTTTATGAAAATAGTCCAGAACGACCCACTATGTTTTTATAAGGAGACGTTGCCAAATATAATTGGTTCCATCTTAGTAGCGGAGAATTAAAAAAATTCAGTGAAGCACAAGAAAATGTTTTAGAAAATCACTATGTAAAAGTTATGCATTAAACACCTTCAGCACAGCAGGCTATCGACTACAAAATGTCAAGCATAGAATACACATGTTTATATGAGAGTGTTTCTTTTGAAGACAGCAAGGCAACAGGGTGGCAGGTTGTTGTCTATGCTGACATTGTCGTTGTAGTCCAATTAAACTGATTTCTATTTCTTTGGCTACAATGAGAAAATTCAGTGTTGCCAATATAATAAAAAATGTTGAATGAATGATATCGTACAATTATTTCATATTATTTACCATAAACAATATCCAAAAATTGATGTAAAGCATAAATTGATTAATTTTTTTTTACCTTTACGTCATATAAGTACATTTTTAAAGAGTAATTTAATTTTTATAAATGCAAAACATTGGAAGGTGGCAATACTGAACTATGTATTTATACTTAAATATGAAGTGCAGATGGTACTGCTGCCGTCTCCAAAATAATTAAGTAGCTGGCTACGAGGCGACAGATGCTGCTAGCGGCATTTTTTGCAGCACTTTGTTGAATGTTTGGCGAACATGCTTATATGGCTTTCAACTGAGCTTAAAACTTAAAAAATGGAATACAAATTTCTGAAATATTTGCATAAGCGGTGCGCATGGAATCCGGTAAATTGAGGTCCTGCTAGCTAGCCATCTGGAGAATACGAATTTCTTAATTGATTATTGTGTTGCGCTGCCTATTTTCGAGAAGATATTTGGCTACACTCTGGAAGATAATCCTCTCACGCCAGCTCGGGCCTTTTTCGATTTTACGGATGACTCCAAGAGGTGGATAGGAGGGGTCTATGTTGAAGAATTTGGAGTAAAAATTCCCTCTCCGCTCCCGAATGATTGTAGCATACTTCAAGCAGAAATATCTGCAATCCAAAAAGAGCGAACTGTTATTGGTCGTACCGATTATTTGATAGCACTATTCTACTTGTAGTCTAATGATTAGATCCCTAACGACCCAATATACCACACCGTACCTCGTAAGTGCACATGTCTTTAATACAAAAGGACTTAATTTAAATCGACCCAAATGAGGCGAACACTACTTTTTTCCTAAACACAAGCGGAGCATTGATGACAACAAATCGTTAAAAAGGTTTTCATGAGCGAGCCTGACTATTCGTTTTTACTCCTGAGTGAAATGTTACTCAATTGCTTTGACTTTAATTAGGGGAGTTTTACAGAACTAAATAATGAAACAGATAATTAAGGACATTTATTTGATGCTATAAAATCTTTCAAAATTCCATCAAATCCAAAAAATTTAATTTTTAACAATTCTGTTCTTAGCGTTCATAAAACGCTAAGGGTTTTAAGAGCTGGCAAGTTTTTTAATCCCAGCTTTGGTATGGTTTAGAATTTACGAACAAAAGTCAACATTTTTATGTATGAAGGGAACAGGTACAACAAAAATTTAAAATTCAACTATTAATTTATTGTATATACTCGTACATATACTCGTATATATCTGCATAAAAATTGTTTCAAATCAAGCAAGATATTTGAATATTTTTATATATACTCGTATATATTTTTTATTTATTTATATTTTTTATATAAAACAGTTTATTATAAAAACTGTCCAAAAAATCAAAATTTTTTATATTCTCGAATTCAAAGTTAAATATTTCTCAGCTTAGAAGGCAACATTTAATGAACATTTCTAAACACTTTTGAATCTTGCTTTTTAACTAAGCGATATCAATTTTAATTCACACGAAGGATTCCGTACGGACACAACATATGTAATAATATACGAACGTTAGCCTATATAATTGAATATCTTATCTGATGTAGACATTTCTCAA
Organism: Nowickia ferox; assembly: GCA_936439885.1. Classification (NCBI taxonomy): domain Eukaryota; kingdom Metazoa; phylum Arthropoda; class Insecta; order Diptera; family Tachinidae; genus Nowickia; species Nowickia ferox. The sequence goes on along the minus strand of OW387027.1, from coordinate 33,230,802 downwards.
AAAATTAAGTATCTGGTAAACTTTTTTCCCCTTTTTGGCGATTTTTCCAGCTTTTGCGGTTTTTCTTATTTCTGGGCCTTTTTCATTTATGGGATTTTTCGGCTTTTTTTTAGTTTTTTTTCATTTTTAGCGATTTTTTCGGTTTCCGGCGATTTATTTTAGTTTTAGAGTTTTTTTTGGCTTAGAGCTTTTTGTTTTGGGCGATTTTTTTGGTTTTTGACGATTTTTTTTCGGTTTGGCGATTTTTTAATTTTGTGTTTTTTTAGTTTTAACGTTCTTGAAAATTTCAAGAGTTTGCCTCTTACGGTTTACAAGATAGAGCAGTTGATAGAATACCCTCTAATTTTGATTTTTTTTAATTTTAGTGTTAATTGTTGTAGTCTGTATAAAAATACACAAACTTTTCAAATTTCAAGTGTTCATATATAATTGTGTGTACATTACATAGGATTTTTAAATTTTTTGTTGCTCGTCTTGGAACCTTTAATTTTTAACTGTCATATATTTGCTGTTGTACCCGCCAAAGTTCTACACATTCTGTCAAAATTTCAGGTCCGTAGCTCTTACGGTTCTCGAGAAAACAGCTTGTGAAAGACAGACAGACGGACAGCGCGCTGTGGGGTTTTTGATACCAGAAATGGGAATTAATTGCAAAATTAAATTTAGTAGAACCGAATTAATTTTTGTAGTCGGTAAAAGTACACAACATTCCACATAACTAGTGCAAAAATTTTGTCTTTGACAACTAACGTTATGTCACTATACAATTTTAAAGTTTGAGTTATTTGACGTTTTCTTTGCGTGCAATAAAAATTTAAATTTTCGGCGTTTTAAGAATTAGTTTTGAGTGTTTTCTAAAGTGGAACCTTTAACGTCAGGTTAGTAAGATTAATTTATGTTTTTTGTTTTTATGTGTAATTTGTGTTATTATTTTTAATTAATTTTCATGCGTAAGCCTATAAATTAGTGGATTTCAATAAATATGTCGATAAATAGTTGTGAATAAAGCCAAATTAAGAAAAAACCGTTTTTTTTAAATATAAACGCTTTTGAATAAATTTATAAAAAATTTGTCTGCACTTTTTTGCACATTTTAAATTTTGAAATTAAAATTAAAAATTTAAAATAAAATTTAAATATATTGTTGGACCTACTACATAAAAGCAATAACAACATCATTATTACTGTTGCCTTTGTTCTTGTTTTCATGACAGCTTACATTTAATTTTAAGACATATTTTAATAATTTATATAAAGAAGGGAAAAAGTATCGAGCCCTAACCACGAAAATAACGTAACTGATATATTTTGCGAAATTGACTTTTTGATGCAGCATCGAACACGTCATCTGCTAAAACATTAATTTGAAAATTATAATGGTCACATTTCAGTGTAATCTGCTAAAAATGTGGTCGACAATATTAACGTAACTAAAAAAAAAATCTATACGAATAATCAACTTAAAACTTATCTATAACTTGCATAATGTCATTAGTAGGCTACATTTGAATTTTCATTATAAAAATTTGATAAAATCATAAAAAAGTAAAAAAAACTTGTCCTGTAATGTTTTCTTTTGCGTGTTACGTTATTTTCGCGGCTGTTAATATTGTTAAGAGCAAATATAACAATAGTGCAAAAATAAAAAGTACTAATAAATGGAATGTATGCAAATTACTTGCTTACTTCAAATAAACATTAAAAAGCTATCAAACTTTTTTATATGAAACTGTGGTTCCCATATATAAAATTATTTTACTTGTTGTGATTCGTTTTGAATTTGAAGCTTTCACTACTATAGGTTTCAAGATAGCATATTATTATTAATTACTTTGCATGGGGAGTACCCCTTCCCTCGGACCTAATCCGCCAGTTTTTCATTTAACTTTGTGTGCTGTCTTAAAATAAGCTCATACCAAATTCGAAGCCTCTAACTATCATAGGTTTCGAGATAGCAGATTTTTTTAAATTATTTTGTATGGGTACTCCCCATACGCTTCCTCCGGACCTAAATTGCCAGACTTTTGCTATCTCAAGATTAACTAATACCAAATTTGAAGCCTCTCACTATTATAGCTTTCTAGATATTATATTATTATTAATTATTTTGTATGGGGAGTACCTCATCCCGCAGTCTTATTCCGCCAATTTTTTGCCAAACTTCGAGAATCCCTCTCTTTAAGTGATATTGACCAAAAAAATCTAAAATTATAAACAGGAAAAGTCACCAGGAATTAATTCCCATAGGGTTAATTTTCATCTTTAATGTACGGAACCCTAAAAATGGATTGATATTAGGGTCCGATATCTGGAAAATACTGGACCAAAGTTTTGAAAAATTGGAAATTTAAATTTTCATATGAGATAAGAGATAAATGTACAACAACAAATGTTTTAAATAGATTTTATCCAGAGCAATAATGTATCAATAGGATGCGAAACAAAAAGATAGTGACCGTGAAATTTTACAGGGCATAAATAACCTGCTCTGAAGCTTCATAGCTTCAAATATATTGTGGCCAGTTGTCCAACTTGCTTTTATAGTTAAAACTTAAACGGGAAAACTTATTTCGACAGGACTATCCTTTTATAAATGGCTGATTTATTTCCAAAATATTTTGATTCTGTCCCACTGTGCAGCGCTCACAAACAATTAAAAAAATTCTCTCGATCAAATCATATCAGAACATTATTTTTATACAATAGATGGTGAAATTACTTTAATTGCTAATGAAATGTGAAGCAAACATTGTCATTGTTTTGTCCATTGGCCACCACAATAGCAGGCAATTGCGTAGAAAAGCGAACAAGGTCCCAAAACCCCTCCTCTATGAAAACCTGCTAGAAGGTTAGAAAGAACAGTTTGCTATGTTTTCAATAATTGCATACATGTACTAAGTTGTGCTCGTAAAGGATTGGCACAAGCGTGTACTTACATTTGTGTACATGTGTGTCTGTCTTCATTTCGTGCCATAACCGCCAAAAAAGCTTAAGCGACATAATTTTCGAACTTCAATTTTTGGTCAAAATCGATTATTTGCGACCGTAAATAGCCGATTTTCGTCAACAAAGCGAAGTCCAAAATATGTCCCGCTTAAGCTATTTTGGCGGTTATGGCTCGATATGTATGTTGACTCCATGTCAGGTATGGAAAATGCAATGCTGCTCAGATTTTCTATGTGTTAAAGGTACTTTTTTGAATTTGCTAAGTGTAGAGCATTTCTGCAAAGGTATCGTCAGCTCGCTTTTTTTTGGGCCTCGGTTTTAGATATTGTAGGATCTGTTCCTTTATCTTCAAAAATAGCTGTTATTGCATCTTTGTCATATATTTAATCAGAGCTCCATAGTGCGTGAGCCTATTGGTCTTTCCTAAAACAATTGTCTTGGCATATGGTTGTCGAGCATCCTGCAAGCATGACCATGCCAATTCATCTTGATTCTAAGGATTCTATACATATATTTACTAAAGGTCTGGCTCTTAGACTAGCTCGACTTGTATAATTTCTAACTCTGTTTCAGTGCTATGGGCCTGCCACTTGTCTTAAGTTTTGCGTTTCGTTTTGAAGCTTCCGATATTATGGCGCTGAGATACTTATCGATTTTGCCACCTTCGCTTATCACCGCTCATAGGTAACGAAACTGGTTAACAGATTTTTATTTATTTTTTGTTAATAAATATATTATGAATCCACTTCTCGCGACTTATAACCATCGTTTCAGTGTTATTTATTTTAACTCCGAATCCTCTTTTCACTATCTCATCTGTAAGAATATTAAGATTGCGTTGTAAATTTGCTTCAGAGTTTGAAACTAGAGCCACATCATCCAGTTTCCAACCATAATTGATGTCATTGCAGCTTTGCAGTTTTTAAAAAACATCATACATCAATACATAGCAATAAATATTCGTATGGAGCACAAAAATCTACTTTTTTTTTAATATATTATGAAAAGTGGAGAATGTTGCACAAAAAAGTATTTTTCACTTTCAATAAAGTAATATTAACTTCTAAGTTCATTCCTGAAAGTTCACAAACATTTTACATTTTTGGAAGCAGTGATGAAAATACAAACAAATTCTGTTGGGTATATTTATGAGAAAACTTCATGCCGTTTTTCTCCACTCCGACTTTTAGGCTTATGCGCCAAGCCAAGAAAGACGTATTGACTTTTAATTTGTGATTGTGATGATTTCATGAATGTTCTTGTGTGGGAACATATTATTATATATCGTATTATATATCATATTACATATCCATTGTTATTCTTATGTTCTTCGCCATATTTTGAGTTACAGTCCCCCAGCACTATCATATAAGTTTTAATTCCATCAATTTTATTCTGGAGTTAGTCGAAGAATCAATCCTTGGTTTCAGCATTTTCGTCTACGATCATAAACTACTATTGGAGCCACATTATTCTCTTGTGAACAAAGTTCCATATAAACTAGAAATCCCACACCAGTCTTTGTTCTCGCGTCCCTCTCGCATCTTTCAGTTTCGGTTATAGCAAGGTATTTCATCTTTGTTTCCTTTTTTTCATCAACAAGTTCATCCTCTTTTTTGTATCGACTTCCCATGTTCATGTTCCATAATAGATAGTCCAAGGCAGATAGGCAAGTGAAGAATCGGTCCACTGTCTCCTATTCTCATTGAGAAGGCTGCTGCCAATTAAGATTCGCCAGAATTAACTGTTTGTAATAGTTTGTTGTTTGCATTAGATTTGCACAAAGTCGGTGACACTTACTCGATTGATACCCTCATCTACTCCCCCCGACGCCATATTTCAATATGGTCCGTTTGGACTAGGTGTCACAAGTTTTCTAAATTCATTTAATTTTAAGAGTATTGGACCTCTCCTTTACCTCGTAGGCTTCTCATTTTAGCCATTGCTTGTTTTTTAAGTACCAAATAAGACTCATTTAACAATAGAAATATAAAAAATTTTATTTTATGTTTTACGGAAATATGAAATAAAAAAATACTAGAGATGCTAATCGTTACTGGTTTTTGAAAATACCGGACTTCGGTATTTAGTGATGGAGTCTCCAAGTCCTGAACCGGGACCCCGAGATTTTCGGGACTTACAAAATACCCAAAAATATTGTGACAAAATATACGTCTCCATATTCAAAATAATATTTTAATTTAATATTTTATCTTCATTACATATTTAAAACTCTTCATATTAAAATACCAATTTGGATTTTTTTTAAGAACGATTTGACAACACTACCCTTAGAAAATTTTCGCCCTTCGATAAGGAACTTAATAAATATTGAAATTGATTTTTATATCAATAAATTTACTTCGGCAATGAATTCTTGCTCTGATATTCACTCCGAGAAAGTTGAACTTAAATAAAGAAAATTTGTTCCTTCTGATTTTTAAAAAAAATTATTTAGAATAAAATATAATTGGCAAAAACAAATTTATAGAAAATCTATAACAGAACATTAAATACACATAATGATCGTTACAAGCTTATTTCTAAGCAAAGTCAGCTTTTGATCATATTGATTAAGGAACAACTTAGCAGGAAGAATGTTAAAAATTTTAATGAAATTCTAGAAAAAATTAAGCCGGGTCCTCAAGCACATAAACTAATTTATGTTTTAGGCTATAAGAGAAAAACAAATATTGGTGATCTTTCAGTTTAAACCATTAACTGAAAATGATAGCAATGAGTTGAATATTTTGACAAAATCACTTTTCAGACGTCTATAGTTGGAATTCTTTAGACGGAGATTCTTTTGATGTAGATAACTTCTTATCTACTTTAGATCAGAATAACTTAATTAATTTTAGTAATTCTTTTTCTGCTTTAAATAACCAAAATTGCATTCGATTTATAAATTTAGATTTAGAAATCAGCAATTTCCAATTTTGTAATTAAATGATTTTCGATTAAAGCATTTGAATTCTTAGTTATAGTTTTCAGTAACTGTATAAACAATGCATATTTTGCAAATAGTTGGAAAGTTTCCAAAATTTTTCCAATCAAAAAGAAGCCTAGTTCCATTGATATCAATAATTTGAGACCTATTTCTTTATGATCAAATTTGGGAAAATTATTTGAAAAAATCATTCGTGAAAAAATGGATCTAAATTTAAGTGATAATTATATTACAAATTTGCAATTTTGTTTCAAGAAAGGGCACTCTAATATAGATGCTTTATAACATGTACTCCAGTGGTGATTTTGATAATTTTTAAAAGTTTTTTTTTCGATAATAGACGTTTTTGTATACAATTAAATAATTCTTTATTTGAGTTTGGCCAAGTTTCTTTTGGAGTTCTACAAGGCTCTATTCTAGCTCCTTATTTATACAATATTCTGATGTACGATTTTTTAAACTCAACTGATATTCTTTATGCTGATGATATTTGATTTATGCTCATCATGAATCTCCTATAAAATCCCTTCAGATCGTGCCAGGTCATTTAAATAAAGTAAAAGATTTCTATAATTTCTGGAGAACTAAAATAAACGTCTCGAAAATCGAAGCAATTTGTTTGAGAAATGCCTCTGGAAAATGTGTGTATTTTGTTGTCCCTCAAAGTAAAAGATTCAAACTTTTTTTTAATGAAATTGAAATTCCTTACAAAGGTAAATTTAAATACCTTGGTATTTATTTCGATAAACTTTTTAAATGTAATGATCATGTTTCTACAGAATGAAACAATGTTTGGGAAGAATTCTGTCCCATCAGTCTCTACCTGTTAAAACAAAAATAATTAGTTTATAAAACTTGTTTGAGACCAGTGCTATTATACGGGTTTCCAATTTGGTTTATTATTTCACCTACAACAATGAATAAATTTAAAATATTTGAGAGAAAGATATTACATTCATGTCATCAGTTACTCCTTTGGGCTGTTACGCCATCAATTTAATTGAAAATTATATCAGCAGGTTACATTTTCACGAAAATGATATTTAAAAAAATATAATTTTGACTCAAAGGAGTTTCAGTTGGACAAATACTCACTACCTTTCTCCCCTGGGTTTGCAAAATGAATTGATTGTTTTCGCTAATTCGTCTCCGGATTTCTTTAATAAAACTTATCCGGGTTCACACTAGGGATGCCAATCGGGACTGGTTTTTACGATCCCGGGATTCGGGATTTCAAAAATCAAATCCGTAATTTCGGGATTTTTCGGGATCCCGAAATTTTTTGAGATTCAGGAATTATTCGTGACCCTAAGTTTTTTTGAACATTAAAAGACACATGCTTTTTATATCTATATATTTGCTAAAAAGAGGTTCACAAACAAAAGTTTTATAATTATTTCATATTACATAGTCAAAAAGTATTTGAAAATTCACAAATAATATTTTTGAAAATCACAAAAGAAAAATAAGCGTAGCAGGCTTAGAACTTTAACAAAACCCAGATTCATATCGAATATAAATTATTTGCTGGGTTTTGTTAAAGTTTCTAAGCCTGCTACGCATATTTTTCTTTTGTGATTTTCAAAAATATTATTATTTGTGAATTCTCAAATAGTTTTTGAAATTCTGTGCATAAGATAAGAAGTTTGTGACTGTTCAAAATATGTGGTTTAAGTCTACTAATGATTTGGCAAAGCATCAATGAAATACATACGTAAGTAGACAATGCTTAACCACCGGCAAATAAATTTCAATTATAAAAGATCAATATTGTGTTGCCGCGGTTACTATCTTCACATGGGGGAAGGTCATGACGAATTTATTTAAAAAAACACCAAAAAATTTTAGTAAACAATTTCGGAATTGACTGAATCCCGAAAATCACGGGGAAAAAATTTAAATACCGGGATTCGTGATTCGCTGAATCCCAAAAATCCCGGGATTTCGGGATTGGCATCCCTAGTTCACACAGAGGTCAATTGTAATTATATTTGGATTTTTATATGTTTGTATTTTTGTATTATTTTTTAAATAGTATTTTTTAAGTCTTAATATTAAGTTTAGGAATATTTTTTAGAGATATACACTCACGAAACTGTTAGCATTGGGAGCAAATTCGTTATCTATTTTAAAATCTATTTAAAAATTTATACGTTTTCAGTTAAGTTTGGTACTGTAATTATCACGTCAGGATTTTCAAGACATTACATTACATTACATTACATTACATTACATTATAATCTGTTTCAAATTTGTTATATATCTTTTGTACCCAATTATTTGACAAAAGTCTCAATAAATTAACTATTAACTACATATTTAAAAGGTAAATACATACGTACATATGGACTTATTTATGTACACATATATTTCAGACATTGAATGAAAACATTACACATTAAGATACATATATCATACATATTATACTATATGTTAATAATTATTACTGTATACAGTTCAAAAATATTTATTCAAAATAAACAAAAAGGTCTTAATCCATAAATTACATTTGATTGTAATTAAAAAACCTGGGCTTCCCCGTCTTAAAAATCCCGGGAGATCCGGAATCAAGATTTCCCGTTTAGCATCTCTAACAAGAACGCAAAACGAAACTAGAAAGTGGAGATTAAAGACCTCAAATTTTTAATGTTAATTGTTTTTTGATGTTTTTTCAGTGATTTATTGGAATAATATCATATTCGATTTACATACTTTCGACCATGTATGTTTACTCGATTTAAAAACGAGTAAATCCATGTGAATTCGGTTTAGAGAACACCTAAACTTTTAATTCGTTTTGAAAACGAGAAATTTGCTCGTATTCGGTTTACAGAACAATTCTTAACCAAAAGCCAATAAATTTCAATTAAACTAAACTGATGACAATATTTCGAATAATAAATTTTTTAAATTTATAAAAAAATTTCCAATGAAATATGTACATGTGTATGTACTCGTATGTAAGCACTTGGATTGAACTTATTCAGTAGCTCGATTTTGACACAAACCTATGATCTAACCCATTTAAATTACATGAAAAGCAGCTGCCTTAGGCTGGACCCAAGTCTAGCATAAGTAAAAGTCAACTGTTTTACAGGGCAATAACAACACTGTCGATTTCTATGGGGAGTAAAGTGCAATCAATGCCTTCCACCATTAGTGAAGTTGTTTTTTTTTATAAAACATACCGTCCTTTTAGAGGATTAAACATTTTTAAGAAACACACATCAAATTGCATTTTTTAGATGGAAATGTAGAATATTTTGTAGGAATGAAATCACCATAAAATGGACTTTTTATTGTCATATTAAATTTTATGTTTTCCATGCCTGATGTTGTTCTATACTTTATAAAGTTATATTAATGCTAATGGTTAATGGGATATTAGAAAATTTGGCATTTGATACATTATTTTCAAGGCAGGGTATGTATGTATGTACATATGTATGTTTTTTTTTTCAAATAATTCATTATTTTAGTTTTTTAGTGGCCAAATAGAAAATTTGACAATAAATTATTCATGCATGACACACATGTGTTGGTTCTCTGCACAAGAAAGTAATGACACGAAAAAATTGTTCTATTTGCGGTTCGTCGCCTCTTCCCTCCCTGAATTCTTTCCATCATACATGTACTTATATTCCATACTTTACTTAAATAACAATTACCAATATTTTTTTAGCTGGTGGACAAGCATTATTGCACGCAATTTATACTTTTGTTTTGATAACAAATTTTGGTCAATATTCATGTAAGTACATATGTACGAGTATGTATGTATGTACGTAAATGCGACACAATAATGATTTTTCAAAGTACGTACATACATACATATGTGTGTGTTAGTCTATTTATGCACATACATACTTTTAACACATACATATGTGCACACCCAGTCAGTATTTTATCAAATTAATTATCATATTCGCGTCTTTTTCGACTCCTCCGCGCGATTAAAATAATCATTTGTGCGCTCGTTTTTGAGTTGAAAAAGACTATTCATTCGGGAGCAAATGGTGCCCTAGTTGCTACTCTTCCAAAAGAGTATTTTATGACTCGCGTTTCTTATCAATTTTGACTTTTTTGCGAGACGGTTTATGGTACGAATCTTATCTAAGTAATTTATCAATTTTCGAGTCTTTTTCGAATCGTATTATAGGCGTATTTCAAAACGCATTTTTGCTGTATCAATGCAAGCATTTGCGTGTTGTTTCTTTTTTTAATAAAATCTATTAAAACTAAGTTCCAATATTTTTCCCAAGATCTTTTCTTATAATTTATTATTTTTTGTTCTTAATTTAATTTATAATGTAACACAAACATAATAACAAGTATGTATGATTCAATATAGCTCAGAACATTTTCTTCATAATCCACTTTTTTCATTTTGAAACATCATAATTTTGCGGCCTCTAGTTAGCCAATCTTTTAATTTTTTTTTAGCTGGCATTACCTTTTTTGTTTTAATTTTTTGTATATGTAAATTCATTCACAAATTTAATATACTTTTATATTTACTGCACAAGCTTACTGACATAAATGAATTTAAAATTACAAAACTCATTTCCTTCAAGATCTGTACAAAAAATTATCCCGTTATAAATAGAAGTTATTATTTTATTATTTTTCGAACTTTATTGGTTTCGTATCGCTCTGTTAGCCAAATTACATGTGATAATTATTAATGAACAAATAACACCAAAGTTAATAGTAAGTATTCTGACAAACATTAGCAGAACGTAACAACTAGCTGTTTTCGAAGGTCGCTGCACCATCATCATCAGCGTTCCTTGTATTTGGTCCACTGTGTGTGGTGTCAGTTGAATCAGATTTTTGCTTTATGTACTCAGTTTTTCTGTGCAAATGGAATATGTGAATTGTTTTGATTCATCGTTTACAATTTTCTGATATTGTGATTGCACAAATTCTGTACATTTTGTTTTTTAAACAAGTCACTTTGCAAGCATTTCTGGGAATCAGAGCTGTTTAATCAGTTTTTGATCATCTAAGTTAGTCGAAAAAGACTCAGTTTGGTGAAACAATTTTCCACATGCTGACTGGGATTGAGCAAATGACTTTCTTTTATATGTATGTGTGCTCGCATATGTATGCTTAAATATCCTGTTATCCCTTGGAGCATAGTTTGAGGAAATCGTAAATAACATGGAGTAAAAAAACAGGAACTTTATGAAAATTGGCCAATTTTATTAATTGATTTCCTTTGCTTACGTATGAGAAATTGGGTCAGTGTTTGGATATTAATATTTGAACATGTGTTGAAACTCCTTTTCGATTCAGGAATTAGATTCATTACAATGGTCAAGGTTGGAATTCACTTATAAGTCGATTTGCATGATGTTTTGTGAAAAAGTTAAGGTATACATAGAACAATTTATATGAAAAGTGCCGCATTTTTTGTTTGTGATTTTCCTGGAAATTTTCTAGACGAGTTCACTGCAAACATGAATAAAATTCCGTGTGAAATTTCTCCTCTTTGCAATTAGAATTTTTTGTTTTCCCTATTACCTACCGGTTATTAGTTGGAATTGTTCCCAGGGAAATATTTCACGCGGAATTTTATTTATGATTGCCCTGAATATGAAAACTTCCAGCTTGTTTGTATAACACGACAAAGCGTTAGCTGAAGTAGTTAGCACGTTGACTACGAAAACGATTGTCCTGGGTTCGAGCCCGGTATCAGACAGTCATCAACTAACAACACCAGGCATTTTTCTGATGTACATTAGTGTCCCTTTGTATCAGTTGTTGTAGGAAAGTTCATGTGATGAAGGCATAGTCAATGGTCTCTGAATTATACCGACATCAGCAGATACTAATCCTAATGTAACATCAGAGCGTCGTCCTTCGTTGTGTAGCAGAATCATCGGCGAAGTAAAATAACCAATAAAATGGCTACTAATCACAGCTTCAAAAATTTAATACGCCTCATTCAACACCAGAGGCGCTGCAACAGTGCATTATTAAAAAAAAAGTGCAAAAAGCAGAGTGTAAAATAATGAAGCTTTCCTCTATCTCTTCTTTCACCACCTGTCTTCTCTATTACTATCCCTTTTCTAAAGAAGGTAACACCTAGTAATAGTAGTAGGCATTCATTGCGTGAGTGTTACTTCTCTTTATAAAAAAAATAAAAATAAAAAATAACACGACAAAGCTGACTCACGACGAGAAAACTGATGGATAACTGATGATGGATATCCCACCCTGTGGCAAAACATAATGTTGCTAATATGTCTAAAAATCGTTTTTATTTATCTTTTTTCATAGAAAATTATATATTCAACTTGAAAAAATGGCAATCCTATTCTTGTTGTTAAAACGAACACAACTGACAATGAAATGAAACTGTGCCCCGTTTTTGTAACTTGTGAGAAGTTCTCGCATCAAGAAAAATTAAATAATTATATTGGTCGTCTTACTTTACACAGGATTACTCACAAAAAAACTTATATAAACTTACAAAAAAATATCAACAGATACAGCTTTTTTCTTACTCAATCTGTGTTTCATAGGATGATAACAATTTATCGACCCGAAAAGCTTTCACATTTCTTACAGAAACGAAGCACTGAATCAAAAATTAATTGTATATATTTTTGTTACAAACAGGCTGTTAAACTTGAGCACTATGAGGCACATCACTTTGAGAAAATGTTTTTTTTTAATTTTCTATTTGCAGTTTTGTCCTAGAAAATTATCATATGAATCACAGGAACCAATATCTTACGCAAGTGCAAATGAGAATTTGCGACTTTAAGGGTTAACAATTGAATTGTTGAGCTATGGTCCGTTTACGGTTTTGCAAAAGGTAAATACACCGTTTAATGAAAAAAATCAAATAAAGTCCCATGTAATAGTAAAGCATGGCAAATAAATCCTTGTTTAGTGCAGAAAGCTATCAAGTGACGGCGCTAAACAGATTTCGGGCCTGTTCGGAAATGCATCACTGCACTGCAAATGAAAATTTGAATGTCCTTAAGTTCTTCACTAAAGTAGATATGTCAAATATGAGGTAGAAACAGGCTACTACTAAAAAAGATTATCAGCAAACTTGTATTACATTTGAAATTGTAGTTTGCTCTCATGATGCAGAGCAGTGATGCATTTCCGAACAGGCCCTTCTGCTTAAAAAACGGCAGGTTTTTTGGCATCGCGCAATTTGTTTATAGTTGTATTTGTACCATCAACATTCACTTTGCTAAAAACAAAGGTGATTAAAAAGGTAGTATGTATACAGTTTTATTTTAAACTATATAATACTAGGCCCCAGTATATTCAGGCTCCAAATAGATGTGAAAAAACTATGAAAAGTTTTATTATAGTATTTTTCAATGGCCTACAACGGAAGCAGAATACACTGTATGATGACGAATAGTCATTCCAGAAGAAATATACATACATACATACTATCTACATATAGCTATGAAAATAATATTAAGCTCTTTTGAGAACTTATTTTTCATTTTACTTTTGAAGGTCCTAATAAATTATTTGACATTTTTTGTGCAGATAAGTCAAAATGCTGTTATCTTAAATGTACTTATCTGCCTGAATCTGCAGGTATATATTTGTGGTTTCCTGCCTAAAAAGTATAGAAAGTATAGTAAAAAAAAATGTTTTTATTTGCTCACATACATACCCTAAATCATTGTTGTTTTGAAATCGAGTTTTTTTATATTTCGATAGAAGAAAATCTAATGTATCGAAAAATGCAAAAATCTCGAATTAAAAAAAAATTAGTTGGGGCCTTCCTATATTAAGGTATCGAGATATGTATGTATGAGTTTGATATTATACTAAATTTATATTTCAAATAAAAATTTATTCATATATTTTAATTTAAAGAAGCAAGAAGAGAATTCATAAAGAATTATTAATAAATATTTATTTTAGGTTAGGTTAGGTTGAAAACAGGGGCACTCGATGTCGAACCAATATATTGCGCATTACACTTATGCTTTTGTGACATGTTGTGCGCTCTTAAGAGAAGTATTTTGGGGTGGGGAGTTCCCTATAAAGAAACCATAAACCTATGATATTTGATAATGTTAAGAACCTAGTTTCTTCCATTTATTTTCGTAAGTTTTTCAATCTTAATCATTGGTATATTCCATATCTGGTATATTTTTCAGATATATGATTTTACTGAATGCTGGCCAGAGACATAAATAGTGTATATATGTAGTTTATTGTCCTTTTTATATTAGCAGAATTATGTACAATACTAAACAAGTATATATTTAAGAAAAATAAGTTATTGATAATTGTTAAATATACTTTATTGCCTCTTTAACCATTTCGATTTCAATTTTGTCCACTGTTATGTCCATACTCATGAAAACATATTACTTTTGAAGAAGATTTAAGATTTTTGGTATGTAAATAATTTTAAATCGCGAAAAATTTAGGGCAATTATCTTAAAAGTGCAAATATAGAAAGTGCACTTAAAAAACTAATTTGTATAAGATTTTAAGGAATAGTGACAAAAAATAGAAAATTTTTTGCAGTTAAGCATAAAGTGCACTTAAAAAAAGTCAGTTAAATCAAAACTAAACCTAAAATACACAATTTTTAACATGCTTGTAATAACAGTAAAGCTGAAGGTCCATACCATCCGTTCCATGCGTTTTATGCATTTGTCAAAAAAGTAGAATCAGTGTAATTGTATGTGGCAAGGAACGTATAGACGCATAGGACGGATAAAGTAGGTTTACTTTCTACTTTTGTATCCGTCGCATGCATTATGAAAAAAGGTCACTTGTATTTGATAGCCAAAGATGGCAAATTATATTATATATATAATAAAGCTTATATAATAAAGCTTACAACTATTTTCAAGAATAAAATACATTAAAATCAGTTTTAACATAGTTATTTCACGAACAAAATTTACATTTTATTTATCGATTGCTTTTATGTACTGAGTGCAACCTCTGTTGTGTTTATTATTTTTTAAACAACAAAAATACTTGGCGCATAGTACGTATTGCATGTAACTTGAATTTAGAATCGGAGAGGACGTACAGAAATGCATACAACGCATATGCATAGAACGGATGGTATGGACCTTCAGCTTAAGATATCCCGATATATTCATCAATGTCAGTCGTTAAGCAGCTCTGGGTTGAAGAACAGCTCTCGCGTCATCGTAATTATTTCTTAAGTGTGGTCAGGCTTTTATGTGTTGTCTGGCCTTCGAAAGTTTTTCGTCTCGCTCGGACTGGTTGACTGATCTGCCACGGATAACCGTATACATATGCTTGCGTTTCTTTTGTGGAATTTCTTTAACAACCACGTTGTTACTTCCTATGTGAAGGCATATGTCGTGTATAGTCAGTCACAAAAACTTTTTTAAAATACTGTTAATACCATCTTGGGCACATGCTCTAGTTACCCCGCCCATATTAGTGCAAGAATACTTTGCAAATTAATTTTGTAAAGTATTTATGAAATAAATAATAAATATTCATCAATGTGACTCTACTCAATTGAAAGAGACTTTTATGTAAATTAGTTATCCAGAAATGTTGGATGCTGGCGTTGTTGCAGGAATGGTAACATACTACATCCCAAAACATGATCTTCCAGAGAAACTTTGTGCAAATTCCATTTTTTCTCATCAGAAAAATTATTACAAATTAAAATCTGATCACAAATGAAAGCTGAGTGGTTTATTGAAATCCTACTTGAATCCAATTTGTGTTCATGTCGTTACTTAATTTTTTGTTGCCATATCAGCAACAATTGCACCATTTAATGGTCTATCAGCAGGACAACGAGCTCATTCATAAAAGTCGGCAATTTCGTGAGTTCCTAACATATCAAATATTGAAGTTTTACAATGGCCGGCTTGCGCAACGAATTTAAATCGTATTGAAAACATTTAAGAATTCTTCTCAGGCGTTTTTTGAAGTAAAAATACAGCTTAAATCCTTAGATCACCTAAAAATAGTTCTGAAAGTGAACTGGGAGTATATTGATGCGAATTTAATAAAATCGTTGTTTTCCTCAATGCCCGAAATAAGTTATGAGTGCATTTAAAATATTGGAAACGCTTTTATAAAAGTAGTAGGGTGATCGATTAAGCGACATTTTCCAGAAACCGGGTTTCGAATAGTTCAAAAATTTTAAATTATTAAAAACCCGGTTTCGGTTTTTAAAATTCAGGAAAACCCGTTCAAGCGGTTATTTGAGTAAGATAATTATTATACAAAATTTTTGATTTTAAATATAAAAAGAATGAGTTCAAAGTTTATGTAATTACTAAAAAATAGTATAAAAATTAAAGGTAAAACATAAAAATAACTTCATATACATATCTTTGATTTATTCAAACAACGTCATAGCTTAAAAAAAATAGAATTTTTGAGCAGAATTAATCCTCATATCCTTATTCATATTTGCATGAAATGAAAACACTTTTTATATATGGAGTTTGACATCCGTTATACACTCTGCTACGACCTCATAAAAATAGTTTGCTTCAATTGCATGTTTCGGTAAGTCCCCGTCCCGACTTGGAATTTTTGTTGCTGCAGTTTTTTAAAATTCTGCTTTGAAATTGCATTATTGTCCACATTTCGAAATTCTAGTTTTGAGATTATGTAGTAGAAATTTTACTATTTACTTTTTGTTATATGTTTATTGTTTGAGAAACGGGAATTCCCGGGCGGGAAATCCTGGGAAATGTCTACCTAATATTCCCGGGAAAATCTCAAAAAGGGAAATTTAAAGAACACATTGTTTTACAAATACGAGTATATACATACGTGTAGGGTCTGGCTTCCACATCGTTTTCACATGTTTTCTTGTGAGTTCGGATGTTAAAACACATGCTGCACCTCTTTAAATTGATATTTAGAAAATACAAATTAATAATAATTATAATAATTAATAGTATGTGTTCTAGCATCCGAATTTAGAAGAAAATTTCCAAATTGAAAATTTGGAAATTGACGATTTGAAACTTTTACAAAAACTGTTAAACAAACTTTATTTATAAGACTCTGGCTCAGGCTTTGCAAAATTTGGCGCAGCTGGGTATAGTAATGTAGCTTGCTTGTACTTAACGATAAGAATCCTCCTAGAAATATTTTCAAGAAGAATGAGAAACAACCAAGGCAAATTCTTTATAAAATAATTAGAAAGCCTTATTATAAAATTGTTTACTATATACGAGTATATAGTCTTATTATGATCTCTTACTGTGTAATAGCTATATTCTATTGGCTTGATTTCACTTACAAATTCGAAAAATTTGCGTTAGAACTGCTTTTGTATTAACTTTTATTTAAAAAGAATTCATAAAAAACTCTAAATTTCGCCAACTTTCATTCAATAATTTAGAAAATTATCCCGGGAACGCGATTTTTTCATTCCCGTTTCCCGGGAAGTACAAAAGTCAGGGAAATCCATAACCCTATATACTCGTATATTGTATGTTTCACACAACCGAAGAAATTTGACCAAATAAAATGTCAAATACTGCTACCAACTTTAAGTTTGTTTGCCAATTTCAAAACAAAAGAGAACTGCAGAGCACATGAAACTGTGTACCCCTCTCCAATCTTATCACCTCTCTCACCAATAAGCTCAAGAATTGCTGCAACAAAAATTGCAAGTCTGGACGAGGACTAAGTACTGCCATTCTTAAAAAACGCCTAAAACTTTTATATTGAAAAAAAAAAATACTAAAGAAAATCAACAGAAAATCTTCGTCTAAGTTTTAATATAAAAAAACATTTTTTTTTTTGCAAAATATACAAATCGAAAATTAAAGGAATGAGCCGGGTTTTTAATTATAAAAAACCCGGACTATTCGACATTCAAAACGTCAAATTTTCAAAAAAAAAAACCTACAACTGTATTGTGTTCGATCACCCTAAACACTAATCAATAGGGAGCAAATAAAATTTACTGAAATTTTGCTATACTGCTTAAAAGCAATAGCAAGAATAATTTAGTATAATACTTTTTAAAATAGAAAGAAATAATTCAACAATATTGAGTTCGCTTTAGCGAACATTCGAACAATTTTGTTCCGAAATTTCTTCGCTTTAGTGAGTATTCGTTTAAATCGAATGTCAGGTCAAGTGGAAGTGTGCATACTTGCATACAATAACACCAATTTTCATTAATGATAATTTAAACATCAACACTAAATGTGGCTCAAACAAAGTACTTACACATGGAAACAGAAGTTCGAAATGAATGTGCTTGTGTTAACGCTAGAATTAACAACAACAACAACTCTTAAAAATATTGCTGCATAAAGAAGAAAATGAGCTTAAAACCAGTTTCTGTGAATTGTTGTTGGAAATTTAAAATTGTCTTGAATGGGTTGACTAAGGTCGCCCTCCGTGTTCTCTACAGCTTAATGTATCATTTGTGGAGTAAACAAATTGAATATAAGACCAGAGAGTAAGATTGAAATTTCCTTAAAAAAGCAAAAGCACAGGATTGTGTTGGATCAAATTTGATTTACATATATCGACTCTTTTACACATACGACTAACAGGTAAATTTCTTAAGTTTTTTTATATTTTTTAAGAACAGAAAAAAGGCTTAGGTAGACTAAATTTTTGTGGGTATCAACTCTAAGCCATTAAAGGTTCAGATAAGTCGCAATACGTGACCCACAATAAATCAACTGAAAGAGCATGTCGTCAGAGGAATTAATTTATCGCCACATTGATAAGGGACCATAATTGTTTTTATATTTATAAGTTTAGGTATTTATGAAGTGTTACAAATACAGACCACAGCCAATAAGGCATTTACCCCTTGTCTTTGACAAAAATCGAGCCTATAACTACCATATTGACGGAGCAGTGACTTCATTACCATCATATTCTTCATTCAAGCTCTAGAAATAAAAATTACTTAGGGCAAATTGCGGCATTCGATATCGATAAATTTTAATTGTGTTTGTATGGAAATTTCAATCGATATCGAGTCCATGGCGCGCTTACAATATGTGGAAAAAGATTGCTGCAAGGGTCAAAGGCAGAGAAGAAATATGAAAGCTATGTAGAGAATAATTGATGTACAGGAAGGAATAGAAAAAAAGGGCAGTCAGTAGTACGTACTAGTTAGTAGGAAAAGCTGACAGCTCTCTAGCGCAGGGAAAAAGGTGATAGGCTCATCACCGTTTCCTGGTCCACTTCATTCAGAATACTAAAAAAAAAAATAGTTATAAGTCCCTTGATCGTACTATAAGAATACAACTTCTGAATTTTTTTGGAACATTAAGAAGTTCTATCCTCGCACTCCCACAGCTCCCCTTAGGGTCCAATCGAGTACTCTAATGTTGTCGGTATAGTGCTTGGTCCCCGTTTGGAATATTATAATCAAGAAAAAAATCAGCGTTAGTGTTTATGACATAACGATGACGGTTTAATTAAGGTATTCAACTTGATTAGGTATGGCTGTAATGTAGGCAGTCTAGCAGACTTCTTATTTCGAACAAAAGCAGGAAATTTTTTTTGCAAACTTTAATTTTATTTTGGAAGTTTAAAATTTAAATTAAATTATTGTTCAAAATAATTTCTCTTAAGCCATAGCCTGAATATAAAATGCTGAATTTTGCATTTATTTCTACATGAAAACAAGTACGTATGTATGTTTGTACATATATTTTATGCCACACGAATTCATTGACGTATCTTCAATAGTATTAAAAACTATTAAAAAGACAAAAGAATATGAAATGCCAAAACTTGAAGAATCTGTACGAATAAATTATCTTAACGATAGATTAAGAGCCTGTTTCTCTAAATGCGAACGATAGATTCGATCGAACATTTAAATTAAAAATAAAAACAAAACACTGAGATTTGTTTTTGTTTCCAATATTAATATTCGATCGACTCTATCGTTCGCATTTAAAGAAACAGGGGTTATTGTGAGTTCAGGAAGAAATATTAAGGAATCGGAAGCTCTTGATCTTCTTGGCATGAAAATTCAGTGTGCCGTTCGATGGACTGAACACATTATTCAAGTTTCAAAAGAAGCTATCAAATTCCTAGGATTCTTGAAACGGTACAAGCGATACTTCACCCCATCTGATCTCCTTACTATTTATACCACTTATATCCGATTGAAAATTAAATACAACTTTCATGTCCGGTCTGGCGCTTCAAAACCTATTTTGGGGCTGCTCGCGCGCGTACAGGAGAGGACGAAGAAGCTCATCGGTGACAGAATGAGTGCATTTCCTTGTTCTATCGTTACTACAATTGAATATGTTCTGATGAAATTAGGAAACTTATTCCTGAATCCCGCACATTTTTACGCACAACACGTGCTTCATTCAAAGCACATCCTTTTGTGGTCGATTGGCCAATAAATCGCACTACGAATTACAGACGGAATTCCCTTTTTAGTCGTACTGTTCGTATGTGGAATAAACTACCTGCGGAAGTCTTTCCTGTCACTTTTAACGTGGGAAAGTTTCTATCCTCTTCTTCATAACCTATTTTTTAGTTCTAGCACAATGCATTGCATGAGTAGGAGTCCCCTGAGTGCTGGTCCTATTTAAAAAAAAATCGAAAAAATTTGTTTTCGATTCGAATTACAGAGTAGACACTCTGGTTTTATGTGTTTTTCCTATAACCCTTTTTCCAATTAGTTTCTGATTTAGACGATAATTGAGGTTTTACATTTCAACGTTTTTTTTGTTGGTTTTTTTCGTAATAACATAATAATCCATACCATTTTTTATAGCTGAATTTAAAATTTTGAATTTTGAAGAAGTTATGTATGAAAGACATATTATCATGAAAAACCAGCGAAATGTTCTTTTTAGGGTAAACCAAAGGTCATGAAGAACCCTATTGTTTTCGCTACGATGTCTGCTTGTCCGTCCAAAGCTGTCTTATCGAGAACCTTAAGAGCCACAGAACTAATTTTCACAGAATATGTAAAACTTTGGCCGCTACAACAACAAAATTTTACAGTTAGGAATTAAAGGGTGCACTAAAGCGAATATTTGAAACGATATTCGTGAATACGAATATTATATGTGAAATTTATAGACATTAAATTGGGGGTTTATTTACGCCTGCAATATGAAATATTAAAAAATTTTTAAGAAAAGAACTTCATACTCCTGTTGGCATACTTTAAAGTTAATAAAAACTATCCAAACCCAGCGGGAAAAAGAAGGAGTAGGAATGCTTTCTAAAAGGCCTCCGTACTACTTCTTATGGATGGACAAGGCCTGCTCGCTCCATCCCATCTTCATATCTTTTTTACACACGTTGTCATTGCGAGGTAGGCCTTCCGTTCTCGCTTCTTTTGCAGATATTCTAAAAGGCCTTCAAATTAATGGCTCTCAGAGGCCTTCCAGAGAATGGCTGTTAAAAGGCCTTCCAGAGAATGGCTGTTAAAAGGCCTTCCAGAGAATGGCTGTTAAAAGGCCTTCAAATAAAGGTCTTATTGAAAGGGGTTTAATAAAAGTTTTCAACTGCTGGGGACTGTATCTCAAAACTTACAAGTATTGAAATACAAGTAAAATAGTTGTGAGAATATATTTTTTATATGAATATAAAATATTTTCCCAACTGTTTTACTTGTATTATAGCACTTGTAAGTTTTGAGAAACACGCCCGAGCTGTTCAATATACACATTCATACATATAGTGTTTTGACGTTTATTTTGTGATGAAAAGGGTCGAACATATTGAAAGGAAAGTTCTGAAATAACAAGAACCCACATAGTATTTATATACATACTAATGATCGAACAACATAACTGTCTTTTTAAACGTACAAAACTCAACTAAAGTGATTTACGCTTTCTTTTCTTTAATCGTTCTGTATTTGGTATTTTTATATGGAATTTTGTTTTTTATAACGGCATCTGAATTCTTTGGCTTTTGCTTTGCCAACAAAAGCAAAACAAAATACTTTACTCCTTCTGTTCTCCCTTCTTATAGAAGGGAATGTGGAATGGGTATCCCATCTTTTTTTACTAAAGAGCCGAAGTCTTCCATGAGGCCTTCTTCAGAAGTTACATAAGAATGGTAACTGAGTCAAAAACATGAATTCGTTTACTTTTGTTTTGGTAAAATAACAAAACAAAAAATTTTACTCCTTCTGTTCTCCCTTCTCATAGAAGGGAATGTGGAATGTGTACCTTATCTTTTATGCGGAAAAGCCGAGGCCTTCTATGAGGCCTTTTATGACAATTTGATAAGAATAGTAATTAAATCGAAAAAATTCCTGAGCAGGCCTTTAATAAGGCCTGAAGTAAGAAGGTCTTCTGAGTTTTACCGCTGGGAAGTTTTAATGATCGTCATTAAATTATATTTGAAAATGACAAGGACAAATTTCTATAAAAAATTTAATGGATTCGTACAAACTAATATTTTTAGCGATTTATTTAAATTTTATTTATCAGTTAATGTAATTTTGACAACTTGCTGTATCTTGGAAACCATAGGAGGCAAACTCTTGAAATTTTCAGTAAACGCTTAAGCTAAACAGTCCCAAAATAAAATAAATTTCGTAAAGTGCGACTCTGACTCGAACGCGAAGGGTTCCGAGCGGACACTACATATGTAATATATAATCAAATATCTTACCTGATGAAGACATTTTTTTTTTAATTTTAAGTACATGGCAAACTTTTTTTTTCGGTAAATTTATACACCAATGTTTAAGTAATTTCTTATTTACAAAAATATTCTATGCCATTCAAAACCATCTTTTAAATTACACAAATTTTCTTCCAGTGTAACTTTATTTAACTCTAGTTCTTCTCAACAATGCCAACATGTTTTATGTAGCGGGCAAAAATTCCTAATTTTGTGCGTTAGTGCCAAACTAAGAAGAAGCACTAAGTAGTGCTTTTAAGAAATTTGTGTATTTCTTAAAATTACATTAATAAAAACTTGTTGTATTTATTTTTCCAGTGTAAATCATACCTTTTTCGCCTGATATATTTCATGAAAGATGTGTATATTGCCGAAATAGAGAATAGCTTAGAAAATATTAAACATTATTAAGTCCTAGTTTACACTATTCAAGTCTTATTGCTAAGCTGATTAGTTTCTTAGGAAAGAGTAGGGCTGTGTCGTTCATGAACGAACGAGTAAAATTGAACGAATCACTTAAATGAACGAAGTGAGCCGGTCATTTTACTGAGCTGTTTTGGTTCAGTAGTACTGACACATAAAAATAAATTGAACGAAATGAACGACCGATGACCGAGCGCACTTGGCTCTTTTTTTTGTTTTGTTTTGCTTTTTCATCGTTCATGTGGGATTTTTTTGTCATTTTCTCGTTTTCATTTGCCTTTTTATCTACTTTTAGTAACAGTGCTACCATTATGAATTTTTTAAACTGCTTTAACTTCTCAGATACGTAATTAAGTTATTTTCGCTCCCGCTTTTTTACTTTTATTCATTGGCCATAGATTTATTTACCAGCAGAGACTTAATTGTGGCAAAATAAAAACACATCTTGAACACTTCTTAATGCTATTAATATTTTCCAAATTCCTTATTTTATGTCACACAAAAAAATACTTTAATATTGGAAAAAAAATTTACTTGCTGATTTTTCCTTTGTTATTTTGTTTGTTTTGATCATTTTACCAAAAAATAACAAAAGCATTGCATTTGTCTCTTCTTATTGACCGAATCAACTGTATGTTTTTTCATTTCGTTCTTTTTCTTGAAAAGAGCGGATAAACGAAATGAACGAACTCGTTCTTTTTTACAAAATGAACGAAAATGAGCGGTCACTTAAATGAACGATTTGGCACAGCTCTAGGAAAGAGAGACGAGGGGAAAAGAAACGTTACTGTTCCCCTCGGCTCTCTCTCCATCAAACTAATCAGCTTAGCAATAAGACTTGCATAGTGTAAATATGGACTAAGCTTCACTCTCGTTAGGTCGTCCCTTCCTAACCTAACCAATCACAATGGACCCAATTGGGTCTCCGAGTGGAGGTGCGGTATAGCACCACCCTTCCTAACCTAAGCTTCACTCTTGTGCTTCACTCGCTTGAATCTTCACTCGTTTTTCACGTTAGTACTTTTTACGCATTTTAAATCTCAAAATTACGATTTTTAGTGCTTTTTTGAATTTTGATGTGCTTTTAGAGCCAAAAAAGTTGGCATCACTGATAGCTGGACCCTGATATAGAATGGTCGTATTTTTAACGAAGTTAATGTGGGGTTGTACGGCAACCAATATAACTGTTGCTCGCACAACATCACCGAATGTAGGGTGTGCAAGTATAAGAGAAAAAATAACAAGTCTTTTTTTAATCATAAAGAGTACAAGTGTGTGTGTAGCTGAGTGAGTGTATCTATGTGTGCGCGCGGTAGTTAGAGTTGCCATTACTTCGGATATGTCCCTAAAGTAAGGATGTTCCAAATCTTTTGTGGGTGAACAACTTTGCTTTCACTAAGAATTTTTTGTATAAATTTTTAGAGGATAAAATCAATTGGGACTATAGTTACTTGCAACTACATATTAAGAATATTACTTTGAATCTTAAAAATAATTTGATCATGTTTAATTGTTATGAATATTTTGCATATATTCTACGAGTATTTGCCATTATTTAAATAAACATTTTTGTAATTTATAACCAAAATAAATTTTATTGTTCATTTTAAATAAATAATTTTAATTTTTTATTGATATAAATGTGTATTCATGTACAATTGGTAAACACGAAACGAAAGCACAATTATCAAATTGTCCGTTTTTGAACAAATGCCTTCACGACGTTCATCACAAAGTGCTCTAGCTTTGAATACTCCTGAAATCTCGTCAGTAAAAACTAATAATCTTCCTGATTTTTGGAAATATAAAGCAGAAGACTAGATCCGACAACTTGAATCCAGTTTCCGTATGTGTAAAGTTACTCAAGATGCTTAAAAATTAATGATAATCTTGCATTAATCGGTCTTGTATACCGTTAAAGTTATCGGTCATTTGCGTTCACAATTAAAAAAAGGTTGACAGCAAACGAGTTTATAGTTTTAAATTTACATACAAATTAATGGAAAATAAACTGTTCTTTTTTCTCCAGAGTTGAGTAGAAAATATATGTATTTGTATGAAATTTTTATACAATATGAGGATTAATTCTTAATATTTTTTTTTAACTATGACGTTATAGTAAATATGTATTTATGTACATGGCTACAAGTATTGCTTAAAATTTTTTAAATTAGTGCAGGCAGTAGAGCGTTGTTTGACATTGATGAAATGCGGTACCTATTCGATCCATATATCTATGACATTGGAACTGTTCAAAATACACTTACATATTTTCACGAGTATATAATATAATATGGAGTTTTTTTGTTTGTTTTAAGGACCGAAGCTCATAATAAAAATTTATTTCATATTGAATAATGGGGAGTTTTTGGGGATTAAAAATATTTATTTTGGTGAAAGGAAAAAAGCATCTACCTGGCATCCGTCTGTATGCATTAAATTAAATGCTGACTGCCGGTGTTTGCATGTTGGCCACTAAACTACAACTTCAAACTCTAGTTTATTTTTTTTAGTCATACTTTAGTTTTAATATTGTCGGTTGATTTGATGGTGGAGCGCCTAATTGCTGTGGTCGTAGAGTAAACAAAGAATTAAAAAATAATAATAGTTAACAAAGTATTGAAAACATGTCAAATCGATTAGCACAGCACTTTATTATATCATTCATTATCTTGGCTCTTCTATGTTCAATAACTTTCGCCGATACTTGTCCGGGTTGTTTGGATTTGGATGACATGAATTTTGACAGAACTCTTAAGCGTTTTCCCTATGCTTTGGTTAAATTTGATATTGCATTTCCTTATGGTGAAAAGCACGAAGCATTTGCAGCCTTCTCCAAACTGGCTAACTCGATTACCGAAGATCTTTTAATTGGCACTGTGGGCATTAAAGATTATGGAGACAATGAAAATAAACAACTGGGAGAAAGATTCAATGTTGACGATAAAAATTTTCCCGCCATACTTCTATTTCGCAATGGCGAGGAAAAGCCCATACCATTACCACCACACATGGATGTTACATTGGATAATTTGAAGGCTTTTGTTAGTTCAAATACAAATTTGTACATTGGACGTGAAGGTTGCCTTAAGGACTTCAATGATTTGGCTAAAAACTTCGCTAATCTGGAAGAGTCACAGCAAAAGGAGCGTTTGGAGGAAGCGAAGAAACTAGAAGAGAGCTTAACCAAGGGTGGGGAGATAAGTAGTGCTAAAATCTATTTCATCTTCATGGAAAAGGTCATGAAGAATGGTTATGAATTTGTGGCGAAAGAAACGGATCGCTTGAAACGTTTGAAGGCTGGAAAAGTGTCGGAGGCCAAAAAAGCAGAATTAAAAATTAAGTTGAATATTTTAGAATCATTTCGTGTGAATAAATTAACCAAAGAAGAATTGTAAAAACAAATATGAAGAGTAGAAAGAAACTACGTTTATTTGTATAGTATTGTTGGGTAAGGGAAAAAGTATTTGTGAATCGAATTATTAGTAATGTTTCTTATGTATCTCGCACAATTTTGTTTCTAATAAAGGTTAATTTTTCGTAAAAAGAATTAAAATTATTTATTCAGATATGTGATGAAAAATTATTTAGACACAAAACCAATTTGAAAACGATAAAAGGTGTGATGTGTTTTCTATAGATGTGTTTTCTACTCGTACTTGTCAATAATTTTAAATTTTTTAAAATATTTTTTGCAATAATTTTTATAAATTTTTATAT
Source organism: Nowickia ferox (assembly GCA_936439885.1). Lineage (NCBI taxonomy): Eukaryota > Metazoa > Arthropoda > Insecta > Diptera > Tachinidae > Nowickia > Nowickia ferox. The sequence goes on along the minus strand of OW387027.1, from coordinate 33,204,146 downwards.
TTTATCTTCTAGTGTGGATTTTGAAAGTAGCTTAAGATTGGCTTCAAAATGATACATAAAATCGATCCGAATACATCACACCTTTTCTAAATCACCGGCTTGAAATAAATCGTTTTTCATCACATACCTAGTACATGATTATTTATTTGAAGTATGTATTATGAATTTTTAATTCAATGACTAATTTGTCTTATTCAGGGTTTCTAGTTATGTTAAATAACACTTGTTTTCTGGAAGCCGGCCATAGTAAATGTTTTTTGGTTTTAACTTGCATTTAGACGTGCAAGTACTTGCATGGAAGTTCTGTGTACGTATAATCAACGAAAATTTCGAAAAACGCCCGACTATCTTTCAAATTGCATAAGAGTTTTTAAATGCATAGTTCGAGGGCTGGTTGATGTAGGAATTGAAAAATTATTTAAATGAACCAATGTTTTCCGATATTTTCGGAAATGCTAGAAGAATATTGACCCCCATCGTGTACATTTTTTCCCTCGAAATGTTTTCCCTTTTCACAATTTTGCAATCGTGAATAATTTTCAAAAGGATATTTTTCCCTTATTTGATTTCCCCTTATCATGAATAATATCTTTCACGTGAATTTTTTCACTTTTTCCTTGGTTTTGTTCACTTTATTTTAGCAGGCGAATGGAATTATTGCATCGAATAATTTCGATATTTTCCTTCGAATTATATATTAAAAGTTATAAATATTTACTTTTTTTTTATGAAGAGAAACTAACACTCATGATTCTTAACAATAATTCCCTGCAAAACCTTTTTTCATGGGGTAGGAATCGCTTTGGTTCATACACAGTAAATTTCATGGTGGTGCACCGCGGTGATATACTAAAGAATTTTTTTCCACTGCATGTAGAATATTTAGAAATACAACTTTTAAGTTAAAATAAATTAATTTGGGACCAAAATTTGTGTATTTCTGATTATAAAACTTAAATTTGTCTGATTTTCAATTAATTTTTAAGCTTTACAAATATTCTTCCCTTTTTTACATTCACTGGGACTGATATCGTGAAAAAATGTCAGGGGAGATTCACGATAGCATTTTTCCCTTCGAGGGAAATAAAAATTTCACGTGAAGAAAAAATCTACTTATTATTCGCGATAGGGGTGATTATCTATTCTACATTTGTCTGCAAATGTGGAAAGGGTATTTTCCTATCAAAATATTAAACAAACCAAAGAAATAAATATTCAGATATCACCAACTAATAGTCTTTTGTGTACCTTCTGAAATCAGACATTAATATTATTTAAAAGGTAATATTAATTAATAATAATAGTTAAAGATATTATAATAAATGAACTTCTAAGTGCCTTTTTGTTAATTGTTAAGTTTTTACACACATACATACATACATATCGTCACCTTAAATGCAAACGGACGTAACTACACAATAATTCGAAGTCGAGTTTTTGATTGATTGTGGTTCATTTTATCAAACTACATATTCACGCAAATATTTAGATGACTTTATTAAAGAAATTCAAACTGATGTAATTACGAATGCATCTATTTTTTTCTTATTGCAAAGAACATAACTAAGAAAAAGCATTTGCTTATTTTTGTTCTACTTAAGACAAACTTTTTTGGTTTATTACTATTGAGTACTCGTATATATAAATTTTTTTTCTAATTTTTGTCACAAGCTATTAGCTATTCATTTTAGTTAGTTTTTTATTATTATTGTTAGAACTTCATGTCATGTTTTTTGCTGGGTATTGAATAAAATAATTTTTAAGACAATTTTAAATTTTTAGTTGAACTATAGTGAATTTTAATCAGAAATAATTTCTTAGTCGGGCTTAAGTTCAGTAATTTCAATTCTTGTTGAATGAAATATTTTTACTAATTAATGTGAGTTTCTAAAGAGGAGAAGAAAAATTAAATTATACTTTATTAGCTGGGGGAAATACCGATATTTTTCTGTGCAGCCACGCACTTCATCAGCACCCAAGTCTATCTACTGGGGTAGAGATTGTTATTAACATCAGCTATTTAACGCAAAATTTTAAAGAAATGGAGTATGAAAAATGATTATGTTGTTTATACAATTATTGATTTATCTATAATGTACGCGCGGAAAGGAGTATAAAGTTCTTTTACATACAAAATTTTTCGTATTTAATTTTGCAGAATAAAATAGAACCTTAATTAAATGTCTATAAATTTCACATACAATTGATATTCGTATTAGAGAATATCGTTCGAGTATTCGTATTCGAATTCGCAAATATCAAAAATTTACATTCGGCACATCACACGTATGATCGTTAATTGAATTTATTTCTTTAAAAAATTAAATAAATGAATTAGAAAAACATATGTATTTTTGTACGAAATTAGTGTTTTTTCTGTTACGTAACATTTTCAAAGACCCCCTCCCCCACCATAACAAATCGTAACTAAACTCAGCCTATGCATTGCATTGCATGCATTTTTGTATTTACTGCAGCATACGTGGGTTGTCGTATATATGTATGTATATGCGAGAAATATTTAGAATTTTGTCAAAAATTTAATACATACTGTCTTTTAATTTAAAATCCAACTATAAACTAAAAAGTTGTGAATGAAATACTAAAAAAAGTTAAGGCAAAAAAATATATATTTTTCTTGTTTAAGTCTTCGAAGCTATGAGAGATATAGAGATTATATTTTAAACGATTTTAGTTTAGCTCAAAATACTTTATCCGATAAAAATCGTATAGTTTTTAAAAAAGTTACAACCTCAGATGTTAAAAGTTTCAGATAAATCCAATCAGTAGTTTAGAAGTTCCAGATTTATTACCATTTATTTTGCAAAAGTCCCCAATGTGCAAGGTAAAGTCTGAAGACCGACAATTTGATAGTTTGTGGGTGGATTATGCGAACGATAATGACTGACTCGTTTTGGCTTTGAGTGTTAAAATTTATTTTATACATACATGGGCATATTACATTATATATTTACTGCATTACAAGTTCCAGTAAGCAGTAAATTTTTACTGATTACTGAAAAAAATTTCAGTATCCCGTAAAAATTTACTGGTTACTGAAAAAAATTTCAGTATACAGTTTCAGTAAGCAGTAAAAAAATTTCAGTAAGCAGTAAATTTTTACTGATTACAGAAAACATGCAGTAATCAGTAAATTTTTACTAATGAATTCACTTTTATCACAGGAAATATTCATTCGTGAAAAACGACTACTGCATGTTTTCTGTAACCAGTAAATTTTTACTGGATACTGAAATTTTTTCCAGTATTCAGTAAATTTTTACTGGATACTGAAATTTTTTCCAGTATTCAGTAAATTTTTACTGGATAATGAATTTTTTTCCAGTATTCAGTAAATTTTTACTGGATACCGAAATTTTCGTCAGTAACCAGTAAATTTTTACTGGATACTGAATTTTTTTTTCAGTAACTAGTAAATTTCTACTGGATACTGAAATTTTTTTTAGTAATCAGTAAAAATTTATTTTTACTGCAACTTTAATTTTACTGCAGTATGCCCATGTATGATTTTATATTGAATTGTTTTTGAATGTTGAAATATCTGTGTTAAAATGAAGTAACTTGTGGAAGTTTTGATCCAAAATATAATAAAACGATTTTTTCACATCTCGGATTATCATGCAACTAATGCCGAGAACACATTAAGACATTTGGTAACATCCCAATAGTGTGTAGTAGTGGCAACGTTTGTCATTTCCGATGTTTTTCGCTGTGTGGTATTGCTTTTCATATAAAAAACATAATGTGAATAGCATTGCACAGATTTCGAAAATGTCACCACAAAATCACATCACAAGAAATGCCAGATGTGTACTCAGCACTATGAGCATGCCCATGTGTTTTCAGTTGAGTAAAATTCATAGAGGCAAAAGATAAAATTACTGAGACTCGGTTACTCAAGGACTTCACGCATTTAAGAAAGGTATTTTAGGCGCCTAAAATATGACATCAAAAACGCAAAATATGCACTAAAAACAATTATATATGCACATACATATTTTAAATTTTTTTTATTCAAAAGTAAAGTTTTCAATTTACATACAACTAATTAAAGATAGAAAAATATCTTTTTTTTCTCAAGAGGTGCGTGTACAAGCCATGATATAACGATTTTTCTGCATTATTAACTCCAAACACGAATTTTTCGAGATATGTTTATATTGCAGTGAAGGAGCGATACGTAAATAGAAAGAGAAAAGTTTTGTTATTGATTTGTTTTCATTAAAAATTGTTATATTTTTTATATTTTCGAATGTGAAGTCCAATCAATTTGTTCTTAGAAAGCTTTTGTGCATTGAAAAAGTCCTTGTAACGTCTGTGGATGTAATCGACTCAAATTTAAATGATTCTTTTTATATAATCTTACATATTTATTTAACTCAACCATTACAATGAATTGACTGCTACTCGTAGCTATTAGGTTTGTTTTTTAAATCCATTGTTATTTTAAAAACAATATCAATTTTCGCAGAATTGTTTCACTACTTTCGGCTTTAAAGCGGACAATTTCCTCTTGAAATCATCAAAATGGCAATTTCCACTAAATTTGGTAGGTGTGTGTGCTTGTACAATCGTTCTACAATCCTACAACAACTTAAACGAATAAATTTGCCAAGAAACAGTTTTGCATTAATAATTTGTCAACAATAATATTTTTGGAAATTTAAATTTAAATTTATAATAAAATATGAGACAGAAATATTATGCAAAAATTTGCATATTCACATTTTAATGCAAATTCATTGTTTCGTAAAGTTATTTCGTTATTGCCACAATCAGGGTTAAGGGGAAAACATGCATTCGCATGAAACTAATGTACCTGCTCATAAACATATCTCGAGTATTTATTTCAGTGCTCTATTACGTATGTATGTAGATACCACAGCTGTTCAAACTGGCACCAGAGTGCCGAATATCAATCGGCTTCTTATGTATTGGTTTTGTGCTGCTAAAGCTTAAATTAGACGTGCCAAACCATGGCGAGTCACCTATAATCAAATACAGTGTTACTCATTAGTTTGGTTCGAACAGCTGTTTTGTATGGTTATGGTTATGGCACTCCTAAACGCTCAGTTAGCCGACTGTAATGTGATGTAACTGCAACAGTAGTAAACAGCTGATCGATATTGTTCTGTGAAAAGTAATGGAAATGGTTATAGAGATGTAATGTAATGTAACCTATTTTTCATATAAAAATATCTATCAGCTGTTTCCTACATTACAGTTACATTGCGTTACAGTCGGCTAACTGAGCCTTAATTTGAGTTTAAGGCGGGGTTGTAGCTGTTTGAAAAATTATGTCTACCAAAAATCCACTCTCTTCGCCTCTCTCACCAACAAACTTGCATTTTATGTTCGTGTGTGAATGGTCATAGTGATCAAGGTTTTTCACATAAATTCTTTCACTTTTTCCACCTTCCATTTTTAAAGTTATGAATATTTGATTATTGAGTTCTTGTTTCAACTTTGTTATTTATTGAGCTTCTCATTTGTTTAAATGAAAGTTTAACATATTAACTCCAGTTGTTCTAACAACTTTTTGTGTAAAGGTTCCCGATGATCAACTTCAATGTATTTTTAATAAACAATATTTTACTTAATAAGTAAATTAATAATTTGGAATTATTAATGCGTCAAAAAATTTTAAATATAAATATTTATTTTTAGAACAAATCAGTAAATAAAATTCACGATTGCTAACAACAATTCACTGCAGCACGTTTTTGTTTACATACAGTAAATTTGACGGTGTTACACTAAAGAATTTTTTTCCACTGCACCTAGAATATTTAAAAACACACCTTTACACTTAAAAACATTTGATTTGAAACCCAAATTTTGGGTTGGTAGGAATTAGAGATGGGCAAAATATATCGGTGTATCGAAATATCGATATTTGAGAAAATAAATATCGATATATATCGTCGATATTTCAAAAACCGATATATCGATGTTTATTTACGAGCATCGAGTTTCGATATTTTTAAGAGCTCTATACATTTTAGACGTTTTTAACTGTATGGTATTGGCATCACTATTAGAAAAAAAAGAGAAATTTAATAATAACAGCCAAGGCGCATCTATAAGGTGACCCCACTAAGCCAGGTGACTTTTATTTGTTAACTAAGCTAAATGTCAAATTTGAATTTGTGTTTACTTTCTGTTCTATTACGGGTCAGCTGACTCTTTTTTGTTTATAGAAATCTTATATAACCCGTTAGTTTTTCTCTTTTTTTCTCAAACTGTAAAAATAAAAAAACTGTTAATTAATTGTAGGTGACAGCACAAGGCGAATTGACACCAGGTGGTCTTGATTTGCAACTCTGCATATTCGTCTTGTATATTTGTTAGTGTAAAATTTCCTGCTGTCAGAACATTTCCGAACGTTTTGCTTTGACAGCAGAGAAACTATCAGCTGATAGTCAGCTGGAGAATTAAGATCACCTGAAGTGAATTCGCCTTGTGGCAGCATAAATAAAATAAAAACAATTCGAAATAAACTGTGATTGTGCTTTAAGAATTAAAAAAAAAAATATTTTTACCAGAAACACATAAAACTATATTGAAACATAAAAATGAACGATGCAAAACGCATCACTTTATTGGACAACTGTGACTTTTTTGGTCAGAAACACCTGATAATTTATTACAGAAAAGGTAATTAAAAAGTAATCAGAAAAATAACTCATTACCGCCTTATTTATAAAAATTATTAAGGGTTTCTAAAGACTTATTAATAAACAAAATTTTGTATGGAAATCTGTTTTTAAAACCCTTTATAAAGCCTCAATAATTTTCATAAATAAGGCTTTTAATATTTAAAGAAGTCGCTTACAACTAGTTACATATACATATGACTTAAATCTTAATGAACTAAATCATTCTAGTTTCTGTTTCGTAAAATTAAAATGATTAATTGCATAGGGATTTTCGTAGGGAAAAGTTCTTACTTACGTATTATTCTAAAAATCTACTGACAGTGCAAACAAATACAACGTCACAAAATTGTTGTTGCAATTGTGCATTTTTAAACTCTCGTAAATAAAATGTAAAAATTTTTATAGAAATTTCTTTACACAAACCTGCTAAGTTTGCCCAATAATTTTGACACGTAAACTTAAGCTGTGCAATTGTGCATTTTGTAAACAACAACTTCTGGCTTTTTTGGATTTCTTTAGGAATTTTTAGACACAAACACACACACACTTTTTTTATAGAAATATATAAATATGTTTTTAAATTAAAAATTGCTTGAAATTTTCTTAATTTGTTTTTATTAAATGTACTTTTTGACGTTTGTTTCATTCAAATTTACATAAAGGGGCTTCATGAAACAAGTCTCGCAAGTTTGCCCAATTAGACAAATGTCAATTTTAAGAGTTCTCATGAAAACCCTTACTGTTTTTATTGAACTGTTTGATAAATAAATATTGTATTTTGAATTTAACCGCCAAAAAAACTTAACGGACGCATATTTTAGGCCTCGTTTTCTTGACGAAAATCGATTATTTATGATCCCAAATGATCGATTTTAGCCAAAAAATTAAGTTCGAAACTGATGTCGCTTAAACATTTTGTCTGTTATGGCACGATATGTTAGTTTGTGTATTTATTTTAAATTTGGAACATTTTCCCAACATATGTAAGCAAAAAATATCGAAATTTCGATGTTTTAAAAAAAATATATATCGATAGTGTTCAAAAATATCGATACATTTTTTTTCATTTGCCCATCTCTTGTAGGAATCTTCCAGAAATTTTTCTTTCACAATTCATTTTAGACTCAACAAAATATCGGCAGATTTGTTATTGTTTTTTGTCACAATTAAATTATTTCATCCCTAAGGTATGCAATGTCAGCAAGTATGTAATCAATTTCGCAGCTATATCCCACTACCGTTGTATAGATGTCGCTGAAAACCAAATTATACTATGTGCCTATCCCCTTTGCTATGCAACTGATATTTAGTCTAATAAGAAGACCGTTTCAATATTTCCTATTATTTGTAAAATTTCCCTGCGGTACTAAAAGGAATTTGGTTTAAAAAAATCTTAGGTGCCAGCAAGTGAATAAATTAAATGCTTTTTACAGAATTAAAAATTATAAACTATGTATCAGTCTTATTTATAAAAATTATTAAGGCTTAATAAGAAATATTTCGTATGAAAATTTGTTTTAAACCCCTTTATAAAGCCTTAATAATTTTTATAAATGAGGCCGTATGTATTCTTATTTGGGCATAACATAAGTATACAATTTACCAATTTACATTTACAGCCCATTCGGTAATTGTTTACTAGTTAAATTCTCCATACCTACATATTCTTGTTAAAAGTTATAAAACTAAACATACGATAACTAGTACACATTTACACAACAAAAATGTTTGGTTTTCGTTAGTTGATAGTATGTCAAAGTGTAAAAAATTTAAAATAAAACATTTGCTCAATTTACAAACCTTGTTGTATCTTTGACAGTTCTATTTGAAAAGATAATTTCAAATAAAATTTCTCAAAAGAAAAACACATTGCTCTTGTTCTTGTTTTGTATGAAATTGTCTTTTCAAATACAAATTCAAATGATACAACAAGGCTTGTCAATCGAGCAAATATTAAAAAAAATATTTATACAAGCGTTTTCTTTTTTCAGATAAAGTGCAACATTTTTTAACTTTTTATTAAGAAAAATACACTTTAGCGTTTAAACTTTAAAGCAACAATTTACGCTTGTAGGGGATGATACATTAATTTATAATGAACTCTTTATTTAAAAAAAAAACAATTTTATTGCGAATTTTCATTTAAAAGTGAAATAAATGTAACAGTTTTTCTAGAAAAGAACATGACATTAGTCCAAGATTTAAATGGTGCAAATTTGAGCTAAATCATGCATCATTGGAGTTGAAGATCATTTGTTTCTTTATTTATGATTTGATCAGGGGGTCGAATCGTCACATCCGTGAACGTACAACTCGCCGGCTTACCAACAATTCTTTAGAAAATCCGCTAATTTTGCACTGATTCCTCTGAATATTGGCGAGGGTGCTCTTTTGAATATGCAAAATTGTATTAATTATTTTTTTAATTACCCCTTTTTTCATATATAAAAAATATTTTCTTTTCAATTTTCAAATTTCTTGGCAAAACTATTGTAAAAATAAAAAAAGCTTTGTATCAATAAAGACCCACTCTAAAACTTTAAAGCATCAAATTTTAAAAATATTTCTGATTGTGTTATTTTGATCCCAAATTGTAGAAATGTTAATGTTTCCGTCATAAAGTATTTTTAAAGTTGTATTTAGTAAGAATTTTCTGGAAAAAGTGACTTTGAAATATGAATGTGTGGAAAAATAAGCGTAATTTTTACCCACATAACTCAGCTTGGTTAATTTCCTAAGCGAGCTTAGAATAAAATTTTTAATATTTATAATAGCTCCCTTGTTGATTTTCAGAAGAATCGGCTCGAAATTGACAAATTTTTTAATTAGCTGCTGGTTAGGTTAGCTTAGGTTGAAGCACTCTTATGTGAATTAAAAACGAACCCCACCTTCATAGGAACTCAGCAGCAAGTAAGTAGTACTTCTAATTTTTGCAGTCAATACCTCTGAGGTGGGTAATGTCAGGTAAGGTGTCACCACCAAAATAACGATGCCCTCCATGCAGGCCCTGCAATCATTTTTATCTGTGGCTCCAATCCGCTGCAAATACGCTCGTAAGTTAGAGTGCCCCGTTAAGACGCCGGTCAAATTTCCTTGTTTATTTTCAAGAGCCCCCTTGTTTTGCCTTCTTCCGGATCGCATCATATAACCTTGGCTATAAAACCCACAGTATCACTATTCCGTTGTGTGCTGTGGGCCATCTTTGTGTAATTTCGTAACTCAATCTTCGTTGCCTGCAAAGGCTTTGCAATAATTAGAATTACTGTCTGTAATGTTTTGGTTAATCGGTGAATTTGGCAAATATTGAACTTTGACCTCAATGGGGCCCGGCTTAGAGGTGTCCGATTCAGCTCAAATTTTCACCATATCACTTTTATACGAAGTACGTGTGAAAATTTATATACTCGTATTTGTGAGTTTTAGTGTTTGTTCCACCTTAACGCAAAAACGGCTTAATGGATTTGAATGAAGCATTTGGTAGACAGATGGCATATGGTTTATTAAAATAAAGGGTACTAACGGGAAAGAGTTTAATAATTTCTGGTACTTTTTTAGTTTTTGTTAAGCTTGGTAATACTACAGTTTATCTAACAATTTAAGTTCCTTTCTGGATGCAAGCAGCAAAGTCGCAAGAAGATGTATGTACATACATACTCGTATATAATAAATAAAAAACTAAACAAAAACTTAATAATGTTCACAATGACAACTTTCAACCAACTAACGATTTGGTGTGAACTCAGCTTATATGAAATAAAAAATTGATGTTGTTTATTTTTTAATTGGTTATAATTAAATATTAGCTGATTTATCGGCTGCTTGAAAGAAAATATGTGATATTCTCGCTCTTATGCTGATTACATATTATGGCATTTTGTGACATCGCAATAGTGTGAACTAGTGGCAGCCTTTGTCATTCCCGATATTATTCCTTGTATGGCACTGCGGTACCAACAAAAAAACACAATGTAAACAGAGAAAACAAACAAAAATTAAATTCGTATTTACATCAACACTTTAAGAGGAACATTTAAGGACTGTCTGCTTCGAAAAGGAAAGGAAAAGTGCCATTAAAATATGATACACACAAAAGGGTTAAAATGTTCTACAAAAATTATTGCTGTAAAATTCTTTAACTTTAATTTAGAAACACAGTAAAAAAACTTGGAAGTCATTCTTAAGCAACTACATTTTCATTGCTTCCAAAGAACCTATTATTCTATTCTATTTATCTATTATGAATATATAATTAGCAGACAAGTAAAAATTTATTTCAGTCACAAGAAAAATTTGTAATTCTTATAGTTTTAGATTCTTATAGATTTTTACAAAATCGATTTTTTAAGGAAATTATTCACTAATTTTGGTCCGACTTGCATCACTACATACGATTGGAATTGCGGTCTTAACCGTTTTGAATGAAGTCAAGTTAAATGTGGTAAGTTTTAAGGAAACGAAAAGTTTTAAGAAAATAATTATTAACTACTACTTATTCATAAAAAATAATTCAGGTTTATTAAGCGCTTATTTGACATATTTCTATGGAAAATTTGTCAAATAAACCTGTTATAAACCTAAAATATTTTTTTATGAATTAGACCGTTAGTGTTTTTTGTGGGAATTGTTACAATTTAAGTTTAAATTTTTTTAACGCACTAGTAATCCCAAATTATTATTTTACTTATTAAGTAAAATATTTTTTTAATAAAAATACATTGAAATTGACTATTGAGGGGTTTAGCTGGATCCTATGCGCATTTCACTGTTGCTAATGCAGATCATCAGGGAACCTTTACCCAAAAATTTCTTAGAACAACTAGAGTTAATATGTTAAACTTTCATTTAAGCAAATGAGAAGCTCAACAAATGACAAAGTTGAAACAAGAACTCAATAATCAGCATGTCACTTAATCCAAACTTTAGTCTCATATAAAAGTTTTCACTAATTTACAAATGTCTTGTTACTTTTTTTTAACAAACACAACCCACGAAGCAATTAGCTTGTCTGCAGAAAACACCCAGTGAGTATGGCTGGAATCGAACCCACGACCTCTGGACTGAGAGAATTGCATCGCTAGCTATTTTGATTTACGTGTAAAAAGGGATATTTAAATTTTATTACTTGTAGCCTTTTTAGGCTGCCGCTGCTTAATTCATTACAGCAGACAACAGATATAAGAACATCTCTTATGTACTCGTATATGAAAAAATAAATGTCTAGAAGAAACGTTAGACTAATCACGAAAAGGTTAAAACAAAGTTTTTTTAATTCAAGGATGTTTTCTAATAAGAAAATTTTGTTGAAACATAAAAAAACACTGCTCTGAGTTTCTCGTGCAAGATAAACTCCATATCTCTATTTGTCTGTTATGTTTGAAGTTGTATATGTCAAAATGTTTAACGAGAAAAAATAACTTAAAAGCCAATAGTTTTCCTTTGAACTGTTGATTTAAATCAAAACCTTTGAATACAGGAACTTGTTTCTTATAAACTATAAATGCTTATGAGCAAAAAATTTTTATGAAAAATGTTATTGAAATTTTAAATAAACGTTATCTACTGCAATTTTACGATTTCGATCGGAATCAGGAATCGGCTGAGTAATTTCTCATACTTTTGGACATTTTCCAAGTTAATGAATTTTATTTAATTTCGGTGAAATCGAAATAAATTTACGATGCACAGAATAAAATGAATTTGACATTTGAATGCGAAAATCATCCATTTAATAAAAATTTATTGAATTTTCTGTGTTGACGCATATTTGATAAACAAAATACATATGTATGTATATTTTTTCAGTCAATAAAGAAATTTCAAGGATCACAGAAAAAAGTTGTTGAGTGAATTTTATTTGTGGACAACCCTGGAAGGCAAAAAACAAAAATTCAATGCACCTTTTTCGTTGTATTTAACTTAAATGTCATAAAGTAGCAGTATGAAGACCTTTAGTGTCGTTTGTAATATGAGGAAAATATTATTTGAATATGCGGCAGCCTGAATGGGATAAGGTCAGTTAATCTTCGTCCCACGCACGACAATTTTAGTTGATAAACTTTTTAGTTCATGGACGAAAGAGGAAAATATGATGGCTCCCCTCATCATTATCTTCCCCTCTCTATCTCTCGATCAAACTCAATTTCAAAAGGTGCTTAACTGAAATTGTGTTGTGTGAACCCAGTATAATTATTATTTTGCAATTGAATTTAGTTCTGAATAAGAAACTCAAGAAAATATGACCTAATGATTAAAAAATGGGTGTTTTTTGTTGAAAAATGTAGTTCAATGAGCGCCACATTTTCGCGTTCCCTTTAAACGACGGCAATCGGGGCTCCAGTGTATTCTCAATCATATGTACATATATAAATATTTTTATCTTTGAGAATACATTATCGTGCAAGAAAAATTGCTATCAAATTGAAGGTTGCATAAAATTCGTTACATTGGAATGCAACACGTCTGCATGTTTCTACTCTGTTTGTTTTAGTGTAACGTTTGCTTTACGCTCATACTCGTATGTTCGCTGTTCTGTTTTGTCTCCACTTCTTTTTGATATCAAATGATGCAATCAAAAAATAAATGTGCATTTTCTAATGCTGTTCTACTTTGTTTTCATTTCTCTCTTTTGTTATCTGCTTTTAGAGTTTTGTAGGGAACCCTCGTTTCGTTTTTCCAATTTTATGCAAGGGTCATTGTCGCCAGCAGGTAGCATTTGAAAAATTAAAGAAAACCTGTGCTTCCCAGCACAGCCAAGCAACTTTCTATTGTCCTTTTGATTTTTTAGTTTTATAAAAACAAAAATTGCATGTGCGCATGCTCGACCGTAATTCTTACATATTTGCTCGTTGTTGTTGTTGTTGTTATCATTATTTCATATAATGTTTGTTGCGAGTCAACACTCCGTTCCTCCTTCAATGGTTTTTAATAATTCCCCTTTGCATTGTCATGCTTATGAAGTAGATTTTTTATATAATTTTTATAGGTTTCCCTTTCTTTTGTGAAAATTATTAAAATTTTCAGTCGCTTTTCAATGGATCTCATGTGTGAGTGGAATTCTCAGCGAATAAATTTAATTTTGTTTTACAATAAAAAGTACAGTTGCTCTTTATTCTGCCCTTTGGTGAAATGACAAATTTCCTTAAGAACTGCAAATGCTTCGAGGTTTCTACCCTAAACCAAGTTTTTTAATAAAAAAATAAAAAATCGAATTTGCACTGCAAATTTAATTTTAGTTGTGAGACATTAGACGAACTGTGTATTCATTACTACCAACCGAATTGGTATGCGGGAACTACGAGTTCTATTCCCGTCAAGGACTCGAAATATTTCTGCAAGCAAGTCAAGAATATCTTGTGGTTAGATTATGCATCGGTAACATGTGTATATATTGGTTACACTTTCTAAATATGTTATTCTCCTTATGCGCATTAATACTAAATTAAAATGTATCGTTTCAATGCACTTCAGACTTAAGAGATTCAGTAAACCAAAACCTTCCAACGAAATCAAAAAAAAAAATCAAAATATTGTGATTGCAATGCAAGTGAGATTAATTTCTAATGATTTTCAATATAAAATTGTACTAACCAGTGGATGGGAAACCATGAAAAATTGTTTTAGTTGGCGCTTTTTTTCATCAGAGGATGTGACAAATTTGTGTAGTACTTTGAATGAGTTCGATGTCTTATTTAAACAATTTATTAGTTTCATTATGTAAATATATTAACTTCCAGTCTTGTAGGAATCACTAGAAAGCTCTTGGCAAATAAAAAATATGTATGTAATTATATTAATTTTAACATGAACCTTATGAGACTTCTTTCATACACAGCCACGAACACAGTACTTATTTAAATAATTAGAAGTTGTTGTTTAATGCATAAAGACGGCAAACTGTTCGTATTTTATGTATAAAACGTTCCTTTAAGAGTGTCTCGCTTAAGAATCTTCCGCCTTACGCGAGTCATTTAGCGTTAAATTTTTAATAAGGCTGAACAATGTGTTTGAAAAGATACTTCAAGTTAATTTTTTATGAAATAACTAACTTTTACTCGCAGCTTCTCTTGCATTTTTCTGTTCAAAAAATACATAAAAATCGGGTTTAAAACTGGCAAAGCAACCAAATCAAATTACCCTAACCAGCACAAAAATGTGTTTTTCCGAAAATACCAACACCAAATAAAAAAACCGATTCCGAACTGGACAAAAAATATTCTATATTTGACGCTGGTAAAAGAAGCAAACAAACACTTTTTTTTATGAGGAAGGATAAGGATAATATGCAAGATATGTGTGACAAACGAGAATAAGAGTACCAATTTAGTGATAAATAATATTGAAATTCACTCGTAGCGACTGAATAGTGTCGCTAGTGTTGAATATGACAGAGAAATTGTTAAGAATACATAAATGACAAACTGAATTTTGAGATGAAGAAGTAAAGGATTTTCCTATAAGAAGTTTCGGATATTTATTTAATTATAAATATTTCATTAATAATGGAAAATAGTATGAGCTAAATAGCCGCCATGCCTAAGCTTTGCAGGACCATATTCCTTTCATGAAATTTTCTATCATTAATTCTCACATTTGCTACTGCATGTCCTTGAAAACTTCACGAACTTAATCTTTGAGATATTGAATAGGTATTGAATCCTTCACGAAGCTCCAAAGAAAAAGGTTTAAAATTGTTAAACATTAAGGTATGACTGGCCAATTGTGATCACTTATTCGAGAAATTACAGGTGCTAGAAACAATTCTTGCTAAAGACCAATGGAATTGTTATTATTACAATTTCAGCCATCCAAAACCATCAATTGTCATTGTATAGTGCAATTTTTTCACGTTAACAGCTGCTCCAATCTCATTTTCAATAAAGTAAGGTCCAATGACACTGAAAGACCAAAATGACCACCAAACAGTCACACGTGCTCGAGTTCGAATTCTTCTCATCTTTAACTTGTGCCAACAGCAGGAGTAGTATGATGTCCTTAGAGGAGGACTTAGGCTTTATAACACATGCCTTGACAGTCTTCCTCAGATCAGGGTTATATTTTTCCGTACATCGTGCGATTGTGTAGGATAGTGAGTCATGATCTTTATAAGGATTAGTGATATTCTTGGCATAAAAATTTAGTATGACGTTGGTTGGATTGAACGCACATCTCCTGCTAATTATACCACCTACATTCAACCGAAATTACTATTTAGAGGCTGCTCCACTGGGTATTTCCTCAGAAATCGCACGACTGTGTATGATAGAGTATCAAGGCCCTTACGAATGTTTAAGCATAAAGCATTGGGTCTTACGAGCATTAAAATCGACCTAGATTTACACAAAATTGCCCAAAGAAGTTTGACTAAAAGTTCTTAAGAACGAGTCGTTAGCCACATAATGTACATATTTCTAATAATTAAACTATATAACAGATTTTTAATTGCTGCCTCCTTTGGAATACCAATTCAACAAAAAATAACTTTAACTATCTTCCCTTATTTTTAAGGGTTATTCCTTCATCATACACATGTAATATTCAAAAATACTTCACTCACAACAAAAATAATTTTAATGTTGGCAAATCAATACGTGTAGAATGCTCTCAGAGAACCTTGTTCAAAATGGCAAAACAGTAAAAATATTAGTTTCAAATTGGTTCCCACTGTGTCATACCTTTATCAAAAATTGTCTGTAGTTTTATTACAAAATCAAAAAAATACATATGTACATACATAAAAATCCCCAAGTCATTTTCTAATAAAGACACAGCAACCATCAATTATAATTATAATTTGAAATCAAAGACAGGTTGTTGCATACCCATACATAAGCATCCAACACACAAGTATGTACGAGTATACCATGGATATTTATGGATCTATTGTAAAACTAATAAAGGACTATAGTGCACAGATGCACACTTGCACATTAATTCCAATTAAAAACGTGAAACTGCAATCAAATATTTTTTTTTCTATTTCTGAAAAAGAATTTCCAAGGAATAATAACGCGTAATCATGCTGCACAACTATACAACAGGCAAGGCAAGAAAGGATACAACATCAGCAAATGCAACAATAACAACTACAAAGAAAAGCATTTGCAAGATCTGAAAATAATTTTCTCATCGTTCCTCCACTAATCACACAATTGATGCAACAATTTTACAAACAACAACAGCAAAGCAACAACAAATCAAACAAACCCCAAATCATGCAACACAACAAAAAAGGGATCACATACTTACATACTCGTAAATAAATTTCCACTCGTATATTTCTACCTAAATAAAAGTCGTTTATTTCATAAACAAAGATACTTTTTCACCTGTGCGCAGAAAGGCAAGTGTGCACTTTTCTTACAGATTGTAACGTTTTGATCTCTCTCTCTCTCTCTACCTCACACTCAGTCTCTAGTGATAATCAACAAGAAGGAACGCAGTCAGTCAGCCAGCCATTTAGTCAGTGGTGGTGCTGGTGCTGGTGCTGGTGACGCTGGTGGTGTTTTAGCCAAAAAGTCAATTTTCACATTAAAACCTTTTTTTCACGACAACTGCAACAACAAATTTCAAAGAAGAAAAGAACGTTCTTTACAACATTATGTTTTATACTTCTTCTTCTATTTTTATAGCAAAAGAAAAGTGGAAATAAAGGCTGACGTGGCTGTTTATTAGCGGCGTATTTGGCTAGAATTTTTTTTTTAACAATTTTCTCTACTTTATAGAATTTTATTTGAAAGATTTGCTGTAAAGGTTTCTAAAAAAAACTAATTTTATGACTTTGATATCATTTTTATACAAAGGAAATCGGGTATTCGTGGATGCATCTTTGGGATGCTTTTGTAATCTTCTTTGTCTCTTGACACTCAACAAAAACAAAAAGGTGTCTCATAAATTGCATGCTAAAGAAAATGCAGGTTTTATCAGTGCATTCAAATCTTTGGTAAGATTGTAAGCAAATCGTGAGAACGTCAGAAGGCAGTATTTGGAGAAAATATAATGTATGGCGTTATTAAATTTATTGGTTGGACTTTTTAACTATTGTATGATTTAAATATTTAAAGGGTGTCCCAAAAAATGAATAGAAATTGAAGTTAATCGATCAGAATCTATAATGTTCCAAAATCAAAAGGAATTTAAAATAATGTCTGAGAAAAACTAAAAAACAAGTACAGTCTTCACTTGAGAATATTTTCTGTTCGTTAAATGAATATTATCAAGTTATTTTCGAAAAGTAATCAAGCTTTAAATTACTCCTTTATTAGTTTTTTTTTCGAAAGGCGAAATAAGCGACCATGTTTGATGGAAGTTTTCAAAACACCCTTTTACAGATTGTTTTGGTGAATTGGCATTAGCGTAACGAATATGTTCACGAGAAATATTTTTGTGCAACATTTTAAGATTCTAACTAATCTGCGTATTGATCTTTTTGGCCTCTTTGCAGAAAGGGATCAAAGGCGTACCCTTCAGCGAAGATACCACCATGGGTTAAGCTTTTCAATTAAATTAACTAACACCAGAAATACGTTTAATCGTTAATTTTGTGCTCCTTCACGCTGGCATTTTAGGTAGTTGACAGTTCGACAGATTTATGTAGATATTCTGTGTATTTATCCCATTTATATCCAGAAATTCTGGTCTCTAGGTTAATTTTTGTTGTGTTTACAGCCAACCTGCCATAAATATGGCGGCAGTAGTTTGAAGGAGATTACTTTGTGGAGAAGTGACAACCTTATTAAAAATTTCTTTTAAGTTTTTTGGCGCTACGTTTCTAAGAATTTTTTAGTTCAATGCTTTCATGTGAAAGGTCTCAGTCCAACCAATATTAAGGCTGTACTAGATTCTATTCTGGAAGAGAATGTGGAATCTGCGTATGATGGTAGTTTTAAGGACATTTGACACTTCTTACCACAAACATGGTATCGAGTTTATTGAATACCACGGAGAAAAGTACTGAGATAAAAATTCCGAGGAATTTCTTATTTGGCATAATAATAATATGATTTTGTCATTGTCAGGGAGTCGTTGACAACATTTTCCCATTGACAACATTTTCCCATTTTTTACATGTTATTTTTTTTTTATAAAAGATCTTTAATATAAAGTTTCTAGTGTGTTGCGTTCTATACATAAAAACTGCGTTGGAAAGGGCAGAAGTAAATTAAGTGAGCTATTGTGTTATTAGAGCCCAAGACACGAGTGCATACACTAAAAGAAAAATTATTCATTCACCTAATGAGGCGGTTTCATTGATAGTTCTTCATCATATGAATGAAATGTTGAATTAATAGAATGATCATTTTAATTTGCGGAATGAAATTGCTCTTTTTCTGCATTTGTTGATTTTTTATCCTTCATTGCACTGCTGATAGTATTTTCGTTGGTATTATGAAATTAATTTTTTTCTAATTTTAAGAAAAGTAAAAGCTTACAAACAATTTATAATACATGAAATAAAATAAATTTTGATACCAAGAATATACCATTTAACCGATATTTTTCAAATTCCCTAAAAGTCTATGAAAATTTTTCACGAATACAAGGAAAATGTTTTTTACATACAACGCAAAAGTTTTCATAGAAAACATTTTTTATTGAAAAAACTTTAAAACTGCTAAATGGACGCTGTTTTTATAGTGCTGTTGGCTGAAGTTCGATACAATGAGCGATTGTCAACGTGGTAGCATTGTGTCGCTATCGAGGTAAAATAATTGATAAAATGTTGGTATTCAATTTCAGGTAATGTGCTTACTTCACAACATTTACAAAAAGTTCAATCAGTGACTCAATTTCATACGTATAATGGCATTATTTCACTTTTTGAATGAAAGAGTTTCACGAAATCAATGAAGTGTTTAATATGAAACTTTTTGAAATATTTTCAATAATGCAATGAAATCTTATGTATGCTCGTAGTTAATAAGATAATTCATTGATTGAATGAAAAAATTCATAGCTGGCGCGAAGATTTTTCTTTCAGTGTACATTCATACGAGTACATACATACATATGAAGAGGCATTATTTGTTAAGAAAAAAGTGTTTTGATGAAATTCCTTGACATTTGCCATAACAATACGAATAGTATATATGAATGTTTTTGAAAAACTATATTTTATTATTGTTTCCAACTAAAAAAAAAAAAACAAACAAAAAATAAGTTCAAGTGATGTAGGCATACTCATTGGTCACTTAACTATACCGACTTCAGCGGATGCTAATTCTAATGCAACATCAGAGCGCCCTCCTTCGTCGGTTTGTGTAGCAGAATCATCGCCGAAATAAAATAACCAATGAAATTGCTACTAAATATAGCTTCAAATATGTAATACGCCTTATTGACACCAGAGGCGCTGCAACTCCGCATAATTATTAAAAATGTGCGAAAAGCAGAGTTGTAGCTTTCCTTTATTTCTTCTCTATCACTATCCCTTTCCTAAAGAAGGTAACACCTAGTAATAGTTGTAGGCATTCATTGCCAGCATGTTACTTCTCTTAAAAAAAAAAAAAGAAAAAGTAATTATTCAATATTATCTTCCAGTGCATCAACCGTTGCGGGCTTGTGCCTATAGACATGAGCTTAAACATAGCTTCACAATAAATAGTCTAAAGGCGTTAAATCGCACGATCTAGGCAGCAAATTGACCGGCACCAAACGTGAAATAAACTGTTCAACGAACTCGTCTCTCAATTGAACCATTGCTTCGCAAGGTGTGTGGCAATGGCACCACACACAAAAAAAGTAACAGCGGCATAATTGCTGCGAATGGCACCGAATCCATAATCCACGGTCGGGCGCATACAGCTGCGATATTTACCTCTGTCCGCACTCTATTCAATAATGTAATTTTGGTGCGATATTTAAGGCCGGGGCACACAGAATCAATCCGTCGTACGTTAATTTTCGACTTTTTCAACTGACATGGTTTCTTATGAGGTCTGTTATATTCAATAAAAAATTGGCCAACTTTTCATTTTTTGTGTACGTTGAGTAGTTTGACAGATATTGGTTGTTTTTTTTAGTATGTTCTGATTTAGTTTTTTGTGTTTTGTGGCAGCAAAAATAAAATAAAACAAAAGAAATAAACGAAATAAATAAAAAGAAGTTGAATTTAATAAATAAAATGTAGAATCATCCTATTGAAGCTGTTCAAATGCTTCCGTCAATAAAGTACTCATTGTGCCAACATTCTCCGTCGTTGCGTTAATGCCATTAAAAAAAAGCGAAGTTTAACGTATGACGGATTCTATGTGTCTGGGCCTTAAGTCACAAGATTCAGAAGGTCGCAGAAACTGTCCATTAAATGGAAGAAGTGCACGATGCAGTTTCTTAACCGAACATGAAGTTTGATAATAAAATTTAATAATCTGCAAGCGTTGTGCATTTGCAAGTCGATTCATGGTTAAATTATAGACCAAAGTGTAAACACACGAAAAGAGCTGACTTGGGGGCCACACGTTCAATTTTTGCCTTTCAATTCCATTCAATTTGAAATACACTCACGCGTTATTTACTAACACACTCAAACTTTTTAAATTGAAAACTAGATTGCTTTCAAATTCACCTATCCATTTATATGGCAATTTAATTTTCAATTAGAACAGCTAGTCACAGCACACCTTGATTGAACCTACAAATTTGAGTTGTATCTTCGTTGGTGGAATTTAAAAAATGAAATTGACTATCAATTTGTGTCACAACTATCAATTTCAAGGAATTTTGACCACAGTGTGTGTGATGAAATTGAAAGCGATTTATTGAACGTGTGGCTGCAGCGTGAGATACCAAAAACAGTGATGCCAAAAAGAATGTTGCTAAAAATCACACTTTAGTTTATTGAAATATATATAAGCTACTTGGGCCCATCTATACCAAAAATTTGTCATTCTACTTGCGTAAACCAACGTAAACCAACATCATAAGCCACCGAAATTTAAAAAAATCATATCTTGATCGTTTTTTAGATTTATTCATGGTTCCTTCACAAAAAGTCTTTGCGTATCCAAAAACATGTCCTTCATACATAACCTCTTCAAAATTAAAATTTTTTAGTGTTTTTTATGGGAATTGTTACAATTTAAGTTTAAATTTTTTTTAACGCACTAATAATCCCAAATAATTATTTTACTTATTAAGTAAAATATATTTTTATTAAAAATACATTGAAATTGATTGTTGAGGGATTTAGCTGGATCCTATGCGCATTTATTTCACTGTTGCTAATGCAGGGGTAAAGGTTCTCTGATGATCTACATTAGCAACAGTGAAATGCATATAGGATCCAGCTAAACCCCTCAATAATCAATTTCAATGTATTTTTAATAAAAATATATTTTACTTCATAAATAAAATAATAATTTGGGATTATTAGTGCCTTAAAAATTTTTAATTTAGCTATGAAAAGTTGGTGTGGCTTACGATATTAATAAAAACATTGAAATCTTAAAAGTCAATTATGATCTACGTATATAAGTCAAAAACTAATTGAAAATCTTAAATCGTTTAAGGGGATATTGGTTAGAATCAATAGCAAAACCAGATAAGGTCAGTTTTTAAATTCGGGTGGCTTAGGACGTTACTACAATACTGTATATGACATTTATCATTTGTTGTTGACAAGTTAGGAAACACTTGGCACTTTATAGCAATTAGTAAATTATAATGACAAATATTCGCTACACATGAGGCTGATAACACTATGCAACAAATTGAAACTTTTGGAAAGACACACGGTCCTGACAGTATAGGTTCGATAGCACTACTAAAGTGTAGTAAAACTCTATGCCCACTTTGGCGATTTTGGTGGCCAATTTTTTTTATAGGCCCCCAAAGATTTCGAAAATCAGTGCACCCTCAAAATATGTTATCATCAGTTTTTGGCCAGCAGTTAATTCAAACTTAGTGATAGTGCTTAGCTATACATGTATAGCAATAATGTAGCTATGAGTCTACCAAACAAATCTCGGTAACATCTCATGCCAAACAAATTATTTCTTCGTGCACTTTTTATGTGCAAAAATTAAGGAAACAATTTATTTTTTTCAGAATAACTTCCAGCTACTCCTGATTTTGTGCTAACAATATTTGGTAAAGTTGTAGCTACGGTAAAGTTTGTGAGCATGTTAATATAATCTGAACGTGTCTAGGCATCCTACATATTTCATTAGGCCCACTTTGTACGAGTAGCTTAAAATTTTCGTTTTTTACTAGTAAGACTATATTTTTTTGCAGTTTTTTTTTACTTTCTTTGGTGAAATTGTTACCCTTTCACAGAAAAGAATATAAGGTTTCTGTTAATTAGAAAATAAAAATTTATAAAGAAAGAGAGCTCAAAGCGGTATAATTTATTAACTAGTTTTGCTAAGTAAGTAACGAAACTTAAAAGAAAAGAAAAAATTGGAATTTTATTTTAGAAAAAATTAGGAATTCCTAGAAGTTAGAAATTCTTAACAGTTACTGCTCCTGGAGCTCTGAACTTCTCCATGTTATTTGAAGTGTGTTAAAATTGTCTCAGGGATACTGAAAGCCCCAATATCTTATACACTCGAGTTTCTCTATAGTGAACCTCTATAGAATGAAGCTCTCCCTATTATGAATTGATTTAAAAAACACGGCTTTTTCGTTATAATTTCAGCGTATTTTAATCTCCTTATAATGAATTTCTATGTAGTCAAGTTTTCTTTATAATGAATAGATTTTGCAAATGTAATTTTGACTCACATGAATTTTTATTTCCACGTAATGAATAACAATACTGAATATCGAGAGGAAGTAAAATATAATAGGGGTTTTTCCAACAAAAAAAAATTGCAAATAAAAATAAAAAAATAACAAATTCCCTTCAATAACCGTTTGTTCATCAATTAACGCAATTCGAACTTTGTGAAGATGAAGAGTAAGGTGTCGATTAATGTATTAAAATGCTTAAGTGGATCAGCCCAATTATGCATTTGTTTTTCTTCCTTTTTACCAACTGCAGGAATAAAATAACTCCCCGGGTAAAAAGTAGGTATTATGAACGCAATTGAAGTTCTTTTTTTTACTAAAAATCTTTCCCTTGCAAAACAGAAGGGAGTTTTCATAAAAACACAAATAATGCCCAAATAAATCATTTATAAAATTTTTTACATACATATTTTTTCAAGTTGATGAATTTTAATAATTTTGTTTACTCTTTCACTCAAAATGTCAACAAACAAGCAAGACAAAGAGCAGTGTTGTCAACTCGGTGCGTTTCGCACCATTTTGGGTGCTATTTGAAATTTTTGTGCGAAAAATTTCTTAGTTGGTGCGAAATGTGAGCTTTTTTTTAAATTTCGGTGCTCTTTTTAAGTTTTGGTGGCACCAACACAAATTTAACACAACAATGGGTTAAAACGGGAAAATTCTTGTTGTGTACCTTACCAACTTCCTGATTTTTTTTTTATTTTGCAATATTTTAATTTAGAGTTGTACTAGTCTCTATTAATATAAACTTATTTGGGTTTTTTAAATGTTTATTTAGTTTTTTTAAGATTTATTTACTATTTCGAATCAAAAATGCTAAGTTATACGCATTTCCACTTTCATAATCAAGGGCACATTTGTAGGTATGTACATATCGTCACCTTAAATGTAAACGGACGTAACCACACTTTTATATTTTTTACAGGAGAAACAAAAAACGTTGCAAAATCAAAATAATAAAGTATTCTTAAACATTTTCTTCGAAATTTACTTGTAGTATGGATACTTATATGTTTTTTTTAACATTTATTTCCTTTTTATATATATTTAAGCTTTTATGTTAGTTACGTTCTTTGCAATAAAAAATAGTTGTATTCGTAATTACATCCGTTTGAATTTCTTTAATAAAGTCGTAATTTTTGATTGCAGAGGTCATAATCAATCAAAAACTCGATTTCGTATTTTTGTGTAGTTACGTCCGTTTGCATTTAAGCTGACGATATATACTGTCTGCCTTATTCATTTGTACTACACATTTGTTAAGATTTTTTAGGTTTTTTTTATAAAAACCTTGAACTGTGAAAGCCTGTTTTATTGTTAAATTTTTAATATATACAAAAATATTATAATTTTTATGCAAAATTAATTCAATAAATATTTTAAACTAAACAATAAATTCTAAACTTGGTGCGTTTTTTGTAAATGGCCCGTTTTTCCCCCATTTTGGAGTGTTTCGAAATTTCAAAGTTGACTCCGCTATCAACGTATTGCTCTTTTTTTGTTCCCAAGGAATTTATGATTGGTGGAATTTTTCCTCGTCAAAATTATATTCCGTGAGAAATAAATTCATGATTGGGCTGTATAAGAAGAGTTTTTTGAGGAACAAAAATGGAAGAGTGTAACAGTGCTATTCTCGAATTCATGATAGCTATAATTCAAATGTTTCTAGTCACATATTTCTTGTCACAGGTATTTGAAATAGCTATTCTGGAAGTGATGTGACAATATAAAAATATTTTCTATTCAAAAGCTTTGATACTGTTACCAAAATTAAAAAATACAGTTTAAAAAGCTTTTGTGCTTGTATAAAATAAAATAAATTCAATAATTATTAGGCTGGTAACTCTGTGTTTTTAATGTCATTAATTTAATAAATTGAACAAAAATAAAATTTAACTGGAATGGAGTCAGAAAGGTAAAATAAATATGAAATAACATATTTATGTCTATAAATGAAAATAATTGTACATATTTTTTTACAGCAAAAAGAAGAAAACAAAGAGAAGTACACCGGATCAACTGCATTTTTATATAGATTTCGTCAAAAACCATCCCCAGATGCTTACCGGCAAAAACTGTCCCACATCAAAAAAAAAAAATGATAGAAGATCTGTGGAAGGAGGTTGCGGATAGTCTCAACGCTATGCGTGGACCTTCACGTGAATACAATAAATGGAAAGAGGTAAAAACCACTTTAACACGTTTAATAAAATTGATACATATGTTATATACACATATTGTATATTTCTTAGAGTTTACAAATATGGAAAAACCACTTGCGATGCCGTGTAGGAAAACAAAAGGAGCATATGTTGGCCACTGGAGATGGTTCTACAATGAGTGCACTTCCGGAGTTCGAAGAAATGGCGTTATCGGTACTGGGTGCTGAAGTTGTCACAGGACTCAATAATGTAACGACGATAGGTTTTGAGGAATATTAAAGGGATTACTATTATCCCTTAAATTTCTTAAAACACCACACATACGACCATATTCTTCCCTTTCGGACAACATGCCTAAGATTAATAGATCTTCCATTTTTGATTTATTTTTTATTTTATTTTTGTTCTGAACACCTTGTAAAACAAATTATTTACTGTCATGTGCCTTTTTGAATATAACAACTATCACTATGAAATAAAACAAAAAGACCTTTTATTTGAAACCCAGAATTGGAAATTGTAGTTATTATCACAACTTTTGCTACTATCACAGTAAAAATTTTTGTCATTCAATCGAGAATAGCACTGTAAGTCAAGCAAAAATACCTGATTATTTCAAATAAAACTGAAAAAATATACATAGTTTTTTTATAATGCAAACTAAAATATTTACAGATATTAATAATCATAAGTATTGTAAATAAATTGGAAAAATGTAATTTCTCTTTAATGAAGTTTCTATATAATAAAATGATTTTCTGGTCCTATGCACATTCATTATAGGGAAGTTCGACTGTACTAATATTGTAATAGATAAAAAAACTTCAAGTGGCAAGTTTTAATATACAATTTCATTACTCAATAATACTTAATATTTTTCAGTTGGGTGGCGTTGGCTGAAGTAGTTAGCACTTTGACTACAACGCCAAAGGTTCTGGGTTCATGCCCAGTAATCGACAAAGTCATTAAAGAACAACATCACGCATGTTTCTGATGCACATTGCTGTGCATTGGTTGTTGTAGGAAAGTTATAATGATGAAAACATTCAATTGTCACTTAATTGCACCGACTTTAGCGGAATACAAATTATAATGTAACATCAGAGTGCCTTTCTTCTTCGGTATTGTATAGCAGAATCAGCGGCGAAGTAAAATAACCAAAAAAATCGCTACACAGCAACACTGCCTCAAAAATATATAAAAAAATCAGAGTTGTAAAAGAATGAAGCTTGTTTTCCTCTTTCTCTTCCTTCATCACCTGCCATTTATAACACTATCCCTTTCCCAAGGATGGTAACATATAGTAATAGTAGTAGGAGCTCGAAAAAGGTACTGTTTTCGGAATTTGCAACCCATAGGCTTTCTTTACATATAAAAGTAATGCCAGCAGTTCAGTTCAGTTGATGGCACTATCTGCAGACAATCTAGATACTGAAAAAATCGATTATCTTATCGCAAAAGTTGTGCTTCTTCAGGACCGGACAGCCGGTCTGCCAGGGCTCATAACCAATAGAAATCTTCATATTTTTTTCTACTTGAGAGGAGTTTTATTTGATTTTTTTCTTTGTTAATTGAATAAACAACTTTTGACACCTTACTTCGAGCTCAGTCAGTGTCCATTGTTTTTGCCACTTGTGGTCTGGCTTGTTGTTTGTGATCTTCTCACCCTCATTAAATTTTCACCACACATTCGCACTTGTTCAAGCAAAACTGCAGGGAAAACAGCACACAAAAATTAACTTGAATGGAAGAACTAAATATTTACAACCAGTAGCAGCTGCTAATTATTACGATTATTCTTCTTCTCTTTCAGTTCTAATTCGACACGTTCAGCATCCTGCAGCATAAGGAAAATTTACGATTCCTAAACAATTGTCAGCAACAGTGCTGATGTTGCGTTATGCACTTGTCTAATAAACATAAAGACTTAGAAGTACGAAAATAAGTATGTATGTATATACATACATAAGTAGTATGATTTCCTGCTGATTTCGTTTTAATTTTCTTCTGAAAGGAATGTGTGTTCATTTTAAGAAATGTTACATTTTGAACATTTGCGACAGGTGAGTTAGTTGCATGGGGATGGAGATGCCACATGATATTGTATCGTTTTTCGTAAAATTGATTGTTGGTAAAGGTTTACTTATCTTGATCGAAAGTCATAAGCAATTAAAAAAATATTTTCTTTTCTTTTTCATAAATTAAGCAATTTTATTCTTAAGAAAATTTTGGGTTTTGTTTCATCAATGATGTTCGCCAGTCACAAAACGTTTATCAATGTTGCCTTGAGTTTTGAATGAGTTAATTCTATTCACATAAATATGTACATTGTACATGCAAGTATAAATATGTGTGTATATGTACGAAGGTACATATGTATGTACATACATATGTATGTATGCATGTTAAAAAATTACAGCAAAAGGAATAACTGTTATATAATTTGACTGAAGAAAAAGTTTTGAATCATTTCGGCTTAATGAAAAGTACGATCTCATGGAATACATTGATTTGAATGGCGCTAGAACAAATTTTTTGATTTTTTGGTCATCACATAAAAAATTTAATTGAAAACACGCGTCTTTATCAACTGGGAACAATTGCGATTTTTAGGTGCTTTTAACTAACAGCCTGTTTGTAAAACGCGACTCGTTCATAACAAGCGATAGAATGTTAGCAGCATTATTTATTTTTTGGGGGTTTAGAACACGAGTGTTGACGATTTTCATTAAAAACCATAACAATTGTCAGTTTATTTGGGTTTGTACAACGCGATTTGACTCACCATAAATAGTTGGGTTCATTTACTAAAATTTTTTACAAATTTGTAACAATTGTTACTAGAAAGCATTCATTAACCCAAAAAATTTGCAAGGAGAGAGCATCGAAAGAGCGTAACAAATTGAGAGGCAGAAAAATTCTTGCAAGTTTTTATAAGTAAAATTTTTACTTGCAATAATTATTCAAACAACTGTTTTGCGTTTGTGTTTACAAATTAATTATTTCAAAAATATCTGAAAAAGGAAAACTCAAAAATGTGAATTTCTTTATTGAAAAAATATGTATACGTACATATATAAAAAAGAAAGCGTATTTTCTTAATTTATTGTTTTTCTTTCATTAAGCCACATAAATTCAATTTCATTGTCAATGAATTTTGTTTGTTTATCATATTTGATCAGAGATGGAAAATGGTTTTTTATGTATTTGATAATAGAATAGAATTGAAAAATAATGAAAAATGCATAAAAAATAGTAAATAATACATGAAGCTGTGTAAAATATTTCATGTCGATTTGTAAAAATTTTGTAATTTAAAATATTAGCAAACAAGATTATCCAAAATACATTAGAAAAAGTACAATTGTATCATGATTTCCATCCATGGTTCTGACATGAATAAAATTTTCTTGCAAGTTTTTACAAGTAAAGCGTTCATTTACTTTTTCGTATCTGGGAGAGTAGTTTTGTAAATTTCTGCCTTGCTCTCTCGTTACAAGTCTCTGCTAGGAAAGTAAATGAACACACCTAATGTCAATGTGGACGATTACAAAATTGTAGTCGTTTTAATCAAAAAACAAACAGGCTGTTAAAAAATAAACAAAACACACAAAAAAAAATTAAAATAATTAATAAAAAAAAATAAAAAATGGAACTTCCACAAGAAAAAGGTAAGTAAACTTTCATATTAACGGCCTGGCCCACTATGTCGACAAGAAAGTTTCTTTCGCTTACTTACATTGAAAACAAAAACAAATTCTCTTATTTTGCTTTTGTTTTATTTTTATGTTGATGAAGTTGGCTCGTATTGCAATTAGAATTCTGTTATTCATTTTTAATGCCATTTACGACTGGAGTATTATCCACACCACTGGAAGCTTGCCAAGTTCAAAATGATTCCAAAGTCGGGCAAAGATCTTACCAAGGCTGAGTCATGCAGGCCAATAAGTTTACTGTCAACAATGTCAAAACTCTTCGAAAAGTTACTCATGATAAAATTGACTCCAATTCTAACTGATAATGCGTGCATACCGGATCATCAATTTGGTTTTAGAAGTCAGCACAGCATCATTGAACAAACGCGGAGATTGGTTCAATTTATAAGAAGATTTGAAGAAAAAAAATATTGTTCTGCCCTCTTTATTGATGTTTCTCGGGCATTTGATAAAGTGTGGCATGAAGGTCTAATTTTAAATTTTAAGACATATCTACCAATAAACATTCTAAATCTTTTACAAAGTTATATTCTTGCCCGGAAGTTCATTGTTGTGGAAGGAGACTTGTGTGCCCGAATTTATATCATTCGGTGTGCCACAGGGGAGTATACTGCGGCCAGTTTTGTATTTGATTTATACTTGTGATATGCCTGTGAGCAGTAACATCCACACTTCTACATTTGCCGATGATACAGCCTGCCTTAGTATGCACGAAAACTCTCACGAGGCATCTCGATACCTTCAGGAACATATTACCCAGCTGGAACTATGGCTAAACTTATGGAGAATAAAAGTAAACGAACAGAAGTGTGCTCAGATAACATTTACCCTTTGGAAAGATACTTGTTCCCCCATTACACCTTGACCGACGGCTTACATAGAAACACCACATTGAATCTAAGCTAAAACAAATGAAACTAAAATTAACTCAGGTACATTGGCTGATTGGTAGAAATTCCACGCTGAGTTTAGGTTGTAAACTTTTGATATACAAGTCGCTCTTGAAACCAATATGGTGCTACGGAATACAGCTATGGGACACTGCTTCAGCTTACAGTATAGAGAGAATCCAACGAAGGCAAAACAAGATTTTAAGACTAATAACATCGGATCCATGGTACATCAAAAATTTAAATTTACATCGTGATTTAAATATGCCACTAGTGACGGAAGAAATTAAAAAATACGCAGGCAAATACTTAACAAAACTCGAGTCCCATCCTAATCCACTTGCTCGTGATATCTTGAATTTTACTGGACACATCCGCTTAAAAAAGAGGGACACTGTGGCGCTAATACTCAACACTCCAGATGAAACTGCTTGAAAATATTTTTGTGCTTAATACGACATTTATGTTTTATTGATTACTGTCACTAAGTTTATGTCCGACACTGGTTGGGCCTAATTATTATATCTAGATTTAAGATTTTAATAATTATTGTTAATTTTTTTAAGTTACAATAAATAAATATACGCATGAAAAAAAAAGATTCTTTTCGTTTTGATTACTTAATTTTTTAGCTTCAAAATGACAACAGGGCTGCAGTTTAGCCAATTGGTGTCATGTATGGAACAATATCCACACTTGGCCACGGGAACTCCGCCATGGAAAACACTTGGGATACGGTGGCCAGTAAGGTAAATGCTTACGGTCCTCCATTAAGAACTGGTAGTGAGTGGAAGAAGGTATGTATTGTGAACGGCCATACTATAGTTTTAACCCACTATTAAGTCCTAGGCATAATTTCTAAAGTAAAATGATATGGAAACTCATTAATATCATGTTCCATTTTGCCACTTATGCTAACTTCATGCTAGTTTTTAAGCCCCGACCAAGAAAACGGGTGTTATAAGTTTGTAGTGTTTGTATGTACGAGTCCATGTACAGACCAAACGGCTGGACCGATTTTGATTTTGTTTTTTCTGTTTGAAAAGTGACTTAATTGAGTGTTCTTAGCTTTTTGTTTGAACAAAATCGGTACAGCCGCTTATAATAAATCACATCCGTAAATATTTCATTGCAAACAAATTTGTATTTGTACATGCATACATTTTTGCAGTTTTGACTTCAATTTATTTCAGGTCTGGATAGATCGCGGAAAATACTAAAAGTCTCCATGAAACTTGTGGCGGACCGTGCCGAGTTACCAATTTGACAGAGCTCGAGTCTGATATTGATAGAATATGTAATATATCGGCTGCAGCGGCGCCAAGTGGCAACTATTGTGGGATTCCCAAAACAAAAATCAGAAAGTGGAAAAATAGTGATTGACCTTACTCCACCTAGGAGAAGCCAAAACGTGGCAGTCATTACCCCATCATCATCTTCTATGGCCACAAAAGAAGTTGTCGAGGATGAGACGTTTCCACGGCAATGGATAACATGCAGTGACAAATCGGACAGCATGCAAACAAGTGTACACAACACAAAGCCATATCGGATGGCTACGTCTACCCCAAAACCAACAGCACAGAGGAAGAGAAAACATTTGCGATAATGGGGCTGTTTCAGAAGGGCAAGAACGCATAAGCTTTTGCGTCAACAGTGCGAGACCCATTCTCAAACATTAGAGGCAATAAAATTACAAGTCGAGAGCTCAAAGGAAGTAGCGGCAGCAGTAAAAGAGTGTGTATTGTATGTGTATTTTGTATATATGTACATATGTTCATTAGAGTGAAGATGGAAAACATGTTTTAGCTACCCCTCTCTTAATTAAAGACGGGTAGCTAAAACATGTTTTTCTGTGAGTCGCTCTTGTACGGTTTGTTTTATGTTATTATCTTAGCTCTTGTTATGTTTTGTTATCCAAAAGAATTAGAATTAGCATTTTTTTAAACTTATTTATTCATAATTAATACACATATATTTTGTTTCATAATAAAAAAATTAAATCTTTAAAACAGTTGTTTACTTACTGGCTATTATTCTTTTATTACACAGCAAAGACAACATTATGTTAAATTAATAGTAACACTATTAAATATAAAACATACTAACATAATATGTATAAAAAATTTTGAAAATGCCCTTGTAAACGGGGCGATTCGATCCCTTGTAGAGGTAGCAACCATCAAATCCCCAGAGGCATCGTCCTCTGCTTCTTCGTCTTATTCATCAGCATTGCTTGTTGATGCAGACTCAAGTTGTGTCCAATTATTTTTGTAATAAATACACATATTGTGTAGTGCACAACAGACATTAATGCATTTTGTCACTTTTGCAGGAGAATAATGAAGACCTCTAGACCCAATCAAGCACCTAAAACATTTTTCAAAACACCAAAACAGCGTTCAACTACATTCCGCAGCTGACAGTGCTTATCGTTGAGTTTTTTTTCGTGAGGTGCTGTTGGATTTCTATAGGGATTCATTATGTACGACTGCAGTTTGTAACCACCATCACCTGCAAAGAATAATAAATAATTATATTTAATAAAACTTATGTACATATTTATTAATATCCTTATAAAATATACACATATATATCTATATGTATTGCATACCGAGAAGCCAGGTGTTTCTTTTTCCTTTTAAATAATTGGATTTAAAATAACTATGAGCTGAACTATTTTCCCACACGAAGGCGTCATGATTACGTCCGAGATGTCTTGCGTCTACGAAGTTGATAATCATATTATGATCACATATCTGAAAAGTCGTTTATTAAAATACTGATAATAAAAATTTATTTATAAATATATATATATAAAGGGTCCGCCAGATAACTTTTGTTTTTTGAAAATGCTATAAAAAAAC
This sequence comes from Nowickia ferox, assembly GCA_936439885.1. Lineage (NCBI taxonomy): Eukaryota > Metazoa > Arthropoda > Insecta > Diptera > Tachinidae > Nowickia > Nowickia ferox. The sequence continues at coordinate 33,171,109 of OW387027.1, read as the reverse complement.
TACTGAATATTTTCTTAAATTTCTTTTTTTATTTGAAAGTTCAATAATTCCGGTTAATAATGAAAAATAATTTCATTCAAATGGCTGCCTCGGCTCGCCATGCAGTAACCTACACGATCGGTCCAATTTTTAAGCACATTATCGATTGTGTGCAGCTGTATTTTACCAATGGCTTCACGAATATTGTCCTTTAAAGCGTTAATTGTCTCTGGCTTGTCGGCGTAACACTTATCTTTGACGGCACCCCACAAATAATAGTCCAACGGTGTCAAATCGCAGCTCCGAGGTGGCCAAACGACATCAGCTCTGAGGCTGATAATGCGATCTTCAAAAACAGGGCGCAAAATATCGAGTGTAGCTTCGGCTGTGTGGCACGTAGCGCCGTCCTGTTGAAACCAAATGTTGCCAATATCCTCCCCTTCAATTTTTGTGAACAAAAATTCGTTCAACATATAACGATAACGATCGCCATTGACTGTAACGGCCACTCCTTGCTCATTTTCGAAAAAAATGGCCCAATTATGCCTCTGGACCAAAATCCGCACCAAACAGTGACTCGTTTTGGGTGCGTCGGCTTTTCAATGTATGCGTGCGGGTTTTCTGTGCCCCAACTGCGACAATTTTGCTTGTTTACATACCCGCAAGATCAAAATGAGCTTCATCTGAAAAGATGATTTTTTTTTGGCAAAATCGGCATCTTCTGTAAGTCGATCGCAGGCCCACTTGTTCAAGCGTATACACAACCATATTCGTTCAGCGGAAGGATAAAACTAATTATCTGTCAAATCAGACATGATCTAAGTGTTACCATTCACGAAATAAGCACTAGTTGAACGTTAGATGGCGGACCCTAGAATACTTACCACCATTGCATTAATACTGTAGAAGCCTTTATAATTGTGGTATAGATGCATTAAATTTTTCCCCGGAGACTTTATACGTATATGGGTACCAACATCATCATATGCCGGGCATACCGCCTTTATTATAAAAGCTTTCCTTAGTTTCATTTTCGTCTTCTATACTTTTTGCCAAAAGTATCCATCTGGAACAAAGGACTTCTTCAAATATGTCCAAGCATTCTTCTATTGCTTTGGACACTTGCGACTTGCACATTGAACACGCCCACTCATTGCCAATTGATGATTAGTAGCCACCGGTAGCAACAAACGAAAGGAATGTTGCGAGTGTAGTTGTTGGCAAAATGTTGGTGCTTCTGTGCCAACGTTTTAATTTTGGGGTCAAATCATGGAGCAAAACTTTAAATAATTCCTTATTCAGCCGAAAGTTTGCTACAAATCTAAACACACATTATTATTCAACTGCTATTACTATTTAATAAATTTTATTGATGACAACTTACCGTTCTTCCGGAATTTCCATAACATTAGAAGCATCTCTAATATTCCTGCGGCATAAGCGCGTGTCCTCATTTTCACTGTCGCTGGAGTCACTGGAGAATGCCTATTCCACGGACGAAAACATTCTAAAAGTAAACGATGAAGTCGAACAAAGCAGATTCTTACTAATAGTGTTTCTTTGTTTATGAGTACATATGTATGTATTTACATACATATGTACATACATTTATGCATGCACATCATTTACATGAAACTCACTTGTTAAAATATATTAAACAATTTTAGATTACTTACCTGTATGCTAATTCTTTTATAAACAAAATTCAAAAATTTCATACACAATTTGTTTACTTTAATTGTTTATTTTTTTATGTGCATGTCAGTTGTGTTTTTTTTATGCACAAGAATAGGGTTTTCGTTTTTTTTAGCTGAAAACACAATTTTGTAAGGAAAAATATAAACTAACAGCCTGTTTGTAGAACGCGACCAAGGCGACTCACGACGAGCCGACTCATGGACGAATACGTAATGAAAAGCGTTTGTACAACGCGACTCGACTTTGTCGTGCAGCTTACGTTAATTCGTCTATTTGTCAAATATGTACTAAATCGTACTGTTGCCAACATGTTAAAAAACAATTTTAGTTTATATTTTTCATACAAAATTGTGTTTTCAGCTGAAAAAAACGGCAGCCCTATTCTTGAAACACAACTGACATGCACATAAATAAAATAAACAATTAATGTAAACAAACGTGTATAAATTTTTTAATTTTGTTTATAAAAGTATTTGTATAAAGGTAAGTAATTTAAAGTTGTTTAATATTTTTTTATAAGTGAGTTTCATGTAATTGATGTGCATACATAAATGTATGTATGTAAATACAAAGAAACATTTTAATAATGGTAAGAATCTGCTTTGTTCAATTTTCAGATTTACAAGTGTCCCAGGCCGAAGAGAACGTATGTGGAATAACAATGGCTAGAGCAATATTATTAGGAGATGAAACTAATAATATTGGCGAGTTGGTAAGTAAAATTGAAGCATTAATGATCAGGCATTATTTGAACCAAACCCTTTGTTTATTTTAACTTTTAGTTCGCACATCATATTCTAACATATGAAGATAATAACGTTAACGATAATAACGTTTTCTTACACTGCCGGCCGGGCTTAAGAATTTTCTCCACCTTGGTATTTCCTGACACGATGCAGCCTAATAAAGATTTTCTGCCTCGTAAATTTTTCTTGCCTAATAAAGATTTGTACGAAATTTTCTATAAGATAAGATACTTTTTTTTAATTTTTGAGAGGTTCCCTAAACTTGATTAAGCCAAAAATTTTTTTGCAAATGGTTCTTTTATTTAAAAATGTTGTTTAAAGTATGTATATTAAGTACAAAATGAAAATACATTTGAGCAAGTTAACATTTAAAAAATACATATATTTTTTTTTTCAAATGATTGTTTTTAACCCCGACCAAAAAAAAAGGTGTTATAAGTTTGTAGTGTGTGTCTGTGTACATGTGTGTATGTACTAGTCCTCGATTTCTGTTTGAAAGGTGACTTGATCAAGAGTGTTCTTAGTTATGTTTAAAGAAAATTGGTCGAGCCGTTGAGAAGATATCACATCTTTTCTTTTGTTTTTTTTTCGTTTTTTTAACCAATTATTGTATGATTGGGCAATGAGGAAATGAAAACTACACATTTGCTTGTAGTTGTTTCTCTAAAACAAATAAGATACATAAAACTGCTTTTATCATAAGTACCATATGATGTGGACCGATTTTCTTCAAATATAGATAAGAAAATATTGAATCAAGTCACCTTTCAAGCACAAAAAACTAAATCAAAACCGGTCCAGCCGTTAAGTCTGTACATTGACTTGTACAGATACACAGATATACAGACGCACACACTACAAACTTATAACACCCCAACTGCTACCAAACTGTGGAGTTCCCGTGGCAAAATGTGAAATTTGCTCCATACATGCCACCAATTGGCTAAGCTGCAGCCTTGTTGTTATTTTGATGCTAAAAATGTAAGCAATCAAAACAAGAACAATCTTAATATGAAAGTTTACTTACCTTTTCCTTACTGGAAATTTCATTTGTTTATTTTTTCCATTCCAATTCCATCTTATTAATTTTTTATAGTTTTGTTTATTTTTGGTTTAAAACGACTAGAATTTATTAATCGCCCACCTTGACTTTTATTGTGAGTCAACTCGTGTTGTACAAACCCAAATAAACTGACATTTGTTACGTTTTTTAATGAAAATCGTCAACATTCGTGTTCTAAAACCGCAAAAAATAAATAATGCTAACATTTTAGCGCTTATTATCGACGAGTCGCGTTCTACAAACAGGCTGTAAAACTGTTTTTTAACATGTTGGCAACAGTACGATTTAGTACATATTTGACAAATAGGCGAAATAACGTAAGCTGCACGACAAAGTCGAGTCGCGTTATACAAACGCTTTTCATTACGTATTCTTCCATCAATTGGCTCGTCGTGAGTCGGCTTTGTCGCGTTCTACAAACAGGCTGTAAGTTTTTAATCTAAATTATTTTTTAAACAAGAGCTTACTTAATAAAATTTTTTAGCACCATTGCATTCAGAGTACACTGAACCAAAAAAGCATTCTTAAAACAAGAATCTTGCGTTTTTGTTTTAAAAATGCTGCATTTTTAAAAATCATTTTTAAAATATGAATGTTTCTTATAATATTAATATACAACATTGTTATTTTTATAACGAAACAGTTCTAAAACAAAACTGTGCGCTTTCATTTTAAAAATTTCAAAAAATATAATGTTTTCTTATTAAAATAAAAATTATAATTTTTGAAATCATAATAAAAAAGAAAATGTATTTTTAAACATTCTAAAAACAAAAATATTTTATTACTATATCAATAATTTTAATTTTTTTAAATAAAAGAATATATTTTTCCCCGAGTAACATTTTATATTTGTGTCGTGTTGAAAAAAAAAGAATTAATCTGTTATTACGACTAATTGTATATTAATGGCCATTATCCTGTATGATCCTTGCGCACAAAATCTTAAAATTATTGCGAAATTTTAAAAAACACGATGTTCATAACATAATAGCGACATTTTTTGTTGAATGCTCGTCATGACGCAAATGAAAATTCGTTCGATTAGCGCTTTGGACTACAGTCGAAGAGCGAAAATTTTTCATAATCAGGGCATTTTGACTCGAAACAAAATTAACATTTTTAATTTTAATACGAACAATCCGTAATTTCAAAATTCTCTTTTATTAATTTAAAACGTTTCGTTCTTAATTTAAGAAGTCTCCATTATTAATTCAAAACATTTCATTTTTTATATAAAAATAATTAGTTTTAAAACAAAAATGGTTCATTATTACTTCAAGAATATTTCATTCTTAATTCAAAAACATAAGTTCTTAATTTGAGTATGTTCAACTTTATATCAAGGTTGTTGTTTCTTAAAACAAAAATAATAATTTTTCATTCGAAAATAGTTTTAATTTTTAAGCAAAGATGAAAATTTTTAAAATAACACAAAACAAACTTATTTCTATTTCATAAAGGTTTCGTTTTTAAAATCAAAATGTTTCTTCTTGATTTTAAAACTTTATTTTTTGGGTGTACTTGAACTAGGTTTACTCACTGGTCAGCTTGTAACAAAAATAAAGTTTCAAATTCGTGATATTGCAAATGACAAACGTTGTCACTAGTATACACTATTATATATATATATATCACAAAATGCCATAGCGTGTACTCAGCATAAGAATATCCAGACATTCTTTATTACGTGCGCTGTCGTAATAACTTACATTTCTCGGCTTATTTAATACGAGGTTTGTTCAAAACGTATCGCGAATTTTGAATTTTCGCGGGTTACTTATATTCGAATTTTTGTGGCGTTATGTTGGTACTCATGTCGCTCACTTATGCCGACAATTTCGGCCATTTTGAATGTTCAGTTAATTGTTGACAGCTGCTTTGTTTGCACGTGTTTTGGCTCGTCTTCGATTTGATTTTTTAAGAACTTTCAGATTTTGTTTATAAAAAAACACATAAAATTTAGCGAAATCTATGACAATTTTATTTGAGTCGGTAGAACGATCTATATAATTTAATGTTTCAAGATGATTTCATTTGATTTGACCTTGGATGTATGTGAAATGGTTCATACGCTGGGTCCCATTTTGGCATAATTTCTCCATCACATCGCCAGTATCTCACGATTAATTCTTCAATGTTGTCTTCCAGTGTGTCAACCGTTGCGGGCTTGTCCCTATAGACATGAGTCTTAACATAGCACCACAAAAAATAGTCTAAAGGCGTTAAATCGCAAGATTAGGCGGCCAATTGACCGACCCTAAACATTAAATAAACTGTTCACCGAACTCGCCTCTCAATTGGGCCATTGCTTCTCGTGATGTGTGGCATGTGGCACCGCCTTGCTGAAACCACATGACAGCCAAGTCCAGCTCTTCCATTTTGGGCAAAAAAGTAACAGAGGCCCAACTCAGGGATACAGCTGCGATATTTTCCTCTGTCCACACTCTACGTTTGCTTTAATGATCAATAATGTAATTTTGGTGCGAAATTTAATCACGAGATTCCGAATAGCCGTCTCAGAAGCTCGCCCAAACTGACCATAATAATAAAATTTAATAATCTGGAAGCGTTGTTTATTTGTCTATTCATGGTTAAATTTAGACCAAAGTGAACATGTTTAACAGTAACATGATGAACGAAAATAGCGGAGTTGCCAATCACAGTGTTGCCAAAAAGAAACTTGCTAAAAAATAACCCTTTAGCTGCGATTACACGTTTTCAAAATTGTATATTTTTTAAATAATGTTGATATTGATTTTAAATAATGTTGATATTTAAAAACTATCAATAGTATCGATGTTGTCCCATCATTAGCAGGAATGGATTAAGTTTTTTAGAAAAATAATTCTATTTCTATAAAAGTACTCCTCTATTTCCTCATCATTAGATTTGTCTATAACATGAATTGTTTGAGTCTCACCATTAATCTCTTTGAGTGCACCTAAAACAAATAAAAATATCCACCTTGGTACGTGCATATTTATACTCGTAGCTGATTTATTGACGGCTAAATTCAAGTGCCTTAGAATAGTCTGAAGGAAAAATCTTCGTGCCAGCTATGAATTTTTTCATTGAATTAATGAATTCTGTCATTACCAATGAGTTAACGTAAGATTTCATAGCATTAATGAAAATGTCTCACAAAGTTTCACATAAAACACTTTATCGATTTGGTGAAACTCTTTTGATCCAAATATGTCCTGGGGTTATTATGTAATCCGAATCGAACGGAAATGTGTTCGAATTGTAATGTTAATAACATACAAATTCGAACAGTTTTCTTTTCGAATCGAATTACATAATAACCCCCCTGTTGTAAGTGTTATGAAGTGAGCACTGAAACTGTTTATCAATATTTTTTATACCATTCAACACTTTTACAGTTTTTTCAATACAAACTCTTTTGCATGAAACGAAACATTTCCTTAGACTTTTAGCCCTCTCATGCCCGAACTAAAATGGGCGAATGTGTGTTGGGTTTTATTCAATTATGAACTGGAAAAAATTTCAAAGTTCTTGGTATCCTTGGTCTGTTGCGGTTAATTGAAAACAAAATACTTTATTAAACGCCACAAAGCAATTTTTGTGGGCTGCAGTACAAATAAACCTAGTGCGCGGATAGCCAGTATGACCCGACCCTTAAGACTACGACACAGCACCATTCCAGCAAAATAAAAATTCTGACTTGGAAGCACTAACAACTGAGGGTAGCAATGTATTGTTTATTTGATAACAAAAGCTTCGAAAAATGCTTCTGAAAAGCACTAACGTAAGGCGGGCTCTCACAAAAATTATATATTATTACTTCTGTGGAGCAATTCAGTAAGGCAAACAAAATTCATGGCTTTTTGGAAGCTAAATGTATTGCTTTTAGCTGGCTCATCTCGAACAAAAAAGTTACTTATTCATGCGCAACAGCAAGTGATTTTGTAACATTGTCTCCCTTACAAAAACGCTTCTGGTAAGGAGTAATTTCTGCTGGGATGGTTCATCTCTGTAAACATTCGGGTAAACTACCCACGCCTAGAAAATGTTTGGTGAACTCTCCCAGGAGATTGCTCGGAGAGAGTGATAATCCTACGGCAGTGAGACGGTTATATGCGCCGTCGCAGCGTCTGCAATGTTTTATGAGACTATGTCCGGTTGCAAAGCTTATGGTAGAATTACTGAAATCGTATCGTGCTGTTGCGTGTCAGCTGACAAAATCCGTAACATTTAAGAAGCATGTTGATGCTTATCGAAAATGTGTTGGCAACGTTTGCTACGTAAAAATCTACAGAAAATAGATTTTTAAGTAGCAAACATCAACTTCTGGCTTACATACATACACACACACGTATAAAGCAAAGTAACAGCTGACACTTTCGCTGGCAGCCTCACGTTTTTACTAACTAACATACAGACTTAAACGATACGACAACTTCAAAAGTAAGACGATACGATTTGACTAACGAAGCCATTACACTAGTCGTACGACAGATGTTCAAGATGTAGGATTATTCAAGGATTATTAACGAACAACCACATATGTGCTCCTAATTATGAAATTGGCATTTTTGCCGAAATATTAAATAAATAATTAAGAAAATTCATCAAATATTTAATAAATATTAAATAAATGTACAGGGTGGGCCAAAAGTTACCATGGGGCTTAAAAGTTTAATAACTTTAGTTTATTAATTTTTTTTATATTTTTTTTTCTCAGATTATATAATATACAAAATGGAATTTTTTTTACACTAAGTATGAAAAATAATGTCTTTTAAATGACCATCGTTTTCAGCTGCGCACTGATGGGCTCGTTTTAGAGCATTTTCCATAATATCTTTCAAAATTTGTGGCTGTAGCATTCGAATTTCTGCAACAATGTTTGCCTTGAGTGCAAGGATTGTCTCTGGCTTGTTCACATACACTCGCTACTACAAATAACCCCAAAGAAAATAGTCGGGTGCTGTCAAAACTGGCGATCGCGCTGGGCCAAATTATTTCCGAATTTCTGGAAATTATTCGCTCTTCAAAAATTTGACTTAAAAGTGCCATTGTGTCTCGGGCAGTGCGGGCAGTGGCTCCGTCCTGCTGAAACCACATACCAGGTATGTTTTTAAGAGCAAGACGTAAAAAATTTTCTATCACAAACCGATACCGCTCTCCATTTACGGTTACAGCACTTCCATCTTCATTCTCGAAGAAGTAAGGCCCAATGATATTTTCAGATGTGATCCCACACCATATTGTACACCTAATGGGGTGCAATTGGCGTTTATGAATGGATCTTGGATTTTCAGAACCCCAGAACCTACAGTTCTGCTTATTAACAAAGCCATTCAAATGAAAATGAGCTTCATCACTCATAATAAAATTTTCAATAAAGTTGATTTCATTTCTGGCCAACTCTTGAAATTTAACTGCAAAATTTAGACGTTGCCGATGATCTGCGGGTTTTAATTCTTGGACCAATTGCACCTTATATGGGTATAACTGTAAATCTTTTTTTAAAATGCGCCATAGTGACGTACGAGACATTTCTAGCTGAGCAGAACGCCTTCTGCCAGATGTTTCTGGTGCTTCGTTAACACTTTGCTGTACTCGTTCAATATTTTCCGCAGTGCGACTTAAACGTGGTCTACCGGTTCGAGGCAAATCTCTTACGCTGCCATGTTGGTGATGACGATTAACTAAGCAACGAATTATCGCTTCAGAGGGCGAAATTCTGACGTTAAAATGTCGACGATATGCTCTTTGCGTTAAAATAATTGATCTCTGGTTTAAATAATAAAATTCTATTGTTCTGGTTCTCTGTTCAGTTGTGAACCTCTCCATTATAAATTCTCCAAGTGTTGTCTATATAATCTGAAAGAAAAAATAAAAAAAATTAATAAACAAAAAAGTTATTAAACTTTTACACCCCTTGGTTTCTTTTGGCCCACCCTGTATATAACTTAGACCACTTTCATAATTAAGGGCACATACCGGTTCCGGCTCAGAACATAGTAGCAGTACTTCGACAGAAATTGAGAGTGCGAAATCGCCTCTCTCGCTATCTCTTCAACAATATGCCATTTCACCGAGTGCCTCTACTCTAAAGGGAAAGTAAGTGAGAGCTCACAAAAACACGATGGGACCTGCGGAATAACTCCTCAGCATTTCCACTGACAAATCAATATGTAAATCAGTTGTATCCATGATACAATAATATAAAGGCACAACCACATTTGACGTATAAAATTAATTTTGACTTTTGTCCCAATTATTTAATTAATGATTTTTTGTAAACAGAAAGGAAAACGTTGCCACACGAAAGTACGGGGAACTTTTTTAGGAATGAATTTTGGAAATGTGTAATTTGTGGTTTTGAGTAATACATACGAGTATAATGGTTTATGCTCTGAAGATATTTAAAAAATTTTTCAAACATGAAATTTCAACCTACCCTTTTCTTACTTACTCTGCAATGATGATGACGCTGAAGATGATAAGTCAGCCCTAGTAGATATAAAAATCGAACAATAATTAAAAAAAACAAAAAATAAATAAAAAAGAAAGAATAAATAAAATAAAAGAATATCCAACAGGTATTTACAGTGTTTAGCGGTATCCGCCAGTACAAAGTTTTGAATGTCATTAGGGGTAATTGTGCTGGTTTACACTGGCATAATTATGGCAGTTTGTTGGTAAATTCGGCAAAGAGAATGGTTTTGTGGTTGGCATAATTTTTGAACCAGCTACAACGCCGCATTAGCAGCACAAAATCAATACACACACAACTTAAAAAACAGCAAATGCCGTGCAGTCGGCATAGGGGCCATCCATATATTACGTAACGCCCTTGGGGGGGGGGGGGGTTCGAGTTTTGTTATGATTTGTTACTGTGGGGTGGGAAGGGTCTGTAAAATTGTTACGTAACATAAATTTTACTAATTTCGTACAAAAACACTTCGATTTTTCATTTATTTATGTATTTAATTTATCAAAGAAATACATAATAAATCAAGAATCATGAGTGTTAAATGGATATAAATATATGCATATACATATGTACATATGTACATAAATACATAATTGTTATTATTTATATTTTGCAAGCTTATTTGATTTTTGTCTACGCACTGTGTTAGTCTAACAGAAAATAAAAATAAAGTATTCGAATTCCCGAATATTCGTCCATTCTCAATTACTTGCATTTTCCCATAAATAAAATAAATAAATGAATAAATCCTAAACGAAACTTAAGAAAATGCCATAAAAATATTTGTATATTAGTTTGTAATAACTAAATAAAGAAATTTACTTCAATTCAAACAAAAAGTTATTTAAAAATCCATACATATGTATGTGTATGAATTAAATTTAATTTTTTTTTAAATAAAAACTTAAAACAATTTAAATTTTTTTAAAGTTCTTGTTACGTTATTGTGAGGGGGGGGGGGGTCTAAGAATTGTTACGATCTGTTACTGAAGGGGAGGGGGGGGGGGTCAAAAATCGGAAAAAATGGCGTTACGTAATATGTGGATGGCCCCATAGCTAGTAGAGTTGTTAATTATTCGTGTTTTATATTTGTTCGAATGAAATTTCATGATTTTTTTTCTTGTTCGAACGGACGAATAATTTTCAACTTTTGTTCGAATATTCGAACGAACAAAGAATAAAAAAATTTATTCGAATAATTTCAAAAAAGTTTAATTACGTTTAATATGAGTTTAATTTTTTTATTAACAAACAAAAAATAATTCATTACACAAGAAAAACAAATAGTTTTAACAACAGACTTAGAAATATTGTTAAGAACCGAAAGGAAATTATTTAAAAAAAGTTAAGTTTTTATACACATTTACAAAAATGTTTAATATGTCATTGATTTCTTTTAAAATGGTCATTTAAAAACAGCAGATAATCGCACTATTTAACTTGTAGACGGTTCTTTTTTTACTTTTGATAAAAGAACAAGTAGAAAAATATATTTAAAATATCTTTCGTAAATTGTTGATGTTAGTGATACCGTTAAAAATAAGGATTAAAAAGCATATCCATTTTGTGTGTTCTTTTCTCTGATATTCAAATAATTTAAATCAACCTCAAAATTGTTGACGATTTTTAGTACAATTTCTTACTTTATTGCTAAAAATTTTTAGATCAGCTAATAAAACATTGTCATCTAATACTTCATCGTACTTGAGCTTATTTGCGAAACTTTTATTACAAAATAATCGTGAAATCAAAGTATTTACGTACTCTTTTTTAGCTTTTTATTTTAAAAAGTTATTATTGGAAAGCTTAGGAATATTATTTGTTTATTTATTTATAACAATAACCAACCGAGCCCATAGGGCTTTTGATAAGATCTGTAGAAAAGCAGTTATTTTTTAAACTCTTAACCAGGAATTGTAAGACACCTTCTGATTCCAATAAGGAGGCATTATCTTTTCAAAGCAAGAAAACCAAAGATGCGTTTGGCGAACATATACAAACGTGCTTACACGAGTATTTATAATTTGGAGTAATTTGATTACTTAACATCATGTTGTTAACAAATTAAAAAGTTATGAAATGTAAAATACTTTTTATTCAAGGTAACTATGGAAATTGTTCGAATATTCGAATATTCTACAAAAACGAGTCGAATAATTTTTTATTCTTAATTGAAAATTTTTGTTCGTTCGAACAAAAATGATAAAAAGTTGTTCGAATGTTCGAATAATTTTTGTTCGAATGACAACACTAGTATATACGTATGTATATGTGAATATACATAAAAAAATGCCAAACGAAGCACGATTGCGCAGTGTAAACGGCATAATTCATAAACATGATTGAGAAACTCGTAGTGGAGACATAGCATTATAGTTTTGTCGTTTATAAAGGGTGATTTTTTAGCAACATTCTTTTTGCAACACTGTTATTGGCAGCTCAGCTGTTTTCGTGTAACATGTTGCTCTTAAAAATGTCCAGTTTCATCTAGAATTTAACCATGAAACGCCCCACAAACGAACAACGCTTGCTGATTATTGAATTTTATTATCAAATTCATGATCGGTTATGAAAGTGCATCGTGCACTTCTTCCACTTTATGGTCAGTTTGAACGACCTTTTGAGGCAGCTATTCGCAATCTTATGACTAAATTTTGCACGAACTTTACATTTTTGGGTATTAAACCACCAATGGCCCAATTGAGAGACGAGTTTGACGAACAGGTTATTTCAGTTTTGGGGACGGTCAATTGACCGCCTAGATCATGCGATTTAACGCCTTTAGACTACTTTTTGTGGGGCTATGTTTAGGCTCATGTCTAAAGGGACAAGCCCGCAACGGTTGAAGCACTGGAAGCCAATTAATGTTGAAGACTTTAATCTTGAGATACCGGTCGATATGTTAATTATACCCAGCGTATGAACCATTTGAGGCATACCCGCGGTCAACATTTAAATGAAAAATAGATCGTTCTATCTAATCAAATAACGATTTCATAAATTTCTCTAAATTATATGTGTTTTTTTAAATCAAATCCAAAAGTTTTTAAAAACACCCATTACTTATCAAAAAAGTTTTTAGCAAAAGAATTAAATAAAAATTGGTTCTTCATCAACTGAGAATCCAAAGTTCAATCAATTACATACCAAACATCTCTAACGGTAGGGCTACCGACTTAAAATAAACTTTCATTGTTTGGTTAAAATGTCTTATTCTTATTCATGAAATAAAGATTTTGAACTCCCGCCTAATGTTATGCATTATATTATTTTGGCTATTTTTGCTCAACTCCATCGATATTTTAAGCACATCTTAATAATTCTTCTTTGAGGTCCTATGGTCCTTATAGGAACGATGGGAACATATATACATAATAACCCTACGTCTTAAAATAACATACCACAAACCTCATGGACAGTATTATTTATAAAATAAGCTGGACATCCAATACCAATTATTTTCATTTTTAGCTTGATTTTTAATAAATACCATTTTTCAAGCAATGTAAAAGCGAAAAAAGGACAGAAATCCCAAAAAGAGGACGGTGTCCGGGAAAAAGAGGACGGATAGCAACCCTAATGTTGCATGCTTCTATCCATTTCTGCCGCATGCAATTGAAGGAAATTGAAAAAACTTGACATTCGAGCCTTTGCTAAAATGCTTGGTATTACTGCAATTATGGTATACGCTGCTCATTGCTCAATATTTATTTTTTTTTACACAAATCACAAATATAACTTTTAATGCAAAAGTGATAAACTTTTCAATATTTTTAATACAAAACATTTTTTTCAATTAAAAAAGCATACCAGTCATAAAGTAATCAGAAAACTCGGATTTTACAAATGAATACGGCAGCATTATTTTTGTAGTTTTATCCATGGTAAAATTATAAAAGGTACTTGGACGACTACAACAAAATTACAGCACCAAAAAACACACGCATTTTGTTGGTAGAAACAAACGGATAATTGTCAGAAACAGATGTCTTTTGTTTTTAAAAACAGCAATCAGGCATTCATGCATGATTATAGTCATTCAGTGTTGCCAATATGTGTGTAATACACAGTATGTAATTTCTACTCTCATGTGTGGGCCATTTAATGAGATTCATGTATAATCTGTGTGTAATTATACTTTGGAATCTATTTTTATTTATTTTGGTTTTAATTTTAACTCACACAAAAGATGTGTAGTGCAATTTTCTTCAATGTGTAATTGGAGACACATCCATGTGCAAATTCATTGCCAACACTGTAATCATTTCAATCACACACATACACTAAAATTTTTGCAGCTTGTAAACAAAGTTTGACAACTTTCTGCATTGTATACATTAACAGGCTGGGCTTGTGCATGTACCTTGTATAATTTTACCATGGTTTTATCCATAACTTTCTGTGCAATTCGCCCATTTTCGTTTTCCTATCCGTCATTATCTTTCATAATCAGATCTTCAACCAAACGAACTTCCATAATTTTGCGCTTATCAATTATAGTTCTCAATGTCTCTTCGAATACGTTTTCCAAATTTGCTGTTCCTTCTTGATCTCCTTAATTTTCCTCCTCCTCAGAATCCTCCCAGTGGAAATCAACAATTTTCCTGATTTCTGCCTGAGTTAGGGCTCTTATACGCATCTAAATAACAATATTCATGCGGAAATAAACCCCGTTTGTAAACTACCATAATTGACCAATGTTGCCTACAGGCACCTGCAGTTTCAAAAAAATTCTTATAAAAAACTAAAAACTTTTTTCAAGATTTTATTCTTTTAAATAACATAAGATGAAGATATATCAATGAAGGTGCTTCATTAGCTGAATTAATAATTTTTCTATTCGTGCATCGTGTCTCCATTTGAGATTTTCCATCGACTAAAAATTTTCTATCTCCACGTTTGGCGTCAAATCGCCATATCTGACAATACTGATACATACATAGCTGTGCAACCTTGGCTGATTAATTGAGCAATTAAAGGGGCAGCATTGTCTTAAATAAATAAATAATCAAAAGCCGTTCGTTTTTCATTGTTTACTGAAGAGAGTTCGTCGACACGATGAAATATTGTTACCTTAATATCTATATAAACGCACTAACTCATTATTTTTTTCTAAGCGAGGTTTTGGTATATTTCGATAGATAGAGGAACCTATCGAAATACGCATGCAAAAAAAGCGATTTGCAAAAATATAATTAGTTTTTATATATTTTTTTAGATGAGAGGCTCCTCTATAGAAATACACATGTATGGTCGTTTTTATAAATATTTAGGTAACGATGAAACACATTTCCATTTCTTTTCTTTTTTGGTTAATCGTCAAAATTGTCTCATTTGCGGTTCAAGAATGCAAAAGTGATTAGCGGAAAATAAATCTTAACTGCATTAGTCGTTTGGTCCAGTCTTTTGTGCTGGAGGCAGCATTTGAACATGCGCCTTAGGCCGAGTTTATATCTGTGTGCCATGTGTCCAAAAAAGCGTAACCACTAATTACTAATGAAAAACTGTTTGATTCATACACGTTTTTATTAAGTTAAACAATTGCAGACATAACTAATAAACAATTTTGTAGAATTCAACATTATTGGAAACTGTTTAAATCATTAAATACGAGGTCTGAATCAAACAATTTTTCATTAGAAATTGCTGGTTACGCTTTTTTTGGGCACATGGCACACAGATGTAAACTCGGCCTTAGAAAAAGATATCTTTATATTGTGACATGATAACTAAGTTCTTTTTAACCCTTTGACACGGGAATTAATTCTAGCCATTGAAAGCTTTTATATATGGTTTTAATAGCTTAAAGAGGCTTCAAAAAGCGCGTGTAAAAAATTCTGAGGTCAAATTTTTATTGCAAAGTGGGTTTTGAGGATGTACATTTTAATGTAAAATAAGCTTCAATACGTACACTTTTTCACTTTATTTTATTTTTTTTGTTGGTTTTTAATTTTTTTTAGTCTATTTACATCAAGACACAAAATATATAAAACTGAGCTCTCGTTGTTTTGAAATTTTACAGCCTCTTAAGAATTTAAACAACAACAAAACAACGAACCCATAACTGTAAATTAATTGCCTGTATGCTAAAATTCAAATCAGTTACGGGTTGATAAAATCGACGTGCATTATAATGTACGCCACTCGTTAAAGGGTTAATTGAACGGACTGATTGATATTGATAAGGACGACATATCTACAGCTTGAAACACAATTCATAGAGTATGCGAAACAATTAAATTATTTCATGAGAGAATTCTTTGTCTGTTGATCCTTCAGATCGTGTGCCAGGACAGCAATAGATTTATTTTATTGAGATTGTTTGAAATCAAATATCTGTGTCACAGACTTGCACGAAAAATAAGAAATTTAAAAAAAATTGTGAGTGGAAATAAATTCTTTTTTAATTCAATGGAAACCTAATAGAACAAGCAAGAATAAATCTGTGCTTTACATGAATAACAGCGCATGTCCAAAAACTGAATTTTACAGTAGAATCAAAAAAGTACTTTTAAAGTTTATTTAAGAAAGAGAGAAGTTGTCTTGTTGTATTAGAAAAAAATTATGTACATACGTTCATATTTTTGAAAAATTTCTCAGACTTTTTTAAAAAGCATTTAAAATATAAGAAAATGAGAAATATATAAAATAGGTTGTAATTCATGAAACTTACAGAAATAAGAATAAAACATACGTATACAGATATTTTTTAAACAAATATTTCACCTTAAAAGTAGGATTAATAGGAAAATATACACTTTTATTTACTGCATATAAACAGGTAAGCAAAGTGCAATAGAACCTGCTTTAAGAACAACAACAGCAACAACAACAATATAAACAACAATAACAACAACCACAACAACCACAACAGTAATGTCTTCATCATCATCTGACTGTCCAACAGCTTAAGTTTTATTGACCTTTTGAGTTGAGAATTTCTTGTTTTGCTCTTAAGCGATTAATGCAGTTTTTCTAAAAGTGGGTTTGAACATACTTTCAAATGCTGGAAGGCATATTAACATTTTTCTTTCCTCAAAAGATAGCTTTTATAATCTTATGTTATTCATTTCGTGCATACAGTGACTTCCAAAACTGTTCAGAAAAGCTTGGAAATTTAAAAATTTTTAAATAATATAAATATAAATTTATTTGAGGATATATTAAAAATTCATAAATTAACGCTTGTAACTTGTACAAAATTTATTTCGAACTTCTACGATCAATTTAATTTTTGTCTGAATATGAATGTCCGTTTGTTGTATTTATTTATTTCAAGGATCAATGTACGGGTAAGATTATCATTTACATTGGGGGCTATTCTGGAAAACGCGTCGAAGAAATAATAAAAATAAATTTTCAAAAATTGTTTTTGTTTGCCATACATTTCTAAAATGAAATAAACGTGAGAATTTCAACGCGTTTCATTCTCTTTTAAAAACGGTTAATTTTGTATGAGAAACAAAAACAATTTTTTTACATTTACACCGTTTTGTTTTTGTTTTGAATGTAACTTTCACCAAGTCGACGCGTATTCCAGAATAGACACCATTACTTGAGGATCCAAAACATCTTTGTATGACGGAAACACGCCACAAGTCACAAGGAAAATCCTGTGCGAATGCGGAATTGCTCGAAAATTTTCCTGCGAATAGGCCACCAATTTGACAACTTTGGAGTATATTTTCTGGGGTTACTTGAAGTCAACGGTTGATGCTTACAATATCATACTTCGACTAATTAGAAAACAACATTGTGGTTATAATTAGTGATTTGAAGCTCCTAAGAAATCATCAAAATTAAATTTACGGAATGATCCACATCCGAAATGAACGCGAAGAAAACTTTTAAGCATTAATGACATTTACATAGTTATATTTGTAATAAATCCATTCTTTCAATGTCGAAAATTCTATTAAAACGGATCACTTGCCGTTTGAGGTATTGATTGCAATACAGTATTTTCCGCTTAATTGATTTCCCACAAACCGAATTACCCCGTTTATTTAATTCAAAAACCAAACAATTGTATTAGTGGAGCCATTAACAGAGTACCAGAGAACTGATGTAGACGGTTAATTGCATCAAACACTATGCATTTTTCAAAAGTCAACTAAGCGGTAAGTACTGTAGTGGTATTTATATAATATGAATCTTTAGGAATACATAACACTGTTCTGCAAAAAGTTTGTTTAAATAAAAGTATGTTAATTATATGGACAATTGTGCCTTAAATTCAAATCCGTTTTCAATTTTTGTCTATCACCTACAAATATGGGTTAATATTAATCCATAAACAAGGCGGTCATGCTTAGTTATATCAATATACATAACTCCATAACGGATTGTTCGATTTTAATAATTTAACACTTAAGATGCAAAATAAAATTATGTTTAAATTAAATTCATATAATTTTTTTCGATTTTCAATGGTTACGGAGTTGTTTCGAAATTAGTGGCGAAAAAAATATTTTTAATGCGAAATTGATTTTTTTATTTGTTTTCAAAACTTTATAAAAAAAAATTAAAACCGCAAATATTTTCGATTTTTGTTACTTTTCGGAGCGATAGGTATGCTAGAAATAAAGAAGCTATAAGTAAAGAATTTATTTATTTATTTTATTCACATTTAAAGCAGATATCCCACTTCGACAAACATTGTGTAATACATTTATCCGTAACACACTTGCATCTTGTGGTTCAATCGCAAGGCCATACCAAGTAAAGGAATTATTTTTTTATGGTTTCTGGAATTAAAAAATATACTAATAATAGGAATACATGTATCCAATGGCTCGGAAAGCAGTGTGGCTACATAATGGAAGTCAATATCCGACCGTGCCATTAGCTCATGCAGTAACTATGAAAGAGAGGTATACAAAGATGAAATATTTGCTCAATAGAATTCCGTACGATTGCTATTTGTGAAATATGTGTATGTGCCGATTTAAAAGAAATGGCTATGCTATAGGGAAATCAAAAATATGGTTGCTTTTTATGAATTGGTCCTTCAGATCACATGGTATTCCGGGTAGAAAAAAAACATTGCAAATTGGAATATTTCCACTTGTAAGTGAGACCAAGTCGAAGTAAGGCATACTTGTTGGTTAACAAATATGAGAAATCTTTAAGGAATTGTTCAAATCTAAGTTGGTCAATAAAGAAAGAACACCATGGGAAGCTTTCGAAAATGTACGAGGTCTGATCAAAAACTAACCGTTATTTTAAAATTTCGTGAGTTACGTATGTTCGATTTTCGCTTTTTTTCTGTTTTGTTGGTACACATGTCTGTTATATATGTTGGCAATATCAGCCATTTTGGATTTTCAGTTTGTTTTTGACAGATAAAATGGTTAGTCGTGTTTTGGTGTGCTCTTCGATTTTTTACTATTCGAAAAAATTAAAAAATGGATCAAAGATTTTTGTCTAAAAAATGAAATTAAGTTCGCAAGAACATTTGAAATGTTGACTGTGGCGTTTGGCGAGTCAACTATGAGCAGAACACAAGTTCAATTGTGGTATAACCGGTTTAAGGAAGGCCGAGAAATTGTCAATGACGATGCTCGTCCTGGTCGTCAAGTTCGGTCAAATGTGAAGGTTTTGCTCACTGTTTTCTTCGACTGCAATTGCGTGGTGCATCATGAATTCTTGCCACAAGGTCATACGGTCAATAAGGAATACTACCTTGAAGTTATGCGCCGTTTGCGCGAAGCAATTCGTCAGAAACGCACAGAATTGTGGAAAAAACAATCATGGATTTTGCACCATGAGAACGCACCAGCTCACACATCGATGCTTGTGCGTGAGCTTTTGGCCAAAAACCAAACCGTTATCATGCCTCAACCACAGTATTCACCGGACTTGGCCCCCGCTGACTTTTTGCTCTTCCCAAAACTGAAGACACCGATGAAAGGAAAGCGTTTTGCTACGATTGAGGAGATAAAAGAAAAATCGAAACAGGAGCTGGTACCAAAAAGCGATTGGAAAAAACGCTGGCATAAGTGAATGGATGAATAAATAAATACTTTTTGAAAAAATTGAAAATAACGGTTATTTTTTATCAGACCTCGTATGTGAAACAGCAGACAAAACTTATTAAAGAAAGCGATCTACTAATCAGTAGTGGAGTTTTTGCGTTATATCAGTGTTTTATTTTATTTAAGATTTTAGTTTTTATCATAGAAGCCATTTATGTGTAAGATTTTTTACTTTTATCATAATAAATACATTTTTTATATTCCAATATCAGTATTTTATTTAAATGAAAAAATCTAAAAACTAGACGTGAAATTTGAAATCTGAAAACAGGTTTAGATTCAACACACAAAAATCCATTGACGTAATGAAGTTCTTGCTCTCGATTTTTTTATTTTTGCAAAACAGTGTATTCAATAAATAAAATAAATATCTAAATTAATTAATTAATGTAAGCAACTTAAAGTTAAAACAATTGTAAATGATTTGTTATATTGTGTAAAAAACCAGATAGACTATTCTAAATTTATCCTCTTCAAAAATCTCGTAAAAAAATCTTAAATACCGATGTTTTTTGTAATTTGGGGAAGACAGCGCATCAAACAATATGTAAATTATTAAAGTTCAAACTTGTTTTGACTGTTTGTTGCATAACGTTATTATTCTTGATGCAGCATCTCCCTTCATAAAGGTTTCAATTAAACGTGAAATAACCCTAACCATAACCATAGAAACCAATTGGATATTGGTTTCTCGCCATAATCATAAACAGCTGTTTACTAGTGAGGCATATTTGTTGTTGCACTTTTGAAATAAATAAACAAATGAAAACATAAACAGCTGTTTATGATTATGACAGCACTAATATAATACATAATAAAATACTTGTGGTTACGGCAATGGTTATGGATGTGGCAATGGCACGTCTGATTGCATCTTTAGTTGTATGTTAATTTGAACGTTTTTCTCCAATCATTCTACCTATTGATACAAACTTTGTGAATTAAATAAGATGAATTTAATGGCAAGTTGACATTTGGATTTTCATATGAGTCGAATTAAAATTATATTTCTACTGGAACCAGTGTTAGATGCATAAAAAATACGTGCCAAATAAATCAAATTTGTATCAAAGCCTGAAAAAGTAGATCTAAGTACATAGTTGTGCCTACAAATCCCTGATGTACATATGTGTGTACGAGTATGCACATAAAATATTTTTAATATAATTATGCGCAATTTCTGGAATACAAAATATTTCCCACGTTCTACATTTCTTTTCTTTATTATACTACTTTGACTTGTTAACACACCCTCTCTCTAAATAGAATGCCATCTCGCATCGCATTTTTTCTTTTCTTCAAAATAATCCTTTTCATTGAAAATCATTTCATTCAAAAATTATTTCTTTATTTAACAAAATGCAATTCATCAAATATTCATACGCAAACATTTTGGAATATTTATGTATAATTATTTGGAAAAAAATTAATACAGACAAAAATGTGCAAACAAACAATTGTCAATCAAAGTTTACAACAAACACTCAATACCGTAGACAAGCGTTTTGATTAAAGAGAAGGGTTAAAGCAGGATATTAAAGCGATAGTAACTGCGAGTAGTAATACATGCACATAAAAATGGTAGGGCATCAACGAATTCAATGAACACGCTACTTGCATTGTGGCATAATAGAAAAATTTATTATGCGGGTTGCATCAATATCATGAGAATTTAAAATTCTGTAATGCATTTTGCAATAAAAGTTAAAAAACCTTTTTGGTTAATCTAACCAATTCTAACTGTAAAATTCATAGGTAAATTGCGGATAAAATTTCTATTAAAAAAAATTTTTAATGACTAATCTGACCAACATGGATTTATGATTTTACTTTTGGTGCAAAATTTTGCAGGGACTTAAAGGAACAAACTATTTGGCTGATTGAAATAATAAACTGAAAATAGTTAAATAGTTGATAATGAACAAAAATTTTGTTGCATAAGAACAAATTTTATTAATTTAAAACAATCAAAATTAGCATTTGGAATAATTTTCCATTTCAGCCCATTTTATTTATTAAAATTTTTAGTGCCACACTTAACCATATCTACTTTTTTCTTGATTAATACATCTGATATGCACATTTGGAAAAACTAAAGAAGAACTAAGAACAAAAGCTAATTTAACCAATCTCTGTAGTTGATTTTACTGTAAATATATTTTTTTTGTTCACACAAAAAAGTAATATGAATAATTTTGTAATATCAATTAAAATATTTGTAATATCAATTAAAAAATTAATAAAATTTTCACCTATAAACAATTTGATAATATCAATTAAGTTTTTCCTCTCAAGTTAATTAATACAATTAAAAATTTAATTGAATCAATCAAATTCTTAATTGAAAATATTATTTGGTGAATACTTTTTTCTGTGTTAATCCAACAAAATTTATTTGTTTATATATTGGCAATATAAAAAGCTGTTAACGTCCATGCCAGTTTTTGATTATACATAAGGCCGTAAGTCTCGTTGCGGATGAGTTAGTACAGGCGTTTGCCTGTTTACAAACATGAGATAAATTTGGCAGCCTGTGTTAAAATTTAAAAGTATCTACTGAAGAAACGCTTCCCTTGGTGTTGATGGGTGTTGGTGAAAGACCTTTGATCCAAAAAAATTTACGTGACTTCGTTTAAGTTGGGGTGGCTTTGGATGGCAATTGCATCAGTGGATTTACATGCATAACGGATATTACACCTAAAAGTGTAGCACTCTATAACGGATGTTTTTTAAATTTTTATTGATTGGCAATTTTCACATACGAAATTAATTAAACTGCAGAAACTATTCTACAACAATTCCCTTGGCTACATTTTAAGTTGAAATTGGTTAGATTTATCTATAATTTGTCTTCAACACAGACAAATTAATTTTCCAATTCAAATTCTCTGAATCAAATATTAATTTGGTCAATTTATGTCCTACAAAGATTTAATAATTTGTTAAAAAAAACCCTGATGTTTTCAAATAATAAATTGCTTGATTAAATTTTTTTTTTACTGAAACTATAAAACAAATCAAACAAACCGTTGGCTTAGTCGACAAATATGCAAGCCCACTTTTTCAATCAAAGTGAGTTTTTAATGTAGAATGCTAGCGCAACTCAAAACACATTTCCAAAAATTAAAATGTCGAATATGTTGTTTTTTCTTGCTGTGGTAAGCAAATATGCTAAGTACATAAAAAATAAAAACAAACATCTGTTAAGTCCAACGGAGAACAATATGCAGCTAGTGTACTTGCATTTGTGTTAATTTAAAATAAAAAATTAATAGTTTCGTTTTCCTCAAACACATTTAGTTTCAATTAATTCAGACAGTTATCCCTCCTAAAAAATTAACAAAATGGACTTAGCATATTTGCCGACAGTATGCAGTTTCCATATTTGAAGAGAAATTTCCTGTAAACAATATTTTTACAAAAATTACTTTTTATTAACTGTATGAATTAGACATTCAAGAGATTTATTATTCGACATATTGTCATAATTATATTATAAGTGAAATTTATTTGCTGGTGGTTAAGCGATGTGTATATGCATTTCATTATTTATGAAAGTCTGTGCATAAGATAAGAGGTTTGTGACTGTTCAAAATGTGTGGTTGAAGTCTACTGACGATTTGTTAAAGCAACAATGAAATGCATATAGACATCGCTTAACCACCAGCAAATAAATTTCACTTGTATGAATTAGAATTTTTCACTTTATACAGTTATTTTTTTTTTTTGCATAAAACAGTAAAAAATATGTACTGAAATTAAATTTTTTTTCAAACAATGAATAAATTAAGCCAAACGGGAAACACTGGAGACACTGCGACCGAAGTAAATCTCTTGTATCCCTTGCCAGGTGCTAGAGCACCGCATCTAGACCTAATTTCCTGATGAATTTCAAAATTGCCAGTGTATCTAGTATTGGCAGTTCCCAATCCTCCACTAGATGCTTGCCAAGTTGACTATTTCTGCTGTGGCATAACGCTTCACAGTCCCTCAGAATATGTTTTGGAGTTTCATTGTCGTAATCACAGAATCGTACAGGCTGTTACTCTCAATGCCAAGTCTGTTGAGGTGTTTTCTCACTCTGCAATGGCTTCTGAGCATTTTTAGATTGTTTTTACTCAGGGACATGAGAGCTATGAAGCGATTATGGTTATACGTTCCAATCATTATCTTTTCATGCCTCAATCCAGAGATATTCAGCCAGACGTGTTCCATATTACTCTTAATTAGATATGTGGAAATGTCGTGATTTTACCGTGTCACGCGTGAATTACGCATGAATCGTGATCAAATTTATAATTAATCACGTGTGAGTGCGTGACCGTGACTTAAACAAAATTACACGTGCGTGATCGTGAGTGAGTTTTTTTTATGAATCACGCACGAATTCTCACGAGATAACACTCCAGCGTGGGTATATAACTGTATTAAAAATTTTATATTTTCTTATAATAAATACTATATAGTGCCGAACATCAATCCGCTTCTTATACAAATAAATACATATACGCGAATATATTACTCTCGTGATTCTCTCGGTGGCCAGCCATACATAATTATGTATGTACATACATATGTATGTGTAAGAACCTATTTTTCAACCAACAAACATAAAAAATTAACTATATATTTTTCGTAAGCTTGCGTGATCGTGATAAGTTGTACACTCCTCGTGCGTGATTAAGAATATTTAATACGTGAGCGTGAGTGATCGTGAAAATTTTCAAAATCATTCGTGCGTGAAAGTGCGTGAGTAAAATATTTTTCTGCGTGAGCGTGCGTGTCGTGAGTAAAAAATCGCTCACGTGCACATCTCTACTCTTGATCTCCGATATATCTTCCCGGATTTTTTCCGCAAAACGGATCGGGTCTCACCATAGCTGTACTAGCCCATCTTCTGGCCATTTTGCCTTTTCTTTTACTACTACCCCGACGTGTCCAGGAACCCGGCAGAGTGTGACCTTATTCATGCTGCTTAGCTGATTTAGCTTAATGTGGCATTGCCAAGCTAACTTAGAGGTAAACTCATATGAGCTGAGAGCTCTTGCATATTTCTCTCCTTCGGTAGCCCCTGTCAAGATTAAATTGTGCGCATCTCTCAATAGCCTAAACTTCCGATTGAAAAAAGGTCTTTGCTCCAACGACTCTCACACCAAAACCTGCCGGCGTTCAGGAGCCATCAGTTTACCACCTGATGCTGCCAGTTCCAAAGGAATACCGGGATGCTATTTCTCCCCATTCCCTTCTATTAGCCAGAACAGTTTCAAACCTCTTGACCAAGTTATAAACTTTATTCATCACGTCAAAGCGTTGCGCAAGTAGAGGAAATCGTCTTGCCAAGGATGATTGCTCCCATTGGCTAATTAGGCAGTCCCTGTCTGTGTTTTTCCCCGCGATGCTGATTACTTTTTGTCTGGCAGCAGTCTCTATCACAAGAACAACAAACATACGAGTATGTTTGAAAATTTTTCGGGAATAATTTTTTCTCTGGAGTATCACATATTGAATGCCCACTAGGAAGTAGTGATGATGATTTTAATCTGCTCTTTTACTAAAACAACCTCACACAAGAAACTCTCAAGCAGCTATATGCAATATTTTTTAGAGGCAGTTCCTATTTGCTTTAAAAAGTCAGAACGCTATATGCCACACAACAAGTATTTATTAGTCAATTTCATACATATTGGGGATTAGGATGGGACTCGAGTTTTGTTTAGTATTTGCCTGCGTATTTTGCAAATACTTAATAATATAATAATATGTATTATTTATTGCATGTTGCATTAAAGACAACAAAGTTGCCGCTAACATTTTTCAAACACATACTTTCTCTGGATTTTCCATCGTAAATATGAATGAAAATGTGTAGCACACACTAAAGCAAACATAACATGCTGACATATTTATTCGCATAAATGCGATATAAATAATTGCAGGGGTGGAAATTAAATCGCTTTACAAGTCGTTTAAAACCAAAAAAAGGGTTAATGGGTATAAATCAAAACGATGAAGATGAGCAGCGAAATTATCTATATCATGAATTAGCATCTGATATAAAACAATACATATGTACTCGTATTAACAAGCACAAAAACATTTTCCTTTCAATTTCCAGGATGTTTGAAGAAGCAAAAAAAAAAAAGAAAAAAAATACAAATCAGAACAATCTTGAATAAATTGCGTATGTGAAATACGAAATTAAATGCCTGTGATGCAGTTACTTGCACACAAAATTATACGTTTTCTTTGTTAGTTCTAATATTCACGCGGTAAATATTTGTGGTTTCAAGCATCAAAACTTTTTGTTTAAAATTAAAATATGCATACATACACATACATGCTTGAATTTGAACTCTAAATCATTTTAGGTTGGGGCTGGCTAATGGCAATAAGTTCTCAAACAATTTATGGAGTATTTTTATGATTGTATTAACCTTAACCTTAAAGACGCGTGTACGTCCAAGGAGAGGTGCTGTGTGCCACTGCTGATGTGGATCCTTTCCTCTCCTTAATTCTCAATGAACTGTTATGGAAAATTAATTATTAATTTTTTTTTTATTATTAATTTTTAACCTTTTAGTGTTTTATAAAGTTTTTTTTAATTTTGCAACCTTAACACTTTTTAACACTCATGTAATGCTTTGTGCTGGCAATAGAAGAAATTGCTTTGTGGGGAGCAGGATATAGGTAATAGTGTCTGTGGACGTTGCTTCGATTTGAAGTTTTCCACATTGAAAGTGATAGTAAATATCTCAACAAGCATGTAGTTTGTGCCACATATAGCTAAAAACGAACTTGCAAAAAAACTTGGTGTCAAATGATCTAAACGTATTCGGCCTATAGATTGAGAAAATTGGAGTGTTACCAAATGTGGGGTCTAGAGGAAATTGGTTAAATTTGTCATAATCTTCAGTCAATTTAATTGGGACTCGACCTAGTATTGTAGTAAACGGAACTGAACAAGATCGATGTAGCTGGAAGACCTAAGAAATAGTATAAACATTATATTAATTGTTCTCTACAATGAGACCGCGAAGTAACTCTGGAACCAGTCCCGTAACTTTGTGTTTATACTTCTCAAATATGAGTTCCCCTTGTGGTCAAGTCGGTAGTGTGCCAGCCTGTCATGCCGTAGGTTGTCAGTTCGAGTCCCATAAAAAGCTCTGTTTTGTATAAAATACGAGTATAATTGCATTTGTAAACAACACCAAATAGATAAGTTTTAAGTATCGGAATGACAATTATATAAATCTAGTTAGAACCCTATGTACTTCCCTCCCCAAATACGTTTTGTAAGGAAAAGAAGAATTTTTTATGTTATAGGATCCACGCTTGCGGTTCAACCTTCACTATTTTATAGAATACAATTCTCATTATTAAGATAAATACTCATGAAGAGTTTAAAAGTTCTAACTAGATTAGTTTCCAAAATATTTTTTTAAACAACCATTTTCTCTATCTGAGAGGAACCACGCTCACTTGTCTAATACTACTACTTGAAACCATATAAGAATGAAACACTACGTACCGCACTTCCTTCAACAAATGTATAACATATGAAGCAGTAGGGATTTTATTGTTGTTCCATGATATTACAAATATAAAAACAAGAGAACAAGAGTGTTTTAGTAAAACACAAAAATATTTTGATATATACAATAAAAAATATGCTATTAAAAGAAGGAAACCTATGATTTTCTTTATTTTCAGATGGAAGATTTGGAGAACAAAATTTCTCCGGTCCGTTCAGTTGGCGAATATGTTACACGTTCCTATTTATAGATTTATGACATTCATAGAATATACTGAGCTTAAACGGTACAGTCTTGAAATTCTTATGTACAAGGAGGGCATTTTTAGAAACTCAAACTCTAAAGAGATAAAAGTTGTAAATATAATTGAAATCGAAAGCCTGAGATTTCTGAAAAAACATGAGATAGAAAACTTCAAAGTTCACCATAATATCATACAAAAATAATTATGAAAATGTTTGCTACTATATTGACATTTGTACTTTCAGAGTGTAAAAGAGACTAAAAGCTGTTTTTGGTTCACACACATCAAGCTTAGGTTAACAGGTTTTGCTTAAATTTCTTTCTTCTTGTCTTTTTATCCGACAGGATGCCTTGTCAGGAAATATGGGCAAGGATGGTCGGACAAAATTTAATAAAGCAAAGAGCGGCACTAAGAAATCTCTGGACTTTCTGAAAAAGATTGCCAAGAGAGATCCGAAGCTGTACACGGCAAAGGAGAGACATCTGGTCAGAAAGCACAGGCAGGACGTTAAGAAGTTCGAAAGAATTTACGGCCCTGTTAGTGTTCTGCTGGGTAAATCATCTCCTTTGAAGAAGGATGTGAGTGTCGACGGAGTCCAGGCTATACCTCGCAAGAGTGAAGGGGCTGTATCGACGGTCACATTCAGCTCCAAAAATAAGATAGCAAAAATAAGATGGCAGTGCCTTGTTCGCCAAGGCGATCAGGTCTTCTATGGTTGAGGCTGACAAGGCACAGTCAGGTAGTAAGGAGAAGGCTGTCAAATCAGCTGGCTCTCTTAGGGACCCCCAGAAGGAGTCATCGAAGAGAGCGAGATCTGGCGATGACATGCCCTATACGTCAAAGAAGGCGAAGAAATCGACGAGCCAGGAAGGTGACCTTCGGGCGGCTGTCATAGATAGGAATGATCCGGATGGGAGGATCAATCCTGAACTGTGGCGGCTGGTTGAAGGTAGGCTAATCGATTAAATCGGCCTAGCGGAAGTAGAAAAGGAGGAGGAATTGCAATTCCATGGTGCGGACTGGGCGAGGCGTATCAAACTTGTCAACTGCCGTAATAAGAAATCATTTGATTTCTTCAAAACCGTAGTTGGCAGGTGTGGCAACCTTAACCCGGAGGCAAAACTGGAGGTAATTTCAGCCTCAGATCTGCATCTCCGGGAAGTGGTGACAGCGTGGTTTCCACCACTTGTCCGATCGATGGAAACCATACTGTCGGTACTGGCAGCGCAGAACTCGCCTCTCAGGACAAACCAATGGAAGCCTTTGGTCTCAATGGATTGTAAAGAGAACGCGGGTAAAGATCTTCGATTTGCAGTAGATCAGGAGTCTCTAAAGAGGCTGCAGTTGTTGGGGGTTGTTGTGGAGTTCGGATTGGGGACTGTCAGATTTAGATTTACTAAGTCAAATGATCCCAAGAAGGCTGCGGGTGGTGCAGATAAACCTGCACCATAGTGAGGCAGCCTTGGCCGAAAGTAACACACGTCAATAGGTTGTAACTAGACGTGGCTCTTATCTAAGAACCCTGGATTAATAAAAATAGGGTTTGCGGATTAAGAGTCACGGGCTACACATTGTATGTCCCTGTCACAGAGGATAAGGTAAGAACTTGCATTTTAGCAAGGGATGAGCTAAGATTAACTTTGTTTAATTCTTTCAGTAACGGAGACCTTACAGTCGTTATTGGAAGGGCCAGCGGTAAGCAGGAAAATATGCTTGCATCGGTTTATTTGCCCTATGATGCTGTTGATCCACCAGGGACTAACGTGCGGAAGCTGACTGAGTATGCAAGGTTGAGAGGACTTGCATTGGTACTCGGCTGCGACGCTAATGTGCATCATAGGCAGTGGGGGAGCAGCAACATTAACAAAAGAGGTGAGTTAGTGTTTGATTTTATTACTTCTAGCAATATGTTTTGTAACAAGGGTAATTTACCCACGTTCAGGCATAGGGATAGGGCAGAGGTTATAGACATAACACTAGCTAACAGAGATAGGAACCTGGTAGAGAACTGGATGGTAGATAAAGACTGTACGTTTTCAGACCACAGTAGGATATCATTCGGTCTTAATTTTGCAGGGGAAAGGCGTGACCCATATAGGAATCCAGAAAAGACTAACTGGGATACCTATAGAGCCACTGTTGATATTAGAGCAAGGGTCACTCCGCAGAGTATGGTTACACAAAGAGGAGTGGAAGACGAGGTGGAATATTTCACTAACACTTGTAGAAAATGTTTTGAACAGTCCTGTTCATTGGTTTTCCCGGGCAAAAGAGAGCAGCCTTCGTGGTGGACCAAGGATCTAAAAGATCTGAGGTCCTCGGTTAGAAGATTGTTCAATAGGGCGAAACTCACAGGAAGGAGTGAAGACTGGAACAATCATAAAGTATTGTATAATAAGTACAAGGCTGATCTCAAAAGGGCGAAAAGAGCCTCATGGAGGAAATACTGTGAGGAGATTGATTCCGTAAATGAGTTGTCGAGGTTTCGGCGAGTATTGTCAAAAGACCCTAGGGCTCCTGGGAATATTCAAAGACTGTATGGCTCATGGACGGAATCTAGCTCTGAGACACTTTCTGTTCTGATGGATACTCACTTTCCTGGCTGTAGGGAAGTAAGAGAAGAGGCAACGACGGCGGTTAATTTTGACTACTTGTCGGAACCAGAATTAGGGGGAGCAGTGGACGACATAGTGACGTTAGAAAAAGCAACATGGGCAATAAATACATTTGAACCGTATAAATCACCGGGTCCAGATGGTATTTTTCCGGTTATGTTGCAGAATGCCCCAGAACGCGTACTACTGTCTTTGGTAGATATCTTTAAGATATGCTTAAGCAGCAGAAAGGCTGGAGAGAGGTTAGGGTCATCTTCATACCCAAAACGGGTAAGGCATGCCACTCAAAGCCGAAGGATTTCAGGCCAATCAGTCATTCATCGTTTCTTTTGAAAACATTGGAACGACTGATTGATCTGCATCTAAGAAACACAAGTGATACCCGCGTCATTAGTAGTGCTCAGCACGCCTATCGAAAAGGTAGGTCTGTTGAGAGTGCGCTTCATGACGTGGTTAGTGTTATAGAGAGAGGACTGCAGCACAAAGACCACGCACTGGCTGCATTCTTAGACATTGAGGGAGCCTTTAAAAACATAAGTATAGAGGCTATTAAAGAGTAGCTGGAAACAGTTGATCTGCGCAACTTTCTAGTGGAGTGGATAGTTATCATGCTTAATAGCAGAATCATCAACTCTAGTATAGGAAGGGGAAAACTGAGGAAATAAGTGACAAGAGGTACACCACAGGGAGGAGTTCTATCACCTCTATTGTGATTGTTGGCAATGAACGCAATTTTTAGGTGTTTTGACAGGAGCGGAAGGAAGATAGTTGCATATGCCGATGACGTGGTTTTACTGGTAACGGGAAAGTTTCTTCCTACTATCAGTGAAGTCATGCAGTCGCCGTTGGGCGACCTATCCTCCTGGAGCAGCAGTAAAGGATTAAGACTCAACCCAGAGAAAACCGATCTAGTCCTCTTCACCAGGAGAAACAAAGTAGAAAGCTTTGTACTGCCCAGGATGGGAGGGGTGGAGCTAAAATTTGCGTGTTTTCCTAGATAGCAAGCTTTCTTGGAAAAGGAACACGCAGGATAGGCTAAAGAAAGGGCTCAATGCCTACTACGCATGCAGGAACTCCATAGGAAGGAACTGGGGTCTGCAACCGAAGATTGTAAACTGGATCTACACATAGGTTGTCAGGCCGGTTGTTTCTTATGGTTGTGTGGTATGGTGGGAGGCATTGAGGAAGAAAAGTCACAGGAAATTACTAGCTAATGTTCAGTCATTCTTCATCTACTTCCTATAGAGGACTTTGTGGTATGAACGGCGACTAAAAGTCTCCTTAGACTCGTAGAAACAGGTTTGGTGAGGACAGGAATAACAGGTCACATATCAGTCTTAAATGAGATAAGTTTTAGTGATCAGGGATCCGTTACACTTGGGTTTACGGACTATAAGGCCGCTGAAATCGACTTTAGTAGAATACCCTCAATGGTAATTCCTGACTATTGGGTCAAACTCGATAAGCTATATGAGGGTAGTGCAGTCTTTACAGACGGATCAAAAATGTGGGAAGGCACAGGAGCTGGTCTCTATATCTTGGAATGAACATTCGTAGTTCTTTCAGACTGCCGAATGAATGCAGCGTTTTCCAGGCTGAGATCTTGGCGATCCTCAGGGTCACGGAGCTGGTGGCCAGGAATGTAGCAACCAGGCAGCACTAAAAGCTTTGACAATATGTCGTCAAATCGAAACTTGTTAGTGACTGTAGGAGAGTCCTCAACTTGCTTGTGGCCACAGCAGAGGGAAATGAAATTGCCGATGAGCTGGCAAATTAGGGTCGGCATTAGATGAAGAAATAATAGAAACTCAGTAACTGGATAGAAAGCAGGACCAATAGTTCATGGCGAAGTAGGGAGGATTGTAGAGTCGCAAGTGGCTTGTGGCCAAAACTTGACTCAGGAAGATCCAAACTGCTACTGGACATGAATAGGAAGGCAATGCGAATTGTGATAGGTGCGTTGACAGATCACTGCTCGGTCAGAGCAAGAACCAGCATTTGGGAAACTGGCACTCCAGATTTTTGTAGGATGTGCGTTGATGAAGAAGAACCAGAAACCATTGAAAACGCTATCTGTCACTTTCCGAAGCTGCAACGTCATAGGCTTAGATAGCTGAGCAGACGTTATCATGAAAGCATTACTGATATCGGGTAGTGTAAACTAGAGGACATCAGGGGCTTCATCATGGGAATTCGGTGGCTCAAGGACGGGTAATAGGGTCACTTCTGGCTATAAAAGGGACACAATGGACCCAATTGGGTCTCCGAGTGGAGGTGCGGTAAAGCACCACCCTTCATAACCTAACCTAAACTTTCTTTTCTCACACACGTCCTGGTACGGTCAAGTCTGTACCCCTCTCCATTCTTTTTTCCTCATTCTCCTAAAAACTAAACATTGACAAGTCAAACCTGACGTGTGGGAATCGGGACTTTTTTTAAGGATGGAACACCGAAAAGAAATTTAACCTGTATTATTTAAATTTGGTACTTTGGTACCCCTGTTTGGTAGTTTTACGCATTATTGTGCAAATGTAATATAAATTGGAAAATATAAATTTTTACTGCAATAACGAAAAAATCGGTAAACATATCGAGCTTTATTTTCGATTTTATTGTAAACGATATGTTATCGAAAATAGACTTTTTTATTGAAATTAAAATTAAATGGTCCTACACATAGTTTAGAACTATCAAAATGACAAAATTGTTGATAACTTTTAAGATACTGGCTGTAAAATTTTATCGTAAGCGACTATTTACATACAAAAACATATTTGAATATTTTAAATAAACCTTCTCCTGAAAACTTTAATTTTTTTCGCTTTTGGTAAAAATGAAAATAAGGCTCGATATATAAAAAACATATCGATAAGTGAAGCAAACTCAAAACAGAAAAAATCGCTTAGAGAAAAAAACAGTAACGTATAAATTGCATGAAAAACCGCCAAAGTGAAAAAAACTGTTAAGGGGCTGTTCACATATTACGTAAATCTTCACCGGAAAGGGGTGCGGTTAACAGTTTAAAAAATTTATACTGAAAATTATATAGAACAAGACTTGCCAATAATACGCGCTCACATTCTGTCGTTTTTTTTTGGTCTTTGCAGTCCAGGACAATACGAGAAGACGTGCAGGCAAGGCTAATTTTTCCTTTATGCAAACAAATGCCAGGCTATTTAATAGGTTGGGCAGTATCATTAGAAGATGTTGCAGACAGACATTTAACCGGAGGACAAATTACTGAAAACCCTTTACACACAAAACAGAAGAACGAAGTGCGATAAGTTGTAAAGGTGTATTCTTTAATGTACAGTACTGCACAGTTTAGTGTGTACTCCCGTGGGTTATAGTCAACACAAACGGTTACTTAATTGGAAACCTTAAATAGGTTTTGTGGTGAATATAGTCACAGTATTAAGCAGAAAAGTACTTTTTAAAGAAATACTGTTTGACAAAAGTACTTTTTAAAGAAGTACTGTTTTCAAAACTTACTATTTGCAAAAAGTATTTAAGGAATTGATGCAAGGAAAAATGTTGAGAATGGTACGTTTTGATTGTTGTTGCATTTTGAAAAAAAAAGTATAAAAGTAATTTTTTTGAAAATTGTATTTTTTTACATGAACATTTTACAAAAACTAAATGGGCTCAAATCGTCACATGCGTGATCGTATCGACAACCACACGAAAACAAAGTAAGTGATACGTCAATCGCATAAGCTGAATGGGATTTCAGGCATAATCCGAAATTAGTGTTTTTACGTGACGAGTTGTACGTTCCCGGATGTGACTGTTCGACCCCTGTTTTAAAACATTTTTTATTTATATTATTTGGTGAACATTATATTATTTTTAGATAATTATTATGTACTTGTATGAGAATATGCCTTATGGAAATGGAACTTTTTCAAACTGTTTCTTTCATACAAGAGTATCTTCATTCAAATAAATTTTCTTTGAAAATAGGACAAAATAGAAAATAGAAGACAAAAATGCTTCCCCCAATTTAGATTTTCAGGTTACATTTAAAAGCCAGTGCAGAAAATTTATCGTTTTGTATGCAAAAATATCGTTCATATGTAATAATGCAATATCTTCAATTTTCACAAATGCCATTGACCTCTTCCTCAACATTAATCGAACAAATTTATTTTGTAGTTATTGAAACCAGAAATTCATAAACATGTTTACTGTTTGACAAAGATCGCGTGCAATTATTTGCCATCATTTAAAGTAAGAATTGTTTCTTAAACAAAACCCATCATCCATCCATCTCTCGAACATGCGTTCCAATGCAAACCCGCATGATCTTCAATGACTGCAGTAGAAAATCATTGGCTGACTTTCTATAGAAAAATTCGTAAATTCTCATCCACTAATTTAAGTGCTAAGGTTGTGGCCATTTAACGAAGATATTTGTTTTCCTTTCTCTATTCAATTAATAATTTGACATTAATTGGTGAAAATGGGAAACTCTAATTATGCTGTTTTTCTTGTGTGAATTTTATAAGGGCAGCAAAACGGATTAATGTACAATTTGGGGTGGTGGTTCGTGAAAAAATTATTTCTGAAACTATGTTTTTATTTCCTAAAAGAAAATTTTGACAATAAAATAAAGAATTTTTGTGCAAGTTGCGAATGACTCCCGCGAGTTAAGCATAAATTTTAACGTTTCTTAAACTATAATTTTTCAGTTAGTATTAATTACACTTTGTAACAAATTGAGATTTTTGGAAAAACGCACGGACTGGACAGTATAGGTTCGATAGTACTACTAAAGTGGAATAAGCCCCTATACTCAGTTTGACGATTTTGGTGACCAATTTTTTATGGGCCTCCAAAAATTTCGAAAATCTCTGCACCCTCAAAAAATGGTGTCATCAGTTTTTGGCCAACAGCTAATTCAGACTTAGTGATAGTGTTTAGCTATACATATATAGCAACCATGTAGGTAAGAGTCAACCAAACAAATCTTGTTAACATCTTATGCCAAAAAAATTATTTCTTCGTGCACTTTTTTTGTGCAAAAATTAACGGAAAAAATGTTTTCCACTATTTTCAGAATAACTTAAAGGGACTCTTAAATTTTTCCAATTACATAAAAGATTGCGTGGAAAAGAATTATATTTTTGACTAATGTTTTAATTAAAACTATGTACATTTTAATTGAATTTAGTGCTGTATGATAAAACTGTTTTCAGCAGAATTCAACTCAAAACACTACGAAAATATTATTAATAAATAAGTAAACAAATAAAATTAAATTAAATAATTAAGCAATAAGGGTTGAAGAATTCGCATTTTTATAATGGATATCGTATACAAGCCTTCCCATAATATATAGTGTTTTTTATACGGGTATGTTCTGTATTCCACGTGAAATTAAATCGTTCGGAATTGCCATAGCATTGTTGTTATAAATACATATTTCCAACAACAATTATATGGCAATTCCGCACGTTTTAATTTCACGTAGGATACAGAACATACCCGCAAACTAATATTTAAATATGATTTCTGTCATGTGGCCGCCACGGCTGGAGCGTAGAAGGCTCAATCTGGAACACCAATTTTCAACAATTTTCGCATCATTTACGGCCGTGTTTCGCCGATAACTCTTCGAATGTTGATTTCCAGGTGTTTAATTGCTTGTGGTTTATCGACGTAGACAAGTGACTTAACATAAGAGCGAAGATAATAATCCAATGGGGTTAAATCACACGAACTTGGTGGCCAATTAATTGCGTCATTACGTGAAATTATTTTTTCATCAAAGCTTCTTTGATTAAATCAATTGTAGTGCCCGCTGTTTGGCATGTTTTTTTTTTTTGAATAAACAAACACAACATGCAAAGCGATTAGCTTGTCTGCAGAAAAGTCCCAGGGTCTACTGGACTGGGAAGCTAGCATCGATACTACTCAGCCACAAGGGCT
This sequence comes from Nowickia ferox, assembly GCA_936439885.1. NCBI lineage: Eukaryota > Metazoa > Arthropoda > Insecta > Diptera > Tachinidae > Nowickia > Nowickia ferox. The sequence continues at coordinate 33,134,795 of OW387027.1, read as the reverse complement.
CCGTTCTGTTGAAACCCCATATGAGCAAGATTAATGCCACGTAATTGAGGTCGAAACAATTTCGAGTCATGTTCCTATACCGTTCACCATTGACAGTAACATTCTGACCATCATTGTTTTTGAAGACATATGGGCCAATGACTCCACCAGCCCATAAAGCGCACCAAACAGCAATTTTCTGTGGATGTAATGGTGTTTCAAATAAATTTTGTGGATTCTCCTCACTCCAAATGCGATAATTCTGCTTATTTACGTACCCATTCAACCAGAAATGGGCTTCATCGGAAAATAAAATTTTGAATGAAGAAGTGCACGAAACAATTATTTTGACGTACGGAACAATTATTTTGATTCAAAATTTCAACAATTTGCACGCGTTGCTCTGATGTAAGTCAATTCATAACAAAATTTCAAAGCAAACTAAACAAAAAGCAACTATCAGCTCGAATAAAGCAGTGATGCCAACTCAAAGTTGTGACACTCTAAACAAACACGCTTTGTAACGAGCCATAACCGCTAAAAAAGCTTAAGCTACATATTTTTTGCACTGGGTTTTTTTTTTGAAAAAAATTTATTATTTACGATCGAAAATTATCGATTTAGACAAAAAAATTAAGATAAAAAATTATGTCGCTTGAGATTTTTCTTGCGGTTATGGCACGATATCACGCCGATACAAGATATCTTGAAATTTTTTGCTAAAGTTTTTTTTTTATTACTGGCTTGATTACCAATGAATCACAATAACTTCATTGTATTTTTAAGAAACAATTTAGCCCACATGTAGTATTTCTTTAATATTCCTAAATTCTTTTAGGTATAAAGTGCTTCGACCTGTGGCATCGTGTCATTAAAGTTGAAGTCGTGGTGCTGCACTTTTACTCGTAAATTTTAAAATTTGTATGATTATTACAAAAATTATGGCAGATTTTAAACCTGTTCTAGTGAAATAAATACATAAAAAAGCAAAGATCAAGTTAAAACGCAACACAGGTAACAAATCGTTGACCCTTTTCATTTAAAAAAAAAATGAAGCAAAAAAAGAGAGGAAAATCTATTGGCGGACGGACGAACACAATACGCATTTTTTATAGCGAACTGCAGCAAACTGCGCATCAAAAACCTTAAGAAAAGGTGCACGAAACAAAACAAAAATCAGGTCTAAAGAAAAGAAATCAAATGCTTTCAATAAATGTTTTGCTCCATTTTCGTATTAAAGAATAAGAAAGTAGAAAAGACTAGAAAAAGGCCCAACTCGCATCAAAGATTAGCATCAACAAATAAACCAGCTTTTGTTTTTTCAGAAAATTTCGAAAAGATTTCAAAGCCAAAGGGAAAAGAAATGTGAAACCGAAGATGGTGATGTTTAAAGCCAAAAGAAAAATAAAACTAATGGTGTCACAAAGTGTCAGCCACCAAGTCGCTGAGGCAGCCAGTTAACTAGACAAGGACTTAGCCAGGCGGGCAGGACAGCCTCGTGGCCAGTCATATGGTTGATTATTTTCGCTTGCTTTATTAGCCAATTGAAAAGGGACAGATCATCGCACTGCATCGAGTACAGAATAATGAGTTAAATGTCTGTTTGTCTATTTGGCTTTATAAAATAAACAAAGTGGTAAATTTTAACAGCTCCGATTACGCTTTGTTTCTTTTATTAGAGATTTATCTCAGTCTGTCTATTCATTTGACGGCTTTTTATGTTCATTTTTTTTAACTTTATTGTTTATCTCTTGAATTTGTTACATGTAAAAATGTGAATTTTGTTGCGTTTTTCTTCTTTGCTTCAGATTCGTTACTTTCAAGTTACTGTTGTGTGTCTTAGAAGTCTGGAGACAAAAGTGCAATTAGTTTTAAGATGTCTATTAATTGATAAGAATTTTTTTTATAGCATCTTGACTAGATTAATGTTTGCTTTATTTGCAATAGAAAAGAGACTAAATAATTAGAATATAAGAATGGATATAATGAGACCGTCTTTGGTTTTATCATGATATGGGATTGCTGGTAATTTTTCACCTACGATCGGATTAACAAAATAACTTTTTAAAAATTATATATCAAATAATTGTAGTCACCAGGCTGAGGATTTGAATGACCTAAAAAATACGGAAAAATGCCAAAACAATTTTAAAATAATCTTAATAACACTAAAAAATTACTCAAAGGCGTGAGAAGTATACTTAAATTTTTTTTATTTCAATAAATTTTGCCCTGAATTTCAATCCAGTAAAAATAACTGGATGTCATTCTTAAGGAACAACATTTTTATTGCTTCCAAGAAATCTATATTTTTAATATGCCGGTAATTAGCAGAATCATACTCCAGGCAGAAGAAAAAGCGTTGATTTTTATACGGACGGCTCCAAAACACAAGAAGTTATGGGTTATGGAGACTTTTTAGCGACCTTAGGTCTTCGTGTTGCAAAGCGACTTCCGGATCACTGTAATGTCTTGCTTGCTATAAAAGAAGTTGCAGATGGGTTGAAAGTGAATGTTACTTCAATGACTTTAATTAACATTTACACTGATAGTCGAGCAGCTAGTATGGGCCTTGAATGCCCAACAGCCCTCGGCTGCCGATCATCTCTAGAAATGAGTCAACCTTACAAGTTCCACCGGAATTGGAATGTGTAGGTTTACCCCTACTCTCTTGCAAACTAAAACTCAGGCGTAAGACAGAAGATAAAACAAATAGAAGGTGGGTCACAAGAAATGAATACATCTTCTGTAATTTTAAAAATAAGAAACAAATCTCGATTCTAGTGTCTCGTCGGTAGGCATGCATAAAGGTCGAATACAACGATATTTGCTGCAGCTGTCAGGATATCGATGAAGAGGAAAGTGTAGAACATTTCCTGTGTCACTGTCCTGGATTTCCAAGAAAGGAAATTGCCACAATGGGACCTCTTGAGTTCAGGAAACTTTCTGGCGTAGCCAGTGTTGAACTACAATGTATTAGTACCTTTATTTTGAGCTCTGGTTGGTTCGACGGTGGGGACTCTGCATAAGCAGACCAAAACGGTCTAAGTGAATTCGGGATTCTGACTGCCACCCTCACCTAACCTAGCCTAACCTAATTAGCAGAAAAGCAAGTAAAAATTTATTTAAGTCATACAGAAAGGTTTACTTATTTAAAGTTTTAGAAAATACTCACCATGATTTTTTAAAAATCGATTTTTTCAAGAAATTTCTTAACTAATTTTGGTCTAAAAATTTAAAGCAATTTGCTTAAATTTATATGAAAGCACTGTTTGGCGCTTAAATTTTTATTAAAGGAAATAAATTGCGAAAATGGGTATGAGGAAAATATAATTATAGAACGCTAATAAGAAAATTTTTCTTAACATCGCTTCCAATTCATGTTTGCAATGACAACCCTTTGTAAAAATCATTAGAAATAGTCCAAATTTGCACTACTTCCGGATCGTAAACTCTACATTTTCATGATTTATTCGGAGTATCTTTTCTTACTGGGATTACGAGTATATATGTATATCTAAGACAATATGGAATAGTAACTTGAGTAGACTTAAGGAAATATGTACTGATATGTACAAATTGTATGTATATAGTATCCCAGCAAAAAAAAATCTGATATGGAAGCACTAACAACTGAGGGAAGCAATGTATTGCTTATTTTATAACAAGAGCTTCGAAAACTGCTTCTGAAAAGGACTAACGTAATGCGGCCTCTCGCAAAAATTATATATTATATATCGCCTTTAGTAAGGCGAAGCAAATTCATGGATGCCACATTAAAGCAAAAATTACTGCTTAAGCGTTTTTGTAAGGGAGACAGTATTATAGAATCACTTGCTGTTGCGCATGAATAAGGCATTTTTTTTTACGAGATGAGCCAGCTAGAAGCAATTACATTTAGCTTCCAAAAAGCCATGAATTTTTTTCGCCTTACTAAAGTGCTTGAATCATTTGATCAGCAATACCTCATTTCTTAGGGACAACGTTTTCATTTGGAGCTCCTAAATAACATATGTATACTATGCATTGAAAGATCCCTTTTAAAGCGTGTTTTTAGAGTGTCACAAGTCAAAGCTTATAGTTGCTTTTTGTTTAGTTTGCTTAGAAAATTCATTATGAATCGACTTACACCAACGCGAGCAAATTGTAGAAATTTTTATTTTTTATTTTTTGAAAATTTTATTTTCCGATGAAGCCCATTTCAGGTTGAATGGGTACGTAAATAAGCAGAACTGTCACATTTGGAGGAGAATCCACAAAATTTTGTAGAAACACCATTACATCCACAGAAAATTACTGTGCTGGCGGAGTCATTGGCCCATATGTCTTCAAAAACGATCATGGTCAGAATGTTACTGTCAATGGTGAACGGTATAGGAACATGACTCGAAATTGTTTCGTACCTCAATTACGTTGCATTAATCTTGCTGATATGTGCTTCCAACAGGACGGATCCACATGCCACACAGTGGGCGCTACAATTGATTTACTCAAAGAAACTTTTGATGAAAAAATTATTTCACGTAATGGTCCAATTAATTGGCCACCAATATGGGTGTGATTTAACCCCATTGTATTATTTTCTTTAATGCTATGTTGAATCATTTGTCTATGTCGATAAACCACAAACAATTGAACAGCTGGAAATCAACATTCGAAGAGATATCGGCATAATACGGCCGAAAAGTTGTTGAAAATTGGTGTTCCAGATTGCGTCTGCTACGCGCCAGCCGTGGCGCGACATGGCAGAAATCGTATTTAAACATTAATTTTATAAAATTTCCTTTCCATTGATATTAAAAATATATTTCCTTGTTTTACATGGCAGAAATCGTATTTAAACATTAATTTCATAAAATTTCCTTTCCATTGATATTAAAAATATATTTCCTTGTTTTACTATGATTTAAACTTGCGTCACTTTATAAAACACCCTTTATATACGTAGGCTGTGCCCGTTTATAATTTTTTTTTCAAAAACTTTGTGGGATTCCTTATTATTTATTCTTTAGTTCTAATCTTTTCAAAATATTCCCAATAGTATGAACACGCGTTAAACGTTGTTCCCCACCGAGTTAAAATTGGTTCTGGTGGTTCTGGAAGTTAAAAGTTAAAACACTTCCTTTTGCAATAGAGTTTTGTGAAGAACTTGTGAAAATTACTTAAAGTAATGAAAAACTTACCCAAAAAGAAAAAAAGGGACAAATGCCAAACAAAATTACAATAATGGCCTAAACCTAAAATGTACAGGAAAATTACGAAAAATTACCAAACAACTTAAAATTTTTGAAGAGAAAATCTTCATTGCAATCGGAGCCCTGGTTACAATATTGTACTTTCAATTGAAAAAAAAATGATTTATTGCAGACGTCTTGTATGTACCCCTTGTCGAGCCATTTGAATTCCCTTTTCTCACCATTGCACTTAAAAATGGGAAATGTTCAAACATTATGTGAGAGCACCAAATGATAATGGATAGATAAAAAAATTAAATAATGAAATGAAAAATTAAATGTTTTTTTATGAGAATCTGGGGCCGATTAACACGGATTAGCAGTAGCTAACTTTACAAGACAATATTAGGCCGTAATTTATTAATAATCTCTTTGCACATATTATTTATCATAAACACAAGCTCTCCTACACTCAGTGAGGGCATACGGATACACATCACAACACCTCATTATGCTAGTTTATCACACTGTGTGGCAAATTTTAATGCAAATACCTGGGAAGTGTTACTATTTTTCTGGAGCATAAAAATAATCTGTATTAGAAATTTTCCAAACACGTCCAAAATCTTGAGTTGCGGGTAATAAACTGGGTTTTCGTACCCGTATGCACTTATCAACCTCTAACTAACTTAAATATCAACCGATTTCATATTTATAAAAGGATTTAGAAAGAAGAGACCAAGACCTTTCGAACAATGTATATTTTGATTCAGTAAATTTCAGATATATGAGTGTATTTTTTCACCAAATATATTTTTTTCGGTTTCTTTCGACACTTTTCTATTTTGGATTCGTTCTCAGGCGTTTTTTTTGGACTGGAACCATACTGTTTATGACCTTATTTATAAAAAAATAATTGATTAAGAGTAATTTGCAGGTATATGTTAAAAAATTCCTTAGACATTGACTGAGTTATTAAATATTTTATTAGAAGACTTTTTATTAAAAAACTAACTGCATGATATTTTTCGCCTTCTATTTATGCGTTTTCTGTGTATTTAAGCTTCGAGAATGATGAAAGTACAATTTAATAGACGTATATCAACCCAAAGTATAAAATTTGTAAAACAGTGAAAATAAAAATAATGAATTTGAAATCGGTTGATATTTAAGTTAGTTACAGATCAACCTAAATTACGACGCAAAGCGCAACGTAGTTTAGCGCTTAGCTTTTACGCTGAAATGAGTAACCTAAATTAGAGCGTTAACGGTGCGCCAGAAACAGTAATGTTTACTCACTTTGATTAATAAAAAAACTCTAAATAGAAATAAGAAATAAAAATAAAAACGCTGAAAGTAGCTAAAGTTACATCACTTAACAAAAACAACAGTACTTTTGCAGCCAACTTCACTTCTTTACGCGCTGTCAAAATTGTTAATTCGGGTGGTTTCATACATTTTGTATGGGCATGAGAAATTTTGACAGCCAGACAACGCTTTGCGTCGTAATTTAGGTTGGTCTGTTAGAGGTTGATAAGTGCATACGGGTACGAAAACCCAGTTTTTACCCGTAACTCAAGATTTTGGATGTGTTTGGAAAATTTCAAATACAGATTATTGTTATGCTCGATAATGCCTGTCAGAAAAAATAGTAAAACGTCCCAGCTATTTTTTTTGTCACACTGTGTTAATTTTGCATTATTTTTCCGTTTAAATAAGCAACATAAGTACATTAGATTAGTCGCTGCTTGTATGGAATTTTTTTTTATTCTTTATATGTGCGCTGTATAAAATATGAGAATTGCTGCCATAAATTCGGTCTTAATTCTTTGTTCGATCCGACGGTGCCTAGTGGTGCCTAAAATAGCCAATACACGGGTATTTTGTAATTAAATTAAAATAATTCTGCAGTTTCTGATGCAATTGATACACAGAAAGTAAGAAAAAGTAGAATTTGGTTTTGAGTTCCCGGCATTTCCCAAAAAAAATTTCACTAAATCCCGAAAATTGAATTTTTTCAGTATTTTTGCTGTATTCTTCTTATTTTTCACCGGGCGCAGATACGAGTTTTGGAAATATTTAAAAATATATCTTGATTTTAACACAATTTTTTGGAATAATAAGTTTTTTGGTTACAACTTTGGAATTTGAACAAAAAGGCCTTAAAAAAATTTTTCTGTAATATATTTTATAGTATTAACTTCTAAATAAGTAAAAATATGGGGTGGGTATTTTTGCAAAAAATTTTTCATAATAGCGAAATAATTAACTCACTTTTTTCTGAAAAAAAACGGCGAAAATCGACTGTTTTCAAAATTTTAATTTAAATTGTGTGTAACTTTTGACTTAATTGTGATTTTGACACCAAATTTTTTGAATCTTACAAATTTTGTTCCTTGATCAGAATGGGTTTCATTTTCTAAATCGAACAAGATTTGACTGCTCCATTAGCAGAACAGTGGACCACGGTTGGTTAAAAAGTCAACATTTTAATTTTTTTCTCGAACACTTTAGTTCTAGAAAAAAATTCACTTGAAAAAACTCTTTTTTATCCGATCACAAACATCACCTTGTCATCGGTTTTAATTTTTCATTGACCCTAGATTACCCAATGGCTTTGTAACTCCGATCCCTTTTGGGACATATGATCCAAGTTCAAGTCTTAAGCTTTGTGACACCTCCTCAAATGATGTATGAAATTTCATAACAATCAGAGGGAAACTGCTGAGTTATTTCCAATTTACAACATCCCCACCGTTATCGGGTACTTTAGGCCCCACTAGGCTTCAGAACAGAGAAAAAAAATTTAATTTTCAGTAACAAAATTCATTGAATCTGTAAATATTTTGTCTGAATGCGGTCCTACAAATAACTTTGTAAATTCTGGTAACAATTTTGTAAAAATTTAAATTTAGCAGAGGTCGGCTGACAGAATTTGTTATTTAATTCTGTTGGTGTTTATCTTGCTTGTTGGTTGACAAAACGTGCTCTTGTGCACTTGTTGTTGTTTATTTTGATTGATCGTGTTGTATACATGTAAATTCCGAAAAGTAGCCGACAAACGTCGTGGCGTGTTTCTTCTTTATACATCTTTTTTGCAACAAAAAATTTACTGGAACAGTAAAAAATATTTACTGAAACTAAATTTTATTTCAAACAAACGCATGTTTGAATTTTTTTTGGGAATAATTTTTTCTGTGAAGGCAACGTCGGATCGAGCTAAGTAAATTAAGACCGCATTTATGACAGCAAACCTCATATTTTAGGCAGCGCACATAATCAATTAATGAAAAAAACTTTACGACCAGTCTAATGTAAATATGTGCCCTTACACAGAAAAAATTATTTCCAAAAAATTGTCCAACATACGTTTGTTGTTTCAAATAAAATTTAGTTTTAGTAAATATTTTTTACTGATCCAGTAAATTGTTTGTTTATTTTATGCAAAAAAACTGTACAAAGTGAAAAATATTTTACTAAATAATTAAAATAATAATTTGGGATTAGTAGTACGTTAAAAAATTTTAAACTTAAATTGTAACAATTCCCACAAAAAACACTAATTAAGTGAAAAATTCTAATCTATACAATTAATATAAAGTAATATTTGTAACAAGATTGTTTAGAAAAGAGTTCTGTTCCAGTATAGAAATTGCATACTGTAAAGAACAGTAATTTGTTTTATTTGCTTTTTAATTTCAGTAAAAAAAGTTATTGAATCAGACAATTAGTTGATTGAAAAAATCAGGGCTTTTTTCCAACAAATTATTAAAAAAATTTGCATTTGAATTTACAAATTTCTTTGTAGGACCTGAATTGAGCAAATTTATGTTTGATTCAGAGAATTTTGTGTTTGAATTGGAAAATGAGTTTTTTTCTGTGTAATTATGAAAGTCATATATTTCTTTTGTCGAGATATTTACTAGATTGGATTTGAACAAATAAAAAAATATTTTTATATTATGCAACATTTTAATTTAGAGTTGTTATGTATGGTCTCGATTAATATAAATTTATATAATATTTATTAAATATTTATTGCATTTTTTTAAGATTTATATAATATTTCGAAGCAAAAATGCAATTGACTTAGACCACTTTCATAATTAAGGGCACATATGTATGGAATACATACAAAAAGTAAATATTTCAAAACTCCCACGGCAGCCAACACAATGTTAAGAGTGTCACTGAAATTTTCCGAATGCTTTTATAAAGTTATTAAAATATTTTTCATCCATTTCAATACAGAAATGTCATTAAAATTGTAAAAACATTTATCATTACAAAATTCAGAATTACATTAAAAAAACACTTGAAAAAATATTATCTCGTTGTCAGCCTTAGTGGAATTAAAACGTAAAATATGTGTCTTATTGTACCAGCATTTTAAACTCTTTTTTTTTTTGAAGCAACAAACATTTTATCTTGTAACTCATCCTAGATGAGGTTTTCACAAAAACCGCAAATTTTGTTAAAAAAATTAATTTTCTCATGATAGGTTTGGCAACGAAGGAAAAACTCTTTTAAAGATCATAAAGATAATTTTGATAAACAGGCAACACATTAACATCAGTGTATTTAACTTTTACATGCGTGTTGTTTTTCTATCATTATCCCTTTATCCCACCAACAGTGCAAATTGGTACTCTGCTAAAAAAAAGTGTCAGAGAGTTTTTATGTCTCTGTAAAAATTTTATTTCATTGAAGTTTCCTTAATTAACGCTAAATGTGCGTGTGAGTAAAATTATTAATTTTTGTACATCAAAATAAAAACCTTTGACCCGCAGGTTTTTTCATTAAAAAAAAACAATCGCACACAATCAATACTCATATTTTCAAGGGGCCGGTTGAGCAGTTCAAGTGGTGGATAATTTTCAAATTCGTTTTTTTTCGTTTGAGTTTGTTCATTTTATATGTGGGAATTTTTGCAGTACGATTTTGTTACTAAAAACGGAAGCTGTCAATATGGTTTCCGGAAAATATGTTTGACTACTGATCAATTTTCACTCATGTATTGCAAAATTGAACTCTCTTAAGTCAATCAAATGTGATGTGCTAGAAAAACAAAATGTGTTTGCAAAAAAATTTATTTTCACACATATTTATGTGGGCTGATGACTTTGTTCACAGTTTCCCATTATGTATGAAGTTGGTTTTAAAAAAAGCAAACAGGAAGTTTTTAATTTAGTTTAGTTTGATTTTTAAACGAAAATTTTATTTTATTTCAAACAGAAGCCAGAGAGGAAATATCGCAACAAACAATAAGTAGTTAAAAAATCTGCATTTTCTAAAGTAAGTAAGTGAAGTAAGTTTAAAACGTATTGGGACATCACGGTTACTTGAGAACTTTTACTTATTTCTTTGGAAATCTGACTAAGACTGCAGACTGCAGATACTGCAACTACGGCAAATGTCAGCATATTAACGCTATAACCAATGAACTGTAACGAATGTGAGAGTGGAGTTACTCAGGTTGATAATACTGGCAAACCGATAATGCCAACTATGTCAAATTCATATCAATGACAGATGTTTATATTGGTCACATGCTGCCGCAAGCGTTTGCATTACAGTTTTATTGAACAGAAGTTATTCGAAATGGAATTCAAATGTAATAGTGTGACTGCGTTATATTTGGCGGGCATATTACAACCAATTTTGTTCGTGAGCTAAGCCATCTCAAAGTGAATAACATGTTTGTGTATCTCACCATAAATCGTTATGGTGACACATGCTGCATTGCCAAACGCTATGGTGGTGGACGAAACAATCCGCAACATCACATGAAATGGTTCGGAAAGTCAAGGCTCGACTTCAACAAAATCCAGGTCGTAGAGGTTATCAATTGCCAAAAAACTGAAAATATCCCAGCTAAGCATCCGGCGCATATTGCAAAATGAGCTCCGACAGTCATTAAATAACAACACCATGCATTTTGCTGATTTAAATTAGTATCGCTTTGCATCAGTTGTTGTAGGAAAGTGATGAAGACATAGTCAGATCAGAGCGCCCTCCTTCGTCGTTATTATGTAGCAGAATCATCGGCGAAGTAAAATAACCAATGAAATGGCTACTAAGCACAGCTTTGAAAAGGATGAAGCTTTCCTCTATCTCTTCCTTCACCACCTGTCTTCTTTATCACTATCCCTTTCCTAAAGAAGGTAACACCTAGAAAAACACCAAGACAAAAAAAGTTAGATTCGAAAAAGCAATGGAGTTGTTACGAGGTGAATCCAGAAATATTGTGCTCTCGGATGGAAAAAAAATTCCTATTGAGCGTTCATAAACTCTCAAAATAATCGCGTGAACGCACTAATGAATTGTCCAATCGTTTTCATCGAGCCTGGGGACAAACTCATTGCAACTTGTTATCGGGAAAATGTTTTAGAAGCTGCTTTAAAGCCGTGGGTACACAACACAAGCACTTCGGTCGTTGACCATGGACGTTCTAACAAGACTTCACATCGGCACCGTCTCATAAAGTTCATGTGAACCAAGAATGTATCGTTAAAAATCATGTTCCACACTTCATTTCGTCCACACAAATACGGTGGACTATTCGACCCGGGTCATTTTAAAGAGCAAGATAAACAGTATGGATATGCTGAAGAAATGCATTGATTGTATGGGAATAGGCCACAATATCGCAATATAATATTCGTGCATGTTAAAGAGCTAAAGTGATTGAATTCTGAAATTTTTATTATTTCCACACATTTTGTAATTGAATCAATAAATAACAAAAACTAAAAATTTTAAGAACCCCCGTCGTACAAACGAAACGGCTGGACAGATTTTCTTTGAGTATAGAAGATAATAAATCAATTCACCTTGTAAACAAAAAAAAACAAATTAAAATCGGTTTAGTCTAGAAAAGATGAGATATCTTCTAAGCGTCTGGACCGATTTTCTTCAAAAATAGCTACGAACACTCTCGATCAAGTCACGAAGAACTGAATCAAAATCAGTTCAGCCCTTTGGTCTGACCCCTTTTATGGTCGGGAGTTAAAATTAATTTCATACAAAAAAAAATTGTTTGAATGGGTAACACTTCAATCGATTAACCCTTAGACATAAATATAAATTTTCATTGTATTTCATTTAGTTTTGACTCTATTTTAGTTCATAGTGACCTACATATATGTGTTTTTCGACTAATGCCGGAAAAAAATTCTGGAGAGGGTTTCTAGAATTGTACAACGAATCGCCTGCGTTATGGCGCATTCAAAGCAGCGATTACATCAATATAGTCATAAACAGAGCAAGTTTAAAATGGCACGAAAAATAGTTTAAAATGGGTGCGAAAATTGCATTAAAAAGTATAATAAATGGCACAAAATATTTCAAAACTGGCACAAAAAATATAAAATATATTTCTTGGGAATTATTGTATTTTTTCCATATTTTGAGCAGGAGCTAAAACTAGAAACTAAAAATTTATCTCGAATATTACGGTTACAGAATTTAATGGACTTAACATTCAAATCATTAAAACTGTTTTTTTCCATTAGAAAATCTTTTACTCACTTATCAGTCGGCAATCTTGTTTTAAATGTCATCCTTGAGACCTCATGCGCTCAATATTTTGTTTTCAAATTAAATATTTTACGACCATTGTAACACATATTTGAAATTTAACTAATCTAAATGGAAAGAATTAAAATATTCTAAAATTAATTCATTACCAAATGAGCTCGAAGGGCAGGTACTCGTACTCGTACATCCACAAAGACTTTAATTTATTAATGACAAACACTTTAGCATTTTTTAAACATTAAATTTGCATTGAATTTTTTTAAGTATCGAATCAAAAATCTCAGTCTTATAAACATTAGAGGTATGAAGGTGATCAACAATTTGTTTTTGGTCAATTTTTTTAAGACTTACTTACTCGACCAGTTTGTGCAACCCTGTGCATGCAAAAGTATGCAAAAGCTTTTCCTGCTTTGTTGCTTTTCTGTTTTTGATGGCGTTTGTGTTAAACCAGCAAAATAACAATGGCGTCTTACAAAAGTATTTAGGCCTTTGGCTTAGCGTAGTAAATATTTACAGACATTCATACATACATATGTATGTATGTATGTATGTACGTATGTACAAATAAAAACCCATCTTTAGTCATTTTCTTAGAAATAAAACTAAACAAGTTTTTTTTTGTATAATTAATACGAAAAAAAAACTTCAAATTGATAAGAAAAACAATAAATATGAAATAATGCAGCATACACGCTATTTATGCACATATTCTCGCAGATAGAAGAATAACGAATTTAACCTCAAAAACTTTAAAACACAAATAAATTAAAAAGACGTCATCTCTGAATAGAGGCAGTGGCGCCAAAAAATTTACGTTTTCTTTACAATAAAAAAAATTATATGGTTGGAACTGTACATTTTAAATGTGATTTAGCAGAAAGCAAAATAATCGTAATTACATATCGAAGAAGGAAATGATCAATAAAAACGAAAGTATTTATATGCAAAAATAGTATTTTTGGCAGCTTTAAATCTTTTATTTTTAGCTCTAACGTAACTACCAGAAAATGTTAATAACGCGATTTCGAAAAAAGTTGAGGTACGTCTTTTTTATGTTAAGCCCTCGAAGTTCCTTTAAAATGCCTCTACTTTAGTTGTCCATACTGGAAGAGAGCGGAAATACTGATCAATTGTAATTTCTCATAATTTTTACATAGGATTGCAAGAAGTTCTCTTTTTCAATACCGAACCACCGAATTGGAAACGATGTTAAGAAAAAATTTGTTTTTTGGCGTTCTAGGATAATATTTTCCTCTAGGGAAAATTTAAAAATAAATATCCATTTGTTTCTTTTTATACGAATTTAAGTGCGACACAGTGTTTTCATGTAAATTAGTAGATCACTTTTAATTTTTAGACCAAAATTAGTTTACAAATTTCCCAGCAAAAAAAATCGGAGCTAGTTTCAAAGGCTTACCAATTTTATTGCATACCAATCACTACACGTACTGAGTTTAATATTCTGAGGCTGTAGTTCATATCAAAAAAATTTTTCTTGACAACCTTTTCAGTAAATATCATTCAGTTATTTGAATCACTTCCGTCCTATGACATTCATGTGCTAAACTCATTGCTGTTTCACCAGAAATGGAACTACATACTTGGAGCTGAGTTAATCAATGCTGTAACTAATGCAATGTTTTGTAATTTTTTGCTGAGTTCTTTATGAAATTTTTTTAAATTAACGTGAATATTTTTTAAAACTATAAAAAAAGTTGAAAATTTTTGAATTTGTGAAATGTTAGTGTTTTGCTTTCAGTCCTTAAATATTATGCAAACAGCTGATTTATAGCAACAAAACTGAAGCTGAAGATCCGTTGCGTTGTATGCATGTACATATAAAAAAGTAGAATCAGCTAATCACAAATTCAAGGATTGGAGGAATATACGAATTTGGATAAAGCTCTTTGTAATTATTGCAAGTGCGACGTTTTAGCATAATTAAGTGGCTTGGAGAAACATAAGAATGCGATGCGAGGATATACTGCAAGCAGTGGAGGTGCTGTTGGTTGAGTTAGTGCGTCGACTACAAAGCAAATGACTGTGTTCGAGAGCCTGAGTTCAAACCCTAGCCATACCCAGTCATATCAACATCATATATTTTTCCATTTTTTTTTCTAATATGCGTTAGTGTCTATGCTAATGTATATCGCAGCATCCTCCTTCGTCCATATTTGTAGCAGTTAATCTTCGGCGAAGTAAAACATCTAATAAAATGGCTATATAGCTTGAAGTAAAAGTAAACTTCTCTTCTCTTTATCTATCTGTCATTTCTGCTCTCAGGTAACAAAAAGGGATCTGTTATTTGGACTTAATTTCTCTTCTCAGCAACCTACATTGAGGAGGTGTGTAAAGGACGATTTGACTACCCGTCGGTAAAGATTCCGCAATTCAACGGAGAACCATATAATGACAAAGGGAATGACTATTTCAGTATTTAAGTCGACGACTCAATTGATGTATCTTTTATTAAAAGCAAAAAACTAAAACAGAAAGAAGGCGCAATTTTTTTAATAAATAATTTTAGACCATTTGTAATATTTTCTTTGCATAGTTGCAAAAAAATTTAAAATTTTTGAAGTTGTTTTAAAATATCTCTTATTTTAGAAAATGTAGCTTTAAAAGTACAACAAATGCTTATTCAGCCAAACTAAATAGTTTCTCATTTTCAGCACATTTTTCAACGAAATCTTGTACACAGCACAGATTCAATTTACTCCCAGATCACAAGATGCTTATCTTATTCACTTCTTTCGAAGCTTTTTTTCACTCGATATATATCAACATATTAGGTTAGATTACGTTGAAAAAAGGGGCAGTAATAAATTGACCCAATCTATTTTGGATTACACCTATGTATGCTTTTATAGCATCTTGTGCGCTCTTGATAACAAATATTGGCGGTATACGCAATAAAAACCATGAAATCGTATTAAACTTAGTCAGATTATGAATCGAGTCTCCTCAATATACTTTTTTAGGGTTTTCCAGTCTGAGTCACTAAGATATTCCATATCTGGTATATATTCCAGAAGATTTGTCTTCTTGTTTGACTGAATGCCGGACAGTGACACAAGTAGTAGTGTTCGAGAGTTTCATCATCGTCCATTTTCAAGCCAAGCCATGTGAGCCAAGTGACTTCTTAACTCTGTATTTCCTGTTATTATTATGCTAACCAAGTTCCGAAGTGTTGGCCTTTTTAAACTTAGAATCTCTATCGTTCTTTCACTATTTATTTGGGTTTCAATCACTTTTCCAACTGCGAACTTCAGCCAATCTCTGGTGTGTTGTTCTATAGCCCATTGTTTCAACTCATTTTTAAATTTAATTTAAAAATATCAACATATTATATTTATTAACAAAACTCAAAAGAAATCCATGTCTTGGGAATTGGAAATGTAGCAATTAATACGAAATTAACACCAAGCTTGAACTTATAATTTTATTTGGGTGAAATGAAAAACAGTTCCAATGAAATATGGTCTCATACTAAAAAAACGGCCCAAACCAAAAGTTAAGAAAAATGGAAAAATTAACCTTAAAATTTATGTGTTCAACGGAAAACTATTGATTTATTTTTCCTTTCTCATATTGGGGCTATTTTTCATCGGAGCCAGTTTGCTTTTTTAAGTTTGGGCCATTTTTTACCAGTTCGAATTATCCACAAGCACCCAGTAAAAAGATCTTCAACAAGATCCTGAACTTGTGATTCGAAAGTAGTGCAAATTTGATTCATATCTAATGATTTTTACGTCTCTTTTCTTACGCATATTCAGTGATTCCGAATTCATGTTCACGATGTTAAGTAAATCTGACTTTTCGAATGTTTTTTTTTGTTTTCCTAAATTTCTTTTAAGTCAATATATTTTTTTTTTCAACTCAAAAAATACTTCATGACATGGACTTCATTTTCGAAAAAAATCATAAGTATTTGCGAAAACTGCAAGTGATCGCCAATTTTCCATAAGTGAAATAATTTCTTAATTAATTATCTGGACGTTGTTAATAATTTATTCCTGAAAAGTAAAAAATGCTCACATATTGATATATTGGAAGTTGGGAAAAAGTAGTTCCTCAATAAACACTGGACAGAAACATTGCCCTCAAAATAAAATATGAACCCAAACATTTAAAATAGACTCAAATTAAAAAATAACTCTGGGCTATTGGAAAAAATCATATGTAAATAGAATTCATTTTAAGTACTTAAATCTTAAAGTAGTCTATAGAAATAAAATATAAGGTTTTGGCGCGTTTTTTCCAATTTATCTTTATGCATTTATATGCATACATGCTTTTTCCCTTATAGAGCAATTGCGCCTTCTTTAATGGCACTTTTTCATGTTTAGGCTTGTAACCACTTTTAATTTTTTTTTAATTTGGGTCCATTCTCAATTTTTGTTTCGGAGCAAATTTATAATTTCATTAAAAATGGAACGCGAAAACTGTCACAAATTAAAGAACAAAGATCCTAAATTATTTAAAAAAAAAAATCACTCCACAGAATTGAGAACTTGTTTGGCGTCATTGCCTGGAGAAGCAAATTATTTTGAGCAATTTTTATCCAAGCTTTTCTGAATATTTATATTATTTTCTTGATCCAGTGCCGCTCAAAACCACAAATTAAATAAGTTTCAAAAAAAATGTTTACACATTTTTAGAAAATTGGTCAATATACAAGTATCTATACAGCAATTTATGCCACATTACCCTCATGCCCGAAAATCAGAAAAAGCCTTTCTTTTGATCCAAGGTTGGGTTAGGTTGAAAAGAGAGACAACTACGTTGACCTAAGCAGGTAGTGTTTCAATGATTCCTACTCCTCTTCTTGTGGTCAGTTATTATGCTAATCTGTCTCTTGAGTGTTGGCCTATTCAATCTTAAAATCCCTTTTGACTTCTTTTGATTCGGATTACCCCATATGATTTTGGTTAGGTACTTTTCCTAGAACAGTATTTTGCCAAACTCTCTCGTGTACTCCAATCTCCTATTGTCTGAGTACGGTTTTTAGTCTCTTAAAATGTCTTACGTTCGACAGTGTGATATTATAAATGTGCTGCTACGATATCTCTATTATCCGTGGCACCCTGTTATCAATTTCCTTTGACTAACTGTGTTCTTATCAGATAGACGTATCGACTTTTGTCATAGAGCCCGCTTACCGCTAGGTCACCTTTTTCCGAATCGTTTGCATAAATATCGGTTCGTAGATTATTCAAAGTTTCAATTGAATTTTTTGCAGTAATTAAGCTCACCTATAGTTGAATATGTATGAATTAGCATATGTTAATAAGAATAAAACCGTATTTGAAGCAATGAATTGTTACTTAGATTCGTTTGAAATATACCTACATACACTTATATTAGCAATAACTGTTTTAATCTTCTACCGCCATCCATATAAATACATCTATAAAAAATAGTTTAGAAATATGTAATTTAATAACTAAAGCACTGTAATCCCTGATTATTTGTACAGACTTAAACAAAAGATGACTGTTTTGGTGCCAGTTTGATTCTGATTATCTGTGCTTTATCAAAAGAAAAGAACTAATTTTCATACATACATACATACATCTGTATGTGAGTACATATAAATTAACTTTAATATGAACCAAATGAGAATTCTGACTACAGAATTGAACACCATGTGAAACAATAAGAACAAGAAACTTCAAACCTACAGATTTTCTAAATTTTCCTTATGTACAATAAAACACGGATATAACGAACACTGTATAGCTATAACGATATACATATATCCAGAACAAATGCTTGCTGCCCTTTCCGACTCGTACACGAAATATGACAAACAAATACATATATATAAATAAGTAGATGCATAGTTGTATCACGTTTGGTTTATGTAATACATCTTGTATCATCTTTGTACTGATCTCTTGGTTTTAGAAGAACTGAGTAGAAATTTTAGCAGAATTTCAAAAACAATGAGGAAAATATGAACAAAACATTGCGTTTAGGTGTAAAAAATTATGGAACGTCAAATATTGTTTCAATAGTAAGGATCTAATAAAGCACATTTAAAACTAAGCTGTTTTTGTACTTCATGTTAATTTCAAACGCATTTAAACGCAATTTAAGTATATTTTTATTAGTAAATATGTAGTATTATCGACATCATAAGGGATCGTTCAGATCTTACTTCTAAAGCCTATAGTACACGGCATGTAAAACGCCACATGTGCATGTGGCAATGACGTCACGGGAATTTTCAGCATGTTGTTTGCATTTTTTTAAATACTAGTAGCGGCTACATTCCGTAAAATTTTTATAGTATTTTTGTCCCAAAATATGTACAAATGTGAGACATGTAGCCGAATTAAACACATTTTCTGAGGCAGCACATCTGTAAGCATGTGAATATCTGCATGTACATACATGTGTTACTAGTACACGGCATGTAGTAAATGTAGCTTCGTGATGACGTCAAAATTATGCCAGAGCCACATGCGCATGTGGCTTTTTACATGTCGTGTGCTATAGGCTTAAGAATAAAGTCACATTTGCAAAGTTAGTTATGAATTTATTAATTTAAAGCACCCAAAGTATACTTTTATTAGTCACTGTACGTAACAGCATCAATTTTCAGACTACGGGTACTAAACCAAAAAAAAAACATTAGCTCGAAAACACATTTCGCCATCTTAAAAAAACAACAGCATTTGCTGCTCGAGAAATAAGACCTTACTTCCCCTCTACTCCTCTCTTCATGGCACCTATTTAAATTCCCACCGAAGAAACCGTACAAAAATACATAAATTCCAAATTCACGAAAAGCAAACATTTATTATGTATTTTTTCTCAAACGAAAAAATTTTTTTATTGTATAAAAAAAAATAAATAAATTGACGCTATAGATGAGAGTGAGACAAAAACTACTGCTGCATTAATACTTTTTCATAGTTTCTAAATTCATACTTATCGCAACTTGCAGTCAACCAAAAACAACAACAAATTATCACTTACACTACCACACTCACATTCCCCAAAAAAAAAACAAGTTGGTAGGCCAAAATATACGCACACTGTCAGACAAGAAAATTTATAAAAACATGTTCTTAATTTATACTTATTTTACACATATTCACGCAAACATACTCTCGCATACACATTCCCGAATTAAGAAAAAAAAGTGGCAACCGAAAAAGTTCATTGACTTTTTTTCTGCTCTGCATTCCAAATTGTTGCGGCTGGCATTGCACTAACGCGCAACAGTTGCTACAATGTGAAACTTTGTTTGGTTGTACTCGTATGCACGTCAAGAGTACAAGAATTGATAATTTGAACGAACAAAACAAAATAAAATAATAATCATAATACATAATAAAAATCTAAAATGGCGCTTTTTACGAAAAATTCATATCAAGAAATGTATACAGTGCACGCACGCAGTCCCCATTAACACGCACAGAGAACGCACATCTCACACATACAACTGTATACTTATTCTCGAAGTTTGAACGCAACTGCACACTTGAGCCCCACACGATTAAAGTTTACACTTGAGCATTTATCAGTGTTGCCAAATCGAACATAATATTCGTATAACAGAATTGCGTGCAACTTTTATTTTTGAGTGAATTTATTAAAATATAAAAATTCTGCTATTCTCTTTGTTTCAATTAATATTTCTAAAAATATAGAAAGAAATGTAGCAACACAAAAGTTTGAAATTCAATATGTGGGAGACACGCAAAGTTAAAAAGGATCTATGGGTAAAAAAAATTGATTTTTACTTACTTAACTAGTGATTCTTATAGTACACAACACGCTCTTCCTAACAAACCGCAGCTTTCTAACTGCATTTGGTTTGTCATAAATTAGCTTCAAAATGCACTTTTGATAAAAAAAAAGTAAAAAGAATCCTATGTGACAAACTTGTATGCGATTGATATAATTTGCTTGAAACTAGTCACTCAGTGGACTTGGGGGTATATATCCGATGTTTTTAGTAAAACGGACAGCAGATTTATAATTTAACTATTTATTTTAAAAATAAAAAAAAAAAACACAATAACTTAAAAAACTAAAACGAAACCCAATAACTTGACTTAAACTAATTCTAGCAATGGTAAATTAAGAAAACAAAAAACATGTTGAGTATTGAGTTCTTGTTTCAACTTTTATATTTGTTGAGATTCTCATTTGTTTAAATGAAAGTTGTGGTGCTATATAATGTCAAAAACTAAGGAAGTTAAAAGTTAATACCAGATTCGTAATCAGCGACCCCAAAAACCCCTTAGATAACGAGTTTCAAGGCATAAAAGCGTTCAGGCGCATTAAACGTATTAAAACGATCTTGCACAAAATAAATTTAAGTATTACAAATTATTTTTTTTTTGTTCCTCATGGCAACCTTTTAGTGATAAGGTGTGATCGATTATCCATGTAATAACTTGTTCCCTCTTCATCCAACCCACAGTGAGTGAGTGGAAGGAGAGCGAAGGAGAAAAAAAATCAATAATCGATGAACTGTTATAATTTGTATTAAATTTTTTAGTTTGAAACTTGTTGCACTCTACACTCGCGCTATGCTTCACTAGCTTCAATTTAGCTTCAATTGAAAATGATTTAACTCTTACTAATACTGATTTTACAAAAAAGTCATATATCGCACTGCAAAACACAGGCATGGATACATGCCGTTTGAAAGCATTAAAGCTTTACCACTGTAAAAGTCCGGTGAAAATGTCAAATGACAAAATTTCAATTAGAGGGCGTTCTATTTTGATCAAACAAAGGCTCCTGACTTCAGCTGTTTTGTTGTAACAATAGTGTTATTTATTAAGAAAAAGTGTATGTCAGATGTAAATAAATATGTAAGTACGTTTGAAAGCAAAAATTATAAATTGTCCGAAAATTGGTGACTTTCGAGTACATGCACAGCTGACCAGCCAAAGACAATTTTGATTGCCAGTACATTGTCAGCAGATTGCCAGATCTGGCAATATTATAAGATCTGACAATCGTCTGTACATACATACATAAGTAGCATAAGTCATTCGTATGTATATGGCCTGTAAAATTTTAACATTTGTACCATTTTCGTTCCTCAAACTGTTATAAATTTTAGTTAGAAATGTTCCCCTCTTAAAAATATTTTTGCATTTGTTTTTAGTATTAAGAATTAAAATTTTGTATTCTTCAAAGTTGTCTTTCTACTCTTTTGGTTGCGAGAGAAAGCAAAACTTCTCTCCCTCTCTGCTTCCCCTCTTATGATTAGTCTTTTTTTTTTGAGTAATTGCAGTAACTCGCTGCACTAAATTTGGAAACAATACCTAATAATATGAAATAAACACATACATACATATGTACATTCATATATACATACATATGCATGTATATACATATATGTTTATATGAATACACACACATCTACGTATCCTCAAAGAGCATACTACACACTTTCCATTTGTATTTCAAAAAGTGGAAATGGCAATTCAGATTAGAGAATTGTAATTCAGATAATAATAAATATAATATAGAACAGTCACAACAATTTTTTGGACCACTAATTATATACACACGTTTGTATGTACATAGGGCCCGTAAATTTTTTTCCAGTTAAAACATATGAATTCAATAATTGACTATATTTGGTCTTAAATTGAAGCATATTCCAAAAACAACATTCCTGTTCCAAACGTTCCAGTCTGTGGTGTAATGAAACAAAAAATTATCTACTTAGTGGATATTATAGATCACGCTACGAATACCATATTGTATGGGAGTGATTGTGGTTGTGAAACTTTGTCTTGGCAATAAGGGACATGGGTTGGTTAAAATACTATGTAATAATAATCGGTAGTACATAATTTATTAAAAACATACTACGAAATACTACTTGCATCAATATGCATGTATGAATACATATTTCCATCTTTATTGCATTTTTTTTATAATAAAGTAAAATTAAATATTTTACAAAATTTTGTGGTTGGTTAAAAGGCACGTTTAAATGCATTTCGTTGCTGCTTAAGAAACTCATCAGTTGTTTTCAACCACCATGAAATGCATCGAGACGTGCTTAACCAGCAACAAACAAAATTTTTAAAATTTTTATAAATTTCCCCACTCGTTAAATGAAAATAAGAAATTACAAAGAAAATAAATAATAAATAAATCTTGTTTTCTTTCTGACACTTAATGAAACACAAATGATGATTTTTGAATTACAAATGGAAAAGGTGTAGTGCGTAAAAACTTATATTTATATACATACACACATGCATACATACATACATATTTGCAATTAATAACAATTGACAATTCAAATTTTATTAATTTTTGAATGATCAAAATTCTCTGAAATCGTCGGATATAAGAAAATTTATTCATTGTCAGTGTGAAATTGATAAATTTCCAAATTACTTTCAAAGAGAATTTAATTAGCTTTAAAGTAAATACATTTAAAACTTGCTGTAAAACTACATAATTTTTCTAGAGGTCACATATTAAGATTCTTAATTCTCTCAAATGCACCTAAGCACAGAATTAAATTTTTTACTTAAGCAAATCAATAACATCAAAATTCAATACGTGAGAAGAGATTGTGAGTTACTTTTCACTCTCGATATTGTCGAAAATTTGCCTTTAATCAACTCATGTTCGCGCATGTGGTTGTAAATAATTATAAATAATAAAAACGAGATTTCAGCCCACACCATACAGTAGAGAGCGAGGGAGAGAGAGAGAGCGATCACCGTAATTTTTTAATAATGTTGTTCTTAGTGGACCTGACCTATAAATTATTGTTCTTTTAAACTGCGACAGTGATCACGCTTTAACAGTTTTGCGTACTTCAGCCTTAAATGGATTTTGTTTGTAGAATTTCTGAGAAATACTAATAAGAAGAGAAGCAGTGAAATTAAGCAGTGACTGTGATCACGGTTTAACACATTTGACCATTCTGCTTTAAGATTATGTATGTATATGTATTAGTAGTTTGAAAAATATCTGCAAATAAAGCGCCTAGTATAAAGGCATTAAGGATAAAACATGTTCGATTTAACATGGCGATTTCTTAGGGCTGGACCACATAGCCCAACTTAGCATTACATCGGACTAACCCCAAAACTACACCATATGGAATAGTTATAAACTACTCGTATACAATTTGTAAGTACCTAAGAAGAAAAATCACAATCGTTCAAACACGAACACTTATCGTGCAGTATTGAATGCATGTGTGAAAACAACATGGTCCATGACTGCATTACATGGGACTATGATGAACCTACTCTGTTTTATCAAGTTTGGATCACGTAGTCCAATATTATTTGCGTGGATAGCTTGCCGAAAGAGAACGGCGACTAGAAGTCTCCTCAGATTCGTTGAAGCAGGTTAGGTGTGGCAGGAGTAGAAGGTGAAATCAGTTTTAGTGGTCGGAGATCCGTAACACCTGGGTTCACGGACTATAAAGTCGTTCAAATTGACTTTAGTAAAATAACCCAATGGTAATTCCGGAGGCACGAGGGATCGTGTCTATATCTTGGGAACGATCATTCGTAGTTATGTCAACCTACCAAATGCATTCAAGTTGAGATCTTGGCGATCCTCAGAGCCCCGCGGAGCTTGTGGCCACAAATGTGTCTGAAAGCGAGGATGTAGCCTCTTACGTTGACATTCAGGCAGTGCTAAAAGCTTTGAAGAGACCCAATGTCAAATCGAAACTTGTTATTGATTGTAGGAGAGTACTCAACTTACTTATGGACAAATATAGCGTCAGACAATATTGGGTTGATGGCCACAGCAGTGTTAAGGGAAATAAAATTGTCGATGAGCTGGCAAGAAAAGGGTGGGCGTTAGATGAGGGAATGTGTGAGAAATTGGTAAAATTACGGATAGGTCATTACTACATTGAAGTCAGTAATTAGGTGGCGAGCAGGACCAACCGTTTGTGGGGAAGTAGGGAGAGGATTTTAGAGTCTCGAGGGCTATGTGGTCAAAACTTGACTCAGATATGCTATTGGATATGATTAGGAAGGCAGTGCAAGTCATGATGCGTTGAACGTTCACTGTTCGGTCACACAGAAAAAAATAGCCAAGAGTATGTACAACAAAATCATTTTTTTTTTTTTTTTTTTCCATGCGTATATTTATTTATTGTATCTTCAAAAAATGAACTAACAATAAGTTTTCAAATCTTAAATCTAGATATAATAATTAGGCCCAACCAGTGTCAGGCATAAACTTAGTGATAGTAATCAATAATACATAAATATCGTATTAAGCACAAAAATATTTTCAAGCTGTTTCATCTGGAGTGTTGAGTATTAGAGCCATAGTGTCCCTCTTTTTTAAGCGGATGTGTCCAGTAAAATTCAAGATGTTACGAGCAAGTGGATTAGGATGAGACTCGAGTTTTGTTAAATATTTGCCTGCGTATTTTTTAATTTCTTCAGTCACTAGTGGCATATCTAAATCACGATGTAAATTTGAATTTTTGATGTACCATGGAGCCCATGTTATTAGTCTTAAAATCTTGTTTTGCCTTCGTTGGATTCTATCTATATTGGAAGCTGAAGCAGTGCCCCATAGCTGTATTCCGTAGCACCATATGGGTTTCAAAAGCGACTTGTATATTAAAAGTTTACAATCTAGACTGAGTGTTGAATTTCTACCAATCAGCCAATGTATCTGAGTTAATTTAAGTTTCATTTGTGTTAGCTTTGAGTCAATATGGTGTTTCCATGTAAGCCGTCGATCAAGGTGTATACCAAGGTATTTTACATGTGAATGTTGAGGAACAACTTGATTGTTGATTCGAATTGGGGAAAAAGTATCTCTTCGCAGGGTAAATGTTAGCTGAACACACTTTTGTTCGTTAACTTTAATTCTCCATAAGTTTAACCATAGTTCCAGATGTGTAATATGTTCTTGTAGATATCGGGAAGCCTCGTGAGGGTTTTCGTGCATACTAAGGCAGGCTGTATCATCGGCAAATGTAGATGTATGGATATTGCTGCTCAAAGGCATATCACAAGTATAAATCAAATACAACACTGGCCCCAATATGCTCCCCTGTGGCACACCGGATGATATAGATTCGGGCACACTCATGAAATCTCCTTCAACAACCGTGAACTTCCGGGTAGTAATATAACTTTCCAATAGCTTCAGAAAATTTATTGGTAGATATGATTTCAATTTTAAAATAAGGCCTTCATGCCATACTTTATCAAATGCCTGAGAAACATCAATGAAGAGGGCAGAACAATATTTCTTTTCTTCAAAAGTTTTTCGTATAAATTGAACCAATCTATGAGTTTGTTCAATGGTGCTATGCTGACTTCTAAAACCAAATTGATGGTCCGGTATGCACTCATTATCAGTTAGAATTGGGGACAATTTTATCATGAGTAACTTTTCAAAGAGCTTTGACATTGTTGACAGTAAACTTATTGGCCTATATGACTCAGCCTTGGTAAGATCTTTGCCCGGCTTTGGAATCATTTTAACCTTGGCAAGCTTCCAGCTGTTTGGATAATACTCCAGACGTAAAATGGCATTAAAAATGAATAACAGGATTCTAATTGCAATACGAGGCAACTTCATCAGCATCTGGTTACTAATTTCATCAATACCCGGAGCTTTTTCCGGGTTGAGTTCAGCAATTAGTTTTTGTACATCACGCGTCTTAAATTTTATGGGTCGAGGGGGTAGCGCAACTATACTCGGCAAATCAACAGCACCAGTACATGAGTTTGGGGTAAATACGGATTTTAAATGCTCAGCAAATAATTTACCTTTTTCAGAGTCGCTTCTTGCCCAATCTCCGGTAGATGTGCGCAGAGGTGGTTTAAACTCGACGGGTGTTTAAGCTTTTTAGCAGCGCGCCACAAAGAGTAATTAGATGCTGGTGTGACATCAAGACCTTCCAGATAATTTTTAAGAGATGCAGTTTTTTCAAATGCAAGCAACTCTTGGAGTCGTTTAGTGCACTCTTTAAACCTAGTTTTATGTTGAGGTGATCTGTGCTGTTGCCATTCCCTTCTAGCTCTTCTTTTTTCACACACGAGACGTTCAATATCAGTAGAATAAATTCTATTATACCCAGTCTGCGGATTGGAGGTAGTGGCATGTTCAGCAGCCTGTTTAATATTTTCATTAAGGTTGGTAATGTTAGATTCAATATCATCGGGTGTTCTTAGCGTAATATTTTCTGTGCAATGACTACTAAGATATTTTTTGAATCCCAGCCAATTAACACGATTTATCATCTTCACATAAGGATGAGGTAAGTCACTTCTTAATGGGCTACAAATTGAAACGATCGTGGGAGAGTGGTCGGACGAGAGATCTAGAGAACTTGAATTAAATCCCTAGAGATATTTTTCATGACGCCAAAATCTAATCTAATCTAATCAAAATCATGTTATTGAAAAAAAATTTAATTTCAATAGTATTTGTCATTAACGTGATAGAATATTTAAGAATACGGCACATTTTAAAATATCATTTAATTGAATTTGTTTGTGTTGGTGTTTATCTTGCTTGTTGATTGACCCAACGCGGTGATCTGCCATTGTTGTTGTTTATTTTGAATGCTCGTGTTGTATACGTGTGAATGCCGACAATAAACCGAAAAACGTCGTGGCTTGTTTTTTTTACTCAACAAAGTTATTTGTTAAATTATATCAGAACTCAATGAGCACATATAAAAGACACATAAGAAATCATGTCTTGCGTGTATTCATTATTTGCGTCTCCAATAACTATTTGCTCTTTAGCTGAGTGGTAAGTACGTTAGTCTATTAGTCTAGAGGTTGCCGGTTCGACTCATCCAAACGCATTAAGTTTCGAGGGTTGTGTGGAAAAATAAATAACTTTAAAATTTAACAAAAAAACAAATTCTAAATAAAAATAAAAAAAACAAACAAGAAACAACTCACATTAGAATTTGAAAAATAAATTCATTAAAAATTTTTGTTTTCTGTTAACAACTCAATTGTGAATAACACAATCATTGTAATTGGAAATAATTGAGTTGATTTTGTGTGTTTGTATTTGCAAAAATCGTTGCAGGTGCCTTTTGAAGTAATATTTTAATTGTATTCACAAATGAATTAATTGTATTTACAAATCTTTTTTTCTGTGCAGGGCAAAGACTAGGATTTGGGAAACTGGCTTAGGCTTAGTTGGCTGAGCAGACGTTTCCATGAGAGCATTAGTGATATCGCAAAGTGTAAAGTGGAGGATATCCGGGGCTTTATCATGGAATTCAGTGGCTTAATGACAGATAATTGGGGGTTGAGTTCTAAAATTTTATTCAACTAGGTCTGCGAGGTTTGTTTTAGCACCACCCTTCCTAACCTAACCTAGGCTCAAAACGTCACATACGTGATTGTATTGACAATCGTACGAAAACAAATTTCTCAACATATTCATATTTATGGGCCTGTTCATCTAAATGCGAACGATAGATTCAATCGATTTATATTAGAAGCAAAAACAAAAAATTGAAATTAGTTTTTTGCTTTGTTTTTGCGAAATGAAAATTTTAAATTTTGATTATAAATTAAATATTTTATATTGATACGAGTTCAATTTTCCCAATAAACAAATTGGATCAAATTAAATCAAATAATTACGTTCATGTGTGTGTGTGTGCGAGAATATGTATGCAGCAAAAGCGTATGCAAACTTCCGGTATATAATTTTACTTTTAATGGCATTTGCACTGCATTATTACACTTTTATTCGTCATCATAATATCATTTTATTTTTTTTATAGACTAAAACACCCGAAAATTATATGACAATGAAAATGAACGCAAAAAGTGGAACAAATTTTAAGTGAATAAAAGGAAGAGAAAAAAAACAGAAAAAATTATATGAACGAAATGAAAAAAGCCATTGCCCTCTAGTTACGCATCACAAAATTTTCGGTTACAAAAAAAACACGCACAAATATATTAATTCTGCATGTAAAGCAATGCATGCGGATATCTGAAAGTATTTACATTAATGTGTGTGTGTGTGCGAGAGTGTTTGTGTGTGGATCTATGCATGAGAGTACGAATATAAACATACAAAATATAAATGCGCATAATGATTGCATGCACAAAAATAGAACAAAGAGGGGGTGTTTTTGTAGAAAATATTCAAAAATTTATTTTGTTAAACTCTTATCAAAAATATTTTAAAATTTTGTACGCACAAGAAGTGGCAAAAACTACTGCTCTACAATGCAGTTTGTGTATCTGCTGTTTCGTTTGGGAGTGAATAGTTAAAGTTTCCATTTAAAAATAGTGCAAACTTCCGGTGCGTTTTTTAAATGATTGTAAATTTTGTTTATGTTTTTGGAAAAAAAATACATGCATATATATGTAAAAAATATAAATATCGAAATTAATTAGTTCATGGTTGATGCATAAATTTTTCATTAGTGCTGAACATACATATTTGAAATGAACATCGAAAGAAAGAAATTTCCCATGTACATACGAGTATGTATGTATGTGTTTTGAAATAATAGAGGGAAGTTTGTATTTATTCCTACATGTGTATGCGGAAAAGGTCTTCAAGTTAGATTTCCTTTAGACCAATATAGAGTGGTAGGTATGCCTTAAACAGGGTTGAAAGTATTGTTCCTAATATACTATGCAACATATGAAGACTTGAGGAAAAACACACGGACTGGACAGTAAAGGTTCTATAGTAGGTATTAAGAGTTTGGCGATTTTGGGTACCAATGTTTTTATGGGACTCCAAGGATTTCAAATATCAGTGCGTTCTTAAGAAATGGCGTCATCAGTCTTGATGATAGCCGTAAACTATATATACATACATATGTATATGGCAATAATCTTTTTAACATTTTACGCCAAAAAAAAAATATAATTTCTTGGTGCACTCTTTTTTTTTGTAAAAGAGAAAGCCAAAAACTTTTTTTTCAGAATAACTTACATAACTAACTTTTTGCTGACAATATTTGCCCTAGTTGTAGCTACGGTAAAGCTGAACCACTCTTGTGAACATAAGTGAATACGGGTACGAAACCCAGGTTTTTTACCCGTTATTCAAGATTTTAGGGGTGTTTAGAAAATTTCAAATACAAATTGTTGTTATGTTCAACAATACCTACCAGAAAAATATTGACACATCACAGGTATTTTTTTTTTGTCACACAGTGTTATTAAAGGTATAGGGTTAGGGTTACCAGTCGTAGTGATTTTGTCAGTACATGTACTGATTTTTTTTGCATAACCAGCAAATCAGTACGCAAAATGTGCTGATTTTTTCATGAATGTACTGTTTTTGTACTGTTTTTATATAATAATTTTGTTCCGTGTATAAGATAGCCTGTCATAGCGTTTATTTATTTTCTTTGAATCATCCAGGGATTTTTACTTTACTTTCGTTTTAAGGCGAATTTATTTTCAAAGTGATATCAATGTTAAGCTGAAGCAAATTTGCTAAAACTGTCAGAGGTCATACATATATGCATACAAAAACAATAAGGCTTTCATTTATGGTGTTTGACTATTCGAGGTATAGCGAAGTTGTATGAAATTGCGTTTAATACCACATTTTTATATAAAAAGAAACAAGAGAAAAAGAAGAAGGTGATAAATATTTATTTAAGTTAAGGTATTTCCCCCAGCTTATAGTCTAATTTAATTTTTCTTCTCTTCTTTAGAAACTCACATTAATTAATAAAAATATTTCATTCAATAAGAATTGAAATTACTGAACTCAAGCCCGACTAAGAAATTATTTCTGATTTAAGTTAATGTTAATTTTATTGAGTGTTTTTTTTTTAAATTTAAATTAGCAAGTAACATTTGCTATTAATGATTTCTGATGCATGCAAATAATGAATTTGAAGTTTCTTCTTCGAAAAATTTTGTAAAAATATTTTATTAATACAATTTTGTCTTGGTACAAATTTTACATTGAATTCAAGTTTTTTTTAAGAAGGGTAAAGCCGTTTATGTCAATAAAATATAATTTTTGTATTGTACTGTTTTTTTTAATTGAATTGATTTGTTTTCTCTTATGTACTGATTTTTATGATTTCAAAACAATGCAAATAAAATACCAGTTATTTTCTATTGCAGTATTTCAAACAACGGTACCCACACCGAAATAAATTTTAATTTGGTGCAATTTAGCGGAATGTATGGTTGGTGTATGTGAAAATTGCTTCTCTAGAGGAAAAAGTTTGTCGACCACCTGTTGTACAAATTTCATACTTTGTGTTGATATACGAGTACGTCTATTAAATTACTTTCATCATCCTGGGAGCTTTAATATACTGAAAGCGCATAAATGGAATGTGAAAAACATCATGCAGGAAGTTTTTTTAACAAAAAGTCTTCTAATAAAATATTTAATAACTCAGTCAGTTTCTGAGGAATTTTTTAACACAAACCTGCGAATAAATTTGAACCAATTATGCTTTATAAATAACTTCATAAATGGTATGGGCTCCAGTACAAAAAAATGCGTAAGAACGAATCCAAAATAGAATAGGATGTAAGAAAAGTGACGAAAAAACTGAAAAAATTATGTTTGGTGAAAAATAAACACATATTTCTGAAATTTACTGAAATAAAAAATATAAAATATATAAACCCGTTTATAAATTAAAAAGTGGTTCATATTGAAGTTAGTTAGAGGTTGATAAGTGCATGCGGGTACGAAAAACTGGTTTTTTACCCGTTACTCAAGATTTTAGGAGTGCTTGGAAAATTTCAAATACAGATTGTTGTTATGCTCCACAATACCTGCCAGAAAAATAGTAACACGTCCCAGGTATTTCGATTTCATTAAAGTTTGTCACACAGTGTAATGCTTCATACCCAAGTATGTATAAAGTTCTGATCAAGGTGTATTCACCAGGTGGGATCATCACGGCTCCCATATATTATGATTAAGAAAAATTGTTTTTTTTTTGCTTACATGGTATGTATGCAAGTGTTGGCTATTTATTTTTCCGAAAAAAATATTTTCTTGTCAAAATATTTTTTGTAACAAAA
This sequence comes from Nowickia ferox, assembly GCA_936439885.1. Taxonomy (NCBI): domain Eukaryota; kingdom Metazoa; phylum Arthropoda; class Insecta; order Diptera; family Tachinidae; genus Nowickia; species Nowickia ferox. The sequence goes on along the minus strand of OW387027.1, from coordinate 33,103,096 downwards.
AAGTGCAAATTGTGATTGTTAGTTATATTTAAGCAATATTCTCTTAATTGTGATAAAAAGTGAAAATATTAAATAAATATAAATGCAAAAGCGCAAAAAAAATAAAATTCTGAATAATTAAGTTTCAAAGTTTATTTTGCACGGTCAAGTTGTTGCTAGTAGTAAGACTTTCGGTCGATAGATTTCAATTCGAGGTTATCATACAGGTCTGAATTTTTATAGAGTGATAAATCTTAGTATTAAGTGTTGGTTGCTGCACCTAACTTAAGTTTTTTCTTGTTTTGGCACTTGAACCCGTTTGCTTTTAAGCCTCAATTAATACAAGTATCTAAAGGGTTTTCTGGTTTGTTTTTTTCTAATATTAAGTAATTTTTTTTATTTCGTTGTATTACAAGTTTTTGACGTAAGAAATCATATTACACAAGGCAAATTCATATAAGGTGTACTCAGCTCGATTCGCTTTGAGAAATTTATACTTTGAATGTCAAAAAAATGTGTGTTGACATACAACGTATATTCCCCTTGATATTTCAAAACTAAAACTGCCTATTTTTGTTGAATTGTAGGGTTTGTTTCTCTATTGCTGTCACATTTCAATTTTGCCGGAAATTAAAATGAAATGAAAAAATCTGTATCAGGTTTTGAAATTCGCAATAACATTCTAAACTTTACAAAAGCCGTAACAAAATGTGGAATAAAGAACACATAAGAATAGCAAATTTACTGTAAATTATTAACTTTTAACTGGTAACTTTAAGAATTAAAAATTCTAGAAACAAATTATGATATGATGAATAAAAAAAAATCACGTATTCCATTTGCACTGAAAAACTTATATATGTACATATATATGGGCTGCTTTTTTAGCAACTTTCTTTTTGGCAACACTGTTTTTGGCAACTCAGCTGCTTTTGTGTATCATGTTACTCTTAAACATGTTCAGTTTGGTCTATAATTTAACCATGAATCGACTTGCAAATGAACAACGGTAGCAGATTATTAAATTCTATTATCAAAATTCATGCTCGGTTAAGAAAGTACATAGTGCGCTTCTTTCATTTTAGGGTCAACTTGGGCGACCTTCTGAGGCGGCTAGTCGGAATCTTGTGATTAAATTTCGCACTAAGCTTACATTATTAAACACTAAACTAGTACATGGAAACATTCGTCTTGTATGGGTGCCGGCCCACTATGGTGTAACTGGAAACTGGAAACGTTCATTCAAAGCCTTTCAAGGCAGCGAAGATTGAGTTACAAAATTATTCGAGGATGGCCCACAGGACACGATGGAATTGTGATACTGTGGGTAATCTAACCAAGTCTCTATGGGGCGACCCGGACGAAGTTAAAACAAGAGGAGTGTTGAAACTAAACAAGTCCGACCTAGGAAAGCTTACCGGCATCTTAACGGGGCACCATAATCTACGACCGCATTTGTACCGAATTGAAGCCACGAATGACAATGAATGCAGGGCATGCATGGAGGACATGGAGATAATGGAGCACTTCCTTTGTCATTGTCCAGCTTTTGACCAGCCGAGATCCCGTTATTTTGGGGATGTCACCTCACCGGGCATTACCTTCCCTAGAGGTATAGACTGGAAAAGTTTGAGGGACTACGTGTACGATACTGAGTTCCTATAAAGGTGGGGTTCGTTTGTTAATTTACATGAGAGCGCACAACAGGTGCGCTGGACTGGCTTATGTGTTGTTCCCGGACATAAACACTAAACCACCAACACGCACACGTCGAGTACGGAAATAGAAAAATATCGCAGCTGTATCCGCCAGTGTTGTGGATGACCGTGGGTTATCGATTTGGCGCTATTCGCAGCAATTTTGCCTCTATTCCCCTTCTTTTTTTTTGCTCAAAATGAAAGAGCTGGACTTGGCTGACATTTGGTTTCAGCATCACAGTCCCACATGTCACACAGCATGCGAAACAATTGCTCAATTGAGAGGAGAGTTCGGTGAACAGTTTAGACTATTTATTGCATAGCTATGTTAAGGTAATGCCTATAGCTATATATATATAGTATGCCAAAATTGGAACTAGGGTATGAATTATTTCAGGCTTAGCAACGGTCAACATTTAGATGAAATCATCTTTAAACATTGAATTAAGTAGATCGTTCTACCGACTCATATTATTCTCAAAATTTTTTTATAAATCAAATCCAAAAGCTCTTAAAAAATCACTTTTTGTATGGCTAAAGTTTGCGTTAACGCACACAACTCATACTGGACTATCGGACCATACATTACCACTGTCTTGGGTGTATTATGCTCAATAAAAATTACACATGTCATTTGGCTTCCTCAAAATACGAACCTTAGCTTAATTACATAAAAAAAGGAATTAATTTTTCACAATATTTTCAAGACGAGTTTCGATAAAATGAATATTGGTTCAAAAAGAGATATTCCTGTTGGGACAAACTTGTGTTCAAATAATTCCAAATGATTCAAAGACGCACTACTTCCGCATAAAAGATTTGGGTTTTGACTTCAGCTGGGTTGAAATAAACTTAAAGAATAATTGCATGAGAGAAAGATGAAGGAATTTATTTAACCTTTAAAATTTATCTAATAAATATTTTATATAATATTAAACTAATATCTCTGCAAAGAGATGAAATGTATGATGTAGTTAAAAATTAATGTATGTACATACGTATGTATGTATGTGAGCGAAAATGGAAGTATGTCTTTTCTCATTTATAGAACATAACACGTTTCTCCACAATCTATTTTAAACAGGATACATAAGTATGCATAAGTATGTATTTGTTCATGTATTATTTATGTATCCGCATTTCACTTGATAAATTTAGACTGGGAGTGCGAGTCCCACTCTCTACAATATACATATGTATGTACATATTTTTCTATTTTATTCTATAATGTAATTTAATTTACACAGAAGACATACTTCGTCTTGTTGAAAAAAACATATAATTTTAAGTATGTATGTGTGTATATTCCCAAACAAACAAACAAATATTCATACCTACTCCTGGTCCTTTGCAATTTTTCCACTCAAACACACCTACACAATCACAAACAAACCTACTTGCATACATACATACATACTACGCCTACATACATGCCCATTTACGCATAAATGTGTTAAAGAAATTTTTGCCAACCCTCACCAAAAAAGTTAAAAGTATAAATAAAATGAAAGCCATATTTGGAAAACAAGCTTTGACTAAAAATAAAACCAGGAAAAATATATCTACAGCAACATAAAGACGAATTTAACACAATACACTGCACGACATCAAAATGATTTTATGCCACATTTTGTTTTATCTCCTCCCACTCCCGCATTAATTCGTTTTCATCTTTTTAGCTTTTTCCTTTCTTTTTTGCTTGTTTTTGTTGTCCCAGTTTACAACTAAGTAAGAGAAAAAAACGACAACATATCTAAATATGGGACCCCATGGTATTATAACACACACACACACACACACACGCACACGTTATGTTTAATGTCCATATAAGAATAAGCCATTTTTTATTTCAAAATTTTCTTTGCAATAACGATGGGTGTGGGAGTGTAGTTGTATGTTTTCTCTTTGCGTAAGTGAGTTTACTTGTCTTTTCCAATAATAGAAGCCTGTCAGTAGTACCTTTATGCGTATTTACATGCTGAAACACACGCACACACACACACACACACACACACATACACACATTATACAACCATCTATCCATACATAAGTGGATGCATATTAACAGATACAGTTATATATCATGAGGTTTCAAAATATCCTTGACTGACTGAATATCTGTGCATGTGTGTGTGTGTGTCTGTGTGTTTCTGTTTTCACAAACATATTTACGTGAGCTTGTAAGTGTTTTGATTTTATTGAACAGTCGTAAACTGAATTCATCGATAATATTATTAAACTACAGTGGGGCTAATTGCACTGTATGAGCACAAAAATTTACAAGTTTCTAATGACAGATTCTGATTCAGAGGAGACCAAGAAATAATTAACGTCTGTATATCGAGTTTTTGGTCTATTATAAAAGTTGCGTTGAAGATTCCCTACACAGAAAAAAATTCATCAAACATGCGATTGTTTGAAATAAAATTTAGTTTAGTAAATATTTTTTACTGATCCAGTAAATTGTTTGTTTATTTTATGCAAAAATAAAAATGAACAAAGTGATAAACTCTAACTCATACAATTAATATAAAATAATATTTGCAACAAGATTGTTTAGAAAAGAGTTCTGTTCCAGTATAGAAATTGCATATACTGTAAAAAACAGTTATTTGTTTTATTTGCTTTTTCAGCAAAAACATTTGTTGAATCAGACAATTTGTTGATTGATAAAATCAGAGTTTTTTTTGCCAACAAATTATTAAAAAATTTTGCAAAATTTTGTACTCGCCTTCCCCCTCGCAAATTGCATAGAATCGCCACACCGAAGAAGAAACTGGCAAGGAATTATAACCAATTTTTACGATTAAAATTGCACGAAATGAACGAAACCAATGAATTCTTTAGAATAATTATAAAATTTGTTATATTACAATTGCTGGAATCACATATAAATGGGGTTAAGTATACTACTACCTGGGCTTACTAGTGTAAAAACACATATTTTGACATTTGCATTTGGGGTAAACAGCTTTGAAAGCTCTTACAATTTGTTCTTGTTTCTTTGATAAGGAAGAATCAAGCGTTGTTGTCGCCGAAGCCTGAGGGTGGCGTTTGCTGAAGTAGTTAGCAGTTATCCTACAGTCATTAAATAACAACACATTAGTGTCCCTTTGTATCAGTTGTTGTAGTAAAGTTCAAGTGATGAAGGCATAATCACTGGTCACTGAACTATACCGGCTTCAGTACCTGGATTCAATAACTTTTTTCACGATAATCGTATCGCTATAATAAATATAGCAAAAATTTATCGAATTTGCTATTCAGTAACATATTTTAACGATATTCGCTGTCGGTTGAAGTAAAAAAGTAATATAACAAGCTCGTATTCGTTTAGTTTTTCTTTCAATCTTCTTTGTGCTTTTTGCTCGTTTTGTATGCAGAGATGCCACATGAAATACAATTAAATGGCGAGCAACAAATTACAGAATCACATTATCGTTACAGTAAACGAATAAACATATCGATAAATATTATGATATTCGGTTCGCAAAAAGTTACTGAATCTAGGTACAGGAGGTACTAATCCTAATGTAACATCAGAGCGCTCTCCTTCGTTGTCTAGCAAATACATCGGCGCTGTAAAATATTCAATAAAATTGCCAGTAAGCCCAGCTTCAAAAAAAATTTAATACGCCTCATTTAACACCAGAGGCGCTGCAGCACTGCATTATTAAAAACGTGCAAAAAAGCAGAGTTGTAAAATAATGAAGCTTTCCTCTATCTCTTCCTTCACCAACTGTCTTCTTTATTACTATCGCTTTCCTAAAGAAGGTAACACCTAGTAATAGAAGTATTCATTCATTGCACAAAGCTGTTGTGCTCTATTCGATGTGAAAGCACGAAGCTCTTTTGTATGCCTATGGCTTGCACGTACATAGCTGTTGCAAAATAAAGTAATTTACTTGCAAAATAACGGCCTGTCACTAGAAATCGTTCGATCGATTAGTTATATTGAAAACAACAACAAATTTTCTAATGTTATTGTTGTTATCAATACAACTTGCCAATCGAACGATTTCGAGTGACATCGTTGGACAGGCCGTTAATGGTAAAAGAATTTTATATTCTTTAGCATATTCTTAGGAGCACAATTTTGAGAAGCATTATCCATTTAATGCCACCAATGCCACTCATATAATGCCATCCAAGCCATCCCAATTTATTTCCTCAATTACTTCAGTTAAGATTTTTGCATTGTTACTAGTATCCACTCCATCAAAGGGTGCGTTTATTTATAATTTTTCCTATCCCGATACGAAACGGATTATTTTAATATTAAACTTTTTCATATTAATAATTTCCTAATAACATATTATATTACCTACTGATTCGAATAAAGGGCCACAAGTCATTTCACTTAAAAGTTCATTAGTATAAAGTGAATATAAATGAGAGAGAGTTTCTGTCAGCAAAATAAAAACTTCAACTCCAATTTTAATGATATTAAAAATCTAAGTTGGTTATTTTGGCAGTAACAATTAAAATTAATTAGATTAAGCTACAAAACTAGTTTGTTCATTTGAATCGCAACAACGACTTATACTAGCAGTGAAATAAAAATTGCAGATTTTTGTATTAACCGGAATTCATGGGAATGACTAAAACAGTTTACATTGACTTTATAACTAAGACTAAAGAATCGCCCAAGTATTTTTTTTTCATTTAAGTGGCAATTTTTATTTGGTAACATTACTGTAAATAAAAGATTAATGTTACCAATTAAAATTGGTTAGAGTACTCGTAATTTTCATTATTTTTTATGCGTGTTGTAGTTTTTTCAACTGTATACATTGAATTGATTTACCAAGAAAATAGTAATTTTTTTTTTGAACTCTTGGTTAAAAACTACCAGAGAAAATATTTCTAGAAAACAAAAATGGTTTACGCGTGGTATTTGGTATTTACACGATTTGGCCAAATAATGAAGTGCTGCAATTAACAAAAATACTCAGTTTTTAGTTCAAGGATCGACTTCTTTTCCAATCCGCACTACTGTCCAATATTCAATTCATCTGTGCCCTTCATGCATAAGATGGGCTTTTCATAGTTATGTACCGAGTACAACACACTGCCACACATATTGAAATTTTTTAAATGTTTATTTCCTTTAGGTGTTTCAGTCGCAAACTTTTCCTGGTTTTAAAATTGCTCATTGTCATTACCATGGAAGTCGGGCATGCCTTCGCATGTTACCTGCATCACTCAATCATTAATAATTCATATCATTTGCTTAACTAGAATCCATTCCCAAATATTTTTAGCACAAATACATATATCGCTATAAATTGAACCTCACACCTTAATAATTCTAAAACATGCTACTTTCTTTAAAAAATTTCTTCTATTTCTACAAGCAGTTTAACACTAGTCCGGTAAATCTCCTGTACAATCTAAAAATGGCTTCGAACAATGTCTTGAAATATTTCGCGTGCTTGCTAAAAATTTTACAAAATTTGTTTTTGAATTTTTATGTTAAACTAAAAGAAACATATACTTTTTAAAGATACCTAATAATTATTGTGTACTAGTATAATAGAATTTTGAAGACTTTAATTTAATTCAAACAATTTAGAGAATTGCTTATTAGCCACAGTTACCGTGCGTCACAAAAGTCAAAGGTGATCAGTGAATTAAATAAATTTTCAGTGTATAAACATGCATATTTATTTTGCAGGAGCCCTTCGGGAAAGTTGCGTTATATCGGTTAAAGCAACGTGTTAAACTATTTTGAGCACTTGCTAAAAATTGTATTACAAAATTATTTAAAAATTTTTTTTTTTATAGGACCAGCACTCAGGGGATAACCCCTACTCATGCAATGCATTGTGCTAGAACTAGGAAAATAGGTTTTAGGGAAGGAGGATAGAGGGAGTAGGGTCTGTGAACATTTGATTTAAACTTTCTCACGCTGGTAGTGACAGGAAAGACCTCCGTAAGTAGTTGGTTCCACATACAAACACCTAATTTCATTAGAACATATTCCGTTGTAGTAACGATAGAACAAGGAAATGCACCCCACATTGCGTCGATGCTCCAATGAATCAATAGAGCTGGATACCCTACTGTCACCGATGAGCTTCTTCGCTCTCTCCTGTACGCGGTCGAGCAGCCCCAAAATAGACTTTGAAGCGCCGGCCCATACATGAGAGTTGTATTCCATTTTTGGTCGGATATAAGTGGTATAAATAGTAAGGAGATCGGATGGGGTGAAATATCGTTTGCACCGTTTTAAAACCCGAGGCACTTGAATGCTTCTTTTGCAACTTGAAAAATGTGTTCAGTCCATCGGACATCGCACTGTATTTTCATTCCAAGAATATCAGGAGCATCTGATTCCTTAATATTTATACCCCCCATAATTACAGAGGCAACAGCATTTTCGGACATGCGTCTATGAGTAACCATACAACATTGGGTCTTACGGGCGTTAAAGTCGACCCTGTTCGCATGACCCCATTCAGAGATTTTGTCGCATAGCCTCAACCTTGTGGTAGGCTAGGTCTATTGCTGAATGAGAAAGAATGGCAAATGCTGCTGTCGTCCGCGAAAGAATAGATAGGGTTGAAAGTTTTGCATAGAAGGTCATTTATAAAAATAAGGAATAGAGTTGGTGAAAGAACGGAACCTTGCGGTACCCCTGAATTTAATTTGAACTCATTTGATGAGATCCCATCTATAACAACTCTTATAGTGCGATCTCTGAGGAAACTCGATAAGAATCGAGAGAAGTTATCACCGACACCAAGGGCAATACATTTTGACAAAAGTGCGCCATGCCACACTCTATCAAACGCCTTGGAGATATCTAGAGCCACCACCTTACTTTCGCCAAAATGGTGGATCGAATTGCACCATTTCTCCGAGAGGAGGGCAAGTAGGTCTCTCGTAGAGCGGCCTCTACGAAATCCATATTGCTTCAAGACCAGTGCTGGAATGCTATTTCCGAGGGTTAGCAAGAACTTTAGCACGGAGACGATTCTCGTAAAGAGTTTTTTCACGCCTCAGTACTTTGGCACACGAAGATCTCGCCCTTTTGCGTAGCAAATCAGTATCGGCATTTGGTTTACTTCGCCAAATACTGAATGCTTCCTCTCTAGATCTGACTGCATTTTTGCATGTCTGATTAAACCAAATTTGCTCTTTAGGCTTAATCGGAAATAGTTTTGATGGTATGAAAGCTTTCATACCCATCAAAATTATACTTTCAATCATTTTGGCCATGGCATTGACATCATTGTCAAGAAAACATAATTTTCAATTAAAATGCCTAAAACATTCGTTGAGCTGAGCCCAACGAGCCTTTTCGTAGCCGTATTTTAGTCGTTTCGTAGGTGGTTATGTGCTGCGAACAACTCAATATATTGGCCTTCCGCAGTTGTATGTCTCGAATGGCGAAGCCATGTTGAATTCTGAACATTGAAATCACCAGCAATAACGATTTCACTGTTCGGACAATTCTCTAGAATCTTCTATATGGAGTCAGAAAGGGCATCGAAGCCAGTAATGGTAGTATCCCTTTCTGCGTTTGGACTTCTGTAAACGAATCCGAAATGCAAACAGTGTGCCTTGATTTGGAATTTAACCCAGAGACAGGTAAATTCAGCAGCAGATATGCATAGTGATTGCTGGCAGTGGTACACAACTGTATTGCGAATGTACATTGCAAGTCCCCGATGAAAATTAAAAAGCGAAAGTAGGTGATAACCAGGTATCTGAAAATCCTGTGGGTTAACATTCTCAGACACCTGGGTCTCACATAAGGCGAAAACATCCGGCCGATGGAGACAAATGTGTGAATATACAGAGAAAAAATTCGATCTTAGACCCCGTATGTTGCAGAAGTCAATTTTGAATTTATCTGTCATAGTAATAACGCGCGAAAATTTAAATCAAATGTTATATCTTTTAATTTAAATCAAATTTTATTCTTCATTTGAAATTTGTTTTAATTTTTTTAAAATAGATAATACATGGTGTCTGGTAGCAGATTTATATTTTCAAACTTATATAAAAAACGCAATAATTGACACAAATTTTTGATTAAGAGCATTGAACAATAGAATGGAAATGCGAATTTTATTTTTTAAAGACTATGTCATCTAGATGTCTTCCGTCGAGTTGAACACACTGTTCAGAACGGAGCCTTGTGTTCTGCGCCGCACGCTGCAGTAAGCTTGGTTCAATTGAACTGATATCTCAAAAATATTTTTCTTTAAAGTCACAAGAGATTGGAGATTGTCATTATAAACCGAGAGGGTAGCCTAATAAAAAAATCCATGGGAGTTAGATCGGGCTACCTCGGTGGCCATGGGATGTCCCCAAAGCGACTGATCAGTTTTTGAGGGAAATTTTCCCGAAGCAAATTCATCGAAGCTCTGGCTGTGGGTGCAGTCGTCCCATCCTGTTGAAACCACGTGTGTGAGGAGTACAATGGATGAGCTCACATGTTTGGCAAAAAGAATTCCGTAATCATTCCGTAATTTTTACCGTTGACATTCGACGCCTGCCCTCGAGAATTTTCGAAAAAAAATGGTCCATTTATCTCATGTGTGGATAAGGCACACCAAATAGTTACCCTGGGGCAGTTTTGTTTGGTGATGTGCCCGTTTAAGTAAAAACGAGCCTCGTTGCTTCAAAAAATGGGATTTACAGTGCGAAAACGCTTCAACATTGTTTCACAAAAATGTACGCAAAAATCAAAGACACTTTCTTTCAGTTCTTGAACGATTTGAATTTTAAAAGGATGGAACTTCAGATCCTTTTTTAAAATTTCATGAATAATCGCTCTTGCAAATCCCAGTGAGGCTGCTCTTTTCCGTATTGAAAGTCGCGGATTTTCACGTAAACTGCTTTCAACCAGTTTAATGTTTTCGGGAGTCCTTGAAGATCGACTGGGCCCTGACCGTGGGACATTCATAGCCGACGCAGTTTCGCGGAATCTCTGCACTCACGAACGAATTAAATTTACACTCGGTCCATCACGTATTCGCCGAATACAGAACTTTGAACAAAATTGTCGACGAGCAATTACGTAAAAATCGTTAGCCGACTGTAATGTAATGTAACTGTAACAGTAGGAAACAGCTGATCGATATTGTTATGTGAAAAATAATGGAAATGGTTATAGAGATGTAATGTAACGTAACGTATTTTTCATATAAAAATATCGATCAGCTGTTTCCTACATTACAGTTACATTGCGTTACAGTCGGCTAACTGAGCCACTGTCTCCACAGCGAACGCGCGATGCTCACTCGGCCACCGCGACATCGTGACTAACAAATCGATAGTTCCACCGGCGCCACGCCCTCTGCACCATTTATTGCTATTTGAATAAATAATTTTTTATACTTATACATATGTGTGTGTAGTAATTTTTATCAATTTATATACACACGGAAAAAACTTAATTTTTTTTTAATTTACAAATTCAAAAATTAAATAGTCGCCCAGGTTCTACATTCCACTACAACATAAAACTGAAAACGTTTTTAATTCCGCAAATACGCTATCATTGTGTTATAGAAAAGTAATGAAACTTATTTTCCACTACGATTTCTTTCCCAGTTTATTTTAAATAAATATTTGAAGCAACTTGAAAAAAAAACATATGCTATAAACACAATCGGAACGAGCGGCAAACTTCGCATAGTTCGGCGAACTTGTCTTCAAGAATTCGTCGCGTAGATTCGTCTTTTGAAACACAATTAAACTTGACGACCTTACAGTTTTACTTAAAAGCTCTGCCCTGCTATGAATATCTTTATAGCCCATGGATACCAAATTATGCAAATATTCACTGCGGCAAAAATCACCTGCACATTCACACCATAAAAATTATGATTATGTACTTTCAATAGAAATAAATGCAAAATCTATATCAATTCTTGAATTTGATTAAATTTCGAATAAATCACACATCGGGAAAATGTTAAAAATACGCAATATTGGAAACAATAGACTCCCTAAAAATGTAAGGTAAATCATTAACTTAAGAGAAAGCGCAAAACATTATGAAAATTCGTCAAAGCTTGCAAAAAAGTTAAAATTTTAAGTCTCTAAATAAAAATAACTAAAAAGGGCAAAAACTTATCTTTCGCAAAAATATCAGAAACTTGCGAAAAATTGCAAAGTTTTAAACAAGTCATAATTATTATTAATAATCGCTAAAACTCTAAGGAATGCTAAAAATTCGGTAAAAATCGCGAAAATGAGCAAAAACTTGATAACAGCAGAATAATATCGATGTCTAAAACTGTTTAAAAATCGCCAAAACTGTTAAGAAGCAGAATACTTGCCAAAACTCGGAAACAAGCCTTGAAATTTATTAGAAATCGCCAAAACCGTTAAAAATAAAATAAACTCGAAAGAAAACACGAAAAAAACGCAGGTTCACAAAAAAATCGCAACCTCGCTAAAAATTTCAAAACGCCAGAACCCTTTACTAATCCCGGATTTTTCTCCATATATTTCAGCAACGCCTCTTCTTGTTCCATGTTTTTGGGCTTATCCCTTTACAACACAAATAAAATCACTTTAAAAAAAGAATTTGTATAGGGTCCGCCAGATAACTTTTTTTTTATATAGGGCTCAAAACATCGAGTGTAGCTTCGGCTGTGTGGCACGTAGCGCCGTCCTGTTGAAACCAAATGTTGCCAATATCCTCCTCTTCAATTATGAACAAAAATTTGATCAACATGGCCCGATAACGATCGCCGTTGACTGTAACGGCCACTCCTTGCTCATTGGCCCAATTATGCCTCTGGACCAAAATCCGCACAAAACAGTGACTCGTTTTGGGAGCGTCGGCCTTTCAATGTATGCGTGCTGGTTTTCTGTGTCCCAAATGCGACAATTTTGCTTGTTTACATACCCGCCAAGATCAAAATGAGCTTCAACTGAAAAGATGATTTTTTTTGGCAAAATCGGCATCTTCTGCAAATCGATCGCAGGCAATATTTCCCAGCGTTGTTCAAGCATATACACAACCATATTCGTTCAGCGGAAGGATAAAACTAATTATCTGTCAAATCAGACATGAGCTAAGTCTTACCATTCACGAAATAAGCACTAGTTGAAAAAAAACGTTAGATGGCGGACCCTATACAGGGTGTTTTTTTAGAGGTATAGAACTTCGAATTGAAATAAAACACAAGAAAATCGTTTTAATGTCCATCAATTTGGCTTTATTGGAAGGATAATTTTATGCCATTAACTTTTAAATATGATTTCGGGCATGTGGCCGCCGCGGCTGGCTCGTAATAAACGAAATTCTACAGGTCCAATTTTCAACCACTGCATATGGGGCCGTATGTTGGCAATAACGCCACGAATGTTGGCTTCCAAGTCCCCTAACGTTTCTGGTTTGTTGGCGTAGACGAGCGACTTCACATATCCCCAAAGAAAATAATCCAATGGTGTCAAATCACACGATCTTGGTGGCCAATTGACCGGTTAACCGAATTAATTGCTCTTATGGACGATTATGTCGACCATAAAATGGACGGAGCTTGCGGTAAACTTCGCGAACTGAACCATTATTTTCGAAATAAATTTGCACGATTTGCAAGCGTTGTTCTTTTGTCAACCTGTTCATGATGAAATGGCAAACCAAACTAAATATTAATCACTTGACAGCTGACAAAATGGCCGCCAGTTAAAAAAGTGATGCCAACTTAAAGTTCTATACCTCAATAAAAAACACCCTATATAAAAGAGTTATTTATTTGCTTACATTTTGTATTTTTGCAACTATTTATTACAAATGGAGACACTTGGGGTTCACAATTTTCTAGTGGAGTGGATAGTTATCATGATTAATAGCAGAATCATCAACTCAAGTATGGGAAGAGGTACACCACAGGGAGGAGTTTTATCACCTCTATTGTGGTTGTTGGCAATAAACGCAAAGTTTCTTCCCACTATCGGTGAAGTCATGCAGTCGGCGTTGGGCGATCTATCCTCCTGGACCAGCAGTAAAGGATTGGGAGTCAACTCAGAGAAAACCGAGCTAGTCCTCTTTACCAGGAGATATAAAGTAGAAAGCTTTGTACTGCCCAGGATGGGAGGGGTGGAGCTGAGACTAGCAGAGGGAGCTAAATACCTGGGTTTTTTTTCCTAGATAGCAAGCTTTCTTGGAAAAGAGAACCCGCAGGAAAGCCTAAAGAAAGGGCTCAATACCTACTACGCATGCAGGACTCCATAGAAAGGAACGGGTCTGCAACCGAAGATAGTAAATTGGATCTACACATCGGTTGTGAGGCCGGTTGTTTCCTATAGTTGTGTGGTATGGTGGGAGGCATTGAGGAAGGAAAGTCACAGGAAATTACTAGCTAAGGTTCAGAGATGTACCTCGATGGGCATCACAGGTGGTCAGAGGAGCACATCTCAGGCTGCCTTGGACTTCATTTTTCATCTTCTTCCTATAGAAAACTTTGTGATGGGAACGGCGTCTAAAAGTCTCCTTAGAATCGTAGAAACAAGTTTGGTGAGGACAGGAATAACAGGTCACACATCAATCTTAAATGAGATCAGTTTTAGTGACTAGGGATCCGTTACACCTGGGTTTACGGACTAAAAGGTCGCTGAAATCGATTTTAGTAGAACACCCTCACTGGTAATTCCGGATAGGTACTATTGGATCAAATCCGATAAGCTTTATGAGAGTAGTGCAGTCTTTACAGACGGATCAAAATTGTGGGAAGGCACAGGAGCTGGTATCTATATCTTGGGAATGAACATTCGTAGTTCTTTCAGACTGCAGAATGAATGCAGCGTTTTCCCGGCTGAGATCTTGGCGAGCCTTAGGGTCACGGAGCTGGTGGCCAGGAATGTAGCAGCCAGGCAGCGCTAAAAGTTTTAAAGGGACACATTGTCAAATCGAAACTTGTTAGTGACTGTATGAGAGCCCTCAGCTTGCTTATGGATAAATATAGTGTCAGACTATGTTGGGTTCCTGGCTACAGCAGTGCTGAGGGAAATGAAATTGCCGATGAGCTGTCAAAAATAGGGTCGGCATTAGATGAGAGAATGTCAGACAGGTGGGTGAAATTATCGATAAGTCATTACTATAGGGAACTAAGTAATTGGGTAGAAAGAAGGACCAACAGTTCATGGCGAAGTAAGAAAGATTGTATAGTTTTGAGGGGTTTGTGCCCAGAACTTGACTCAGGAAGATCCAAACTGCTGCTGGACATGAATAGGAAGGCAATGCGAATTGTGATGGGCGCGTTGACAGGTCACTGCTTGGTGAGAGCGAGAACCAGCATTTGGGAAATTGGCACTCTAGATTTTTGTAGGATGTGCGGGGATGAAGAAGAACCAGAAACCATTGAACATATTATCTGTTACTGCCCGAAGCTACAACGTCATAGGCTTAGATGGCTGTGCAGGCGTTTCCATGAAAGTATTATTGATATCGGGAAGTGTAAACTAGAGGACATCAGAGGCTTCATCATGGGAATTCAGTGGCTCAATCCCAATTGGGTCTCCGAGTGGAGGTGGGATATAGCACCACCCTTCCTAGCCTAACCTATTACATTACCTAGTATTTTCTTTCACAATGTTATTTGCTGCCGTTTTCAAATTACTTTTTTTGTAGTGAAATTGGATTACAGAACACTTCAATTTCGTATTATTTCAAATTTTACTTTTGAATCACTTTTACGAAATTGAGCACACAAAACAAGAGAAAATTTCACTTTCATTTAATTTTATGAATATATAACCTAGACGAATATTTTTACTGAAATAGGAACTACCACAACTCGGAAAACTAAATGCATAAAAAAATTCATAAAAAATAAAAGAACGAAGAAAATCACATTATTTATTTATAAAATTAATTTACTATATCGCTGTGGCAATAAATATCAATAGCTTAAGTTGACATAAGTGCTTTTTCATTTTATTGCGTATTCGGGTTTTTTCTTCTTTAAGATCTATCACTCAATTATAAAATATTATTATTAATAAAACTATACGCATTTATATTTTAACTTAAGTCGTCTTGCAAAATAATACATAAGCCATAACATCTTAACTCAGCTTAATTTTTTTAAGGTAGGTACATCAATACGAGTATTAAAATGTTTGAGCATTAAAACTTGTATACACTTAAGTTCAATAACTAACAGCCCTTTCAAATTATTCCTTATAAAAAGAAAACCTCATATTTAACTAAGCTTTTAAAAAATTTTCTTATCTCAGGGTTTCCGCATTTTTCAATTTAAGCTAAAGCACTTATCTCGACTTACTACCAAAAAAAATTATTTTGCCTTACAATATAGTAGCTTAAGTTCACTTTGGTTTTTGTTTTTCTGTAAATGGATTTTTTCATAACATCTTAACTAAAAAACAACAAATATTAACTAATAAAAAGTTTATATTTTTTTTTTTTTTTTGTAAAATTAACAAAACTGTTCTAAATAAATGTGCATCTTTTTCGGTGGCTAAAAATTTTATACAAAAACCAAACACAATTTATTTTAGACAAAACCCTTAATATCTCAAAACAAGAAATTTCGACTTAAGCCATTATTATTTATTGCCAGAGATATTCATTAAACTAAATAAAAAAAATATATAAGTTAAAATCGGATTCAATGTTCATAACTTTACACATCTTAAACTTTTGCAATGACAAACTTCTCCATTTAAAAAAATGGCCATGGCCTTTTAAGACTTAAAAAATATTTTATATGCTTATGGTCAGCTAAATCTTACGAAACTTTTTCGCTATTTTTAAACCCTTGCAATTCTCACACCATTAAATTGGGTGTTTGGAAAATTACAAATACAGATTCCCAGCAAAAAAAATCTGATTTGGAAGCACTAACAACTGAAGGAAAAGCTTCGAAAAATGCTTCTGAAAAGCACTAACTTAAAATAGGGTCTCACAAAAATTATATATTATTACTTCTGTGACTCACTTTAGTAAGGCAAAAAGAAAAAATCATGGCTTTTTGGAAGCTAAATGTATTGCTTCTAGCTGGCTCATCTCGAACAAACGAAACAGCAAGTGATTCTGTAACATTGTCTCCTTTACATAAACGCTTCTGGTAAGCACTAATTTTTACTGGGTTGTTGTTATGCTCAGAAAAATAGTAACACGTTACAGGTATTTTTTTTTGTCACACAGTGTAATTGGTTATTATAAAATATCTGAACATAACAAGAAAGTATCAACAAAAATTACAGCATACGAGTATTTCATGATTATAATTGTTGTCATGCGTATATAGATTGAAGCAATTAATATTTAAATGAAATATTAGTTTAAAATTACTTTAAAAGCTTATTGAAATTTTCCAATATTACTTAAGTAAATTTAGTTAAATGCTGCACCAAATAATGATTTTAAATTAAAGAAAAAAAACTAATTCTGCGAAAGCAAGTTACTATATTTCCTACAAGGGGTGGCTTTTCTCGATGTAGTCTTGCAACATGGTAATTAAATATCGTAAGGTTCATATATTTTAAATATTTTTTATCATTTAAAGTGCGTATTGCCCCTCCCTCCCGGCTAGGAACCAGAATATACTTTATATATATTACATTTATATAAGTATTTATATATTAATATATGCATACATACATATATACTTTTGTATGTATGTATGTTTAAATAAAATTGCAAAAAATATATTCTAAGATAGTCATCTCATAAATAATATTATCTGCTGGAAATGAGGGTTGCTTGTCTGTTACTGTCGTAAAAAAAGTACAACTTCCCAAACAAAGCGAACGCTTTTCCGTAAATTTAAAATTTATTTATTTATTTTGCATACGCATCGAGCATATCGCACCGAAACACGCTTTCCAATCAACAATCCACTCATACATGCACAACCTCATACCAACACACAAGCATACAATTGTTATATAAAATCAGGAAGAAAAGCGCACACAATTTTATATGTACTCGTACATGTTCTTACTATCCTTGAAGTAAACCACATGTCCTTTTCCGTTTGGCAACGTACTCGTATCACAAACAATGTGCGGATTTTTTTATTGAAACTTCTAACGTTTATTTCAGTGTAGTGTTAAATGTTGGAAAGAACAAAAACAAAAAATATTTGTTTTGTCCCTGTTGAGGCTGTGAAAATGAAAATAATGAAATTTTCTTTTTAACTATTGTATCATAAAAAAAATATGCAAAATTGTGGAAAATAAAAAAGGCAAGCTTACCCTCATTGAATTTTTTTAGATCAGAGCCAAACGACAAAAATAGAAATGAAATAAAATGCCAACTTTAAACTCTAAACAGAATAAAGAACAATACTCGTATGTATGAGTATGAGAGTGTGTGTATGTGCATGTGTTTTGTATATAAAATTAAAATAAAACCATGTCAAAGACATAAAGTACGCTGGAATATGTCTGTGCTGATACGCAAATGAGGAATGATGGAAAATAAAGAGGGCACGTAAAATTTTCAAACATTCCGGAAAATTTTTAAAGCAACGTACCCCAAAGAAGCCGCAAAAATATTATTTTTGTGATTTTTTTTGTGTGTTACTTTCTTGTTGTTTATCACATTTCATTTTGGCAATAATTTTTTACTATTGGGTGGGATAAAAACTTTTCTCTTTATTTTTTAGAAGTTTATTTAATTAATAATAATAAATAAAATAAGAAAAAATTATTGTAAATTTCTTTCAGTTGTTTAATATTTAATTAAATGGCGCCCTAGGCCTCGTGAGATACGAGTATGCCGACCTTTTTGCTCTATGAAGAAAATATTTTTATAATTAAATAAGCAATTTATAAATATTTAAATTACACTGTGCAACAGTAAAAACTCCGCATGTTCCTGACAATAAATGTTCGATAGTACTTCACAAAAGGCAGTAAAAAAACCCTCAGTTATCGATTTTGGTGACCAACTTTTTTTATGGATCTCCAAAGATTTCGAAAATCAGAGCACTCTCAAAAAATGGTGTCATCAGTTTTTGGCAAAAAAAATATTTCTTTATTCACTTTCTTGTAAAAGTAAAGCAAAAAAATTTTCACTTCTTTCAGCATAAATAACAGAGACTCCTAATTTTTTGCTGACAATATTTGGCAATATAGTCTGAACTTGTCTAGACACCCTAATAGGGCATCCTAAGCACTTTTTAACTCAAAAATGATAGTTTTTCACAATTTTTAATTTTTTTCTTGAAAATTATACATTTAATGCACAGTTCTCTGTTGAGTTTCAGTAACACTTTGTGCAAAAAAAAAAAAAAAATCCGCACTTTTTTTATATAGAGGAAAGAATATTTTGTTTTAATGTTTTCAGCATAATTAAACGCTTACCCGAACTGTATTCAAATCTCAACAATGCACAGTGGTCTACTCCGAATACCATCATATGAATCTAAAAAAAATACATTGTGCCGATAAATTAACAGTTAAAGTCAAAATTATATTCCAAATTTTTCATTAATATAAAACGAAATTAATTCACAAAAATGATCAATTTGAAATTATTCTAAAATCTTACGGTTCTTAGTTTAAGGTACTGAAAATTTTGCCGCCCTAGGCGTAAATCCATCACTGTAAATATATGTATGTTTTTCCACAATATTAATATGAGACCCATAAAGTATATATGGATGGTCAAAAGTAGAAAGGCCCTAACTCGTATTTTCACGAAACTGAGTTTTTCAGTGATTTCAATACATTTCACGCATATATATCTCGTCACAAAATAGCGTAATAGCGTAAAATATAACGCTTTTACAAGCGGTTGTACAAGCACTTGTACTGTTTATTATTATGTTTTTATTTTCTTCTGTAAGTTGTTTTTTCTTCTACAGTTGTTTGAGATAGGTCCTTTCTACTTGTGACCAACGACGTATATTCTGCATAGTTATGCATAGGGAGACAAATAAGCGATGTCCGTCTGTCTGTACATGAAATCGGTTTTCCGAAGCTCCCAGAGCAGCTATACACTTCGGTCTTGGTCCGGCATAGATTGGTATTGAAAATCAGACTGTTTCAAAACTGGAAAACTTAAACTTTATTTTGCCATATCAAAGTAACTAGATAAAACTATTATTTTCTTTAATAAACTTATTATAAGTGAAATTTATTTGCTGGTGGTTAAGCGATGTCTATATGCATTTCATTGTTGCTTTAGCAAATCGTCAGTAGACTTCAACCACACATTTTCAACAGTCACAAACCGCTTATCTTATGCACAGACTTTCATAAACTATTTGTTCCATTTCATTTCCCTGAAACCGTTCCTGTCTGCTGAACAAAATCGAACAAATTCTTTAGGAATAAACCGTTTACCATTTGCACTGGGATTTTTAAATTGAGACACTAAAACATTTTGTAACATCAAAGATTATTAAATACGAAAAAATATAAAATTAGCTAGTTTACTTAGTATGGTACTAAGACTAAGTAAGACTATTTTAGGATTATTAAATCGTGCCATAACCGCCAAATAAGCTTAAGCGAAATAATTTTCGAAATAAATTTTTCGACCAAAATCGATCATTTCCGATCGTAAATAATAGATTTTCGTAAAAAAAACGAGGTCCAAGAAATGTGTCGGTTAAGCTTTTTTGGCGGTTATGGCTTGAAATAGTAGCAGGGTTTGTGAACATCTGGAGAGCGAGTAAATAAACCCCAATTTTTTGGTATTGTATTGACGTGACGTTGATGTTGACAACTGGAATAAGGGTGAATATAAACTTTGAAAAACAGATTGAACTGTACAATACCCACCACAAAATTAGTATCATATCCTAGCTATTTCTTTTTGGCGCGCATTGTAATTATTATTTCGTCTAAGTAATAATTTATATCATTATTTGAAGCGAGGTTTTTTTACCAGTTTGTTTTTGCTAATTAAATAAGAGATCAAAATGATTTTTGCGCTTTAAGTAATAAGTCGGCAATAATTAATTTTAGTGAAAACGAACATATAAATACATTTAAACTTCCCAAGCAAACATAATCAGTCGATAAGCAGTTACGAAAAATGCGGGTATAGATCTTTGCATACAAGTAACCGAAGGTTTGCTGGGAAGCCTTCAAATTTCGTACCTTAAATCATCTGCCGAAACAATTTATTGCACAACCGAATATATAAAAATTCATTTTCCCAAAAATAGATCTTAAGTCCTTTATTACTTCTACATTTTCCACCCCAATATAAAGAGACTTATAGAAAAAAATCGCATAATTTTGCTGACGAGACGATCCAGCTTTAAAAAAAAGGAAATACATATTTAATTTTTTTAACGCAACTTCAAGCGAGGGGTGTTATTTTCGCTGTTTTTTGTTTGTTTTGCGTCCTCTTCCTACATTTACATTTCAAAATTCATTTTTTTACAACCCCCAAAATGTGTTTTTGTGCAGAATTTTTTTCTCATACATTTTCACAACAACAACAATGAAAATTTAAATACTTGACATACGCAAAATAAAAAGCCGTCAGATATAAAAAACAACTACAAAGACAAAATTGAAATAAATAACAAAAAAAAAAAAGGACAACGAAGCACTGTGGGTCGATTATAACATAAAATATTTAATTATTTGTAATTAGATATGAGGAATCATACAAACTTTAACTAATAGATTGTTCAAGCGTGCAAGGACATGTTGGCATTGGTGATAATCTAATGGCTGTTACACTGACCAGAAAAGGAAAAGGAACATAGACTCTAAAATGAAAGTGGAAGTGGAAAAGTTTCGGTGCGAAACAAGTTCTTGTAAAATCATGTGAAGCTCTTATGAATCTAAATCCTATAAATTTCTTTTATGGCTAAATATAAGTGGCTGTATACTTCTAGTGGAAGCACTAACAGCTTGATAAGCTGTCAAAATGGGATAAATACCTGATGAAATTTCAGCCTCCTGTTTCATGTGCTTCGAATCAACTAAACTTGACACGAATGATAAGCACAAAAAATCTTGAGTTTAAAAGAGTGGGCGGAGTTACGCCCGTGAAAATTAAAATTTGCGCTAATGAGCTGAAATTTGATACACAAGTAGTTCTAGCTCCGAAACCAAGTAGGAAAATCTGAAAACCAGGAAATTTTAGCCCGATGGGCGGGGCTACGCCTATAAAAATTTAAAATCGAAATTTGCGCTAATGAGCTGAAATTTGATACACAAGTAGGTCTAGATGAGAAAGCGACTATAAAAATCTGCAAGCTCAAAAATATTTGTCAGGGTAGGCGGGCTCTCGCTAATATTGCTAGGAGTTAAAAACTAAATACTACACGTTGCACGCATGCAAGGCTTTAAACTATAATTTTAAAAGTGGACCGGATCACGCCCATAGGATGATAGCCTTATGTTTCATCAACTCAGGCCTGACAGATTTAAATCTTTTATTTAATTGTTTCGTATCAGCCGTTTACTACAAAAATTAACATGAATCATGAGCGCTGCTCCCAATAAAGTCTTGAGCTTAAAATAGTGGGGCGGGTTTAGGTTAAGTTTAAGTTATATTTGAAAAAGTTCTACCCAAACGGCTCTTACACGCTCTATCCTAGTTTTTATGTAATTCTGCCCTCTTTAAATGGCGCATTCATCATAAATAGAAATATAGCAGACCAGAAATTTTAATCTTAAAAAGTTTTATTAAAGAAAACTTTTCAAAAAGGAGTCAGATCCTCACAAAAACATAAATGTGAAAAAAGGCCAAGTTTATATCCAAAATTTCATTCATCAAAAGTAGTGAGATAAAAATGTTGACCAAGTTCTTGCTTGACACAATACCTATCACTACGATCTGATGTACATTATATACATTTTTAATAGTCACGACGTCATATCATTTCTAGGCAACCAAGTTTTTATTAAACATTTCGCATTTTTTTTCCTTATTTTTCAAACTCAGCAATTATTATTTTGATTACTCTCTATAAAGACCTATTTTTTTCACATAGTAAAAAAAAATTTGCATTATTTGTTTAAAAAAGGTTTATGTTTGGAAAAGTTATTAATTTTTTTCTAAAAGAAAAATTTTGATATTACAGACTTTTATTTTGGTAACCCACTTGACAAAAATAACAGTACTCTGGTTCGTTGACATTATCAAATGCCAAATCATTGGGAAATATAATGGGAATGGCTGACTTATAAGCTTTTCGGACTTATAAATACTTTCAAGTCTATACCACATTACTTTATTAAACTTGCTTTATACATTCGTATAAGTTTTTATAAGTTTTCATATCAAAATAAGCAATAAAAAGCTATTAAAATAAAAAAAGTTGGTAAATTTCGTTCTTTCTTTTAGATATTCTTAACAAAAACAAACCTTAAAACTAACAAATGTATCAAAATGTGCCCATCATTTCAAAACGCAAGCAGTTCTCTTTTGAAACACATTAAAAAAAATTAAGGTCGAACAAAAGCTGAATTAGTTGCAGTTCGATAAGTTGACGAACATCACTGAAAACGATTTTTCGGAATAACTTCAGAATTTGAGGCTGTTTCTGAAATTTTTTTCACACCATTTACAATGTTGTCAACAGGACCTACAATCCATCGTTTTCCAAGTTCTTTTTTCACTGTAGCACCGTGTTATTTAATAGTATTGGTTCGATCATCTTGTTCTATCTGAAAAAAATATATGTTGCTTATAGAGGTTGCAAATTCAAAACAAAACCCGAAAAAAGAAGTATGTATTGTGCAATACACTATGAGTCATGAAAATTAGTGGAATTTACTTAGAATAATCAGGTACTCATGTTGCTTTAATACTTCGAAAATTTTTTAAGATATGAAATCAAGGTCAACTACAATTTGAACTGAGATCCAAATGTTTTTCTAAATCACTTGAACAAGTTAAGAATTCTTAATCAATCATTAGCAGCATCTGCATCTGCGTAGGTTAATGTAATGCTGAGTACACATCTGGCATTTTTTGTGTTGTCATTTTGTCACATTATGTTTTTTATATGGAAAGCAATGCCACACAACGAAAGGTAGCGAAAAGACAGACTTTTCCACTAGTACACACTATTACGATGCCACAAAATGCCATAGTGTGTGCTCGGCATACAATTTAATTTTGTTGACATCATTTTGTAATTAGATTGGTGGTCTACAAAACATACGTATTCCCTACTACTACGTATTAGCCCACTGTGCAACTTTACATACGAAGTACTCCTTGTTGTATTTTTTCACTTATTTACGGCTCCTTAGTTGTTGTTATAAATATTATCCTGGTCCTGGCACGAATAACTGTAACAACAAGAGGGTTGTTTGAGTTTGCGAAAGAATCGTGTTGTTGCTGCTTGAGTGCACTACACCAATTTGAGTCGTTAAATATTTAAGGGAAGCTGCGCCCGAGTGTTGCAATAAGCATTTATCAAATTTCTGATTGAAGTCATTTCCAGTGTGTCTGTCTGCTGTCGAATGCGTGGCAGTTTTTGCAAATGATTGGCGATTTTGCAAATACATAAATAAATACCTTTATATACATGAGATATTGAAATATGTACATATATGAATATGTACATACATATGTGCATGTTTATGCTTGTAGACGTGAGGTGGAGGTAAATAGTTTTTAAGGGTTTTTACTCGCCGTGGATAAAATAGGAGGAGTTTCTGCAAAGTTTTGCTAAATCATATTAGGAGGGTGAATTTTTGCATTATTGTCATTGAAAAATGGCGAATGTAGTCCTCATTAATAGTTTATCCTCTATCAAATCTTATAATTACACTAATGTCGTTTCTTTTTTCCTGTAAAAGTGCAATATTCTTTTCGCCTTTAAGAGAAGAAAATCTGAATAATAAACTTTCGCTTCGTAGTGAACATGAAATTTATTTCCTTTTCTTGAGAGGGCAAAAAATTTAGATTTTTCTGATGGATGCTTCTCATGAATGTAATTTTTATTCATTACTTATTTAGATAAACCGAATATTTTCTAAACAATTAATAATTGAATCCTTTAAGATTATTTAAGACGTATTAGGAAGAAAACAAATAATGTTCATCACCATGTATTTTGACCCACCCTCTCATATTTTGTGAAAATTAGCATTTAGATAATTATTACGATTCCCAGGCAATGTGAACTTTAAAATAACAGAAATAGAATATTGCTCCAAACGTTGAATGACAAGTATGTACAAACAGGAATTATATATTTCATGGCCATCGCGATATCTAGAAATATAAATTGTGCTTACTTAACACTGTTAATGTAACAACGAAATATTTTTACGAAACAATTAATTTGGCATAAATTTTTTTTAATTTTTTGCCGCATCAGCAAAAAATTTTAAAAATGGTAATCGGGCTGGAATTAAGCATTTTTGGGGGAAGTTCTTCCCTACTGAATTACCAACAAGGCGTGAGACTAAAATAATCGATTCTTAAAAACTACTTACTTTTTTTATTTGGCAACATGTTCTCGTACTATATTCAAACTTAACAAATCATTATTCTCATCATTCAACTTCTACATAATTTTTTTTTATTTTATGTAATGTGATTTTATTAGACTTAAGATTTGAATACTTATTGTTAGTTCAATATATATAAAAAATTAATGTGATTTAGAAACGAGTTATGAAATTTGGTAAGCAGAAAAGTAAGTCATTATATGTCAAGTAGTTTTGATGGTAATGTCTAATTTTTTGCTGGGATGTTCTTGCATGCAAGTTTTTGTATCATAAAGCGTGTTTTTTTAGGGTGTCATAACTTTGAGTTGGCATCACTGCTTTATTTGAGTACCCATTTAAGAGCTGATAGTTGTTTATGTTTAGTTTGGTTTGAAATTTCATTATGAATCAACTTACACCGGAGCAACGCGTGCAAATTACTGTTTGGTGCGCTTTATGGGCTCGCGAAGTAATTGGCCCATGTGTTTTCAAAAACGATGATGGTCAGATTGTTACTGTCAATGGTGAACGGTATAGGAACATGACTCGAAATTGTTTGGTACCTCAATTATGTGGCATTAATCTTGCTAATATATAGTTCCAACAGAACGGAGCCACATGCCAAATAGCGGGCGCCACAATTGATTTACTCAAAGAAACATTTCATGAAAAACTAATTTCACGTAATGGTCAACACTCAGTCTAGATTGTAAACTTTTAATATACAAGTCGCTTTTGAAACCCATATGGTGCTACGGAATACAGCTATGGGGTACTGCTTCAGCTTCCAATATAGAGAGAATCCAACGAAGGCAAAACAAGATTTTAAGACCAATAACCTCGGCTCCATGGTACATCAAAAATTCAAATTTACATCGTGATTTAAATATGCCACTAGTGACTGAAGAAATTATAAAATACGCAGGCAAATACTTAACAAAACTCGAGTCCCATCCTAATCCACTTGCTCGTGACATCTTGAATTTTACTGGACACATCCGCTTAAAAAAGAGGGACACTGTGGCGCTAATACTCAACACTCCAGATGAAACAGCTTGAAAATATTTTTGTGCTTAATACGATATTTATGTATTATTGATTACTATCACTAAGTTTATGCCTGACACTGGTTGGGCCTAATTATTATATATAGATTTAAGATTTGATAACTCATTGTTAGTTAATTTTTTGAAGATACAATAAATAA
This sequence comes from Nowickia ferox, assembly GCA_936439885.1. Lineage (NCBI taxonomy): Eukaryota > Metazoa > Arthropoda > Insecta > Diptera > Tachinidae > Nowickia > Nowickia ferox. Next base: position 33,076,849 of record OW387027.1, on the reverse strand, counting down.
ACATACGCATGGAAAAAAAAAAACGTAATGGTCCAATTAATTGGCCACCAAGATCGTGTGATTTAACCCCATTTGATTATTTTCTTTGGGGTTATGTTGAGTCACTTGTCTACGTTGATAAACCACAAACAATTCAACACCTGGAAATCAACATTCGAAGAGTTATCGGCAAAATACGGCCGCAAATGCTGCGAAAAGTTGTTGAAAATTGGTGTTCCAGATTGCGCCTTCTACGCGCCAGCCGTGGCGGCCACATGACAGAAATCATATTTAAACATTAATTTCATAAAATTTTCTTTCCAGTAAAGCCCGTTTCAATGATATGAAAAATATATTTCCTTGTTTTATTATGATATAAACTTGTGTCACTCTATAAAACACACCCTCTACCTGGAGGGTTATTGTGTTATTCTAATGATTTGAATGCTTTTAACTAACAAATTCGAAAGCTTTTTTTCGCAAGCCAAACACCACTACAGCTCTGTTGAGTTTTCTTATCCAAATTTAATGTTTATTGTTTGTTGTTCGATTGGCAATAAAAAAACTCAATATGCCAAAATTTAAAAATCGCTAAACCAACAAAAAAGCGCCAAAAACTGAAAAAAATCGCCAAAACGAGAAAGAGCGACATACAAAAAAATCTCTAAAATTAAAATTTGTCGAAAACCGAGTAATCGCCGAGTTGAAAAAAATGGCCAAACCAAAAAAATAAATAAATCGCCAAAACGAAAAAAAGCGTCATACCAAGAAAAATCTCTGAAACTCAAATAAAACGCCAAAAACCGAAAAAATCACCGAAAGGAAAATAAGCACCAAACAAAGGCCGAAAAATCACCAAAATGAAAAAATCGCCAAACAAAAAAAAATCACCCAACACCAGAAAAAACACCAAACTAAATAAATTGCCAAAAACCGAAAAATCGTTAAAATAAAAAAAAAAACACAAGTAAGAACAAATCGCCAAAAAGCGAAAAACCGCCAAAACGAAAAAAGCGCCAAACTAAAAAAATTGTCCTTTTCACTAAAACTAATATAAATTACCAAATGAAAGAAATGACAAACTTAAAAAACGCCAAAAACTGAAAAACGCGCCAAGAATTAATAAACCACCAAAACTAGAAAATCGCTAAATATCGAAAATAATGTACCGGGTACTTAAATTTTTTTAATGTCTACATCATGTAAGATATTTGATTATATAGGCTAAGGTTCGTATATTATTACATATGTACTGTCCGTACGGAACCCTTCGTGTGCGAGTCACAGTTGCACTTTACTGAATTTATTAAAACGTAACAGTAGAACGGACAGAGAAAGTGAAAACACTCTCGGAAAATTGCATTAAGGACACACTATGTGCAGATGCCTGAAATAGCCAAAATTTTACGCCTCATTTTCAAATAGTGCGTTATTTGCAAATGGTTTTCGTGAGTTACTAACTTGCAATAAAAACACTTTCCACTTTAATTTGCGCATAAACGGGATAAAAGATATACATACATATTTATGTATTGATGCTGGCAAATTTATTGAAAATCCAACTTGGTACTCGTACCATTCCAGACAAGAAAACTAATTAAAATGCATAATAGTATTTCTTCAAGAGGCTTACGAAAATTCACCCAGTAGCTTCAAATGCGATACATATTTTATAATGAAAATATTAAGTTGGCATTTAATGTTTAAAAAAAATTGCTACACTAAGTTGTACCTGCATTTCCATGAAATTCTAGAAAGACTGCATCAAAGGTTGCAACAATGCCTTATTTGACGGCTGATACAAATATGCATAAGTGCATATTAATTTTACATACATAATATAAAAAAAAACAAAAATACGTTACAATATTTTAATTCCTTAAACAATTTTACTCGTACCTTCAAAAATAATTAACAAACAACTTAACTAATTTGCATAAAAATTCAAAACTTTTGAAAAAAAAAATGCCAAACAAACACTTTAATCAAACCAACCTACTGTCCTCCAGGGGCGACGCAGCAAGATCAATTAGTGAGCCATGCAAAATCAATAGAAAACGTTATTAGAAACGATTGAAAATTGATTAGAAATTGAAAAGCGACGGCAGCGGGAAAAGCGTGAGAACATTTTGCCAAATGTTGGACGGAAAAATTAAACAAAAGAGTTAAAGTATTTGCCCGGCTGTCTAATGGATAAAAAGTATTAGGTTAATAAAGTTTTGCATATAATTTGCATAATTCTAAAAGGAAATTGAAGCTAAGAAAAGATATGCAAATTTGCGTAAATATGTACGAAAATATTCACCTTTAACCCCTTGAGGATAGGATGCTGTGTGTGTGTGTATGAGTGTTAATAAGACTCACATCTACAGAATGTGACCCTCACTAACTTGCTCACTCACTCACTTACTCAGACACTCAGGGTGAGCGACCTAGTAAAAGGTTTTCTCTTTTATGACTTAAGGTCACTGCACCCCTACGGCTCATCCATTCCCGATCTATTCATTAATAATTTAGGTTTGTCTGTGTGTGTGTGTGTGTGTGCAAAACAGTGTGCTCTTGCGCAAAAGACTCTCTGGGTGCATAATTAACCCCTGTAGTGATTGAATTGTTTACGTGTGTTCTCTATATGACATCGTCAGCAGTAACAACAAAAAAAAAAACGTGCCCCCATGTGGCAGCGTTGCATTTATTTGAAGTCCATTTGCAAGACAGCAGCAGCCAGAAATAAAAGCAAATTTTTATTTGTTGCTGTTTTTTTTTGTTATTCCATTTTTCTTTTAGATTTTGCATTCTTTGAAATGTCTTCACTTTCACTTTTCTTTATGGCAAATAAGAAGATAATTTACATAAATTTTCTTCTGCTTAAACATTTTCGTAATGATGATGTAGTTGTTTGATCAGTGAGCAGCGCTGTGCTGTGCTGTACTGTGTTGTGTTGTGTTGCTGCTGTTGCTTTTTATGCAAATTAGTTAAATGTGTGAGAATTTTCTTTTTCAGTTTTCATCACTTTAATCAGGCCAACGAAGTAACAACCGAACAACCCTTTCGAGATTTTACAAAATTTATGCAAATTTATTACATTTAAAAAGACATTTACGATCATCTTCCACTTTTTCTTTATCAGTTGTGAATTTTTTATTCCAAAATTTTAATGTTGTATGTATTTGCATTCCATTACATACTCGTGCATAATAAATACATGATGTCTGTCCGCAACATCCTCCTTTCTATCTTACGTGCAGTTTTTCCGCATTTGCTGTTATTAATTAATGTTGTTGTTGTGGAGCAAGATTTTCTGCTTTTGCTTTTTGTAACTGCGAAAAATTTTCATATCGATCGTGAGAATATTTTTTCATTTGCATATTTTTTTAATTTTATTTTCAGGCAAAATAAGTGCGGGCTTTATAAGCGAATCTGTTAAATGTCTTTTTCAAAACTACTACAAAACCGATCGTTACGTGATGTAACAAATAATGGTTTTTCTTTTCTATTAAATATTCCCAGCGCCCAAAAATTCTAAATAACAAAATTAACATAATATTCACAAACAATTGCAACCTGTTCTTAGACCAAATTCTGAATGGAACTTTGAATGAGACCGCATAATTTATGAATTGAGTCAGGTGCTGGGATTTGCGTTTGCAACACGCTTGTTGTCACCTTAACGTGTTTGCAAACGTTGTAGTTCTATAAATGGTTAATGAAATATCAAAAAGGACTTGTTTTCAAAACGTGCTTCATATTTAAGAATAATTGGGAAAGGCAAGCAATTATTCGAGTATTAGAGTAAATTTCACGTTTTATTAAAAATTTCGAACATACGAGTATAAGAAAAAATTTTATTCGAGTACTTTAATAAAGCACAAAAATAAAAGAGCGAGTAATAGATTAATCTTTAACAATAATATATGTACATATAATCAATTAAAGGGAATTCTTGTAAAAATTTATGTTTAGAAATACATATGTATGTTACCAATATCAAAATGTTTTCAATATTTGTTCAATTCACACAAGTGCACAGAAAAAAGTATTCACCAATTAATGTTTTCAATTAATAATTTAATTGATTCAATTAAATTTTTAAATGTATTAATTAATTTGAGTGGAAAAACTTAATTGATATTATCAAATTGTTTATAGGTGAAAATCTAATTAATTTTTTAATTAATATTACAAATATTTCAATTATTATTACAAACTCATTCATATTACTTTTTTTTGTGTGTGTTACAATTCAAGAAATTTATTATTCAACATATTGTCATAAAGCTATTGTAAGTGAAAATTATTTGCTGCTGGTTAAGCATTTTCTATATGCATTTCTTTGTTGCTTTAAGAAATCGTCAGTAGACTTCAACCACACTTTTTGAACAGTCACATACCTCTTATCTTATGCACAGAATTTCAAAAACTATTTGAGAATTCACAAATAATATTTTTGAAAATCACAAAAGAAAATTAAGAGGGGCAGGCTTAGACTCTTATACAAAACCCAGAATATAAGCAAACATATATGGCTCAAAATCACCAAGGTGCAATATTCGGTTTGCAAGCAATTTAATGTATTAAATCTTAACTTTATCGGGAAAAGAAAATTAATGAAATACTACAACTAATCTGTCTTATGTGTACTCGTATATCAAACAATACAATTAATTAAAAAAGTAAATTTTAAATTAAAACAATATACATGAAGAGAAAATCATTTCGAGAACACGTCCTAATGTATGATCTTCAAAAATAGTCCAAAATATTAATGAAACATTTAAGGTATTTAACACCAGTCATTGCTAAATATGCCGATATTTATTTGAGCTAAAAGGTATTCTTTTTTAAATAACAATAAAAATAGTCTTTATTTATTAATAACTCAATATTTCGCTACAAATTTGTGTAGCTTTTTCAGGAAATGAAAAGTTTTAAGTTGAACATCAAGTATTTAATTGATTAAGACTTTTCATTTCCTGAAGGTAGCTTCCTCAGAGTTGTAGCGAAATATTGAATTATTAATAAATAAAGACTATTTTTATTGTTATTTTTAATAAAAAAAATCGGCCAGTCGTCCCTAAAGCGAATTTTGGTCAAAGACCTGCGCATGTTCCCGTACAAAGTTCACTCCGTACATCAGCTGCTGCCTGTCGACAAGCCATACTCAATCTGGAGGAAGAAGTGGAAGATTTTTTTACCAAAATCATAATGAGCGATAAGGCTCATTTCCACCTCAGCAGGTACGTGAACAAGCAAAACTATCGCTTCTGGGGCACCGAAAATTCACGAGTGACTGCATGGTGCGCTGTTCACGCTGGAGAAGTCATCGGGTCATTTTTTTCGAGGACGCCGCTGGTATATGACCATGTTAACCGAGTTTTTTCTAACGCAATTGAACGAATTAAAACTGGAGAGCATGTGCTTGAATATGCTAGTGATTTTTGCCGCAGTGAATATTTGCATAACTTGGTATCTAAGTTTTGTTTTATATTTTAATTTTTTTTTTGCTAACTGGTTTTATACGAGTAAATAAATAACTTTAGTATTTAAATTGTTGTTTATAATTTAAATATTTTTATCATTCCGGGAACGGTTGATCATTTCCGGCAGCAGTAATATATGTACATATTTCAATAAATTAGTTAGGGAAAGGCTGTGACATTTTATATTTAATTTTATTTATATTTGCAATTATTTTTTACGTTATGTGTTTGATGTCGTACCTTTCATATCATATTAAAACACATTTCAAAAATTTAAAAGTAAATTGGAATAAAGGATAAAATATATTTCAATAAAAATAAATATCCCTGAAGATGTTGGAAAATCCCAACTAAACGTCGGATAAATTAAAAATTAAATAAAAAACGTCTTTTATTTACCTGGAAAACTTGAATAGATACAATATCTATAAAACCACACTAATCATAATAAAAATAAGGTCGAGAAAGTACATACAAATACATATAAAAATACGCATTAATTGAGATTTTTTAGAAAAAAAAAATAGTTTATTATATTTCAGAACTTATATATTTTGAATATTTTGAAATTTCCTAAATTTTATGCACGATAATAACAACTTCTTTAATTTTTCGGAGTAATTTGCTTGTAGAAGATTTTGTATGTATTGTTTTTTATTATTTTTTGTATAATAAAAAGATATAATAAGCCCATGTCATTAAAGAATGCTTCAGTTATGTACTTTGCTTTGCAATTTGTTAATTTTATCACACAGGAAAACGTTCCCTAATTGATGGTTTTCTGAAAGGTATTCACTAAAAACCAATATTACAAAGAAAGTACAGAATTCTGTGCGCTGCCCTGTCAAAATTTATTAATATACTAATTTCGCAACAGTATAAATTAAGAGCCATCATTAAAGCTCAAAATTGTTTGGACATAAAACTAATCTTGAAATTTAAAAGCTTGGTGATTTTGAGCCATGAACGTATTTAAAATATATGTACCTACATCACGTTAAAATATAAAAACGAATCAATTTATTTCTTTAAATACATTTAATAAAGTCGAGACTCAAGCACTATATTCTCGATAGCATTTGTGAAGAATACCTACAAGCAACAAATATCTGCATTGAAAATTTTTGTACAAATTTCCTGATATCGTCAATTTACTCCCCTCCCAGATTTTCAATCACTGAGGATCAATACGAGAATTTGTACAAATCTCTTGAGCCTTGTTTCGTAGCAGCTGGCGACTACAATGCAAAACATACGTTCTGGGGTTCGCGTCTTATTACGCCGAGAGGTCGGGCGTTGTTCAACACAATTTCAAAAATGGGCTTGGATGTTATTTCAACTGGTGAGCCAACTTACTGGCCTACGGATATACACAAAATTCCGGATGTTATAGATATTGGCGTCATGAAAAATATCTCTAGGGATTTAGTTCATGTTGAAGCTTCCCTAGATCTCTCCTCCGATCACTCTCCCACAATCGTAACAATTTGTAGCCCACTAAGAAGTATTTTACCTCACCCATATGAGAAGATGATCATTCGTGTTAATTGCATGGGGTTCAAAAAATATCTCAGTAGTCATTGTACTAAAAACATTAAGCTAACAACATCTGAAGATATTGCATTTAACGTTGCCAATCTTAACGTAAATATTAAACAGGCTGCTAAACATGCCACTACCTCCCAACCGCAGACTGGCTTTAACAGAATTTATTCTACGGATAATGCACGTCTTGTATATATGTGAAAAAATTAGAGCTAGAAGAGAATGGCAACAACACAGATCACCCCTAAATAAAATCAGACTTAAAGAATGTACTAAACGACTCAAAGAGTTCCTATCATCGGAAAAAACTGCATTAATGGAAAAATATCTAGAAGGTCTCGATGTCACGTCAGCATCTAATTACTCTTTAAGGCGCGCTGCTAGAAATCTTATAAGACCCGTTAAAATGAAATCACAACTACGCACTTAGACCGGAGGATGGGAATGAAGCGATCGTGAGAAAGGTAAATTATTTGCTGAGCATTTAAAATCTGTATTCACTCCCTATTCATGTATGGGTGCTGTTGATTTGCCGAGTGTAGTTTCCCTACCCCTCGTCCCTTAAAGTTCAAGCTGCGTGAAGTACAAAAAATAATTGCTGAACTCAACCCGAAGAAAGCTTCAGGTATTGATGGTATTAGTAACAAGATGCTGATGAATTTGCCTCTAACTGCAATAAGAATCCTGCTATTTATTTTTAATGCCATTTTACGAATGCAGTATTTTCCACATAACTGGGAACTTGCGAAGATCAAAATGATTCCAAAGCCGGGCAAAGATCCTACCAAGGCTGAGTCATATAAACTTATAAGCTTACTACCAACAATCTCAAAGCTTTTCGAAAGCTGCTCATGACTAAATTTTCCAAAACTTTAGCTGATAATGGGTGCATCCCTGATCATCAATTTGGTTTTAGAAGTCAGCATAGCACCATCGAACAAACACATAGATTTGTTCAATTTATAAGGAAGACATTTGAAGAAAAGAAGTATTGTTCTGCCCTCTTTATTGAAGTTTCTCAGGCATTTGACAAAGTGTCGCACGAAAGCCTAGTTTTAAAATTGAAGACTTATCTGCCAATAAACATACAAACACTTTTGTAAAGTTCAATTACTGATAGGAAGTTCACTGTTGTGGAAGGAGACTTCATAAGTGTGCCCGAATCTATATCTTCCGGTGTCCCGGTAGTATTCTGGAGCCAGTCTTGTATTTAATATATAATTGTGATATGCCTGTGAGCAATAATATTCATACCTCTACATTTGCCGATGATACAGCCTGTATGAGTATGCATGAAAACCCTTATGAGGCATCCCGAAATCTCCAGGAACATATTACCCAGCTGGAATTATGGTTGAACTTATGGAGAATTAAAGTAAATGAGCAAAAGTGTGTTCATATAACCTTTACCTTAAGAAGAGCTACTTGTTCCCCCATTCGAATTAACAATCAAAATATTCCTCAACACTCTCAAGTGAAATACCTTGGCATACACCTAGATCGAAGGCTTACATGGAAATATCACATTGACTCTAAGTTAACTCAAATGAAACTTAAATTAACTCAAATATATTGGTTAATTGGCAGAAATTCAACACTCAGCCTAGACTGCAAGCTTTTGATATACAAGTCGCTTTTGAAGCCAATATGGTGCTATGGAATTCAGCTATGGGGCACTGCTTCAGCTTCAAGTGTTGAGAAAATCCAACGAAGGCAAAACAAAATTTTACGTTTGATAACATCGGTTCCATGGTACTTGAAAAATTCAAATTTACATCGTGATTTAAATATGCCACTAGTGACTGAAGAAATTGCAAACTACGCAGGCAAGTACTTAACAAAACTCGAGTCTCATCCTAATCCCCTTGCTCGTAATATCTTGAATTTTACTGGACTATGGTGTGTTTATATTGTGTGTAGAAGGATTTGATATGTTTGTGTAGTTTTCTGTATTACTGAGCTCTGCAGCCGCTTTTCTTCAGCACCAGAAGTGCCGATTTTGATTGAAAAATAAAGAGGAAGATCTCACGTCTTTGCTTGATCAATTATTTCTGAATTTTATTTTCAAAAATCACCAACTTATATACTAACTTACTCTAAGGTTTAACTTTAATGTGGCATTACAACAAATCAATGGTAGATTTGCTGTGCCCACGGAACTTTACAATTTTGACAAATTCTTCTTCTGGTTATCAAACCCAGCACCTAATCAATATGAAATAAAATTCAATTTAGAATTAACACTATAAATTGTTTCATGCCAACAGTTTACTTCAATCACACAGTATTCATGTTACAGTTTTCTTTGATACAAATTATTGAATACAAACAAAAAATTTAATGCTCATTACTGCTGACAAACAAAAAAAAAATCAATTAAAGTTCACTGGCTTAAAAAAATGAAATTCTTAAAAGTATTTAGCGTAAACAAAAAATGAATTGAATTTCAAGTTCAATGTCATATGGATAAAGCTTAGAGTAAATAAAATTCTTACATGGCTACAGTGCTTATGCTAATTACAGATTCACTACAGGACACATCCGCTTATAAAAGAGGGACACTACGGCTCTAATACTCAACACTCCAGATGTAGCTCCTTGAATATACTTTTATACTTTTATTTTATTTTTTTTCGCCTAGCAAGATTCTTATGTATCATTAATTTACTATCACTAAGTTTATGTCCGACATTGGTCGAGTCTAATAATGAAATTTAGATTTAAGATTTGAACACTTATTGTTAGTTCATATTTGACGAGACAATAAATAAATATGTATATGTACAAAAAAAAAGAAAACAAAATACGTTTTATAATTATCTTTCAGTGGAATAATATCTAGCATTTATTTTAATTTCTACTTATATTTATTTAATAAACGTCAAAATTTATGGGAATTTCCAAAAAAAATTTTGTTGTAGGTTAAGCACGTCTAGATGCATTTCGCTGCTGCTTGGACAACTCATTAGTAGACTTCAGCCATAATTCAAAAACATTTACAAAACTCCAATGCTTATATATATATAGACGCAACAACGAAATTCATCCTGACGTACTACATAGAAATTTGAGATTTTTTAATGTATTTACATATAACAAAAATTTATAAAAAAAAGTTAGAAGATCATGCAAGCTTTTAGAAAATGTTATAATATTATAATTAGGGAAAAGGATTTTGATGCATTTAAAATCGCGTTTTATGTACATAAAATATACATTAAAAATATTAAAATTATGCATTAAAAACTAATAAAATATGCATTTATTAACTCTTTTTTCAACATTTAATAACATTAAACACTTAAAAAAATCAGCTTCGTTACTTTTTTAACAAGGATTTTGTCAATTCATATGGAATGCAAAATAAAGTTAAGAAGAACTTTTATTTACGTAAATAAATGAATAAGTGTGTCTGTAAATTGTCAAAGGTAAATTTTTGACTATTTTTTCTGTAAAACATTTTTATTGTAAAAATTAACATCCCACGTCAGCAAAATTTATTGGTTCATATTTAAATGCTGCCAGTTCGTTTGTAGAATATTCAGTTTCTAAATTTTAGCTATTTGAACTATAAAATATTGATGCAATTTGTTGCATTTTCTAAGTCCATAATTTTTTTGTATAATTTTATCTAATTTATTTTTAATTTCTTCTCTTATTCTGTCTTTCAGAGCACAAATTTTGTTCACCGCATCTTCAATTAATTCAACTTGAGCTCTTAATCTAATCGGGCTATAGTGTCAACACGAAAGCCATTCTCTGAGTTTACAAAAATCAATTCAGTGCTTAAGTTTTTTTTTAATTTAAAATTTCTTTAACTTTTTTAATATAATTATTGCTTTCGACAGCATTCAACCACACGCAAAGAAAAAACATAGTTAGTACATCCACAATCACCAACTATCATTAATGTTTGCGATTATAATTACGTCAAACATATAACATAATAAAGCCATTCGAAACATTATATGTTCAGCTATGTTAACCACAATATATGCCCGTGTTGAACATTTTATTATATTCATTACAAGTATGCCCAATTTCCGGTTAACCATATACTTATTTTTGTCAGTATTATGATAATTGTCCTTTTGATCATATTTGTATGCTCCTAAGAACTACAGTATAAAAACAAATAAAAGTTTTTTTGCATAATTTATTGAAATTCATGTTTTGCAAATACAAATTTTCTTAAATACTAAGCAATTCAAAAGGACACAGCAACATTTTTAAAATATATATGTATATAAATATATGAAAATATTTACATTTTTGTTTCTAATTTAAAAATTTTATATTATTTTTGTTTTCACATATATATCCAATAAAATCAGATTTTAAGGATGTGATATTTACAGATAAATAAATGTTTTCGTAATCCACACGAAATGCGTGGTAATGTGAGTCAAAACCATGATTAATAAGTCTTTGAATACATAAGAAATAGGAATCATTATTACAGCTTATATAATTGATTACTCCAAAGAGGGGAATTTCGTCTTCATATTCACCTATGTGAACTACCACTCCTGGTTTTAAAAGTATATGCTCGTACTGCAGATATGATATGATGTTTAAGGAAAAATCAGAAAACAGTCCATATTTTTGTAAAATATGCTTAGAAATCTCCCTAGAAACTCCTGTTTTAATTTTTCCTGTTATAAGATCATCATAGTTTATTAAAAAATCTAACAATTTTATCTGATATTTAATAAAAATTGTTTTTAGAGTGTTAGTTTTGTTATTGGAGCTATTGCAAATATTCTTCAAAACCTTATGTACTGATTCAAATCTCATAGCAGAAATGCTTTTTAAGGGACCAATTTTTTTGATAATGGTAGAATAATGTAACATATTATGAAATTTGGGCTTCAATGTTGATTTTGTCAACTTAATGTACAAGGCATTGTGCTCACAAACAAGCTGATGTAAATGCTCGGCTATGCCTTTTTGTGTTGAATCAGATTCATAAACTATACATATGTAAAATTTCCCTTAACAGTAAATACAAAGACCACTCTTCGCAATCAAGAATATAATCACCCACCAATAGTCCCAAGCATTTAACAAAAACAAAAGTATTACATACATATGTGCGTGCAAATACACTCATATATGCATATACATTCATAAAAACATATGTACATACGTATGTATGTAATAATTTAACACTTAAAGCTCTTACCTGCTTTTATTTCAATTACAAAATCAACTGTATTTATATATTGCTGAAGTGTAATTAAGAAAAAGTCCGGCTTTATGGCGAAGTTTTTGCTGAAAATTTTAACATTGATATTTGAAGGAATATGGTGCACCTCTTTTGCTGCAAATAAGAAATAAGCATGTACATGTATGTATGTATGCAAAGCATATTTATATAAAGTATATGCAGGTCTACAACCACTAAGAAAGTACAAAAACAACAGGCGATTTGTTTGTGTAAGAATAATGGATGAATGTCAAAAACAGATGAATACAACCAGACCTGGGCAACTTGCATTACTTTTGCGTAAGCACTGATTGAAAATCAAAAATTTTAGTGCAAATTTAAATTTAATGCTTGTAGTGCACTATTTTTTTCACTTCAATAAAATCTCTTAAAAGTAATGGATTAATATTGCATTAGCATGGCGAAAAATGCACTTATTTTGTATTAATGTGCTTAGTCATCATGAAGTAATGCAATATTATTGCATTATCAAATATTGTACACAGTAATATTGAATAAAACGTTTACCTATTTTATCAGATAGCACAAGTAATAAAATAAAAAATACAGTAAAGTTCATTGAGGGCACCTTTATAAGTATGTACATACAAATTAACGAAAAGAAAAACTGTCAATATAAATACAAACTAGATTTCAGAACCAACTGAAAAATATTAAAAATTAAAATTATTTGAAAAACCGTGCAATTGACAAAAGATCAGAACTTAGGTTTTCGTTTATTGTAAAGTTATATCTTAAAAAATGGTGATTTTATAAACGAAAAATTCTACCGCTTGGAACAATTTCATCAAGTTTTGTCTTTCTCTCGAAAAAATTACAAAAAACGTAGTGATATGATTTTTCGTCTTGGGTGACGATATGTACATAGGAAAAAATGTACATATTTATGTATATACGTTTGTTTTTATGTACATATGTACACATTTACTTTGTATTTTGCACTATAATGCAATAATACTTTTCATAATGTGTGAAGTGGTGAAAAAATAGTGAAATAAAAGTAACAATGTAATATTCATAAATTACTTTGAAGGGATTTTAGTTTAATGCAAAAAAAATGCACTAATATTATCAAAGTTAGTGCTAATGTAATAAATTTGTATTTGCATGGATTTGGTTTAGTATGGTAAAATGGTCAATGCATTTGCTTATTTAATGCAATAGTCCCAGATCTGCATACAACAAAAAGTATATGTATTATTTTTTCACTTCGCTTAGATTTTATTTGAGAAAACTGAAGAAGAAGAGAATGGTATTTTCTATACAAACATAATCAGTTTATACATATTAGCAAAACTATCAGCTTAATAAGAATAACAGATTTTTAGGCAAAATATAATAATGACGATAAACATTTTCTTTTTATGTGACCTTGTAAGATGTTAACAATATAAATTTTTGACACAATAATACCAATATGTCTTATAATTTTTATGGGTAAGTATGTACATACATATGTATTTATCTAGATACATATGAATGTAAATATTTATTGCAGCAAGTTACACTTTGCATTTAATTATTTATATACATATGTATGTACATACGCATGTATATATGCGTTTACTTACCTTTAAGGAAATTTATTTCTTTTAAAACTGTAAGAAATGTTTAATCTTAATTAAATTTAACTTTTATTTGTTTAAGTATGTATGCAGGTACATCAATTTTTAAAATTTTATTCGCCACAAGTTTATTATCACACTTTCAACTCATAAGTAAACCATGAATTAATTCTAAACGGAATTTTAATTGAATATTTTTTACTTGGGTGTAATAAAAATTTATGATTCAACCGTATTATTGGCTCAACTATAATGAATATTTGTGAAATGACGACCATATTGTTATAAAATGCATACATCTAAATGTTTAGAATAAAAATATAACGATCCCACTTTACTTTTATTAGAATAACTTAATTCTTTCAACCATATGAGGCAGAACTGAATACAAAATGACCGCAGTGATCATTTCTGAATCATGTTTTTTCTTTCCGTGCATGCTCCCCATCTAGTTACTATAGGCTGTAGGGGGATTCGTATCTCTGAATATTTTTCTTTAAAGGCTGCAACACGCAAAGGAGCCGGTAAAGAGCGCCCGAAAAAATTACACAAAAATTTTTTGGGTTTAAAAGGGCTTTTATCTCTTGCTTTAGTATTTTTTTGTGCTGAATTTTTCAAATGAATTGAATTTTCATCCCTCTTGTTTGTTCTTACACAGTCGTAAGAATTGCAAATATACTTTGCAACTAATCAAAAAATACCAAAATTTGTTTTAAAGCTTGAAAAAATTAAAAAATTTATTAAAAATATACATTTATAATGAAATATGCAAATATATGTATTTATTTTAAAATATGCAAAAATATGCACTAACAAACCGATGCCATTTTGTCGCAAATTTGTTGATTCCCAAAGATATTTTAGTTACGATGAACTACGACCAACGACAGAAAACATGTATTTACATGAAAATCCTTTCCCTAGTTATAATATTACTTGAAGTACAGACAGACAAAGTGCCAAAGTTGACCACCTTAATCGGTTTCAAAGATTGTCAATTAACGCAAACTTCAACATTATATAAAAATTTTTCATTGCAAATGGAATACGTGAATTGTTTTGATTCTTCGCATCATGATTTGGTGGCAGATTTTTTGTAATGAAAGTTCAAATGTACCATCACTAATTTACTACAGTGTTACTACATATTTGATTTTATAAATTATGCAGAATAATTACAATTGTACTGGGTGGGTTTTGGTTGACTTAAAATATAAACCTTAAGCTAATCACTGCCGTATTCAGAAAAAATAATTTTGGTTTACAAAATGTTTAACAAACAAATTTCTTTACAAAATTTGTTTTTTAAACCTAATAATAATAAGACTTTATGTATTTAAGTAGTCTATCTTTTTCAAATGCTTCTAAAACTTGAAAACAACACACATGCGTGTAAACTGGAAATAGGTTAAATTTAATATAAAGCAAAAATCAATATATGTGACCTGCTCCACTAAAAGAGACCTCTGCGCCGAAAAAATTTTTTTTTACTTTTTGAGTGATTCTTATAGGAAAAAACGCTCTTTCAAATGCCGCAAACCACAAGTTTCTATGTCTTTTAGTTTTTTTACAAATCACCTGTAAAGATGAACATAATTAATGAAAAAATTTAAAAATGTGATATAAACAGATAATATATATATATATAATTGCAGCACTTCTGAAACTTCTGGTGATGAAAATGCATCCGACTCATCACTGACTATAGGTAAACATTCTTCCAAACAATCGTTGAAGTATTGTTCTTCAACACTCTTAAATTCGTCTTCCAGACACATTTTCTTACGTTAATTAAGATTTATTTTAACCAGAAATTAACTAAATAATAGATAAATTAAATAATAATAAATAATAGATTCAATTCTATCGGGTTAAATCCAAAACGTTGATAATTTGATAAGGAATAAAACAGCTCTAGTAATTTTGAAAACAAAATTAGCAAAAACAGGTTTTTAACTGTTAGAAATAATTTTCATAGAGGCAACACTGCATAGTGAACATCGTACAAAGTACCAGAGAGTCGAAATACATCGCCAGATGATCAGGTTGAAGGAAGAGTTGCATAACCATGCGCAAAACACGGAAAAACGAAGCGCTTTTTTAAAAGCGTTTTTCTCAATAACTGCTTTTCGGCGCAGAGGTCCCTTTTCGTGGAGGAGGTCACATATTACTTTAATTTAAAAGAGTGAAAGGAGGATAAAGATCTGAACAAGTTATGTTATATGAACCTAAATGGGAACTATAAAACTTCCGAAATAAATTCTGTTGCAATAAGGAAAAAGTGCTTAAGTCATATTTTATTGTTTTTCAGCAGAGCACTTTTAATCATTCAAGTTGATTTTCAGAAATTTATTTCTTTTACAGTTAAATTGGGAAATTTTCTGTTAACCTTTATTTAACTGTTCTACACACCATAAGTGATAAATTTAAGTTGAAATATACCAAAGTATAACCTAAATGAAGCAATTATTCCAAATAAGATTAGAAGTCTTAAAAAGATAAGTCGAAAGTCATAGTGCTATAACTTTCTGAAAAATCACACAAATTAATTGAGATTTTGGCCAGGCGTACTTTCGAATATGCAGATTACGGAGGTACTATAGGGTCCGCCATCTAACGTTTTCTTTCTTATTTCGTGAATGGTAACACTTAGCTTATATCTGATTTGACAGACAACTAGTTTT
Source organism: Nowickia ferox (assembly GCA_936439885.1). Lineage (NCBI taxonomy): Eukaryota > Metazoa > Arthropoda > Insecta > Diptera > Tachinidae > Nowickia > Nowickia ferox. Next base: position 33,060,369 of record OW387027.1, on the reverse strand, counting down.
ATCTTTCGCTGAACGAATATGGTTGTGTATACGCTTGAACAACGCTTCGCTAAGTGGTCCTGCGATCGACTTACAGAAGATGCCGATTTTGCCAAAAAAAATCATCTTTTCAGATGAAGCTGATTTTGATCTTGGCGGGTATGTAAACAAGCAAAATCTTCGCATTTGGGGCACAGAAAACTTGCACGCATACATTGAAAAGCCGACGCACCCAAAACGAGTCACTGTTTGGTGCGGATTTTGGTCCAGAGGCATAATTGGGCCATTTTTTCGAAAATGAGCAAGGAGTGGCCGTTACAGTCGATGGCGATCGTTATCGTTAAGTTGAACGAATTTTTGTTCACAAAAATTGAAGAGGAGGATATTGGCAACATTTGGTTTCAACAGGACGGCGCTACGTGCCACACAGCCGAAGCTACACTCGATATTTTGAGCCCTGTTTTCAAAAAAAAAAGTTATCTGGCGCACCCTATATTAACTCAAAATCAGCTTATTTCAACTTATTCAAAATTATAAAAATTAACTCAGATTCCCATTTCTCGTTTGACAATAAATGAATATTGAATATAAGCTGAATCCATTTCAATGTATTTTTAATAAGAAATATTTTACTGAGTAAGTAAAATAACTACTTGGGATTATTAGTGCGTTAACAAAACTAAACTGCAACAATTTCCAAAAAAATACTAAATATTGAATATTATTACGTTAAATAATATGTACATATTAATCCAAATGAAGATTGCAACGACATTTCTATAAAAGTTTAACCCTTAATCAAAATTCTAACAAAATCATGAAAAACTATAAGGGTTTCTCTTATTGTACTTAAATTTTTTCGTAAAATAAATATTTTATTTAAAACTGAAACCAAAAAGTTGTCACATCAAATATTAACTTTTACCCCAAGACGAAAATCTCAAATTACCGATTTCTTTGACTTTTATTTCAATGTTTTTTGTTTAAATTTATTCCTTAAAAAGTATACAAATTATTTTTTCTATTATTTGTTTTTAAACAAAAAAATATTGGTTTGCCTTTTCCCATAAATTGATATTCAATATTCCGCTCACACTTTAAACTCGCGTTAAACTTCATGCCTTCGTTCCTATTGTTGTTGTTGTTGTTGTTGTTGTTTTTGTCTTTTTTATCGGAATGCGTTCAATGCTTGTCTTTACTGCTGAAACGTTTCTATTTTCCTTTTGTTCTTCAGATTGTTTATGGTTCTCCCTTTCATGTATTTGCTGGTTTTCCTCACACGCTAAAGAAGTTGGATTGTGGTGGCTGTTAAGTCAGTCTTTCTGGCAAACGCATTTTTAAGGATCCTTTTTATTTTCCCTCATAAAAACAACAAACAAAAATTGTCACATTTTATTCGTAGTAAATTTGTTAAGGTTCTTTAGATTTTCAAAATGCTGATCTTTTGTTTTTCTATTATTTTTCACTTCTATTTTCAGCAACTTGAAAAATGCTCGAGTTTCTATTGAATTGTCGCGGCATTTAACCTCTTGATTTCAATTGATAAATTTTTTAATAATTAAACAAAGTCACAATTTTCTTCTTTTTACTAATAACAACTGACAGATGGGTCCAGTTGAGGCTTTATTAAGGAAATTTAAATATATATATAATCTTTGAAGGACAAAAAAGCCTACAGTTTGAGCAATTTGTATATTCAATTATTTCATTGACACAAAGTAAGAAAACACCTTAGGCATTGAAAGAAAAATCGTTTATATTTTTAGTAAAAAATAAGTTCAACAAACTGTTAACTTAGTATGAACTCGCGATTATTTGCAGTTTTTATTTGGTTCCTTGCATTTCAAACTATCGAGAATTGACTGTAAAGGGTGTTTTTTATAGAGTGACAAAAGTTTATCTCATAATAAAACAAAGAAATATATTTTTAATATCAATTAAACGGGCTTTATTGGAAAGAAAATTTTATGAAATTAATGTTTAAATATGATTTCTGCCATGTGGCCCCCATGGCTGGCGCCTAGAAGGCGCAATCTGGAACACACATTTTCAACAATTTGCGACCGTATTGCGCCGATAACTCTTCGAATGTTGCTTTCCAAGTAACTTTACATAACCCCAAATAAAATCATCCAATGGGGTTAAATCACACGATCTTGGTGGCCAATTAATTGGGACATAACGTGAAATTATTTTTTCATCAAAAGTTTATTTGATTAAATCAATTGTAGCTCCCGCTGTGTGGCAGTGACTCCGTGCTGTTGGAACCACATATCAGCAAGATTAATGCCACGTAATTGAGGTATGAAAAAATTTCGAATCATGTTTCTATACCTTTCACCATTGACAGTAACATTCTGGCCACCATCGTTTTGAGGACATATTAGTCCGCCAGCCCATAAAGCACACCAAGCAGTAATTTTCTGTGGATGTAATGGTGTTTCGACAAATGCGACAATTCTGCTTATTTACGTACCCATTCAACCAGAATTATGTACGCCATAAAATGAAAGAAGTGCACGATGAGTTTGACGAATAGAACAATTATTTTGATTAAAAACTTCAACAATTTGCACGCGTTGCTCTGGTGTAAGTCGATTCATAGTGATATTTCAAAGCAAATTTAACAAAAAGCAAATAGCAGCTGTTAAATAGGTGCTCAAATAAAGCAGTGATGCCAACTCAAAGTTGTGACACTCTAAAAAACCCCGTATGCATTAAATGATATCTACGTTTAAAACATTTCTCCTTAAAACGATATTAGGCTTTAATAATCATTCAGAAAATATCATTATATTATATTTAATCGTGTGTTGAAACTTCATATAAAAGGCTTGTACTAGAGATGGACACATGTTGAATTTTTCCAACACGACGCGACTCTAACGTACGAAACTTTGCAAGCGAACAACTTCCAACAACAAGGTACGGCAATACACGTATGAAACCAAATTGTATAGCAAAAAGTTATTATTTCTTAATTGCGAAACTTATCTGTATGTATGTATATTCTATCGTACGCATTCAACAAATTTGACGAAACAAAGTATTCAACTTTTTATTTACTGGAAATTCTTGCATACATATTTTACACCTAAAATCTTTCGTGTTTTTGGGTGAATGTTGCTCAACACGACACGACCAGACCACGCACGACATCAGATGTAGTGTCACGAGCACTTCGTTTTAAGTCGTGCGTATACGTGTAACAAAAAAAACACGACATGGGCCAATCTCTAACTTGTACATACGCCTCTTGAGGAAAGAATGTATTTTTGTATCTTCATTGAACTGAGACAAAACTTATTTTCTCCAAAACCAGCTTTTTGAGTTATGTCTCTATTGTGATTAAGGATGGATACATCCCAGCGCCTAAATTTGTAAGTAGATACACTTTGCGACAGTCATAGTACTAGTCGTAATGATACTGGTCAAAAACGAACGACCATATTACTAGTTGCATCGAGACTAGTAACGACACTGGTCAGAAAAGGACAAAAAATTTCAGGTATACGACCTATACATAGAACATATTTTTAGTTCTTAGAAAAAATAAGTGAAGTGGCTCAGTGGGTAGAGTACTTCCCCTGAAATATGCGGAATACGTGTGCGAAACCATGTAGAGTCAAAGTTTTTTTAGAATTACGAAAAAAAATATACATAAGTAAAAAAAAACTATAGTAAGAGCACTAGTGTACAAACAACTAGTATTCCAACTGGAATGTATAACACTATGTACAAATTAACTCATTGGGCTCCTACGACTACTTAATGTTGAAATTGATAATTCGATATATGTATATGCTAGTACGTGCCTTCATCTGAAGGTACGTTATATAATAAAGGAGATGGAGAAAACAAATGTGATAAGCTATACATTGGCACAACAAAACGAAACCTAAAAACAAGAATAAATGAACATAAGAAGGATATAAAACAAAACAAAAAATCTACAGCATTTGAAAAGATTAAGATCTTAGACAATCAATAGATCTAATAAATAGTTTTTTAAATTTTTTTAGTATTGATTATTTAAAAAAAGTTGTATTTTAAAACAAATTGTAGATACGAAAATCCCGTCAAATCCTGGTGTACCGAGACCCGAAAATCACTAGATTTCGGGATCGGGATTTCCAAAATCCCGAATACCGGGGTTCATAAATTGTGAAAACGGATTATGATTATCGCTATCCAATTAAAAAAAAAACTTAGTTTCATTCCATTAGAGGACCATGATAGCACATAATTAGGGCAAAACTATGTTCGGGGAAAATGTTGATCCATTTATTGTGAACAAACATGGTTATAACCATTTTCTCCCTAAAATGCCGCATATGAAAGTTATGGTCCCAAAACTTTTTAAAATGACGATAAGTTATTTTTTGGGTGAAAAGTGCAATGCGCATGACCGTTTTGCACGCTGTCAGTGCAAATTTTACCACATGTGATTTTTAATGGAAATAATATAAAATTCGTATTTATCAATATTTTCGGCTGAGAATTCTCTTTTAAGCCTGGTACTCTGTCCACAATTTCGTGCGAAATGCTGTCAAACTACATATAAAAGTATTTGGTGTGAAATATTTGCGAAATAAATTCGCAAAAGTAGTACTCTGTTCTTGTTGTGAAAAACACGTAAAATCACGTCTTTCCATGCAAAATTAGTCTGGCATCATTTTAGTTTAGCTGCGAAACAACATGAGCAGTGCTTTTTTCGCACGGAATTATAACAATGTTGCATACTTTCAAGCAATAAAAGCAAGAAATTTATAAAAAAAAAACCGCGAGTTGGGTTACATTTAGTACATGTCAAAATTTTCACGCGAAATAATCAATGGTGCTGAAAATTTTTCACAACTTTGAACAGAGTACCAGCCTTTAGGTGGAAAATGATGCAGTTAATAAAAAGTAAAAATAAATTTTGAGTTTCCGGCAATACCAAAAAAAATCACAAAATCCCAAAAAGGGGATTTTTTCAGTATTTTTGCTGTATTATTTTTACTTTTCGCCGAGCGCAGCTAATATTTTTGGAGATATTTAATACATGATATATTAAGGTGGCATGATAAATTATTTGGTTCCAGCTTTGGAATTTGATAAAAAAAAGGCATTCAATTTGTTATTTATAAGAAAAATAGGTATATTTTGAAACGATCTGGTTCCTTTTTAATAATGATAATTTTGAACAAAAAATTGCTTGGTAATATTTTTTAAAGTATTACATTTTGAAGAAATAGAAATATGGTTATGGCAAAATTTTTGTACAATAGCAAAGTAATTATTTATGCAAAAAAACGATGAAAAATCTATTTTTCAAAATTTTAATTTAAATTGCTTATAACTTTTGACTTGATTGTGATTTTGATACCATTTTTTTTTTCTAATCAATAATAGGTTTCATTTTTCTAAACAAGATTTCATTTCTGCAACAGCAGAACAGATTGGTAAAATCCAAAATTTAAGTTTATTTTTCAAATATTTCCTAAACTATTAGCGAAAGCCCATAAATGTAGGAGACTTTTTTTTTAGAAAAATCCACTTGCAAAAAATCTTTTTTATCAGATCAAAAACATCAGCTTGGCATCGGTTTAAATTTCATTAACCCGAGGTTGCCCACTTTGGGGCTTTGTGGATCCACCCCCTGTTTAAGATGTATAGTCCAAATAGACTTAAGCTCCATTTTTTTAAGAAACTCTCCACTGTGCGATGTCCATCTGTCCGTCTGCATTTCTGCACGTCTGTCACAGACTATTTTCTCGAGAACTGTAAGATCTACGGAGCTGAAATTTGCACAGAATATTTAAAGCAATAAATATATGACAGTTAAAAATTAAAGGGTTTTTTAAAGAGCGCAACGAAAAATTTTTAAATATACAGACAATTATACAGGGTGTCCGCCGCGAAGGTATACTACTTTGCCTTGCCGCCATTTTGGTAAACATTAGTCTTGACAGTTCATATTTGGCAGTCGTGAAGTAGACACTTGGCAAATTTATTATGGAAACGTGTTGTAATCGCTGAAACATTTTATCAAAATCAACCAGTTACGTGAAATTTTTGGGAGAAACAACGTGCCAACAAAACGCACTATTTATCGTGTAGTGAATGATTTCGAAGAAAGAAGGTCAACCTCAATTCGACGAAGTGCTCAGGAGCTTGGTCTTCAGAGAACAACTTTGGCCACAATTTTGCACAATGATTTGCATATAAGATTCAGTTGACACAAGAGCTTCTTCCATTTACGCCGCCGTACATATGCCAATTTAATCAAAAATTATAAGCAAACAAAGTAGTATACCTTCCCGGCGGACACCCTGTATACACACACTTGAAATGTGCAAAGTTAGTGTATTTTTACACACACCAATTGACACTGTAATTCAAAAAATCTAAATTAAAGGGTGTACTATCAGTTAATATTACTTTGAAACCGTAAGAGGCAAACTTTTGAAACTTTCGAAAACGTTAAAACTAAAAAAATCCCAAAATAAAAATTGGGGAAAATCGTCAAAACTAAAAAACCGCTAGAACCAATATTAAAAAATGCCTAAAAAATCTCAAAAACGAAAAAAAAAACCCAAAACTAAGAAGTGTCACTACTAAAAAAATTGCCAAATACCGAAGAAAGTTTACCAGGTGCTTAAAATTTTTAAAAATAGTCTAAATCAGGTCAGATAAAAAGTTTTGGTATTATTACATATCGCTCATTTACTTCAATAGTGTCACAAATCAAAAAAAACCAGTTTTGCAGAAAACGCGTTTTAAGTTTTTAATTTGCATACAACTCAAGGAAGACATGAAAAAATATTCTTCTCTCAGGAGGTGATGGTACAAGCTATTTATATGAAATTTTTAGACAAGATAAAATAAGAAATGCAGCATTATTAATTCAAAAAACTAATTTTTTGAGTTATGACACTATTGAAGTAAATTAGCGGTATGTAGTGTTCGTACGAAACCCTTTGTGTGTGAGTGAAAGTCGCACTTTACTTAGTATATATATATGTATGTATGTACTATATATGTATGTGGAATTAAAAATTATGTGCGAAAATTACATCAAAAAGTATTTGGACATAAATCCTTATCCTTATCCCGACTTCCTTACTAATATTATATATTTGAACGTGAGAGTTTGTTTGTTTGTTTGCTACGCTTTCACGCCCAAGCCGCTAAACCGATTTTGAAAATTCTTTCACTGATAGAAAGCTAAATTACCAGCGTCAAATATTGTTTATTTTTTATCCGGTTTCGAACCGCTTTTTATATTTAGTTCGTGTTTTTTTTTCAAAAATTATATTTTTGGGCTGGTGAGGGCAATTTTCGTTTCGGGTTTGATTGTTTAATCAGTTTTAAAACCGGTTTTTATCGCCTTTTTGCCGGATTTTATCGTTTTTCTTTAACATTATCAGTGAATAACAAATAATAAAACATACATAAATTTCAGATTAGATCAGATCCAGGTGGCCAGAGATTATATAATTTCAGCAAAAAACACTATTTTTATTAAAAAGTTCATCGCGTTTTTAACTATCGCAAAAAACTAAAACTGCAGTTCTTAATATTTTTCATATGGAAGGTATGATATTTGCAAAAAAATGCAAAAAGTTATAACCCTAATGTTACCGTGCCCTCTGGAAGCTCCTGAATATGATTATCCTCATTTCCCTATGTGAATATATGTAACTACAATTAAACTATCAAAGTCTAAGAAGGTTAATTGGCTTTATCGTCTAGTCGTGTAAAATTTTTGATAATTCTGCTTTCCATAAATTTAACTTCATGTTACTCTTGTTCGCTTTTTGACAAATTGAAATTATTTAACAATAAAAGTTCTACACTAAGGGAAAAAACGTGCTAAAATAAAGATTTTACGCAAACAAATCATTTCAATTTTAATAGTCTGTTAAATGCGAAAATTCTTGATTCAAGAATAAAATCTTGATTTTCTTAAGATCGCATTTAAAATTGTAATCTTAAATAAAATCTCATTTTAAGATCGAATTCAAGATTATGTTCTCAATAAAAAATCTTAAATTAAGACCATATTCTCAAAATTTACGAATATAATCTTAAAATTTCAATAATATGTTCTTAAAGCTTTAGACCACGTTCTTAAGAATTCATTCTAAAAATTAAGAATTGATGCGTCAATTTGAGAACGTCAATCTTACCGACCAAATTTCCAGATTGAAATGTGAAGATTTCTGCAATCTAAATTCAAGAAATTTGTTTGATCTAAATTTAAGATCGTCACTCTTCTCTTAGTGTACTTGCTTTCCATTGTGGTGGAGTTGCATGTACTTGATATAGATAAATATACCCTGACGACTCGAAATATTTTCTTTCATTTCAGCCTTTAATTTTTCATCAATTTCCAACACGTTTCAGCAACTGTTACAAGGCTCATTATCAGAATCCAGCCCTCTTTTTGAAATCAACATAAAAACGACACCTACAAAGTTAAAACAACATAAAATTGAATACGTATGTATGTATGTATGCATGCACATACATACATACGTATTTATAAAAAAAAAGAAGAAGGAACGAAACTGTACCCATTAAAGACTGACATCCATCCAATTAAATTAAAAAGCAAAAGAAAAACTCGCAGTTGAGTAAGAAAAAATCCCACATTCAAGCATCTGTTGAACAATAACAACTGCAATGCAATTGATGAAAATGTTGGGAAACTAAAAAATTCGGCTAAATGCAGCAACTAAATCATTTAAATGTAAATTCTACATTTTATTGAATGCAAGCAAAACTGACAAAATGAATGAACAGCAGACCCAACTGAAAGGAAATGTGTGCCACAGGATGCGTTCGCTGATAATGATGGCGCATTACATTTGCGCAAGCGCGATGCAAGCAAGATACAACGCCAACAACAATTACAACAACAATATTTATGTAGCGATGTAATAACTCAACAGCCTCTTTTAGTTACACGTTTTTATTTTCCTTTATTTTCTTTCTGTCTGACTATGATACGATTTTGCTGTCCGTCTGTCTGTCTGTCGTTATGCAGACGACAACATTTGTTGTCTAAGTCAGCCAAAAAAAACAACGAAGAGCAATTAGCCCGGATACGATTTCACATGTTTGCTTTATCAAGCAGCATAAAATTACAAATCTCTTTTCGAAACAACGACAACAACAACAACCAGATCGACGACAACAACTCTAAGGACGAAAACTAAAACAGACTCGTATTAAATTGAAACCAAAAAATGGAGGATTTTCGGAATAAAATTCAAGTGGTTCTGTTGACTTTTGCTCAAACTCGCTCGACCCGCAACTGAAATTGCAGCTACACAATCTCTGTTATCTGTCAGTGAGTGCCACGAAGAGTTTATTTTTGGCTTGGCGATGTTGCAAGTCAAATAAACGTACTATTTGTTCATACAATGTTTCTTACACTCTCATATACATCCATTAGTATTTTTGTATGTTAGTATGCACATACTCGTACTATAGATATTTATATTTTGATATTTTTATTCAAACAGCGCCATTTTTTGTTTGCTGATTGCACTATTTAGAAAAATAATGTAAATTTTAGAAAGCGTTCTGTAGCAGAAGTTGAAAGGAGTGACAACATTACATATTTATATCAAATGTAGTATTTTTCTTATATTAAAGGTATTCACTTCAACTCTTGCAACTGTGCAAGTGCAACATGTTGAATTGTATTTTCTGACGAGAGCAATCTAATTTGTTTAGTTGGTTTGAAAGTCAAAAACAACATACTGTGCGCTCGGCATAACATCAACACCCCATTTCGTCAACATCCCAAAACGCCAACACTTTTTTATTGAGATTTGTCTTCTCTAAAACGTCAACCAAACCACAAATCTCTTAAACGTACACTCTAAATAAAACAAAACTTTTGCTTCAATATTAATTAAAATACATAAGTATGTATACACGAGGTGTGTTGAAAACATATCGCGAATTTTGAATTTTCGCGGGTTACGTATATTCGAATTTTGATTTTTTTGTGGCGTTATGTTAGTACTCATGTCTCTTACTTATGCCGAAAATTTCGGCCATTTTGAATGTTCAGTTAATTGTTGACAGCTGCTTTGTTTGCACGTGTTTTGGCTCGTCTTCGATTATTACCTATTAAAAACAATGAAACAAAGAACGTGTATCAAATTTTGTGTGAAAAACGAAATGAAGTGCGCGGAAGCATTCCGAATGTTTACTGTGACATACGGAGAGGCTACCTTGAACCGAAGCAACGTTTATCGGTGGTACAAAATGTTCTCAGAAGGCCGAGAAGATGCGAGCACTTCAACAACAGACGAAAAAAATTGATGAAGCGAAGAAATTGGTATTGGCCAATCGTCAAATCACCATTGGATAAGTTGCTGAGGACCTAGACTTATCGATTGGCTCCTGCCATTCGATTTTTATCAACGATTTGGGCATGAGGCGGTTCGACGCAAAATTCGTACCAAAATTGCTCAATTTCTACCAAAAACAGCATCGCATGAACATTGCTAATGAGGTGTTGGACGACCCAAATTTGCTCCAGAGGGTCATACCTGGTGACGAATCGTGGGTTGATGGTTATGACGTGGAAACCAAAGCTCAATCATTTCAATGGAAGCTGCCGCATGAACCAAGGTAAAAATCGAAGACGAGCCAAAACACGTGCAAGCAAAGCAGCTGTCAACAATTAATTGACCATTCAAAATGGCCGAAATTGTCGGCATAAGTGAGAGACATGAGTGTACCAACTCAACGCAACAAAAAATTTAAATTCGCGATACGTTTTGAACACACCTCGTATGTATGTAATTAGTTGCGAATTTGGGATTCTCCTGACAAGTACGTAGAAATTTATTATATTTTTCTCTTCAGTTGCATCATGTTCTCGTAAAAGACGCACTATTGAAAAATGTAAGTGCTTCCATTAAATACTTAAGATTTATTACAAAATAACAAAAAAATAAAGTTTGGAAAATGGGTACGATTTCACTCCTTAAAAAGTGCCAAAACATATTTGCAATTCCTTGCAGATGAATACAAATGTGTGAAAAGGCTTCTACCATGTTCAATGCTTTATGATATGTATGGAGTGCAAAAATGTACCAAAATTCAGTTTTCAGCCCTTTTTATCTCGAGAAATGAGGATACCAATTTTACCCTATTTAACTTCTTCGAGTTCGAATTTAAAAGAATCCCTTCTTAGTGGATCTAAACATCGGAAGGAGAATCTACAAACAAACTCTCAGCTCTTTAGCTTTTGTTGTTTGGCCTGGGCGAAGATATATACATACGAGTATTTAAATAAAAATGCTTTAAACCACAGTACAGTACAGTTCTTAAATTTGCACATTCAGAAACGTCAAGAATCTGACAAACGCCAACACTCGCTCTATTAATTAGTTGCAGTTATCCCGAGTGCACTGTACATTAGACCGTCTCGCCTTCCAAGCAAGAAAAAAAATTTCGCCATACACCACCGAATATAAAGTATTGTTGCAAGGCAGTATCGAAAAACATTTTTTAATTTTTTTGCCGAACGTAGGGGTCGCCAAAATAAATTTTTCGTTATAACTTCGGCATTTACATTCGGATCTTAAAGTGAGATATGTCGATGTTTTTGTCTCAAAGAAACCAATGCTTTGCTTCGATAGTCACTAAACATCGATATATTAGACTTTAAGATCCGACTGTAAATGCCGAAGATATAACGAAAAATGTATTTTGGCGACCCCTACGTTCGGCAAAAAAATATATATTTTTTTTATATTCGGTGGTGTATGCCGGACTTTTTTTTCGCGAGACATCCTACTGTACATGCATGTACACTAGAGCGACTTACAGAAAAAAGTGTTTCTTACCAATCTCAACCCTTTGGAGATTATCGTTCGTAAGTTGGACCATCTCTAAAAAGATCTATGATTAATTAAATATTTTTATAATTAAATTAATAATAACATCGCCATTTCATAAATATATAAATAAAATACGGCATAATACTTCTATTTTGGCGTTTTAACTCATTAATTTAACAGGGCGATGACATTGGAAACAAACCCTTGCAAAATTGGATTGCATTGCATACACAAAATTAATAAAAAAAAATAATGTTAACACCAGCTGGTGTATTGAACTCGTGTTCCTTGTGATTCAAGTCAAGCATTTAACTTAAGGTGCGGTCACACTTGACAATATTTTTCCAAAGAAGCCCAAACACTTAAATACTAATGAAAAAGCTTTCAATTGAGACACGTATGTACATATTTATTATTTATTAAGCATTTTCCAATAATGTTTAATTCTATTACATTGTATATTAGTTATGTATCAAACTCCTTAGCTTAATAAGCAGATGACTGAATTAAACAGTCTTCCAATACTATTCCAGCAAATATAAAATGAAAATAGGAAATAATTCAAACTGTTTGTCAATTTCAGACCTTCTTAATCATTACATGAAGTGAATTCATGTTAAACGCTTTCCTAAATCCTAATGAATTCGTCATTATTGAAGTGATTAAAATTAACATGCAAGAGCTTATCACCGATTTATAAAATTATTTACTCTTTAACTTATGAAAAAACCTCTTGTAATCTAAGAACATGCATTGGTTCGAGTCATTAATTTACATGAAGAGAAACTTCATGCATGTTCCCCTAAATCGAAACATTTCGTCATCATGAGCCCATGATTTAACCACATTTTTGTGATGGTTTTTTCCTTCGATTTAGTGGTTACGTTTTTTTTCTTTGGTAAAATCTTTGCCAAGTGTGACCATACCTTTACTGGTCTATTACGGACTTACTTTATTATGCGCGCAAAACTACTTTTCCCGAATACATGTTTACTAGACCACCCCAATGTAGCGAAAGTTTTTATTTTATTCGCTCCGCACTGAGAGCGTGCAAACCGGTCATGCCAATTGCACTTTTGACCCCCAGAAAAACCTACATATCTTCACTATAAACACTTTTGGCACCATAACTTTAATATGCAGCGTTTTTCGGAAAAATGTTATATCACCATTTTTGTTTAGAATAAATAGCAAAACATCTGTCCCATATACATAACTTTGCTCTTACTATGGCCTATCATGGTCCGTTATTGGGCTGAATCTAAGGTTTTTGGAAAAACTTTTTTCAACGACTCACGCGAAAAATTGGATAGCGATAATTATATTTTTTTTAAACAAACATAAGCCTCAAAGCTATTAGCTTCTCTGCGGAAGACACCCAGGGTCTATATCGGGAATAGAACCCACGACCTCTGGACTGAGAGGCTAGCACCGCTACCACTCAGCCACAGGGGCACCATGAATTTATTTCAAAAGTAAGACTTGATAAATTAGACAAATGTATTGGGTCCTAGATAGGATTTATGGTGCTTATAATCGCGTATTAGAGCAATTTACATATGAAAAAATAAATTAAAACTTTATAAGCTTACAGCTTTGTTTTAAGACAACTCAAATAACTTCCCTTGCCTTTTAACTCGAAATCAGTAAATTCTTTCAAATAACTGTTGCACTGAAATGTCGAAAAGAAAACATATACATATTTTCTTTCTATTTTTATTATTGATAATGTTTAGCCATGTGTGCCTTTCACTTACATATGTGACCATGAATTTTTGTTACACAGATACATTTTGATTTTTTTCTTATATTTGTATCTGCATCTTTTGCAGGTTAACGACCCAAACTCTAAAATGGAGAAATTAAATAAGCGAAGAAAATTTTATGGAAGATTCAGGTTATAAATAAAAAAATAAACTTGATTGGCAGCAAATGTGTAGAATCGATAAAAATTTTTAGTAATAAAATAAAATAAAATAAAATTTTAAACTAATCGCTACAAAATTAGGCATTATATACATACAAATATATAGTATGTGTATGTATTCACACTTTTGTATATACCCTGCAGAAAACATGGGGTTAAGTGTCCCCAAGTCACCACTTTTGTCGACTATTTTGGTGACATTGTCAACAGACCGTCTATTAATAATGGTTTTAATGCGTAAAAAACAAATTTTCAGATACACACAACTATGCTTCTTCTTAATGTTTTATTGGTTTGTTGAAAATAAACGTGACGTCAAGCAAAATGTAAGTGCTTACAAAAATTATCTTAAGAAATAGAATTATAAGGTTAATATGTATAAATGTATTTAACAATAATTAAAAACATAATACACAAAAAAAATGAAATAACAATCAAAATTTTATAAAAATATAAAATGTGAAAATTAAAGAGTTTTAAGTGAAAGGTGCCAATTATGGAAATTTTGAAACTGTGGAAGATTTTGTGCCATCAGGTAAAGATTTGTCACATTTGAAGATCCATACGTAAGTGTTTGACTTTACTAATTCAGCGAAACATACAATTTTTAATTTTAATATACATATGTATTTAATAGAAATGACAAACAATTTCCTGCAGGTGGTGACAGTGTCTATAGTGAATCAGTACAGTTGTACTACGGACATCGAGCGAGGAAATATCGATATTGTAGACCAGAGCCCCTAAAATTTACTAGTGAATCTTTGGTGCCAATGTCTCCATGTGGTCCCAAAAAAACTACTTAGTCAGTAGTGCTACAGTCTATTGATGGATTTTCAATTACAAGCTAATGTTAAATGTCAATAGGCGATTACATTGGCTGGGGTACACCTGGTCAGTAGTGCTACTGACAATGTCACTAGTAAATCACTACATTTTCACTATTCGCATTTTCTGCAGGGTACACACATACACAAATACATTTATACGTACATGTGTTCATTTCATTTATATTGAAATCATTAAAATGACATTGATAGATATAATTTTTTTTTGAGATGCACCAAAACTCTTTCCTACCAGTGTTACTGAATAAGAAGAAGAAGTAGAGATAATTGCAAAAGAATTGTTCTAATTGAAGAAAATTTTAAAATTAATGACGGTCATAAAGAAGATGCAACGACATTTTTATAACCCTCTTAGAATTTTTTTTTTAATATTTACTTCTCTATAGAGATACTGACAGTTCTTAAATATATTGACAACTGTCGAAATTAATCATGATTTTTATTTTCTCTTTTCTTTTTCATCAGTTGAAACAAAATTTCACACAATTTTTCCTTAACACTTGTCAAAATAAAACTTCTTTTACTCTTTTTTTTTCTTTCCTTTTTCTAAAGAATTAAAAGAAGAATAAACTCATAAAATGTTTAGTTTATTTGAGTGTACGAGTACAATACCTGTCATAATGACATCATCTCTAGCACACTTGAAATTCTATTGCATGCATATTTACTCGTATGTATAAATTTTTGACTTTGGCAAATACTCTCAAAAATACCTTTCTGTTTTAAATTTTTTGGTAAATTTCTTTCTAAACGAAAATGTTTGTCAATACTCGTATTGTACCAAGTTCTTCTTTCATCTTTCTTTTCCTTTCAAACAATTGTATTCGTTTTCAATATTATTTGTTTTAAATAAACATTAACACTTGTGTTGATTTTGTTGCGTTGTAAAGTGTCACGTTGTAAGGTGGTGGTAAATATGGAACTTCTTAGATTGTGTTGTACTCGTAGCTTGTATTTTGAAATACCCTGGTTTTTAAAGGTTTAATTCAATCAGGTACACAGTGGGGACAGAAGATTGCCCCCATCTACATCGTGGACCAGGTCGAAACTTACGTCGGGACAACATGAAAAACGTACATAACTAAATAAGTTATTGTTAATATAATATACGAAGTCTGATCTAAAAATAACCGTTATTTTCAAATTTCGTGAGTTACGTGTGTTGGATTTTCGCATTTTTTTTCTGTTATGTTGGTACACATGTCTGTTATATATGTTTGCAATATCAGCCATTTTGGATTGTCAGTTTGTTTTTGACAGATAAAAAGGTTAGTCGTGCTTTGGTGTGCTCTTCGATTTGTTACTAAATTTTGAGCAAAACGAACGTCGCATGGAGCTGTTGAACATCGTAAATGACGATCAAGATTTCCTCAAAAACGTCATAACTGGTGACGAATTATGGGTGTATGGCTATGACATTGAAACCAAATCCCAATCATCCCAATGGAACCGTCCAGAAGAGCCAAGACCGAAAAAAGCATGTCAAGTTCGGTCAAATGTGAAGGTTTTGCTCACTGTTTTCTTCGACTGCAATGGCGTGGTGCATCATGAATTATTGCCACAAGGTCGTACGGTCAATAAGGAATACTACCTTGAAGTTATGCGCCGTTTGCGCGAAGCAATTCGTCAGAAACGCACAGAATTGTGGAAAAAACAATCATGGATTTTGCACCATGATAACGCACCAGCTCACACATCGATGCTTGTGCGTGAGTTTTTGGCCAAAAACAAAACCGTTATCATGCCTCAACCACCGTATTCACCGGACTTGGCCCCCGCTGACTTTTTCCTCTTCCCAAAACTGAAGACACCGATGAAAGGAAAGCGTTTTGCTACGATTGAGGAGATAAAAGAAAAATGGAAACAGGAGCTGTTGGCGATACAAAAAAGCGCGTTTCAGAAGTGTTTCGAGGATTGGAAAAAACGCTGGCATAAGTGTATTATATCTGAGGGGGATTACTTTGAAGGGGACAAGATAGTTATTGATGAATAAATAAATACTTTTTGAAAAAATTGAAAATAACGGTTATTTTTTGATCAGACCTCGTATCGCTCATTTTTTCTGTAAATCATGCAGGATTAATCCTCATACGAGTACGTTCTACATATTGTGTAAAAATGTTATACAAATATCTTGTTTACTCAACTCTTGAGAGAATAACTAAATTTTATTTTTCCATGTAGTTGGGTGTAAATTGAAAACTTTAAACTCGTTTTCTGGCAAAATTGGTTGGCGATGTAATCTTCCAAGTCCCTTAACGATATTTTGCCTATTTTTTATGTGATTTATTTATGAAATCTATTAAAGGGGAAAGTTTCATGTCCGCAAGACTTTAAAAAAGCGAGTTATGATTTTTTCCGGCTGTTAGATTTTTTTCATGCAGTCTTTTTTATTAAAAGGAAATAGTGTATAATCTGCATATTTTAAAGTACCCCTGGTCAAAATTTCAATTAATTTGAGCTATGAATTGCGACTTATCTCTTTTAAACTTCTAATCTCATTCGGAAAAATAGTTTAATTTGGGCTATACTTTGGTATATTTCAACTTGAATGTATTATTTACACTGTAAATTTTACAGTGTATAGAACGATATTTGCTTAAAAAAATAAAGATTAACAGATTAAAAATTTAACTGTAAAAGAAATAAATTTCTGAAAATCGACTTGAACGCTTAAAAATGCTCTCCTGCAAATCAGTAAGATATCACTTAAGCACTTTTCCTTTTTGGCCACAGAAATAATACTTTCCTTAAAAACATTTAAGAAACTTATACGACAGCAGAAACAGTGGTTTTTGGATAAAAAAATTACTATTTTATTTTTCAATTTAGTCCTTTGAGCTCTATACACTTTGTCCGACGTTTCTCCAAATATTTTAAACTTTCCAAAAAAATATATAATTTTTCGAAGTCAACTATTTCATCCCTTTAGTCAAATCAACTTCCGCCGCGTCAAAAGCCCAGGCGGAATATTGTGACACTTAATTTAGTTTTATCTAATATGGTGAAAATGTTAACTAAATTAAACCACTCTAAGTCGTACTCTATTTAGTTCAAATTTTGACAAATTCGCCGATTAAGCATCATTTAATGGGAAAATTTGTAAAGTTGGAACCGACTCGAAAAGGTCGCTGTTATAAATATTCTACATTATATTTTTTTAGTTACCCCTTGTGAGTCATAGGGGCTAAAAAGGCATTTAGTTTTTTACACAGATATGTATATATTTCAAAGCTATTTATGAGAAAAAAAATTTTAAAATCTTTCTTAACAATCCTCATTGATTGTTTTACCCTTTTGAAGGTAGTCAATGTAGATTATTCCTCGAGCATCACAAAAATCGGTCGCCATGATTTTGTTATGGTGGATCCACGTTTTGTCCAGGGCTAGGAAACGGCACAAAAACCCATCCATATTGCGGTGGAACAACGTCAAACACTCTTGCGAAGTTGTCGAACGATTGCGTTTGTGCATCATTGTGAAAATGCGGCATCCACCATCGTGTCAAATGCCTATGACATGCTCATTGTGAAGTGGCCGATCTGGTTGTGGCCAGTGCCATCTCGGTATTTCCATGTATATTTATGCATATCACGGTACAACCAATGAATAATTGGTTTTACGTGCAGAAGTCTTTAAGACGTTCATATTTGCTTTTAGGATTATTACGTAAGCCTTCGCTCTACGTTACTGAGTGCGGATTTGTGTCACCGGACCCAAGTTTTGCGTTAAAATATTTAATGACAATTTTTATATCGCTCTTTCGCTCGATTGCTTTGTTCAGTTGTGTATAGAAAGAGTCTTGAATTTCGTTATCAGCTGTTTTAGTTGATGATTAGCACTGTATTACACAGTAACGTTTCGCATGGAGGCTGTTGATATTCTTTCTGATATAGTGTTAGTAGTAAGCCAACTGCGTTTTTATGTGAGCTTGGATTGTCGCTAAAGTTGGAATGGTTGCCAGAGGCAGGGCTCCACGTTCCACTCAATGTCCATTTATTCCCAGGAAGTCAAGCTGAAATCATGTTTTGGCAAACTTGCATCAAGTGCGATGTGTCTCATAATCCAATTCGTGTTCTTGTTCGTTCTTTTTGCTTAAAAATACTTAACTTTTTTTAACATTTGGACGTAAAATCACAGTTAATTTAAGAACCAATTCAATCGGATCAAGTTCAGGAAATGTTTGCCTATACATATTTCATTAATAACGTGGAAAGAGATCAAATAAGCACTTTCACATAGTGATATAAATAAGTACATCTTTCATTCATTACGGTTGAATTATTTTAGATATCAAACAATGAGATAATTTAGTACCACTCATTACTTTGTAGACCATTAAAAGAGTACATTACAAAATTTCGAAAGCTTTTTGCTGGGATGCGACTGATTTCAACATTTTCTTTTATATTGTTCACCATGATTCCGACATATTTCACACAGATTTTACATTTTCTTTTGAGGTCTCATTCAATTAAATATTCGTATTCTTACGACAACGTTAAGCAGACTGTTGTATACTATTTTGCTCTATAGCTCTTGCTCTGTAGTTCTTGTCGATAGTCTGATCGATCTCGTTGTGTGTAGTCCTAAAGATAGTTTTTTCATTAAATTCTTGAAAGTTACTTCGTCGAAGCTTCGATCGAAGTTTACCATTTACGTAAGTTTTTTCATATGTAATTATTTGTTTGTTGTTAAGATTTCACAGCAAATACTCAATATGACAACTAAACATCTTCTCTATAAAAAAAAACACTTTACCTCGTCGAAAATTTGCAAGAAACTGCATTACGATCTCGTAAGGGATCAAGTAATGAAAAGACACACAATTCCTATATTACAAGTTAATTTAAAAAGAAATATCCAGGAATATAAAAAAATTATAGAATTTTCAAAAAAAGGAGCGATTGTAAGCTTTGTCCACATAAAAAACGTCTTATGACAAAAATTTCTGCCAAAAACCCATACGTGGAGAGCATAAAATTAACCCTGGTATTTCATGTACAAATTAATTGCAAAATTATTTACCTTGTTTGTTTTTAATTTGTTCAAAGAAAATAATGAAAATTTAAAAAAAAATTTAAAAAAGTTGAATTTAATTTCCTTTAATTATTAATACCTCTGAGGGAAAGCCAACTTTTATGTTAATTTTTATTTACAAAAAAGTATACTTATTAAAGAAAAAATGTATTAAAATACTTTTAATTTTTATTTGGAACAATTAAGATAACAAACTAAATTTACTTTTATTAAAAAAATATGCATAGTTATTTAATTATAACAATATAAATTTGATATTCGTTGGTTCGACGGAGTTTACCGTAAATTTAGGGTAAATTTAGGTATACCAATCTAGGGTTAAGCTGAAATTTTTTTATAGTCAGCTAACATAAGTGATACATATTTCTTCACTTGAAAGATATTCAGCCTTATTCATGAACAATAATTTTGTCTTATTATGGCTTAATAAAACAAATTTTGTATGGAGATCAGTTTCATAAACCTTTTATAAAGCAAAAATATTTTTTATGTAAAAAATTTAGTGAGAGTACCATAAATGGATGATCTCATCTAATGCACACCAAGTTAGAAATAATTATGTATTTTTTATATCAAATTCATACTTTCTTATTTCAACTTCCGTACAAATATTATATCTTAATTTCCCATCCCTGACTCAGGCATATACATACAAACATACATATACGAGTAAATGCAAGTTTTTTCAACATGTAGATACATAAATTGGCTGAGAATTAAGAAAATTTCCCCTTTCAAGTTCAATAACCCCGAGAGTCTGCAGATAAAGTTTCCAAAAAGTAAACCAAAATAATTAAATGCACAACAAGACAACAAGATAACTCTCCGCAGTACAATAGATTAACAGTGGCGCAGCATCAAGTGGCAATAAAAAAACAAAAACAACAATAAAATCGTGCAAGCAGAAGTCAACAGCACTATCTACACACAATAACAATTTCATTCGTAGAAAGAACTATTAATTTATAGATCGACAACAACAACAACATTTAAAGTTCACATTCATGTGACAAATCTACGATTTTTAACTATTATTGTTTGTAACAAATTAAAATAAGCACAATAAAAAAATAAAATAAAATACTTAACAGAACTTTAAAAACAATAGCAATGAATCGGGTTGTATGTTGTTAATTTCTCATGCAAATTTGTTTAAACAAAATTTTCTTGCCTTTCGACAAGCCAAACATTTTAGACAAAACATGGATGGTAAAGTGAATTCATTGGCGGTATTCGGTGTTCGATTCAAATGGTCTCGAATAAGTGTAAATGCAAAATAAAAAACAATATACATACTTACATACTCGCACATCCTAGGCTTCAAAAGGAGTCCGTCATAAAAAAAAATATTTTGAACGGTCCGTGAACAGAATTTTGAAGGGAACTAACTCACTCCTGCTTTAAATCATCAAAATGAAAAACCATCAAGCAGTTTTGGATTAATAACACTGTATTTCAAAAAAAAATTGTTTTAAATAAAAATATGTGATATACGAGTATAGGGAAATTAATATCCTAAATTCCAATCCGTTTTCAGTTTTATCTATCAGGCACAGATTTTTTTAAGGGCGTGGCTAAAATGATCCCCCGATCAAGGCGGTCACGCTGACTTCTTTCAAAATAACTTTATAACCGTTGGTTCGATTTTAATAAATTAAATACTAAAAGATGCAAAAAAAATAAAATTACCTTCAAGTCAAGCAAATTTAATTAAAATTTTAAACGGTGTCGGAGCTATTCAGAAATTATTGACAAAAAAAAATATTTTTAATGCAAAATTAAATTGTTGTTTTGTCTTCAAAAATTCATTAAAAAAAATTAAAAAAGGCAGATATTTTACATTATTGCTATTTATCGGAAAGCTAAGTAAAAATGTGCAAAAATTCAAATTTTATTCACTATTAAAGCAGGTAGAAAGAACACTTTGACACTTTGTTCACTTTTGCAGTAAAATGCAGTAAATGAGTAATTATTGCGAAAATGTAAAAATTTACTCTCAAAAAGATCGGTTGCCGCAAAAAAGTACTCAAACAGAAATTACATACAAATAGAAAAATAGTAAATATTAGTAAGATTAAGGAAACAGCTTACTCCAACTCCACATATTGTTGAAAAATATTCCGCGAGAAATTTATATCCGGGAACAATTTCAAACAATAGTAAGCAATAGGGAAAATAAAAATATAGTAAGGCCTCGATTATCCGCGATTCGATTAACCGACAATGTCAATTATCCGGGAATGAAATATTGTAATTGGTTTCGTTTTTCCCTCCGTTTCATTTTTTTTTTACGTTCATCAACCGTGATTACCTCTATTATCCGGGATTGCAAGCACGCAACCGTTTTCAGCCAAAATATTTTTTCCCTTGATTAAACAGAAGCATAAAATCCATGAATTTTTCTTTTTACTATTATGCGGGATATACACAGATGTATAAGTAAGTAAAAATGTGAATAAAAAATATGAAAAAAAAACAATAAAAGTTGTTTCCCATTAACCGGAAAAATGGATTATCCAGAAAGCTCCCGGTCCCAACCATTACGGATAATCTAATCGAGGCTTAACTGTAATTCTAATTGAAAATGGGAGAAATTTCTCGCGGAATTCGACTATTCCACTCAGTTTCTTATTGGTACTCGATGCAATATTTTTATAACACGAACAATCTAAGAAATTTTGTAATTTATTCCTTTTAATATTTGTAATTAATATCTTTTTGATTTCCTTTTTCTTTTAAATTAATGATCAGCCTTTTTGCGGTTGGCGTGTTTGTGGCGACTTTCATGCGTTTTTATGAAATGATATCGTGATTGGCGAAAACGCCTGCATATACACGACTCTTTAGTCCTCTTTCACACACGTCAGGTTTGACTCGTCAAGTCTTGAGTTTTTAGGAGTGAGAGAGAGGAAAATAGAATGGAGGTTAGTACAGACTTGACCGTAAAAGTCAAGTTTGTTTTTTCGTTTGTTTTGTCATTCGTAATACTCTACGATAACGTAAATTGATGAAGCAAACTTGACGGTGTTCATACACACCGAATGCAGGTTTAAAAGAAAATTTATCAAAAACTGATCAGGTAAACCTTACGTGTGTGAAAGAGGACTTACAAATCTATTACTAAAGAGTCGATTAACAGATGCAAATTTAATTTAAAAAAATACTGCAATGGAAGGCTGCAAAAAATACTTGATTTTATTAAAAAATTTATTTTTTCTCAGTTTTAAAAATTTTTGGATAAAAATTACAACCCAAGATCATTTTCGAAAATATATGAGGAGCTGGCGAACAGAACTAGACACGTCCTCAGAAAATGTGTTTTTTTAATTCTTTCGATCCTACCTTAAAAAAACCAACGCAAACAGACTTTCCGTGCTAGTTTCTATCTAGGTAGTTCAATAATTTTCCTGTCCTGTAAACACAGTAACAATTACCGGGACTAGTCTGGTTTTGTTCGCCAGCTCCTCATATATTTTTGCTGTCCTACCTACAAGTATTTGCTTAAAGCATTACGTTCCACAACACTTGAAGTATCCTCATCTTCCGATGATGAGTAAAACACGACACTCAACATTATTACCTTTCTTTAAATAATTCAAAAATAATTGCAATAAGGTTTTTAAATGTTTGTTAATATTACAGTTTTCATGACAGGCTGCCTCATAAATCTTTAATATGGTGTAATCTCTTACATTACTGTTCTTCTACAAAACTGTCGCAGGCGAAAATTTTACACGCTAACATACAATCAGGGCGAATTTAGTATCAGGTGACCTTATCACTACAACAATACAACTACACAAAAACAACATGTAGTTTTCTATGCTACAAAACGAATATGTCAGAAGATTTCTAAGCAAATTTTGACATTTTGGTTCAAATTGCTCAATTTGGCATCAACAGCTGATAATCAGCTGGGTGGAAAAGATCACCTGATATGGAACTCGCCTTGCACACAATTTTAAATTCGACCACGCCTACGCCAGTCGTAGAAAAACGCCTACGCCAACCACGATTAGGGTGAATAAGTAGTAACAAAAAAACCGACTGCGAACTACTTTGAACCGCTAAATAGTCATTCGAAATGAAAAATCTTAAGAGAAACCTAAAGATGATTTTAAAAAACCTGTCAAATTATACGAATTTTGATATAGTTCGCTGACTTTTTATACATTTCGTTTTTACAAAATGGCGTCTGTTGACCGCCATACTAGATTTTGACTATTGCCATATCTCTTTATCGATTGATGTAATAATCATCAAAATCGGTCCACGCGTTTGGTTTATATAGTACCGCAAAGAAACACACATACATACATACATACATAGGCTGATAAACACAATGAAGGGTCTACTGTCGCGCAGTCGGGTGAAAATTATATGACTATTTGTTGCCAAGGCAACTGTCAAATTCGATTGCCGACACAAGATACTCGTATCAGCGTGTAGACCGTATGAATATGTGTTCAAATACATATTTAGCAACAAATGTTACATACATTGCTGAGCAATAATGTCTTAATACATTCTGTCAAAGTCAAATAATATTAATATTTTTCAACGAAAAAAACAAAACTAAAAGTTTAAACAACATAAAATAAATAAAAGCTTAATTTATAATTAGCCAAACCTCTAATTATTGCTAATTTTGGTATGTGTATGCATAAAAACAAACATATTTGGATGTACGTGTTCGCCACCTCTAGATACATTGTTGAACACAAGCAATTTGACGTAATCATTCTGCCGGCGCTATTGATTCTGTTAAGACACAACAAATTGCTCGTGTGGTCGTACTGTTAAAAGCAAGTGCAATACCAAGATACTTAACAGTTTTACAACTCTGAGTAATTAAAATAATTTGCTAAGCAAAAGGATTAATAAAATAAACTTATTTTAATGGAAAAATTAGCAATTAAATTTTGTACCTCTTTCTAGTTGGGTTCTTCCTATTATGTGCATATTTACATATCGTCGGTTTGTTTCTGGTTTGCGGCAAAGTATATTCAAAATACATTATGTCTGCAGCAAACCAGAAACAAATCGACGATATGTTCATACATACTTATGTAGATACATAAATACATATGTATCTTATTTTTCACACTGACTTTAAGTTAATCAGAAAACGAATAAATTCTCTTTTAGTAACTCTGTATGCGCACTATTTACACTTATTTCTAATTTTAATGCTAAACGACCGGAAATTATCGTAAAATCTTACACAAAAAAAATTTAAATTACTACAAAATCGCAGAGCTCCAAAAGAAAGTGCGTGACTTGAGTTTAAAAATAAAAACATTATGAAAAAACCAAACTCAAACAGAAGAATTACTTGCATTTTTTTTTTAAATCTGAAGAACAGAATGCATAAGTGATTTGATTGTTGTAGAAATGCACACACATACACACGCACTCAAAAACACGTAAATTTAAACGTGATCAACAAAAATCTAAGAATTAAGAGACGCATTTTCAAATTAAAAGAAAGCACTAGAAAATCTACGAAGCAAGACAGACAAACATTAAAACAAAAACAACAACAACGATCATGAGTCAAATTTAATGCCAATCAAGCGGCAAAAGTAGAGATGATCTTCCCTCACGTGATGGAGGCAAGTAATGATATGTAACACGTGACCCTGTACTGTAAAGAGTAAGATTTCTTTCAACGTGAGAGTGAGATTTTATTGCGTTTGTTCTATGATGGGAAAACTAATTTTAAATTTTCCAAATAGCCAAATCAAACTTTTGATGTAATGAGTGCGCGTGATGATTGTAAAATCTTGTTCACCATCTCATCTCTAGCAAAACTAATCCCAACAACAAAAACATTTTATTCATTATTCGTACTGCCCAAACCTTTGCAGCCAGTTCAAGCCAGGCTAAATAATTCAGCCAGTGTAGGCCATTATCATTATTTTCTTATTTAGACAATAAAAAACGCCATTTTTTAATGAACCATTAACGCGCTAAAGGCAAGAATCATTTCAAAACGCTAACGCAACAAACAAAAATAAAATTTAAAAGAATAAATTGTTTTCAGAAAAAACTAAGACCTTGCTTGCCATCAAAAATATCTTTATTGATAACAAAACAAAAAATAAAATAAAAATATCTAAAGAGGCTTTTATGGGATCTTTTATTACCAAATGTAAATAAATCATATACAAAACAGCAGAAATCGCTTCAAAGGTTTTTGTAAGCCACAACTAACAAACACACCCAAAATTTTATGGAAATATCGCTCATTTACTTCAATAGTGTCATAACTCAATAAATGAGTTCTTTCACCATTTCTTATTTAATCATATACGAGTACTATAAATATCTTGTACGTCCACCTCCTGGAACATCGCATCAGTCGCCCAAAATCAATATTTATTCATTTTTTAGCAGTAAATAAACAGTTGTTATTGTCTAATTTCATTGGAATTGAAGTTCAATCAATATAAGAAAAGTTTGCTGTATTTAGTCCTCTTGGAAAAAAATTGTCGCGTCCATATTTGTACTTTACCCATTTAAAAAAATTAAAACAAAATTTTCATATTTCGTAAATCTACACACAAATGATTCTGTTTCACCTTCATTTCCACATTCACCAAAAAAACAATTCTTCACAAAATTTCGCTGAATAATGTATATTTCTAAAGGGTGTTTTTTATTGAGGTATAGAACTTTAAGTTGGCATCACTTTTTTAACTGGCCATTAATCACTTGACAGCCATTTTGTCAGCTGTCAAGTGATTAATATTTAGTTTGGTTTGCCATTTCATCATGAACAGGTTGACAAAAGAACAACGCTTGCAAATCGTGCAAATTTATTTCGAAAATAATGGTTCAGTTCGCGAAGTTTACCGCAAGCTCCGTCCATTTTATGGTCGACATAATCGTCCATCAGAGCAATTAATTCGGTTAACCATGGATTGGCCACCAAGATCGTGTGATTTGACACCATTGGATTATTTTCTTTGGGGATATGTGAAGTCGCTCGTCTACGCCAACAAACCAGAAACGTTAGGGGACTTGGAAGCCAACATTCGTGGCGTTATTGCCAACATACGGTCCCATCCCATATGCTCGAAAAAGTGGTTGAAAATTGGACCTGTAGAATTGGCTTTATTCGAGCCAGCCGCGGCGGCAACATGCCCGAAATCATATTTAAACGTTAATGGCATAAAATTATCCTTCCAATAAAGCCAAATTGATGGACATTAAAACGATTTTCTTGTGTTTTATTTCAATTCGAAGATCTATACCTCTAAAAAAACACCCTATATAAGTGCACAAAAATAACTTTTATTTTTGTCGCGTTCTATCTCTTTACTAAATTATTGATAAAGTTTTTTTCTGAAATATACTACTCCTTCATTGCTTTAAAACACTTAAGATATATATGGGATCTTTCCATTCTTTTCTTGTTTTTTGCTCAACTAAAAGTGTACGAATGTCGCGTCCATCGGCTGGGAATTGCCCATATGTATGATATACACATGTCCATATGTATAACTAGCATCTTGCCGCGAGTTCGTTCGCATCCAGAAAGAAACTGAAATTGTCCTATAATTCATATTTATTCCAAGCGTAGCAATCACAGAAAAAGTTCCAAACGTAAAAACTTTTATTCGTTTCACCCCTATATATTAATCTGGACTATATGCTATCCGTCCACCCAATTTCATGCATTCTGCTGGTAAGGAAGGGTGAAATTTAGAGTCCAGCTCACTTGGGTCCAATACAATTATCCCTTTCTGCCACCTGTGAGTTGAATAGAAGATAGTAAGAGAGGGTGATAAGGAATGGATAGTGATAGAGAAGACAGGTGTTGAAGGAAGAGATTGAGGACAGCTTCATTCTTTTTTTACAACTCCGCTTTTTGGCACCTTTTTAATTAAGAAGTGTTGCGGCGCCTCTGGTGATAAATGAGGCGTATTAAATTTTTTTTGAAGCTGTGGTTACTAGCAATTTTATTGATTAGTTTACTTCGCCGCTTATTCTCCTCCACAATACCGACGAAGGAGGGCGCTCTGATGTTACATTGGGATTAGTATCCGCTGTACCGATGTAGTTCAGTGACTATACCTTTATCACTTGAACTTTCCAACAACAACTGATACAAAGGTCCACTAATGCACATCAGAAAAATGAGTGGTGTTATTATTTTAATGACTGTCGGAGACCGGGATCGAACCCAGGACCTTCGGTTTTGTAGTACTTCAGCCAACGCCACCCCCAACTTAGTGCCATGAAAACTTTCAAAATTATAATATAAGTAGCATAGTTGGTCAATAATGGGTTAATTCATATTATTTCTTGAAACTTTTTCCCAAGAATCTGTTTCATTCTGTTACACTTAATATGCCCCTAATTGGAATTTTTAAAATTCTTAGGAAAAATACATACCATAATGGGTTAAACCGTATCATGTTCGCGATAGAAAGTACATTTTCACCCGACTGCCAAGAAGGGTTATGTTTTTTTTACTAAGTTTGAAACGAAATACATACATACATGTACGAGTATTTAGAAAAAAATTAGCAAGTGAATTAAAATAGGTAGTGCATTAGCTGATCCGTGTAAAATCACGACATTTCAATATATTTTGTGCACAGAACTCTTTCTGAGTGATTTGAAATCACTTTGATAAAAAGTTACTTTCAGAACAGGCCTGTTTGACAAAGCTAATGATTTAACCCTTTTCCAATACTGCGGCCTGTTTGCGCTTATTCGACTTGCTGGGCACATATTTAGTTTTTTTTATATTTATTTTAAATGCAATCAATTCATGCGTTAATCTTTATAGAAACAGCCACGTACGTACATATACATGTATATATGTATGTATATGCATACCCTGCAGTTTTAAAAGTGGAAATTTACTCAAAATCGTTTGATATTTCATGAACGAAAAATCGACTAACTACTACAGTTGCCACAAGTAATGCTAGAGTTCGCCTTTTGACTCTCTCACTCATGGATATGTTAATGCATTTTACCTCCAAAAAAAATATTTGCGAGTTTAAAAAAACTGTGCTGTTATTCCAAAGAAAATCAACAAGAAAAAAACTATTTTAAGTAATTATTTTTATTTTGTGTTGGCGTCAGTTACAATTGGAAGCTCGTGGTCAGGGAACGTGTAATTGTTAGTGTAAAATTTGTTTTTCTTTTAGCAAGGTAAAATGAGCAGCAGAAATCAACTAAAACATCGCATAAAATAAGAACAATTAATTGAAAAATGTATTAATAATTAATTTTTTTATCAATAGAAAAATTAATTGAATTGAGTAGCGAAATCATTGACGAAGGGTTATGCAGATGGTGGCAATTGACTACCGTGAATGTCATACCCATCTTAAAGTCGTCAGTCGTGTGCATTGCTAGTAGTTCGACTGGTATTTACTGCTATCGATTGGTAGTTAACGAAATAGCTAGACATGCGCTAGCTACGCCGACTGCAGGGTATACTCGTATATACATATGTACATATATATGTACATATGTACTTACATTGTAAGCCTTAAAAATACACACTTAGCAATCTTGCTGCAACCAATTTCTGCCCTCTGTTTTGATGTTTTGTTTTTTTTTCTTATTCGACACGTTGTATTTTTTTTCAGACCCTCACGCGGAATGACGCCAAAAAGATTTTGACCGCCATCATCATATAAAATGCACGCACAAGCAAATCAACCAAGAAGTCAGTGCTTTTGTTTCAGCGATCTACTGGCAGCAAAAAAAGAAAAACCAAAATAAAGGCAAAATAAAAATAATAAAAACACGGCTAAAATGATCCAACACAGAAGAAACGCAACTTTAACAAAATTACAAATTCAATATGGCTGGTTGTTGGAGTTGAATGGCTGCATATTTTCCAACTTAATTACAGTGTGTCTGTTAAATGCAAACGTTTGATAGAAAAGGGTCAACCGGTTGCCGGTTTTATGTTGTTGCCATTACCTTGTAAGTATGTACGAGTATGTGCTGCAACTATCACGACCCATGTTATTTTATTTTTTTTACTATAATATTTATTATATTTTTTTCTTCGCCTTTACTTTTCCGTATGTTCTTTGGTTTATATTGGCCCTACATCAACAAAAAAAAAAATATGTACAATATTATCGTTTACATTCTGTTGTTTACCTTTGTTTAGTTTTTCTTCATTTTTTTCCGTTTTTTTATTTTTGTGAAAATTCTATTGCTTAGTCGTTTATAAGAGATTTTGATTCTTAGATTTTCATCTCATATCGACGATTGATTAAAGTACATAGATACATACATACATATATCGTTCAGGTTTTCTTTATGTTACTGAATATCATACATGGGCATACTGCATTATATATTTACTGCATTACAAGTTCCAGTAAGCAGTAAATTTTTACTGATTACTGAAAAAAATTTCAGTATCCAGTAAAAATTTACTGGTTACTAAAGAAAATTTCAGTATCCAGCAAAAATTTACTGAATACTGGAAAAATTTCAGTAAGCAGTAAATTTTTACTGTTTACAGAAAACATGAAGTAATCAGTAGATTTTTACTTATAATGAATTCACTTTTATCATAGGAACTATTCCTTCGTGAAAAACGATTACTGCATGTTTTCTGTAACCAGTAAATTTTTACTGGATACTGAAATTTTTTCCAGTATTCAGTAAATTTTTACTGGATACTGAAAGTTTTTCCAGTATTCAGTAAATTTTTACTGGATACTGAAATTTTTTTTCAGTAATCAGTAAAAATTTATTTTTACTGCAATTTTAATTTTACTGCAGTATGCCCATGTATGCTGAATATGAGGAAAAACAATTTTTTTCATTGGGTTTGATTGCAATTAGTTTCCGAATTTTATTTCGGATATACGTACATACATAATTCTATAGAAAGTGGACCTTAATGTGCTATAGAGGCTAAAACAAATCTGCTTTATCTCAATAATTTGTTTTTAAGGAATAACAACGTCTCTAGAGTTTTATAGATTTGAGCTGTCTTTTAATTGGTTTTTATATTTTTTATAGCAAAAAAAATATACTACTCAACTTAAACTCTTTTTTTTAATAAATTTTGACATACATACATTGAAAATAAATAAAATATTAAAATAAAAACAGAAACAGGTATTCGGGTTACGATAGAAATATTCTTGCTTAAGTGTATGTATATGGAACATATCGTAACGTTCCTTTAAAATCCAATCATAAAATACACACACAATGCATAGAAAAGATAAGATATTTTGCATTTACACTTACGCACTATCAAACGACGAATACGGACATTGTAATTTCGTGTACTGTTGGAACTTGAAAATCAATAGGATGCATCAATTAGTTGTTTGGTACAATATACAAGGTGGGCCAAAAGAAGTCATTCGATGTTGTTTGGCTCTCATTTTTGTTTTTTTAATGAAAAACTTCGATTCTGTTTTTTGATTATGTTTATTTGAACTTTAGAATTTTATTGGTCAAGTCGAGGAATGATATCGGCCAAATGAGCGCCGTCACAAAGAATTGCTATACGGGTTCGTTTTATGGCATTTTTCATCAGTTCGGCGAGAGCTTCAGGTGACAGATTCTCACACTCGTGTCGAATGTTGTCCTTGATGGCTTCCAGGGTCTCGGGATTGTTCACGTAAATGCGGTACTTCAAAAAAAAAACCCCACAAAAAAGTCTGGAACGGTTAAATCGGGCGATCTTGCGAGCCAGTGTAAATCGCCAAAACGAGAGATGAGGCGACCCGGGAACGCCGCCTTCAGAATATCGGTTGTGGCTCGCGCAGTGTGTGCCGTTGCTCCGTTCTTTTGGAACCACATGCTCTTCAGTTTTAATTCGTTCAATTGCGGCAGGAAAAACTCGGTTAACATGGCCCTATAGTGGGCACCGTCCACTGTTGTCGTTTGACCAGCGACGTCCTCGAAAAAATGGCCCGATGACTCCTCCAGCGTGAACAGCGCATCATGCAGTCACTTTGAGCGGGTGTAATGGCTCCTCGTGCATCACTCGTGGATTTTGAGTGCTCCAGAAGCGATAGTTTTGCTTGTTCACGTACCCGCTCAGGTGGAAATGAGCCTCATCGCTCATTATGATTTTGGTCGAAAAATCGTTCACTTCGTCCTCGAGGTTGAGAATAACTCGGGAGTAAGTTACACGCTCTTGGCGGTCGACAGGCAGCAGCTAATGCACGGACTGGACTTTGTACGGGAACATACGCAGGTGTTTGACCAAAATTCGTCTTAGCGACGACCGGCTAAAGGCTAATTGCTAGGCACAGCGTCTGATCAATGTTTCTGGCGACAGCTCGACATCCTCGGCAACAGCGGCGATATTCTCGGCAGAACGGGCGCTCTGGCACCGGCCACTCTTGGCAGCGTCTCGTGTGGTCCCATACTCTTCAAGGTTGGTGCCGGACGACCGGGGAATCGGCGACGGAATTCGCGCTGCGCCAACACCACAGACGAATTGTTACGCAAAAAAAAATAGACACTATTATTCCGCATTCTTGAGGAGTGTATCGCTCCATTGCTTGTTCACTTTTATTCTACATCTGTTTAGTTTACAAATGTCAAAACAAATTTGACATTGGCCGCCATTTGCAACAATAAGAGCATCTTCCAATAGGGTGATTTCCTTTGACCCACCTTGTACAAATGTTTCCATTTTTGGAAATTTTATATGACATCACATTTTTTATATTATTGAATTTTTTTAATATTTCAATTAATATTTTAATTTAATTTTCAAACTTTTTAAATAGCATTTTAATTCAATCTTTTAGAATATTTCAACTAATTTTTTAATCAGATCTTTAAAAATATTTCAATTAAATTTTAATTGAAACTTTAAAAACATCATTAAGCTTTTAATTAATATAATATTTTTTTTAATTGAAAAAATTAAAAATATTTTCCAATTAATATGTTTGAGTTAGCACTACAATTTCCGTGATTGGTTGAAAACTAATTAATTTTCTAATTGAATCTTTGTTTTTATTAATTGAATCTTTTGTTTTTACTTTTTTCTGTGTAGCCACACTTACGATTCTTTTATTGGTGGACAAGAAGCAGTTAATTTGTTATTTACATGCTCCCAAAGTTGGTTGATTTCTTACTTTCCCCAACAGTGAGTTTTGTTATATTTAAAGTGAACTAGAAATTCTTTATACATATTTGTTAATAAACACAAAAAGTAATATGAATGAGTTTGTAATATTAATTAAAATATTTGTAATATTAATTAAAAAATTAATTAAATTTTCACATATAAACAATTTGATAATATCAATTAAGTTTTTCCACTCAAATTAATTAATACAATTAAAAATTTAATTGAATCAATTAAATTATTAATTGAAAACATTAATTGGTGAATACTTTTTTCTGTGTAACAAAAATTAATATATTATCTTCTAAACGGTTCCACCGATTTTTTTAAAACATAGCTAAGAACCCTCTCGATCAAGTCAGCTTTCAAACAAAAAAAAAACTAAATCAAAATCTGGCCTTTTGGTCTGTAAATGGAAACATTTGATGTCAAAGCTAAACACAAAAAAATACAAAGCCCTTAATATCTCAAAACAAGAAATTTCGCCTTAAGTCATTATTATTTATTGCCACAGATATATGCAGATATCCATAAATATATACATAAACAAAATATTGAACTTACATTTTCTTTTGCTTCACTTTTTCTATGTTAAACGTTGTTTCGAATGCCTTTTTGCTTACGAGTAAAAGCACGAACGGTTGCATTCGAATGACTGCTCATTATCGAATGCTATCATTAGATATTTTGATATGTGTCATTCGAAACCGAATGAGAAAATGTCAAAAGTTAAAAAACTCGCACGTTCGAGTAATAACTCGCTCGTAATCGAATGCGGGAATTAGGCCCATGAAATGAGCAACTGGTATGATTCATCACATCTTTCCTCTCCTTCTCACCCATCCTAGTAGTATCCAGCTGGAAAAGTAGGCATTAATTACATAAATAATGGGAGAAATAATGTATTATTTTCCAAAGCAAGACAATGCATTCCCTTAGAAACGAGAGGGTTATTTGATCAAACACAATAATTACACATTGATTACCACGTGCATTACTACATCTGAAGAAGAAGAATGTATAAATTTTTCTTGTGACGAGTTTTATGAATTATAGAATTCATTCCTCGGACGTATTAAAATAATTCATTACTTTCCTATGACATGTTCTGTGTTAACAGTAAATAATTTTGTAATGAAAAATTATACATGCTGTGCATTACCTTCTCCTTTACTATTCATTACCTTTTCCCACTGGCTACAAAGCGGCCAGATTAGCTCACGAGTAATCAACAGCCTTTAAAATGTACCCTTTTAGATAGATAGAAAGATAATCATTTAGCAAGAAGTTTAGCAACTCTTATACTTTTGCCCCAAGTATAAAATATTTTGAATTTCCTAAAAATCTGGACTGTTCAACATACATTGTTAATCATGGAAACCTTAACCAACCAAAGAAAGTGTGTTGCTACGAAGTACTCAAATTAAGTAAAACTAGAGCCCTTTCAGGTAATAGTTCAATTCATTGCACTAATCATAAGATCGAGACAAATACATGTAACAGAATATATAGATACGTAACAATATAAAGCTGACTTCTTCAAAATCTCTTAAATAATAGTTGTAATTCAAACTAAGGAATCGCAAAATTTACAACAGAACTTCATAAGTAAATGCTTGAGAAGCACAAATAATCGATTTTTGCAAGGGCAATGACGAATTGTGTTCAACAAATGACAATATCTTGCTACTAAATCATTACTGATATAATGTTATGTAACTTGTGTCTTCACGATCCATTTCCGGATCACGATACTTTATATATTTTTCTACTACTGTGTGCATGTGTGGCATGACCCTTTTTTTTTATCGAATTCCGCCAATTTCTAATGCTATATATCCACGAATGATTCTTTTCTCAAGGTTTCATCGTTCCTCAATCCGGTCTTCATTTGTTTAATGTAAAATAAAACCCCATTTTTCGTCTCTTATTATATTTTTAATGACTCACACTCAGTGTTCATTGTTCTGACGACATCCATATTGGAACTCGGTCAACGATTGTCTTACACAACAATATTTCCGTAAAGCTTCAGGTCAGTTTATTCCATTGACTTTTAGCGTTCGCGCTTTTAAGACACAGAAGAGCACCTTTTTTCTGAGAATATTTATTTATAATTCGGTGCTTAAAGAAAGATTGCTCAAGCCACCAAGTCCGCGCTCGAACAATACGCATTCATTCATGTATTCATTAGTGGATAACTCAGTACTCGTATATTGAAATTAAAATATTTAATTTTCAGCTCCCTCAAACATTTGGTACCACAATCACGTGTCTGAGGCTAATTTTGAAGATATTTGAGAAAATGATAATGGACATAAATGAATTCATGAGCAGTGCAGGCATGCGTGCTTTGAAATTGAAATTAGTAAGTAGAAAAATACAAAAACAACAAATACGCATACAGATTTTCTGAACAATAAAACAATGGCTGACATTAAAGGTCAAATCTTTTACTTTAACACTCTGGATGAATTGCATTTACAAATTCAACAAATTCAAGGTAAACTCCAAAATAAGGAAAATGTTTTGTAAAAAGTCATAAAACACATTGAATTGCATTTGTTTTGAGTCTTTTTGTTCAAAAAATAAAAATAACAGAAATATTTTGTACACAAAAGTGAAAGGTAATAAAATTGAGCCAAGTTTACATGCATGAAATAATTTTATGTATTTAATTACTATTAAATAATACAAGAATTAAATATGTATTATACAATATGCAGTAGAGGTTCCCATTCCCAAAGCATTCTGCTAGAACTAAGAAAAGAGCTTTTGGAGAGGAGGATACATATATGTATATGTATATAGGGAGTTGTGCTCGTGAACATTCCATTTGAACCTTTCGGTATTGAAAGTGACAGATAAGGAGCCTTTGCGCCTGAATATTCAGATTCACTACCCAATCCACCTTAAATGGATATATCAGGGTTAAAATGATAATATTGTTCTTCCCTCTTTATTGATGTTTCTCAGGCATTTGACAAAATGTGGCATGAAGGCCTAATTCTAAAATTGAGATCATATCTACCAATAAAAATTCTAAATCTTTTGGAAAGTTACGTTCTTGCCCGAAAGTTCACTGTTGTGGAAGGAGACTTATTATATACTATTTATTATTATGTATGTAATTTGTGGCATCAATATTATGTATACTATGTTGCATATACGTGCCATGCCGTATACATCACTGTACCTAGGGTTACCTGACTGCTGGCGGTGCTGGTATTCTGGCTTTTGCTC
Source organism: Nowickia ferox (assembly GCA_936439885.1). NCBI lineage: Eukaryota > Metazoa > Arthropoda > Insecta > Diptera > Tachinidae > Nowickia > Nowickia ferox. Next base: position 33,024,375 of record OW387027.1, on the reverse strand, counting down.
CGGCTAGAGCTCGCCGTCTTGGTAGGGTTCTTGCCAGTCTGCACAGGATTAAATGAGCTACATAATAATAAAATAATAATAATAAAAAAAAATAAATACCAGCCTTCGTTGTGTTAGATGTTGTACACAAAAGGAAATTTAATAAAATTATGAGGCCCAAAGCAAATATACGGATCCCTACGCTCGCTTGTCACCAACCACTCTGGTAGTTGGAACACCAGGAAATTGCCCTCCCCTTAGAGATCTCCAGACCTCTCCGTGACATGCCCAGAAGCATTTGGCATGTCCCTAACTCCTTTTCGCAGCACCTCCCTTTCCTTTACTTACCGCCCAAATATATGTTATTATAACAAGTTTAATAATAAAAAAATTTTAAATGAAATTATGAATAAAAAGTATTTTACCAAAATCCCTTTGTTTTTTTTTTCCAATTTAGATTCTCAAACTGAAGGAAAACAATATTTTTCTTCGGGAGTTAAGGGCAATTACCCATTAAAACAACAATGGTAACCTACCGACCTAGGGTGAGCTCAACCTAACCTTCGGCGGAAAAATATACCCAAAAAGGGGTTAAAAGAAAATTTTCAATACGAAGAATTTAATTTTTTCCCTACGTATTTGTATAAAAAAAATTAATATGTATAAAATTTAATGCATTACAAAAAAAAACTTTAATACAAAAATTTCAAATCATAGAAAAAAAAAATTTAAATATATAAATTATAATAAAAAAAAATAAAATTTGTTTATTCGTTCCACAGCTACCTGGCGCCTTGACCACGGCGATCGGAGACGAAAACCAGTTCCCTCGTTGGATGCAGCGTGTTGCAGGTGGAATCCTTTTTATTTTGCTTTTCGTTTTTACTTTCAGTTTTTGAGTTGTAAATTTTCGCTTTTAATTTTAGTTCTTGTCTTTTTACCTTTTGACTTTTATTTTTAGTTTCTGTCTTTTAGTTATAGTTTTTTGACTTTTTTACTTTTGGGTTTTTGAGTTTTGATTTTAGTTTTTGAATTTTCCCTTTAGTTTTTGACTTTAATTTTTGTTCTCACTAGTTTTAAGTTTTGGCTTTCGTTTGTTTTCATTAGCACTTTGATTTAATTTTGACTTTTTGATATATCTTTAATTAGTTTGTTTTTTTTTCACGATATTTGTTTAGGCATTTGCACTAAATATCCCCTTTATTTTCAATTTAATGACTAGATTTATTGTATATATATATTTCTTGTATTTCGTTTAACATTTATATTTCTTTTGCTTTCATACATTTTAGTTTACTTATTTTTTCTTTAGGCTTAAGTAGAACCCAGATTTTTAATTATATATTTTTAGTTTGTACCTTTTTATACTGGTTTTGACTTTGTTTTAATGTTTTTTTTTCTCTATTTAATTTTCCACCAGCTGCATCTCTTCAACTCCACTTCTTCAATTCTAATTTCAAACTCCTCCACAATCTTCCGTACGTTTCCTTTTTATAGGCCCGCTACCGTCATATTTTTCCACCGTTATCATCGGTTATCTTCCACTTCAGCATCAGACACCTCCGTTGTATTCCAGAACTTCTTCAAAAAAAAAATCTTTTCTATCCTTTTTTCCAAATAAAAAACAACTTGTTCATCCCGTTTTTCTTCCACCGATTTCTTTCTCTTTCTTTTCAGTTTTAATCTTTTTTTCTCTATTTATCTTCCCCCCCTATTTTTATAACAGCTGTTATCTCAAGGTTGCCACTTGAGCAACTGCCTTACCGGCAACAGGGTGCACGTGACAGACTTTATGAATGTGCCCGAATCTATATCATCCGATGTGCCAAAGGGGAGTACGTATACTGGGCTCAGTTTTGTATTTGATTTATACTTGTGATATGCCTTTGAGCAGCAATATCCACACATCTTCTGGAACATATTACCCAGCTGGAACTATGGTTAAACTTATGAGAATAAAAGTAAACGTACAAAAGTGTGTTCAGGTAACATTTACCCAACGAAGAGATACCTGTTCCTTACCTTGGTATATACCTTCACACAAAAAAGTAGTACGAGCACTTTTTTAATATCAATTAAAATATTTGTAATATCAATTAAAAAATTAATTAAATTTTTACCTATAAACAATTTCTTTCTAAATCCGTTTATAAATTTAAAATCGGTTGATATTAAAGATAGTTGGAGGTTAATAAGTGCATACGGGGAAGAAAACCCGGTCTTTTACCCGTAACTCAAGATTTTGGGGGTGTTTGGAATATTTCAAATACAGATTATTGTTATACTTGACAATACCCACCAGAAAAATAGTAACACGTCACAGGTATTTTGTTTTTGTCACACAGTGTAATCTACAAGCACAAACGTTTCAGACAGTTTTCCGTCTATAATCTATTCTATTCAATTGCATCATTGCAGAGAGAGTTTTACTTTAATTGAAGGTACAATATAATCTGAATATTTTGAATAGTTTTGTGGGCATGAAAATATTAATTTAACTTAAACCCTTCCAAAAAAAAAAAAAAGTAGGGATCACATAAATCTAATAATCCAGCCAAACAAATAAATGCATTTATTTGCTGGCATTGTGCGCTTGGCATACAACTTGTACACGTTAAGCATGCGTGCAACACGCATAAATATTCTTCAAAAGAAATTGAAAAAAAAACATAATAAAGGAAATCTGATGTGTGGGAATCTTCGTGGTGGAGGAAAATAAAGAGTATTTTCCTTTATTACATACACCCTTACACATACGAGTATGTGTAACTTTTTGATTAGACAAGCAACAAAAAGTCATATGATTGCTTCGTTTAAAAAATTGTACACATACATTCAACAAAATACTTAATAAAAAAAGACACTGGAATCCGTAAAAAAATAATGCTGCAGTGCAACATGCCGAAGTTGTGTAATAAAGGAAAAACCAGCACTTTTTGCTGTTCTCATTTTTTAGATTGGATTTGCTTTAAAAGTAAAAAATGCAACGCATACATATACTGGTGACTATAGAAACAAATACACACATACATATACATCCATACATATAAGTATGTACATATGTGTGCATGTGTGGAATGAAGAAAAGGATACGCAACAGCTGATGATAGCTGATGGTTGTAAGAATTTTGCGTGGGTTTTTTTTTGTTCCTTTTCTACATCGCTGCTTTAACAATCACGTGAGAAAACTATTCGCTCGCTTGTTTCCCCCTCATTTCGTTTGTATGCAACAGTTGGTGTTGGAAAATCTTAAGTGACTTTTCCCATGACTTTTGTTTGGTAAATGCATTATTGATACAAAAAAAAAACTCAAAAGGAGACAAGTTGACACCAGCGTCTTAGCAACACCTCATTTCGGCTACACAGTCACTGTCGCTGTCATTGCTGGTTTTCTTCTTGGTCCTGCTTTGGCTTCTGTTTATGTTTTATTTCATTGTTTTGATTTTAAATTTAGACTGTTTGGTTTATGATTTTCATTTCTTTGGGTAATTTATGAATGTTATTTACTTTTAGTCCTGATCCTTTTGTGGTTTTATTGGATTTTTGTCAGGGATATGAGTATTTTCAGTTTTGTTTTCTTTTTAGCTTATTGTGGTTTTCATAATTACTTTCACATGTAAGAACGCAAGTGACAGAGTGCATGAATCGATGATTATTACATAAGTCTGTTTTGTCCCAAATTATGGTTTTGGCTTCTTTAAAAGTGTGGGATTTTCCTGCTTAATTTTTTTATTTTTTTTTCAATATCTTTTGCTTCATGTTTTTTTAACATTTCAACGTTGATTGCATGGGATTATCGCAAATGAATTGCAAATATGCTATTGAAAAGGATTAAGATCTTATTTGAGCAAACGTTTTTACTCAATTGCAATCATGCTAATGAGTCATGACCAAAAAGCAAATATCTATCTCAAGTGCTATTTTGCTTAAAAGTGGCTTTAAAATTTGCTTTTATAGTTTTTAAATCATCGTAATAAGGAGGACCAATGGAAAAGTGATGCAAATACAAATGTTACATTTGTATACACAGCCAATCCTCTTCAATGAGGCTCTCACGATCGATCGGAAGCAATACAACCCTAAACGCAGCAAGTCAAGACGCCTAGGTGCATAGATGGCAGTCCCAACACCAGGACCGGACGCTATGCCCTAATCAATCATTCGCCTTAAGATCACCTGATTACCGAAACCGTTTCAAGAGAAATCAGTAATAAATCGATTTAAAGATGACGACTCTTATCATGAAAACAAAGACTCGGAACATGGAATGTAAGAACGCTCTCGGAAACTTCGCGATTTAACACCTACAAACTGACAATACTCGTCTTCTACGAAATATGATTCTGGATAATTTACGACTGCTAATAATCTTACCCTAGTCTATTCAGGAAAATCCTGTAATGAACCTGAATCCAGTTTTGTAGGTATTTTATTGTCAAAGCCTGCAAGGAAGCCCATTATCGACTGGAAGCCATATTCTGACAGAACTAAACCAATTGGGACCATTGTGATACCCTTTTGTTGCCCAAAAAATTAATATTTACCCCCCATTTGTAGCCAGAAGTGACCGTATTACCCGTCCTTGAGCCACCGAATTCTCATGATGAAGCCCCTGATGTCCTGTAGCTTAAACTTCCTGATATCAGTAATGCTTTCATGGAAACGTCTGCTCAGCCATCTAAGCCTATGACGTTACAGCTTCGGAAAGTGACAGATAACATGTTCAATGGTTTCTGGTTCTTCTTCATCCCCGCACATCCTACAAAAATCTGGAGTGCCACTTTCACAAATGCTGGTTCTTGCTCTGACCGAGCAGTGATCTGTAAACGCGCCTATCACAATTCGCATCGCCTTCCTATTCATGTCCAGTAGCAGTTTGGATCTTCCTGGGTCAAGTTTAGGCCACAACCCCATTGAGACTCTACAATCCTCCCTACTTCGCCATAAACTGTTGGTCCTGCTTTCTACCCAATTACTGAGTTCCCTATAGTAATGACCTATCGGTAATTTCACCAACCTGTCTGTCATTCCTTCATCTAATGCTGACCCTATTTTTGCCAGCTCATCGGCAATTTCATTTCCCTCAACACTACTGTGGCCAAGAACCCAACATAGTCTGACACTATATTTAACCATAAGCAAGTTGAGGGCTCTCCTACAGTCACTAATAAGTTTCGAGTTGACAATGTGTCCCTTCAAAGCTTTTAGCGCTGCCTGGTTCTCGACGTAGAAGGTTACCTTCTCACCTTCAGCTACATTCCTGGCCACCAGCTCGGTGGCTCTGAGAATCGCCAAGATCTCAGCCTGGAAAATGCTGCATTCATTCGGCAGTCTGAAAGAACTACGAATGTTCGTTTCCGAGATATAGACACCAGCCCCTGTGCCTTCCCCCATTTTTGATGCGATGACACACATATGTATTAGTTTTTTTCATTTTTATGCTTATTTATGCATATCAATTTCCAATTGAAATACTTTCCCTTCTTAAGAGGTGCATGTAAATTAGACCTAAGGCAGTTTTGGTTGGGTCGCCAAAATAAATTTTTCATTATATATTCGGCATTTATAGTCAGATATTAAAGTGTGATATATCGATGTTTTTATCGCGAGGAGACCAATATTTTGCTTCAATATTCATTGACCTCAAATATCCCGTTCTTGTATTTATCCACCAAATCGCCGTTCCTACTTCCTTAATGTACCACCCTAATTTCAGAAAATTAAAGCTCGCAAAAAGTCATTAAACTTTTGCTAAGGAAGTATTTTGATATTTCATATACATATTTACATATTTTCTTTGTAATATTATGATTTTTAACAATCCCAAAAGGTACAAGTTGTATAATTTTGTTAGAAAAATTTTCTATTTATTTTTATTAGAAAAATCACCCATTAACTTTTGCATACTCGTACTTTTATGCAAAAAGGAATCTATTAGCTGTTGCATATTTGTAGGCAAAAAATAACCCATTAAGTTTTGCATACTTTTAGATAAACAGAAATCCATTAACTTTTGGATGCTTGCATGCAAAAAATAAATGGTAAGGTACCCTATACTTTTTGAACTTCTCAAACAAAAATAATGGGTTATTCAGTCAAATTGTAAGAACTTACGATAGAGGAGTACATACAATTTTTTTACATTCTAGTAAGCTGGGGATCTTCAATAGTAATAGTAATCATTTATCAATTACGAGTTGACACTATGAAAAGATTCCCGGCCTTCCTTCCTAAAACATTCACTATTATTGTTGCCCCGGATACCGTATTTCCAATCGCAAAGAAAAAACATAGCTAGGACAACCATAACCGAAGAGCAACATAATATCACTAAATTATATGGCTATAGGTAAATCATATGTATAATGAAAGTAAATCCACTCTAAAAATTATTTTGTAAAAATAAAATTATAGTTATTTTTAATTATTATTGTTCGAACTTCATTAGTTTCTATATTTAATGAATTGAACAGGCTAATGTTCGTATCGCCTTTTAAGCCAAATTACATGTGATAATTATTAATGAACAAATAACACCAAAGTTAGTTGCAAATATTCTGACAAACACGTAGTTGAACGGAACAACCGTCTGTTTTCGAAGGCTACTAAACCTTCCTCATCAGCGTTCTTTTGTGTTTGGTCCACTGTGTGTCGTGTCAGTTGATGTAGATTTCTGCTTTATATACGCAAATTTTATTGCAAATGGAATATGTGAATTGTTTTGATTCATCGTATTACAATTTGCTGAAAGCTGCTAAAGGCAAGTTGTGATAATGGCCCTTAATGTGTTAAATAACTATGCAATAAAATTATATTATATGATGATGTCAAATTCACCACAAATATTTCAAAACGTTTCCATTTATTTGCCATTATTTTCTTTTCTAGCGGCGTATGATTAAAGAAATGAAATAAAACAAAATCAAACAATTTGTTTCGTTTATTTTCGTACTCTGGCTTTCAATACAAAGAAATCAAAACAAAAATAAATTTATAACTGTAATAGTGTCGATTATTTTTGTTACGAAAGTCGCGTCCTAGCTCCTGTGTCGTGAAATAAACACAATAGCTATAAAAACTATAATATTTAATTTTTAGATAAAATTAAAAATAAATTACACTGTGCAACAGTAAAAAATCCACACGGTTCTGACAGTATAGGTTCGATACACAGAAAAAAAGATTTGTAAATACAATTAATTTATTTGTGAATACAATTAAAATATTATTTAAAAAGGCACCTACAACAATTTTTGTAAATACAAACACACATTTGCAACATAAGAAAACTAAATCAACTCAATTATTTCCAATTAAAATGATTGTGTTATTGACAATTGAGTTGTTAACGGAAAACAAAAATTTTTAATGAATTTGTTTTTCAAATTCTAATGAGTTTTTTTTTTGTTTGCTTTTTTTATATTTTTTATGATTTGGTTTTTTATTAAATTTTAAAGTGATTTTTTTTCACACAACCCTCGAAACTAAATGCGTTTGGTATGAGTCGAACCGGCAACCTCTTGACTAATAGACTAACGTACTTACCACTCAGCTAAAGAGCAAATCGTTATTGTATACGCAAATAATAAATACGCGCAAAACATGATTTCTTATGTTTCTTCTATATGTGAGCATTGCGTTAATATAATTTAAAAATAACTTTGTTGAGTAAAAAAAACAAGCCACGACGTTTTTCGGCTGCTTGTCGGAATTCACACGTATACAACACGAGCAATCAAAATATACAACACCAATAGCAGATCACCGCGTTGGGTCAATCAACAAGCAATATAAACACCAAAGTAAATTTATATCAAGTATATGCAACTACTCAGGTGATTCATTTTTTTCTCGTTTCGTGGCAATGCATGAATGTCAAAAGTTGTTTACAATGTTCGTACGCTATTTTGTTTTGTTTTGCTTTGTTATACACAATTGGGTATACTGACATCGTATGTGAAAAAGTTTAAATAAACTTTTACTTAAAAAATGTGTTACAAAACATTTAAAAATAATTATATTTAATTATTAAGGTACATATGTATCTTTTATTATACTTATTTCACATATTAAAGGTTTATCAATTAATAAATTTACTTTGGTTTTGTCTATCCATACATTTTCTTTTTGTTGTATGCAGATCTGGGACTATTGCATTAAATAAGCAAATGCATTGACCATTTTCCCACAATAAACCAAATCAATGCAAATGCAAATTTATTACATTAGCACTAATTTTAATAATATTAGTGCAATTTTTTTTTGCATTTTACTAAAATCCCTTCAAAGACATTCATCAACATTGCATTGTTACTTTTAGTGCACTATTTTTTGCACCACTAAACACATTATGAATAGTATTATTGCATTATCAGTGAAACATATAGTGCAAGATACAACGTAAATGTGTACATACATAAAAACATACGTACATACATAAATATGTAAATTTTTTCCTATGTACATATCGTCATCTAAGAGGAAAAATCATATCACTACGTTTTTTATAATTTTTCGAGAGAAAGACAAAACTTGATGAAATTGTTCCAAGCGGTAGTATTTTTTGTTTATAAAATCACCATTTTTTAAGATATAACTTTACAATAAACGAAAACCTAAGTTCTGATCTTTTTTCAATTACACGGTTTTTCATATAAGCTCGAGATGCAACGTACTTGAAGTATGAAACTTTTTAATTTTTTTCAATTGATTCTGAAATCTAGTTTGTATTTATATTGAAAGTTTTTTTCGTTAAGTTGTATGTACGTGCTTGTAAAAGTGCCCTCAATGAACTTTAGTTTATATTTTTTTTATATTTTTTATTTGTGCTATCTCCAAAAAATATTTTCACGGTTTATTCAATTTTACTGTGTACAATATGTGCTAGTGCAATAATTTTGCATTACTTCATGATGTGCTTAGTGGCAACACAAAATTAGTGTATTTTTTGTCATGCGATTAGCTGCTAATGCAATATTAATCCCTTGCTTTTAAGAGATTTTATTTAAGTGCAAAAAATAGTGCACTACAAGCATCAAATTTAAATTTGCACTAAAATTTTTGTTTTTCAATCAGTGCTTATGCAAAAGTAATGCAAGTTGCCCAGGTCTGGTTGTATCCATATGTTTTTGACATTCATCCATTCTTCTTACACAAACAAATCGCCTGTTGTTTTTGTAGTTTCTTAGTTGTTGTAGACCTGCATATACTTTATATAAATATGCTTTGATAAACACCAACACAAGCAAATTGAATTAAAAAATATTTTAAAATACCCGGTATTCTTAAATATTGTATTAAGTTAATGACAAATATCATTGAAATTAAATTTTTTTTTCAATAAAATGGTTTTGTTGAACATAATTCTTGTCTATTTTTTCTACCAACGGGTAGTAAAACCCTATACCCACTGCACCATCAAAAAATTGTGTAATAAATTTTTGGCCAACAGCTAATTCAGACTTAGTGATAGCGCTTAGCTATATGTTGCAATAATATAGCTAAGAGTTTACTGAACATATCTTGCTAACATTTTATGCCAAAAAAAAAATATTTATTCGTGCACTTTTTTTTGCAGAAATTAAGACAAATTTTCACTTTTTTCAGAATAACTTAAATTTCTTAAATTTTTTCAACAATATTTGTCAAAGTTGTATCTACGATAAAACTGGACAACTTTTGTGAACTTATCAATACAATCTGAATATGTCTAGGCACCCTATTAGCTCATAAACCTCAAAAATTCTCGTTTTTCACAACTTTTCGAAAATCATGTAATCAAATGCATACTTCTCTGTGGAGTTTCAGTAGCACTTGGTGCAAAATTTTTGGAATAAATAGACGACAGAATATTTTTTTGTACTTTTTTCAGCATAACTCACAAGGACTAATAATTTTGCACTAAGAATATTTGGTTAAGCAACAACAAAACCTTACAAAAGTAAATACTAAAATTTGCAGCTCAAGAAATGCAACAATAACAAAGAAAGTAAAAGAAATGCAAAAAAAAATATAATCTAACTAGTAAAAAACAAAAATTTTTAACCTACAAAGTGGGCTTAATGAGGTATTTAAGATGCCAAGACACGTTCAGCTTATATTGCTATGTCCAGCTTTACCGTAGCTACAACTTCTACAAATAATATTAGCAAATATTTAGTGCACGAAAAAATAATTTTTTTGCATAAACTGATAGCAAGATTTGTTCGGTAGACTTTTGTTTTATTTTGTACATACATATATTTATTTATTCAAGAAATTTATTATTCGACATATTGTCATAACTACATTATAAGTGAAATTTATTTGCTGGTGGTTAAGCGATGTCTATATGCATTTCATTGTTGCTTTAACAAATCGTCAATAGACTTCAACCACACATTTTGAACAGTCACAAACCTGCTACACTCGGCAAATTAACAGCACCCGTACATGAATAGGGAGTGAATACAGATTTTAAATTCTCAGCAAATAAGTTACTTTTCTCAATATCGCTTCTTGCCCATCCTTCACCTTGTAGATATTTTTCCAGAAATGCAGTTTTTTCCGATGATAGCAACTCTTTGAGTCGTTTAGTACATTCTTTAAGTCTGATTTTATTTAGGAGTGATCGGTAGACTCTTAGCTACATTATTGCTGTATATAGTTTACAGCTATCATCAAGTCTGAATTAGCTGTTGGCTTAAAATAGATGACACCATTTTTTAAGGGTGCACTGATTTTCGAAATCTTTGGAAAATTGGTCATCAAAATCGCCAAACTGAGTATATGGTTTTACTACACTTTAGTAGTACTATCGAACATACTGTCCAGTCCGTGTGTTTTTCCAAAATTCTTAATTTGTTGAATATTGTTATTAACACGGAATTGCTTATCTCAATCCAATTAATACACAGAAAAAATTATGTAATAGAAATCTGCACCGTAAACGCCTGTAGTAGAAAACTTAATAATTCATTCAGTTTCGTGACAAACGTGCATTCAGTTTTCAATTATTTGTCCAAAGCAAAATATGTTCAGATATATTATACTCGTATAGGCGTTCAATTATTATATTCCTAAATGTGCGTTCAATAAATAACAACATGCATTCAATTTTCAGGTTTTTTAAACGCAGTGTTTAATTTTTTCTAATTTTTTAAGCAAGTTGTTATGTTGAGCGAAACATTTTAAATTTTGTATGACAAAATTTACTAAATATTACGTTTAGCTTTTCTGAATGACAATTCATCCATAAGTTAAGTAAATCCTTACAAAAGAACTGAACAAAACGTTTATCTTGCTTATAGAAAAGCATACTTTTTCCGTTCAGCATACACAAAATTCATATTTACGAGCTGAATGCTACTCCTTCTAAAGAGGAGTAGTAAATGTGCATACACGCATTCAGCTTGACTTTTTCTGAACACTGCGTTTAGCTCATTCTATTTTTTCTGTGTAAAACTTACAATAATTAAAAACAATAATAAGTTGTTTTTCGCAAATTAGCCAACAACAACACCAGCCTCAATTTTAGATCCGCCCATATCCACTGTAAGTTTCTTTGGTCTACATGAGGACCAGCACTTTTCCACAAATAGAGTAATTTGGAATTAAGAACATGACTTTATAGTTTTTGGCAAAGATCGCAATATTTTACTCAACACTTCGTTCCTCAATTTGATTTTTTTATCATTAAATGAAAATAGCATAAACGAATTAACAATCAATAGGTTTGCAACACATGAATTGATTTATTTTTACATTCTTCCATGAAATAACTCAAATTTTAATAAACAATTTTCTTTTTTTGTAAAAGTGATATACTTGAATGTGGCACAATTGAAATAAATAACTCGTATTTACTTCAACAACGTCATAACTCAAAATAGAAAATGGAAATATCATATTGTGTAAAAATTTCATACAAAAATAAGAGAAAAATAAAATGTTCTTTTTTCATTAAGTGTTTAAATTGAAAATTTTAAACACAAAACTAGTTGTTTCTGAGTTATGACGTTGTTGCAGTAAACGACCGATATGTATCTATTTACATATCGTACCATAACCGCCAAAAAAGCTTAAGCGACATAATTATCAAACTTAATTTTTTACCAAAATCGATTACATCCGATCGTAAATAATCGATTTTTGTCAAAAAAAGAGGTCCAAAAAATATGTCGGTTAAGCTTTTTTGGCTGTTATGGCTCGATATGCTTACGTCGCGACATTGCTGTCGTTTTCAATATAATTAAATAGCTGACTACACAGCCGTCGTTTACGGAAAGATAATAATTAGCATATGTATGTATGTCAGGGTTCCCAGATTTCTTTCGACTGACATCCCCAATTTTAAAATTTTGTATCCCCAAAATTCCCCAAAAGCCAATTTGGGGAATTTTTTACTACTTCTGGAGATGTATCAGAATTGTCACAACAAATTCAATTAGTTTTAAAATGTATTTTTATTTGTAACAGAGATTTTAGCACTGAATTTTGTTTCTAATTTAATTTTTTATTGACTCCGTTGCCGAAAAAACTCGTTCAATGCAAGTTTTGCTAGTTGATACACAAAGTAAATTTAATGTATACAATACTCTACCAGTTCTTTAAACGGCCGTGATCCAGCTGCATCTTGGTTTGAACAAGCTTCTGCCCAAAACATGTTTAAGTTGCTTGTTATTTGTATATAAAATTGTAAGCACCAAAGTCTAATTTAATTTTTCTTCTCTTCTGTAGAAGCTCACATTAATTAATAAAAATATTTCATTCAACCAGAATTGAAACTACTGAACTCAAGCCCGACTAAGAAATTATTTCTGATTAAAATTCACTATAGTTCAACTAAAAATTTAAAATTGTCTCACATAAATACATATATGTACAAAAAAATGTATATGAAATTTTCGTTAAATTTTAACGAAAAACCATAAGACCAGTTTTGAAATGAATTTTCATTTATTTTATGTATGCTTATCTCTTTTGCTTATCTCTTTTGAGAACGTACAACATAATATAAAAGCATAAGTGTAATAATTCTAAACGGATTCGATCAATAATATTGATTGCCACTCTTTTCAACTTAACCTAATTTAATCTAATCTAATTTTACGTACATAATTTTTTGAGTGTACTTGTATTTAAATTCAAAGACGTCCATCAGTGTTGTCAGATTAGGGGATTTATCCCCAAATCGGTAATTTTTTTTTCGAAATGGGAACAAGAATTTTAGTTTTGGGGATTGAGGAATTAATTGGGGATAACTTTTATGTTTAGGGGATTTTATAAGATTTTTTGGGGATTTGTGTTTTACTTAATATTTATTTTTTTATTTATTCCTTGGAATATTTTAATTTCAATACGTATTCCAATTGCTCTTTTCTTAGTTCATAAATAATATTAAATGAACTCGTCTTTAACATTTCGTCGGTTGGTTATTGGTTTACCGCAGTCATAATGTATTTTGAATATACTGTGCCGCAAACCAACAACCAACCGGCGATTTGTTGTTAGCAAGATTTAAATAAGGTTTATTACAAGACAAACAGGTACTCGCATTGGGAAGGTTGCTCATCAGCTAATTTGATTGCTATATATATATATATAATTTAAATTATTTGACAATTACTAATGTGTTTACCAAAGGTAAATCAATAATTGTATACAAAACATTTCTCATATTCCATTTCATTAAAAATTTGCGTTAAATAGCTGATATTAATAACAATCTCTACCCCAGTAGATAGACTTGGGTGCTGATGAAGTGCGTGGCTGCACAGAAAAATATCGGTATTTTCCCCAGCTAATAAAGTCTGAGTTTGAGCTTCTAATGCATTTAGGATGTGCAGAAAGAAGCCCATACCTCATGCCTTTCTCAGATGTATATAATTAAAAAATTTGCTCTTTAGATAATAATTGTATCTACTCTTAGATTAACTTCCAATACTTTATATTTTGTATTCATATTTATTATACATACTCGCACGTATGTTAAATACAATTGAAAACTACACTCAAAACATTATATAGGTAAATTCTAATGAAAAATCATTTTGAGCAAGTAAAATCTCATTTAAAACCCTTTCGCTTACATTTCATTTGAATCAAGAGAGTTTTCCAATTATTTTTTTATGTTAATTTTATAACTAGCACATTATGTAAAAATAAATAAAAAATCTTTTAGTTTCTTAAAAAAAATTAAAACTTATTTATAAATTAGATATTGTAGTTTACTTCTTAACAATTGAAAATAACAGAACATTTTGACTGCACGAAAAATCATTTTAATAATGCAGTTGTTTTTTTAGCAACTTATGGATGTTAAAATATAATTTTTTGCGTAGGACAACTGCATTTTCATTCAAATTTAACTTTACGGTAAACTTCTGAAATAACTACAAACAGTTAATGAAAAACTTTTTTGAGTGTATATTTACATTTATCAAATACTTTTTGTTCGGGCATTAAATCAGGAGTTGATCCCCGAATCTCCGCATGTAAGGCTAGAAATACTTCCCACTGACCTACCGAAGCGCATATTTATTTTCGTCTACAATTCAGTTATAAAGAAATTAAGTATTTTGTTTTAAAGAAGTCACACTCAGGCAATGAATGCCTACTACATTACTAGGTGTTACCTTCTTGAGGAAAGGGATAGTGATAGAGAAGACAGTTGGTGAAGGAAGATATAGAGGAAAGCTTCATTCTTTTACAACTCTATTGCACGTTTTTTTTATAATGCAGTGTTGCAGTGCCTCTGGTGCCAATGACGCGTATTAAAGTCTTAGAAGATGTGCTTAAGCCCCGTTTATACTATTATACAAGTATTAATACTTTCATCACATTTTACGATACAGAAATCTAAATACATTCGTTGCGACTATCAAAAAATCTAACGTAAAATCGCATATTGTGTTCAAACCATCCCACTTTAAATAAAATGTGTAATACAAGCAGAAAACAAAACAGCTGTTCAATGAAAATGTCTGTGCTATTCATTGACTAGCGGCAGCAAAGCGGTTTCATGTAGGCGGGGACGTGCCGGCACTTGAAAAAATTCAGCAGTTAAAAATATTCTATGTAAATAACAGAAAAAATTTACGAAAAGATATTACAAAAACGTTAAAAAATTACGTCAACGATATATACTTCCATACGATTCACTTATTAAAAATTTTGAGCCGATATACATATGACAAAACATTACATCAATGACGACACGCTATCGGCGGCGAAACAGCCGACTTGGAAATTTGGTTTGTGTCAAAATGCAACCCTGATCTAATGAAAAGTATTATCGTTTAAGGGCCACTCAGACTATTAGAGGTATAGAACTTCGAATTGAAATAAAACACAAGAAAATCGTTTTAATGTCCATCAATTTGGCTTTATTGGAAGGATAATTTTATGCCATTAACGTTTAAATATGATTTCGGGCATGTGGCCGCCGCGGCTGGCTCGAATAAAGCCAATTCTACAGGTCCAATTTTCAACCACTTTTTCGAGCATATGGGGCCGTATGTTGGCAATAACGCCACGAATGTTGGCTTCCAAGTCCCCTAACGTTTCTGGTTTGTTGGCGTAGACGAGCGACTTCACATATCTCCAAAGAAAATAATCCAATGGTGTCAAATCACACGATCTTGGTGGCCAATCCATGGTTAACCGAATTAATTGCTCTGATGGACGATTATGTCGACCATAAAATGGACGGAGCTTGCGGTAAACTTCGCGAACTGAACCATTATTTTCGAAATAAATTTGCACGATTTGCAAGCGTTGTTCTTTTGTCAACCTGTTCATGATGAAATGGCAAACCAAACTAAATATTAATCACTTGACAGCTGACAAAATGGCCGCCAGTTAAAAAACTGATGCCAACTTAAAGTTCTATACCTCAATAAAAAACACCCAATACTTTGTATTTATACATGTCAAAACTTCAAATAATACGTGCAAGTGCGATATTGTGAATGCAAAATGTCATAACGAATGGTAAATAATACGATAAAAATCTGACATACCATAATACTTAACCATTTTTTGAAAATTTTCTAAACGATAATACTATTCATCTGATCAGAGTTGCATTATTACAAAATCCAAACTAACAAGTCGCCTGTTTCGAGGCCCGTGCCGTGCCGTCGTTTATGCTATATGTCTTTGTCTTAAACCCGATATAAATATTGAATATGCTTATCGTATTGAATAATTTTTCGTGTAAGGCATGCCTGAAAGTAAACAAAACTGTCGTATTTTCATTTTCTTTATCTTATTTATATCAAGTACTTTAGCCGCCGTCTATTTTCAAAGGCCGGCACGACCACAGCTTGCTTGAAACTGCTCTGCCGCCGAAAGTAAACAATTAATGTAGGCATGTTAACTCTACACAGCTGTTTGCTTTCTGTTTTGTGTTTTTAATGTAATATGAGGTGTGATGGTGTCAAAACAAAATGTAACTTTACGTTAGATTTTTTGACAGTCGAAACAAATGTCTTTAGATTTTTTTCGCGTAAAGTGTGATGAAAGTCTTTATACAGGTATAATAGTCTAAGCGGCCTTTTAGAAAATTTTCTAAAAACGAAAAAGTCTTATGGCATGTCAAAAAATTTTTATCGTATTATTTGACATTTTGCGTTCAGACTATCACACTTGCACGTATTATTTGAATTTTTGACAAGTATAAATACAAAGTATAATAGTCTGAACGCGGCTTTAGTAGCCATTTCATTGGTTATTTTACTATTTTACGCTGAAGCCGGTGCAGTTCAGTGACCAGTGACTATGCCTTCATCACATGAACAACAACTGATACAAAGGAACACTAATGCACAACAAAAATGCGTGGTGTTCTTATTTTAATGGCTGTCGGAACCCGTGCTCAAACCCATGATCCTCAGGTAGGTAGTATACGTGCTAACTTCAATGCTAACTAAATAGCCGAAACGCCATCTAGCGTCAGTTTTCGGTAAAAATAAATATCGAAAATGAGTAAGACACCACAACTTTACAGGGTAAAAAACATTAAATAAGCGTTATTTTATCAAATTTTCAATGATGTTTCCTTGTTAGACAGCGTTCCATAAATCAACAACTTCAAATGCATGTAAAAAAAATCTAGCACTGAACTAAAAAAAAAATTCAAGGATTTGTTATGGATAATGTCAACTTTCATTTGCAATGGGTCTCATCAAATTCCCATTTTGGTTGCTGCACTGTGTAATATACAGTCAGTTTCTATAGTAATTTTGTAAGTGTATAAGAACAGTAGAAATGATGATAAACTTGAAAACAATTCCCGGAAAACTCCCCAACAAAATTTTACACCCTAATTTTAAGAACAATTTTCTATTTTAGGACAAGTCCCCCAAATGTGACAACACTGGTTATGGACCAATTTATTCTATACATACATACATACGTGCATTCACACATGTAATAAGTATGTAACTTCTAAAATACTGAATGGAATTGTCTTAAAATTGCAAGCAGGAGGCCTCAAGCTTGTAGCACCATTTCTTGTTAAGTTTGTGGGTTAACTAAGAACGGAGCTAGATGAAAGCTAGCTATCTTGGATGCAAAAAGCTTTATGCGGCTTGCATTTTTCTGTGCTACAAACTCGCATCCTGCTTTGTAATGAATTACATATCACATTTTTTATTTTAAACCATGTGGTATGGTTGTCATGCAAATAATATTTATTCAATTATTCGAATGGCAAGATAAGAAAATAAAAACACATGATTTATTTATTACTGAGTTATTGTTTCAACTATTTTGTTTTCCTACAAACTGTTTACATCACGGGAACCTTCGTTAGTAGAGAAGCAAAAGAGGCAACACATGCTGAATAATATTATTTATTGTTTTTGAATAAGTTTGTCTAGGGTGTATGTATGTATATAAAATGAATTATAATATATGAACTCATGTATGGAAATTTAATTATGAAGCTCTTCATATGTGAGTCATGTAAGTCTATCAAAGTATGCGTTATACATGATATCTCACATAAAATCATTTTTGCAACAATATAAACAAATGCACCGGGAAGCTTGACCATATGCGCACGAAAAAATAAATAAAAAACAAATATCTGTGGCAATCAGAAAAAAGTGCTTAAGTTATATTTTACTATTTTGCAGGAGAGCACTTTTTAGGTTTCAAGTCGATTTTCAGAAATTTATTTCTTTTACAGTTAAATTGAAAAGCTTTATTTGTTTAAGAACAAATCGTTCTACACACTGTAAATAATACATTTAAGTTGAAATATACCAAAGTATATGTAGTTAGCCTAAATTAAGTAAAATATTCCAAATGGGATTAGAAGTCTAAAAACGATAAGTCGCAAGTCATAGTGCTATAACTTCCTGAAAAATCACACAAATTTATTGAGATTTTGACCGGAGGTACTTTCGAATATGCTGATTACGAAGGTACCATTAACTCAAAATCAGTTTATGTCGACTTAAGCACAGATATATGTATAAGTTAAGGGTATGAATTGGAGATGTATTTGAAAATACGTACAGTATGCAAAGTTTATATACGTACAGAATCAACTTTAACTCTTGTAACAAAAAAAATTTTCTTCTAGTACGATTTTAAAAATTGACAATTTAGTCATTAATTTTATAGAAAAAAGCGGAGTTCTCCAGATATTTTTAGAAAACAAAGTTCATTTCTCTTTATAAAAATGGACTTCTTTTGTGCACTTTTCTTTTAAATAATGATTGACATTTTCCTTGGACATGGTGAATAAAATGTCTTTTAGTTAGGTTTTAATTATTTTGTTCGAGCTTATTTGTTTCTCCCTTCATGATTCTATTAGGCTAAAAAAGGTCGTATTGCCTCTGTGAGCCAACTTACATGTGATATTTTTCGACAATAGTAAATTATTATACACTGAGAGAAAAACCTTCGTAAATGCAATGATTTTTTACATTATATTTATGATTTTGCATTGTTTTTCAACCAATTCATTCGCATTACGAAAATTGTTTCATCAGCTGAAAAAATGTCATACAACGAAATATTTTCATTCATGTAACGACATGTTTTTTACTAAGCAACGTACATTTTCACATTTTAAATGAAAAATGTAATTATTGCAATGTAACTTTTTAGTTTATACAATGAAGTACATTTTTTTCATTGAATTAACAAAATTTTCCATGTACTCGTATATCATGGCAGTATTTCATTGCTGACACGTAACAAATCATTTTTTGATGATGTGGTATCATTGTGTTAACAACATAATTCATTTTTGTAATGACTCTGATTCATTAATTTAATGTAGTCATTGTATTTTATTAATTCTTTAACTTACGTGTGTATATTGGCACAGGCATCAGAAACATGTTTGTATGATATAATTGTCTTCTCCGGCCAAGATTTGAACATAGAACTCATCGCGTTTTAGTCAACGCGCTTACCGCTGCAGCCACAACAACCTCAAATATTATTTAGATACACACTAAATACTCATTAATGAAATTTTAATTCAAAATTATTTAATTTATTTGAAAAGTTATAACTTATAAATAAATAGATACAAATATATCTATATTCAAAAAGAAATACTTTGACTTGTCTCCAGAATTCGAACCTGCGACTACAAGGGTAGCACACTGCCTACTAGCCAGCAGCAGGAAGGTTTCTTCATTGTAGTTACGAAAATATTTCATTAAAGTTTCAACAAAACTATAATTTCCACAACTGTATATTAATTGCAATTGTGGTGTCTTCTTTTATGTCACTTAATCAACTTAAACTATTTTTTAGTTAATTTAATTATTATTATTCGAACTGCATTTGTTTCTATATTTAATGAATTGAACAGGTTAATGTTCGAATCGCCTTTTAAGCCAAATTACACGTGATAATTATTAATAAACAAATAACATCAAAGTTAGTTGTAAATATTCTGACAACACATAGTTGAACGGAACAGCCAGCCGTTTTCGAAGGCCACTAAACCTTCATCATCAGCTATTTTTCTTTTGTACGAATTCTTCATAAAAACGTGCAATTTGTCGTTGTATTAGTGAGAGGGTTTCAACGTAATGGTTTCATTCCCGTTACGAAGTATTTTTCTTTCAGTGTATGACAAACACTAGTGTAATGAAATAACATGCTGATTACAAAGTCCGCCACAAATGTTTCATGAAATCAAACCTATCTGTACAAAATCTTATAAGAAAGTCATTTTAGTAATTTAATTTATTGCACGATTGTGCGCTTTTTTTTTTGAATCAAAGATGTATGAATTTGAACTTTGCATACTGTATATGGAATATTTACACATACATGTATGCAAATGAATGAATATATATTATAACACTCGTATATGTCCATGTACCCTATTTTTTTTGAATCCGGACCATATATGGGATATCATATATGCTCCATACATATCATTTCGGCTGGGATGTCTTACTCTCAAGGGTTAGTAAATAAGTGTTAAGTGCATTTTTAGAGTATTTCTTGTTACAATGTTGTGATATTTGGAAACATTTTTTCGAAGCACATAAACAGGCTTTACTCGATCGAATTCTATGGAAAACAAAAAAAAGATCAATGTATTGTTACGAAATCTTTCTTTATATATAAAATTCTCGTGTCACGGTGTTTGTAATTGAACTCCTCCTCCTAAACGTCTTGACCGAGTTTTTTAATATTTTGTATGTGTAATTTGGTACGTCTCAGAATACGTCCTAAACTCTATTTTCATACCAATTAGTGGGCTGTGCCATGCTTATACGAACGAAATATTTTATATCTTGAAAGCTATAACAGCAAGAGTCTTCAAATTTGGTGTGAGTTAGTTTAAAACAATTAATATATGCAAGTATAAATTATAATAAATTTAAAACAATA
Organism: Nowickia ferox; assembly: GCA_936439885.1. Classification (NCBI taxonomy): domain Eukaryota; kingdom Metazoa; phylum Arthropoda; class Insecta; order Diptera; family Tachinidae; genus Nowickia; species Nowickia ferox. The sequence goes on along the minus strand of OW387027.1, from coordinate 33,003,537 downwards.
AATCATTGTTCACAGCACTCCCAGTGCTATGAAATAAGGCGCAAGAAAATATAGCCCAAATAACAAAGATTTGATGGCTCCAATGAAATAAAATCCCAAAATATGAAAAAAAGGCCCAGGAGAAAATTTATGAAGAAACATCCAATATAAATGAAATAAAGCCTAATTAAAAAAGCCAAATGAAACCAAACTCAAGATGAAATAAGGCCCCAAAAAATCAAATTAAAGCCCAATTAAAAATTTCTTAATTCTATTAGGGGTTATTTCATTTTGTTATTTGGGCATTATTTCCTTGGGCCTTATTTCATAGCGCCTCACTCACACACTTATAATGAGTTAATTAATATATTCTACCCTAGAAAGAAGTCAGCTAGTTAGCATATATATTTAACTTCCCTATTACTACGTTTATACACGCACTATTTGCAAATAAAAATATTTGCAAGTACATTAACTCATTGTTTATACGGCATTGTAAATGTATAAAAACTTGGTAGCACTTCTATAGAAATGTTACTTATGTTTAGAATAAATTGTGTAAATGTATAAAATAACAAATAATAATTTGTTTTTATTGTCATTATTTTCTTCTATCAATGTTTTTTTTTTGTGCAATATTTATCAATTTATTGTTTTTTATTAGGAAACATTTGTATGTGTGGCAACCTCAAGCATTTTATTTGCAAATAGTGCATTAATCGTGAATAGTTTTGTAAATTAGCAAATCGCAAAAAAAAAAAAACAATATGGCAACAATGGAAAGTTTTATTTGCAAATAAGTCGTGCGTATAAACGTAGTATATGAAATAATGGCCACAACAAAAAATTCCTAAAAAATAGTGAAATAATTCCCAAAAATTTTTCATCATGTTCGATGTTATTGCGTTATAAAGCAACTCCCAACAATTTGGAATTTATTTTACATCTTTGGAAATACTAAACTGTTGCCAATACTCTGCAGCGATGCTAATTTAGCGCGTTTCGCGCTAGATTTAGTGCGTTTTAAATATGTCGAACGCGATTTTTTCGCGTTTTTGATAAAGTCAATAACATCATTTCAGTTGAATATATTTTTTTTTTTTAACTTTTTTTATCAATTTAACATTTTTTTTAGTATCCAAACGCTGTTAAAGTTTTTTTAAATTTGTTAATGATTCAGCCGTCGCAAATACAATTTCCTTGACTGTGGTTAGAACTAAAAACACATTTTAATACTGTAACTTTCCATTAATTTGAAATTTCACAACTAAAAATATGTACTAGTACTCGTGACCAAAAAAATTTATTTAACTTATTAAGCATCTATTCCAGCTGAAGTACAAAAAGCATTTGAATCGTAAAACTATTAGACAATTTATATAAGTTGTTACAAAGTTTGACAAATAAAATTAAAATAAGCACTAAGGATTTCGATTATTTGTAAGGCCATTCTGATTCCATATTAAATGATTTTAGTTATTTAGGATATAATTTCGAAGAAGCAATATTACAAAATCTGAAAAAGAGTCACTCAAAAAAACCAATTGTATATACTAAAACATACATGCATACATCGACTTTTATTAAAGTTTAATTTAGCGCGTAGGAAAATAACGCGTTTTGACTATAAATAGTTGACATTGCTGTAACTTAGCGCGTCGCTGATACTCTGCCAAGAAGTTCATAAAATGATTCCTTTGTAGTTTCCATGTTCACAGCATTGTATGAATATAGATTCCGTGCCCTGGTTCGCAATTTTATTGTTATAAGATGTGATTTTTTAAGAGCTTTCGGATATGATTTAGAGAAATGTATGAAATCTTTATTTGAGTCGGCAGAACGATTTATATACATACATAATTCAATGTATAAAGATGATTTCATGTAAATGTGACCGTGGCTACGCTTGGGTTAAATTTTGGCATACTCTCGCCAACATATTGGCCGGCATCGCACGAATAAACTCTTCAATATTGTGTTTCAGTGCGTCAAACGTTGCGGGCTTAAATAGTCTAAAGGCATTAAATCGCACGATCTAAGTGGCCAAACGTGAAATACACTGTTCACCGAACTCGCCTCTCAATTGGGCCATTGTTTCGCGTGCTATATGCCATGTGGCTCCGTCTTGCTGAATCCACATGTTCGTCAAGTCCAGCTGTTCCATTTTGGGCAAAACAAAAAAGGAAAAGAGGTCTTATTGTTGCGAATGGTGCCGAATCGATACAGCTGCATTATTTTCCTCTGCCCGCACTCCACGTATGCGTGTTGGTAGTTCAATTTCCAAGAATGTAAGTTGGTGCGAAATTTAGTCACAAGACTCCGAATATCCACCTCAGAAGGTCGCCCAAAATTACTATAAAATGAGAGAAGTGCACAATGCACTTTGTTAAGTCCATATTTACACTATGCAAGTCGGAGAGAGAGACGAGGGGAACAGTAACGTTTCTCTTCCCCTCGTCCCTCTTTCCTAACAAACTAATCAGCTTAGCAATAAGACTTGCATAGTGTAAATTAGGACTAACCGAGCATGAATTTTGATAATAAAATTTAATAATTTGCAAGCGTTGTTTATTTGTAAGTCGATTCATGGTTAGATTGTAGACCAAACGGGACATGTTTAAAACAACCCGAGTAGAGGTTCGCTATAGCACCACCCTTCCTAACCTAACCTGACCTAGTATGTGTGTCATTTTTTGCTAAACTTTTAAAATCATTCATATACAAATTTTTCTTCTTTATTCGTTCGAATAGAAAATTTCAAAATTATTCGTCTATTCGAACAAGACAAAAATCATGAAACTTTATTTGAATAAATACATATAAAACACGACTAATTTACAACAATGATACATATCGAACCTTTGCTTGAATAGAGTCATAACTCAAAAAAAAAAAACTTTGAAGTTTTGAACTTACTAATAACTTGATGGAAAAAGAAAATGTTATATATTCCTCCCACAAGAGTTAAGTACACAATATGAAAACGATATGATAATTAATTCTGCATTATTAGCTAAAAAATCACATTTTTTGAGTTATCACTATATTGCAGCAAATGCTCGATTTATTAATAAATCGTCACTTAAGAAACATGATAAATTATTACACATGTACACACTCGTATGTTTGTACTTATAGTATTTATGATTTTTTTTAATGACAACAATAATTTTATCGGGGGAAGAGAATTGTGTGGTTCAGGGATGCGAAATCAGATTTACAAATTGTACTAACTTTTAAGAAAAATTGTACTTTTTCCAGTACGATTGCACCAAATTCTTCATTTTTTTCAATTAACTCAAAATTTACGTAAAATTCATTTGTATATGTATGCATGTGTGTGTGTAAAAACTTAGCAATTAACAAAAAGGCACTTTGAAGTTAATTTATTATAATATCAGTAATTTTTATTATTAATTAATATTAATTTTTAAACAATTAGTTGTTGAGATCTGAATATAAAAGTAACATTTAGGAGATACTATATACTTTTTCATCCTTGATTCGATTGGAGACAGTCCAAGCAAACATTCTTTATTACTTTGGTTTTTATTATATGTTGGTACGAATACCCTTTCCACATTTTCATTCGAATGTAGAATAGATAACATTCCTCTATATTTCTGGAAATATCGGAAAACATCGGTTTGTTTAATTAATTTTTCATTTCTAATAACCCCGAGCAAAATGTACGAATGTTGTCGTTTCTTAAAGGCTTAATAATTCCTACATCAACCAGCTCTTGAAACTGGTTATTTATTGATTAATTTTTTTTCATGTTGTATAATAGGAAAAAAGTTTCAATAGTGCTAAATTGGTCATTGGGGTGCTATGGTACTTTTGAATTTCAAATAGTGCTGGAAAAAGTACAATTGTACCAACTTTTCCATCCCTGGTGTGGTTACATACCACGTAGTATGCATGTACTCGTATGTATGTATGTACTTACTCAGCAGTTTTACAAGTAGAAATTGACTCGAAATCGTTAGGTATTTACCTAACGAAAATTCGACTACCTACAACAGTTGCCACAAATAATGCAAGATAATAAGCCTTTTGCCTCTCTCGCTCATGGATATGTTAATGTTCTCAATAACAAGTTTTTTTTTGCGAGTGGAAAAAAATGTTCTGTTATCAGCGTTGCCATTTTGGTGCATATTTCCTTTCTAAGTACCAGAAACTTTATTAAATACCCTTTTTACAATCTCTCGCACTGCTTTTTAGTGCTATTTCAATAATCAAAATTTTTTGAACTTAAACAAAGCCAGGAAGCAAACTATTTGCAAGCTGTGACTCAGTTAGCAAAAGAAAGCTGAATGTCTTATATAATAACATTATAAGATACGTGTATAGATTGAGAAGGTTTGATCATGTATCCTCCTTTTCCAGCAATCTCTACGGGGTCTCTCTTGAAAGTTTGTTAAAAATTCGTACTCTTATTTTTTGCATAAAATCATAAACACTCAAACACCCAAATATACATATATTTGATAAAATACGCTTTTTTCAATCACAACGAAATCGAAACATAGTAATACCTCGACATCAATGCCTCGTTTCTGAATGGCAGTTTTATGTACACGCCGATCGTCTTTGGAGCAATCTTCTACTAAAGGTACGGTCACACTTGTCAAACATTTGCCCAAAAAAGCGTAACCAACAAACACTAATGAAAAAGGTTTTGATCCAGACACTTGTTTATCATATTAAACAGTTTCGAACACAACTAATGCACTATGTGATTGAATCCAACAATATTGGCTACTCTTTAACTTGACAAACTTTTGTCTGGATTGAAAGGTTTTTCATTAGCATTTAGTGGTTACGCTTTTTTGGGCAAATGTTTGACAAGTGTGACCGTAGCTTAAGTCAACAACTTAAGAGCAATGCTAATAGTTTCAAAACATTTTTATTTAAATCCTTTCCATAACTCTTTATTATACAATCATTGTTATATTTTTGTTAGTTTTTATTGGGATGTATTATTTATTAATCATAAATTTTTTTGTAACGTCATGCGTTCCTGTACTCTAAATATAAGACTATGAGTCTTGTTGTACAGGAAATGAAAATAAATAAATACAATACAATACAATACAAACGCTTCGACTTTTCTCAATAAATTTTTTTAATTCTTTATAAGAATTTTTTTTATTTGTTAAGCAACTATTTTAATATTTCAATGCGCATGCGTGAACACAGTTAAACAACGTGGATTTGTCACTTGTGCAAATTGAAGAAATAACAAAAAAGTGTCTTAGTTCCTATGAAATTAAAAATATTTTTTAACAAAATTTGACGTTAATCTTTTGTTAAAGATTACTAACTTATTATGGCTTTCTTTAAGATTGAAAAACAACAATATAGAAAAAGCTTGAAAGAATTATTGAGCGATCAAAAGGTGGCTTAGACCAGCAAAAGATGCGTTCAAGGTACTATGCATTTCATGTAATTTTATAGCGATTTAATATGACATATTGACTATTGACAAAAAATAAATACTTATTTATATAAAACATAAATAACGGAGAATATTTAGCTTAGTGCTTTTTTACCCGCATTGTTTTTAATTTTTACCTTTTTTTACCAGATTTTTATATGCTCACAGTGCTTTTGATGATTCAAGTGTTGGCATCACTGGCTGTTATTCCAAAGAAAATCAACAATAAAAAAAAATTATTTTAAGTATTCTATAGTTATTTTGATTTTATGTTGGCGTCAGCTACAATTGGAATCTCATAGTCAGTGAATGTGTAATTTTAAGTGAAAAATTTGCATTTTTAGGAAGGTAAAATGAGCAGCAGAAGTAAATTAAAACGTCGCATAAAATAGAAGAATTAATTGAAAAATGTTTTAATAATTAATTGTTTTATCAATAGAAAAATTAATTGTATTGACTAGCGAAATCCCTGACGAAGGGTTATGCAGATGGTGGCAATTGACTACCCTCAATGCCATGCCCATGTTAAAATCGCCAGTCGTGTGCATTGGTGGTAGTTAGGCTGGTAGTTAATGGTAACGATTGGTAGTTAACGAAATAGCTATACATTCGCCAGCTACGCCAGCTGCAGGGTATTTCTATATGTATTTGCGTATGTACATACCAGTAGTGGCAAAATTGTTACAATTGTACTTTTTTTGGTACTATTCAAGCTCGGAAAGTACAATAGCACACCAATGACTAATTTAGTACATTTAAGGAATCTCCCCAGTTTCACTCGGCATTAGGGTTTGCACAGCGCTTATAATCGTAATCGAAATTGCAATTAATCGCACCTTTTAATTGATCGATTACGATTAAAATTTTTTCCCTTTTTTAAGCAAAAAACTGATGCCAAATTTGCATACAGATCAAATTCAATTCATAAAAAATTCAAATTAATATTTTTAATATAAAATATATACAATGAAATGTATGCATATATGCGTACATTTCATTGACGCTTTAACAAATCATCAGCAGACTTCAACCATACTTTTGAAAAGTTTCACACATCTTAAAAAATGGCTAAGCGAGATCGAATGCAAAAATCATGAGCATCAAACAAAAATAAGAAGATAATTAATTTTTTGCAGCAAATCGGGAAAAAAAATTAAACCAAATAAAAGTAAAAATAACAAATTAAAGCAATATATCAATTAATTTTTCTTCAGGTACTTAAGAAGTCAACAAAAAACTGAACACAAAAATTAAGAACGATATACAAATATATGTAATTAACAAATCAGATCATCATCATTAACTTCATTGTTGTTCCTGACACAGGTGTCGTCTTTGTGCCAATAAGTTTTAAGAAACTCTTAGAAATTTCATAGTCGTACCAACAACTGCGTGATATTTTCAATCCAAACCTTTTTTTTTTTTTTTTGATTTTTTAACTTTTATTTCAACTTTAATTTCTGTTTTATTTTCACTTGGATAAAACAAACATGACACAGAAATTACCACGATTATAAGAAAAGAATAGCAAATATTACCAATTTAAACATCTCTTTCATATCATGGTGTTAATTGACAATTTCTTATCTAAAAATGCATAGCAAACGCAATTTTTTTTTGTATTCTGTTATTATAATAATGCAAGAACAAAAAAATATTTTTGGTATATGAAAAACTTGCTAAAAATGAAATAAAATTGGCGAAAAAGTGGCTAATAGCTAAATTGACTTTTCTTCTGGCTAAATTGGTTGGAAAATGGCTAAATTTAGCCAGAAAACAGCTAAATTGGCATCACTGATTACGATATAAATTCCTCAGGCAAATTAAATAAAAAATAAATTAAGAGAGTAGAAATCTACATCGTCCTGGAAAATATTGATTTCCCATAATTCACATTGTTTTTGATACTCATAAGTTCTGTTTTACGAACTACATTTTACATGCTTTACAATTGTAAATAAATATATTTCTTTGGCTAAACCCATAGAGTTCGAATAAAACTCAAAACGCAATTAATTTTGGTTTATTAAAAATTATAATAGTATATTTATTTTTTTCACTTTTGAACAATAAAACTCATATTCTTCCCACTTGAAAACAGTCCAATGGGAAAAGGTAATGAATAGTAAAGGAGAAGGTAATGCACAGCGTGTATAATTTTTTATTCCAGAATTCATTATTGTTAACACAGAACATGTCTTAAGAAAGTAATGAATTATTTTAATACGTCCGAGGAATGAATTCTATAATTCATAAAACTCGTCACAAGCAAACATTATACATTCTTCTTCTGCAGATGTGGTAATCAATGTGCAATTATTGTGTTTGATCAAATTACCCTCTCGTTTCTAAGGGAATGTATTGTCTGGCTTTGGAAAATAATAGATTATTTCTCCCATTATTTATGTAATTAATTATGTGAAAGCAAAACGGAGCGAAAAAATCAAATCATTTATCTTCTAAATTCGGATGCTAGAGCACATGCTATTAATTTGTGTATCCTAAATTTCAACTTAAACAGGTATAGCCATATTCTTTAACATCCCAACTTATACCCCTTTTAGACACGCAAAGTTTACTTTGCGAAGTCTTAATTCAGCTGTGTGAGAGACAAAGGGAGGAATAATACCTATATCTTTCTGTCTTTCTCCCAGCTGAATTAAGACTTTGCATGGTAAACTTTCTGTGTCTAAAAGGGGTATTTCAAGCAAATTTATGAAAACCATTCGGTAGCCAAAAAAAGTCGATTATTTTAATAAAAACAAATAAAAATTTATAATTTGAACTAAAAAAATTTTTTAGGACACTTAGGTCAAAAATGTACAATCTTTGAAAGTTCTTGGTACAATTTTAAAATTCTCAGTGCCATCCCTGGTACACACATGCATACATATGTACATACATATGTATGTATGTACACTAAAATAAAACATTAATGAACTATTTCTTACTAAATATTTCCTTCGTCTCAAGTAAAAACAGCTTTGGTCACCATACGACAACATTTTTTTTACTCAATTTTAGAATATTTTCCTAAGTTTTAGTTAATTTTTTTTTTAGTATAAATATGAATATGGATAAAAAAATTATATAGAGGTTTATTAAATTTTACTTTGTGGTTGAAACACTTTGCATTTTAAATTAAATCGTCATGCCTGTCTGGCACAACTTGCAAATAATATTCAAGTTTCGCTATGGGCTAACAAAAAAAGCTTTCATATTTGCAAAAACAACATCAGTTTATGAATGTGTACTAATTTGTATAATTAATGGTTTGTGCAAAAAATTTGCAAAGCTTGCGAAACATGTTAAGCATTGCCAAGCCTAAAACTAATTTCGCACACAACCGCTTTGCAAAATCAATTGAGATTTTTAGCACACTTTCGCAAAATCAGCAGTCGCAAAAATTTTAGCGAGTGTCCAAACTAAAAAAAGCTTTTTATACCTAGTAGAAAACGCTGTTAGAAACAGAATTTGAGTAAAGAAACAGAATTTGATGTAAGAAAATTAAATAAAAGAACTTGAAAACATATAAAATAACTATTTGAGGTATACATAGAATCCATCTAAACCAAAGTACAGCCACTCTTGAAAAAAACAGCCAAAATTTAAAAATAAATAAAATAAAAAATTTAACAATAAACAAAATGACGCAATCTCTTTCCATGAACATACATACATATGTACGTATTTTAACTTTGCCACTGTAGCTAAACGAAACTCAAATTTTTTGCCAAATTCTACTCATTATCGTTGATTCTGTTTTAAAAATAAATTTGTTTACCGCAAAATTCTACTAAAGAAGAGCATACAGAATGAGTAAAGCTTTTTTGACTTTGCTAAAAAATTCTATGTAGAACACAAGTTGCGTAAAAAATGGCGAATGTTTAGCACATTCACTGAAGAACACGCGCAGCCATCACATACATACATACATTCACATCTTTACGCACACTTAACACATGCATGTGAATGTATGGTGATAATAAAGTTCTTTATACCTACATACATATGTAGTTGTTTTTTAAGAACTTTACTTTTAGTATGAACGTACGTATGAATGTGTGTATGTACATATGTATGGCTGTGTTTGTGTGTAAACTTGTGTTCTTATTTGCAAAACTATGCGAGGTGCGAGAGAGAAACCTGTTTTGTTCTTGTTAAAAATAAAAATAAAACACTTATAAAAATAAGAATATCAGAGTTGGATTTTTAGCGAAATCGAATAATAAATTTTAATTTTTGCGAAACCAAAAGCGAATGTAAACATTCAATACACATCAAATTTTTATACATATGTAGGTATAACCAGGGCGAGTTTTTTTTTTCTAAAAAATTAAAATTTTTGTGTATTTTTTTTATTTAGAAAATAGAAATTTGCGGAACGAACGCACCCCCTAAAACCCAACTTATCGCTATGAAACTTTTTTGTATTTTTTTTTTTTTTTAATAAAACTGAACCGATTGAAGGAATAGAAAATAAAAGAAATCAAAAAAAAAAATAACGGCCAGTCTAATGTACATACATAATTAATTTATTTTTTGAAACCCTCTTACTGAAATAAAAAAAATAAATCAATCACTCCTTTTTTTAGGGTTCCGTACACCAGGGTAAAAGGAACCGTGAAAAGTAATCGTATTGTTTTCGCTCCGATGTCCGTCCATCTGTCTGTCACAGGCTGTTTTCTTGAGAACCGTAAGAGCTACGGAATTCAAAATTTCACATAATATGTAAAACTTTGGCCGCTTTACATATATGACAGTTGAAAATGAAAGGGTGTTCTGAAGCTAGCAACGAAACATGAAAAAATCCTTAAGTAATATGCAGACAATTACATATACATATATAGACACTTGATATACTGAAAATTAGTGTATTTTTATGCAAACCACCAATTAACACTAAAATTTAAAAAATCAAAATTAAAGGGTATTCTATCAGTTAATGTAATTTTTACTATGTAATTTTGACAGCTTGCTGTATCTGGGAAACCGTAAGAGGCAAACTTGTGAAATTTTCAAAAACGCTAAAATTAAAAAATCCCAAAAAGCAAAAAATGCCGAAACGAATAATCGCAAAAAAATGCATAGAGGCCATTCACATATTAGCTAAAGCCATTTTCGAACTGTCTACACCCCCTTAATAAAACTTTTAACTAAATTGCAACTATAAATTTTCTAAATCGTAACAAATCCTTAACCCTGGAACGTTACGTATTCCCTTGTAGCGTACGTAATATGTGGACAACCCCTTAAATGAAAAAATATCACCAGAAATCAAATAAAAAGCTATAATGAAAACAAAAACTACCAAAATATAAAAAGTCTTCAAAAAACTAAAAAATCGCCAAAAACCAAGGAAAAAATCGGCAAAAGAAAAAATATCGCCAAAAACCGAAAAAAATCAGCAGACGAAAAAAGCGTAAAAAAAGCAAAAAGTCGCTAAAACAAAAAACAAAATCGTCAAAAACCGAAAAGATCGGCTAAAAAAAGCGCTAAAACTAAAATATGTACACCAAAACACACAAAAATTTTAAAAATGTCTACAATGATTATACGAGTATAGGCCAAAGCTCGTAGAGTATCATATTGTATTGTCCGTACGGAAGCCTTCGTGTGAGACTCAAAGTCGCACTTCACTAAGTTTACAGGCAAATCTCGGTATAACGAATCTCGCTTTAACGAAAATCCGATAAAACGAACGTCCAGATTTTTTACATTAACAACCTTGTATAGAGAATAATATCCTAATTTTATACTGGATATAACGAATGATGAAGAAAAAATTCAAAATAAAAAACAAAAACTTGCTAGAAACATATTTCTAACATTTAGTTCTTCTTTATATAGCGAATGTTTTAATAAATATGTGCTCTGCATAACGAAGAGCAAAAAAATATTAAACAAATACTACAGCAGCAAAGTAAATGCAAAAAAATGTGATACTGTTACTTTGTATTTGGTTGCTTATTTCAAAACAAATTGTACTCATTGTCTTTATTGTATTGTATCATGTCTACAATAATAATAATTAAAATAACACTTGAAAAAAAACTTTGCGATATAACGAATTTTTCAGTATGACGAATGGGCCTGACACTATATCGTTTGTTATACAGGGATTTCCTGTATGTATATTTTCCCCGGAAGACACAGCAGGGAAGGCGGAGTTGAGGTATATCCTCCTAAAAATGGGAAAACTTCGTGAAGCAGCATACAAGAGGATTTTAGTAGGGACATTTTTACGATTCAAAAACTTATTTGGAACCTGCCAACACGACAATGCGCCAATTCACTCTGTGAAAGCTGTAAATTAGAGAGTAAGTGAGCAAGATGTAGAACTTCTAAATTGGTTTCCATATTTTTTGGGGATATTAACATAAAAAAATATCTGGGCTGGCTTGTTAGAAAAGTTCTTGATGGTTTAAGGCCATTTGATGCAAAGGAGTACCACTAAATTATAAGATGACCTTGCCGCGCAATTTCTAACTTTTTAGCTTTTAAGAGCTTTCGAGCGTACCGTTTCTTTGAAATTCAAAATAAAACTGTTTACTTTTGTGTTCCAATTTTTTGAGCTAATAAGGCCTAAGTTATTTATAATGTTAATAAAACGACTTTATTACATTTTTTCCCAACGTTTCGTCAATTGCTTGTTGACTTCTTCAGGGGATTTTCTTCGTAATAATTGTTTATTTTTTACATTAAAATTTTTTTCGTTTAAAAAAACCAATTTACTTAAAAACTGTAAACGACAAAAACATGAAAAAATTTATTAAACACGGTATCGGTTTACTTTATTGCAACAAACTGTTTACTTTTAAGGCATTATAATACTCGTCGATTAGAAGAAGTAGAATACATGGCTCTAGTGTTTAAAATACAAACATTTCTTAATCGTGTGATGCATAAAAAACTGGTATGTGTATTTTCTACAATACAAGCAAATGCCTTATCTAGAAAATTTGTATAGGAATCAGTCAATATATTATTTCCGGACAAGTCGCTTACATAAATTTAAAATATAACAACTTTTATTGAAATAAAACAAACCATTCACAAAAAGTGTTCTTGAACAGAGATATCACAAGTTGAAATTATCTATAAGTCTTTGAACACAGTTTAGTTAAAAATTTTTCCTTAGCACCAGATATTATTCAAAACTTTCGATAAGCTTAAGTTTACGGAATAATTTCGTATTTACTCCTTTTTGCATTTGATCAATGAGTTGAGTTATATCGAAGAAGTATAAAAATATTTTCTTTTCTCGAGAGATGCAAGTGCAAGCCTTTTATATGATATTTTTAGACAATATTAAATATGAGACATATCGATGGCTTAATATAAAAAGGGCGTATTTTATGAACGAAGTAAGTAACAATTAAAAATAAAAGATTTATTTAATTTTAAAAAATTATTCTTGCATGTAAATGCTTTAGTTTTTATTCAGATTTTTCCTTCTCCTGTAAAATATCGAAAGTTCGACTCACGCCTTTCTTATATTAAGCCATCGATATAACGAATTTGTTTGCATTATTATGTTGCAATTAAGAAGCTGTGTGCTTTACGTAAAAAAGCTGAACACAAGCTAAGTTACAATCGTTATATGGCTTTTGATCCCTGTTCACCACAAAAAGAGGATGGGATCTTCAACCCAAATCTAGATTTCTAAAACACCAACATACGATGTACCAATAGGTTTGGTCTCCGCTGCCAGAATCATTCGAACCTTGATATTTATTTTTATTTTCTGTGTGAACCTCATACTGGGTTTGAGTGGTGCCATAACCTCCAAAAACAGCTTAAGCGACATAATTTTCTAACTTGATTTTTTCACCAAATTCGATAATTTGCGATTGTAAATAAACGATTTTCGTAACAAAAAGGAAGTAAAAAAATGTGTCAGTTAAGCTTTTTTGACGGTTAAACCTGGTAATCTGTTCAACATTCCACTTGAAATGCTGTCAAAATACATCTATAAAAAATTATATGTATCTGCAACATTTTAAGTTTTTATACGAAATAAGTTGAGTGGCATTTATTTCGCATGGAACTTACAACAAAAACTTGATCTGTTTTTAAAAACATGAGAAATTATAGCACAGTTTCAGGGATACTCAACATTTTTCACAAATTTGAACAGAGTACTTGCCTTATGGCTAGATATGTACATCAATATGTCTAAAATTATACGTGCGTATACGTATTATTAATTGTTATACATATTTAATAACTCATTATTATATCTTCTTCTATTCAATTAAACTATTTTTTTGAGCTGTAGGTCTGTTTATATTTTAATTTATTAGTTCGATATTTCGTTAACCTTCGGTTAACTTCTTCAGGATATTTAATTTTTCTTTTTTTCTTTTCCCCTTTCAATTACAAAATGTTTTGGAAGGAGAAAAGAAAAATTAAATATCGAAAAATTGAATATCAAAATATACGAGGTCTGATCAAAAAATAACCGTTATTTTCAATTTTTTCAAAAAGTATTTATTTATTCATCAATAACTATCTTGTCCCCTTCAAAGTAATCCCCCTCAAATATAATACACTTATGCCAGCGCTTTTTCCAATAATCGAAACACTTCTGAAACGCTCTTTTTGGTATCGCCAACAAGTCCTGTTTCGATTTTTCTTTTATCTCCTCAATCGTAGCAAAACGCTTTCCTTTCATCGGTGTCTTCAGTTTTGGGAAGAGGAAAAAGTCAGCGGGGGCCAAGTCCGTTGCATACGGTGGTTGAGGCATGATAACGGTTTTGTTTTTGGCCAAAAACTCACGCACAAGCATCGATGTGTGAGCTGGTGCGTTATCATGGTGCAAAATCCATGATTGTTTTTTCCATAATTCTGTGCGTTTCTGACGAATTGCTTCGCAAAACGGCGCATAACTTCAAGGTAGTATTCCTTATTAACCGTACGACCTTGTGGCAAGAATTCATGATGCACCACGCCATTGCAGTCGAAGAAAACAGTGAGCAAAACCTTCACATTTGACCGAACTTGACGACCAGGACGAGCATCGTCCTTGATATCTTCTCCGTCTTCCTTAAACCGGTTATACCACAATTGAACTTGTGTTCTGCTCATAGTAGACTCGCCAAACTCCACAGTCAACATTTCAAATTTCCTTGCGCATTTAATTTAATTTTTTACACAAAACAAAGAGTATTTGAACTTAATACAGTTTCTTTGATCCATTTTTTCGAATAGTAAAAAATCGAAGAGCACACCAAAACACGACTAATCTTTTTATCTGTCAAAAACAAACTGACATAACAGAAAAAAATGCGGAAATCAAACATACGTAACTCACGAAATTTGAAAATAACGGTTATTTTTTTATCAGACCTCGTATACATATATATATATACTATAAACATACTATACAAAATATATTTATATATACTATATACATATATACTATAATATATGTATCTCTCTTAATCACGTTAAGTTCCACGAACTTTCGCCATTTAGTTTAAAGCTAACTTATTGTACGTATGCAATTAAACAAAATATACCAACTCCCATGCCTGTTGTTTATACCGGCTTCGGTAAAAGCAAAAACAATATTTGCTTGTGCAAAATTTTGGATTTGATTGGCTGCTAGTGCAAAATAAAGCTTCGCTCGGTAACAGTCGTATTGCCAACTGGCAAATTGAAAGTTTGCAAACAAATTCGTGCAAAATCGTTTTGCAAGTTCGTGCGTACACGACTCTGCCAACAGCTTCGTTAGATTTTGCGCGAACATAGAACTAGAGGTAGGTTAGTGATGCTTTAGTCGATTGTGCGTTACTTAGCGGAGAGGTTGGCCCGTTTGTTTCGGCTCATGTTTTTCCGCTTTTAATAAGAAGAAAGCAAATACGATGGCACTATTTACTGTTATCTTATAGGTGTTTGGCAATTCATATACATACTTCACATCCATACAAACATAATATGTACTAGTATGTATTTCATATTGAATGTGTGTGTTTGTATGAAAATTATTGTTTTTTGGGATTTCTTTTCTCTCTTATTTTGCTGATTAATTTTTGGCAATTTAGTTTTATTTTTTGCTCGCCATTTGACTCCCTTTTTTTTTAGTCTGTCGGTATGTTTGAGTGCCTTGCTCTTGACAATGATTTTGTTGTTTACGTTTTTTTTTCGCTCGAAATTTCAAGTTCAAGTTTAGTGTTGTTTTTTATTTGTTATTTATTTCTTTTCCTTGGTAGTTTTGTTTTTGGTTTCCATTTAAGCTTTTTTATTATCTGTAGGCATAGTATGTACATACATACATATGTATGAATACTTATGTATGTAGGTATGTACATACGAAAGTATCTACATAAGTATGTATATACATACATATTTATGTACACATGTATGTACGTACATACATACATACAATATACATATATTTATCGCACGCACATGTTTTTCTAATTATGCGTAATTTGTTTACGTGTGATAAATTTTCGGTTGAATTGTTGAATTTTCTTTTGCTAAAAATTTCCGGTTAACTTTGTCGTTAAATGAAAGAATATGAAATTATGCTTTTTAAACAAACTCTAAATAATTTATCTATTACTTAAGTACACACGTATGTATTATTTACATTATTTACATGGTACATACATATGTATGTACATATGTATGTATGTATGTTTTTATGCGTTAACTACTCATTATGGGTTTTAGGTTAGGTTTTCGCTAATCTATGCTTAAATTACAATACATACATATGTATACATATGTATGTAATCTTTCTTAAAAAATTTACGTAAATACTGAGGTCCATTTTTATTTTATTTCTTGACAGTGAATGAACTTTGTCCGACTGTCTTATTAGCAGGGCTCTCAGTTGATCATTCAGATTGCACTTATTCTGAGTTAAGTAATTTGTATAATATCATTCTTTAAGGGCCAACGAATTAAACTGAACAAACCACATTTTGCCGTCCGGTTTTTAGTAAACTTTTCAACATGTGGCGATTTCGTGTAATTTTCTACTAAGTGGACTTAACCTTGTGTTTGTAATATGCATAAACAAGTACAGGCAAATACGGTTATAGCGAACCATATAATGTGAGGCCCATTCATTGTACCGGAAAATTCGTTAAATCCCAAATTTTTTTCAAATGTTAGTTTAGTTATTATTATTTTAACATGATACAATACATTAAAAATAATGACAGCAATTTGTTGTCAAATAAGTTAGCCAATACAAACAAACTTACCACCTTTTTTTAAATTACATTAGTACTGTAAGTTTTATTTGATATTTTTTGCCCTTCGTTATACATAGAGCACACATTTATCAAAACATTCGCTTTCTTAGCAAGGTTTTGTTTTTTATTTTGCAATTTTTTCTTTATCATTCGTTATATCCTGAATAAAATATATAGTATTCGCTAAATAAGATTGTTAATATAAAAAAATTGGACGTTCGTTATATCGGATTTTCGTTAAAGCGAGATTCGTTAGAAAAATTTCTTCTGCGTTTTTTATTGACATCATTTGAAATAAAACATGCATTGGTTATTTTCAGAAGCGGAAACCGATTCATTTTAAGAAATTATGGGTCTTGAAGTCAGTAAATTATATTCCTTGCGAATTGAGGAAAACAGAATGCCTACATTGTAAACCAGATTCAAGTGAGATATGGCATGACGACAGACATTTTCACAAATTTTCTGTGAAAATGGCAAATTGAATTGAACTTCATTTGTGTTTAAATTTATGATTTGATCAGGCTAAAGTTCGTATTTCTTTGTAAGCCAAATTACATGTGATAATTAGTAATGAACAAATAACATCAAAGTTATTTATAAATATTCTGACAAACATGTAGTAGAACGGAACAACTAGATGTGTTCGAAGGCCACTACACCTTCATCATCAGCATTCTTTGTGTTTGGCCCACTGTGTGTGGTGTCAGTTGATGTAGATTTCTGTTTTCTATACGCGATGTTTTGATTCATCGTATTACAATTCGCAGCAGTCTAAATTTACAACAATCTTGCCATTGTGGTTTGTTCTTTACTAGCTCTGCACATGTTAGTTAATTTGCATATTTTTGTTCTACTTAAGACAAACTATTTGGTTTGATACTATTAAGTATATGGCTATTAATTTGAGTTCATTTTAATTATTATTGTTCGAACTTCATTTGTTTCTATATTTATGATTTGATCAGGCTAAAGTTTATAACGCTTTGTAAGCCAAATTACATGTGATAATTATTAATAAATAAATAACACCAAAGTTGTTTAAATTTTATTTCAAATCGAATGTCCTAAAAGAAAGTTAGACGGACTAAAGTACGAAATAAGCAGCCTTGAGTTGCGATTATCAAAATGGTTTTGTTTGGTGTATAAGCTATTTCACTGAATAAATCTCTAAGCAGTTAGCTAATACACTTGGATCCAAATAACAGGTCACTTTGTGCTACCTGAGACTTGGAAAGGTATAATGCAACTACAGATAGTGAAGTGACATAGAGATAGAGAGAACAGAAGCTTAATTAATTTTTGTTTGTTTTTACAACTCTGCTATTGTGCAGTTTATTCTGGTATTAAGTACGTGTATCAGCCATTTGATTACTTATTTTACTTTGCCAACGATTCGTTGCTACAAATATCGACGACAAAGGCACTGAGATGCGCATTAGCATAGACATTAATACATATGAGAAAAAAAATCTATAATGTTGATGTGGCTGAACCTGACCAGGGTTTGATCTCGGGCTCTCGAGCATCGTCATTTGCTGTATATGTATGTATGTGTGTACGTACATACATAGTATATGTATGCATATTATTGTAATGTGTAGTTTCTACAATGCAAGCAAACAAGTCTAGAAAATTTATATAGGAATCAATCAATATATCTTTTCTAGAAAGTCGCTTGCTTGCATTGTGGAAACTACAAGTAAATTTGTGTATATACTGCATAAGGAATATCTGATTAATAATTCTATTCTATTCTTATAAATTTTATTTTCAGAGCAAAAAACCTTCCTGTACTGATGTGGAATGGTTCTAGATGCGGAAAATTTTTACAACTTTTGATTCCCAAGAATCATTTTCAGCCATTGGTAAAACAACATACGTATGTATGTATATAATGAAGCAATGGAAATTACAGCAAAAATTTAAAACAAAACCTTATCATGAGGTCATGGCGTGGTAGTTGTTACAAAATCGTCTGGAGCATATACTAAAATTGTATACAGTGGAGTTCTGTTATAACCAACTCCGTGTGACTGGATATTTTTGTTCTTTAAAGGCGGAGTTCGTTCTGGTAGTAGTAAATAATTTTTTTTTACAAAATCAAAATGATAAACCTTACATACATACATATGTACGTGTTCTCCTATTTCTAAGTTAAACCATTCTTTAAAATGGTCAAAATTCTTATGTTAAGCAAACTTTAACTTTAATATTCGTATGTATGTATATGAATTAAATTAAATTGTAGTTGAAAAAAAATAAAACAAAGAAATATTTTATCCGAACAGAAATTTTGTCTGGAAAAAATGGGTGAATCCAGCTTTAGTACGCTATTATTCGTAATAACAGGTGCTCGTTATCACCGATTTCTACTAAGTATATGTACATATGTTTTTTCTTATCATTTACATAAGTAAAGTATCTAAAATTAGTTGAAGATAATAAAACTAGTCAAAAAAAGATTTTGTAAATTTAAATCATTAACAAATTTTAGGGAAGACTACACACTCTCCCAGACCGGTATTTCTTTCCATTCAAACCTATGAATTTTTATTCGTTTAAGAAATTATTTAGTCGGTAAAAATAAAAAATACATACATAACTATACATACATACATATGTATATACTTATTATTTGTGTGTGTATGTACATGAATATACACATACATAGTACATAGGTATGTATGTATGTATGTATTTTTTGCACTCACATGATCTATTTTGCTGAACTTAATTTGAAAATAGTATAATAAAATAAAGCAAGTCAGAAAAATAAATTACATTTGTACATACCTAAATAATAATCTATTAAACGTTCATTATAAAAAGGGCCAAAAAATAACTTTTTTCAAACATAAAGAGATCGAAACGTAAGAAAAAATGGGAGAACTAAAAAGAGCTTTCAGAAAATTACATACATACATACCTACATACAGAAATAATATTCTTATGAGATCAATAAATTTTTGAAGATTGCAAAATAAAAAAAATTAAATAGGTATCATACAAACATACACACATACTCGTATGCATGTATGTATGCATGTATATACGGTGTAGTAAAAACAATATTTGGCAAGTGTAATATTACATTTACATTACAACTCAAACATTCATACATACTTGCATATTCAAGGTCATTACTCGAGGCTGAATATTTTATTGAAACAAAAACAACAAGCATAAACACACTCATAATTATGTACATACATACATACATGCATACGTACAAGTATGGATGAATGTAGGCTTTTTGTTGTAAAGTTCTTTTCATCATTTTGTTGACATAAAAACAAACACACTCACATTTCGTTGAGGGGGAGAGAGAGATGTAGACAGCGTTACCAGAAAGATTTTATATCTGATTTTATCTGATGATTTATTTGTTGTGAACAAAAGCAAGCTATTACGACATTTAATACTGTGTATTTTCATTATTTTGAACATTTATACATACATACATACATAATTGCTTGCACCACTTTATATGTATATAATGGTCGGTAGCATGCAACAATTCACAAATATTTAATGTTTATACCCACATTGCAATATTGAATAACGTGATAGGTACATATTTATTTTTTCTCGTACATCATTTCATTAAGAATTCATGATAAATAGCTGATGCTCTACCCAAGTAGATAGACGTGGATGCTGGAAAAATGTCAGCATTTCCTACAGACAAAAAAAAGTCTAGTTTAACTTTACATTATTATTAATATTTCATTCTATTACAAGCATTCAAAATACTGAACTCAAGCCCGAGTAAGAAATTCATCCTGATTAATATTGAATAATTTTCATTTAAAAAATTTTAATTAATTTGGCGCCCCATGTTCCAGTGAAAGTTAGAGGAACAAATGCATTATATTTACTCGTATGTATACAATAAAATTTTGAATAAAATTATTTTAAATCTTCATAATTTATAAATACAATCCATTAAATATCTCTAGGCAAACAACATGTGACATGTAACATTTCACTGTGTTCCCAAAAGTTTGAATTTGTTGTGGTTAGTACATATCGAGACATAACCACCAAAAGAGCTTAAGCGACATATATTATGAAGTTCGTTTTTTGATCCAACAAGTGACTATTGCATGAAGTAGTTTGTAGTTAAAACAAAATAAAATAATTAAGGGTACGGCAACGTTTACCGGGCTCAGCAATTTGAACGATTGTCCCCTAGCTGCAGCCTGTTTCAATTCTCTACCCATTAAATAGTGTAATGCGCTGGAATCACTACAAATTTTATGTTAAAAATTTAAATGTTTTATTGCAACTAAATATATTTTTAAAATCGCATCTGCCAATATAATCTACTCTTAGCTGTAATGTAAGTCTTATAAATGTACTGCCGATATTTGCATAAAGCCCCAACATCCCTTAAGATTATATGTAATGATGATGCCAATCTTGATAAGAAATTTAACCAATAACGCGATGAAAAAACCGGAAGAAGATTCCAATGTCTTGTTTTCTATTTTATGTATGTCGTAAATTTGACTTGTCTTTTTGGATTCATTAGTGTCATTCTAAATAATAATAAAAATGGTGGTAAGGCTAGAGCTGGTTCCAGAAAAGAAGGAATTGATTTATTTTCTTTATATATATGTATATTTACTTCTGATACACATACAATACATTTTATAAAAAAAAAATAGTGTAGTTTCTTTTTGTTTTTGATATAATTATAATTATAAAGTCGCCTATAGGTATATATTTAATATAATTTTTTCCACTACACATACATATACAAAATTTGTGGTAACGCTGGATGTAGATGGTAATATTACAGATATTCCAGGGTTCTGTTTTTAGGGAAAAGGGGGGAAAAAGCTTACAACATAAATTCTATAGAAACGAAAGTGTGTGTGTGTGTGTGTGTATGTATTTGTTTCCTTGTTTTAGTTGTTATTGTTGTTGTTGTAACTAACATGTTTTTTTTTTGCTTTTTTGTTTTTACATTTTTTGCATTAGTAATGAAGCGAAATCCGCAAGAGAACGCGCACTTTTTCCCCGGCAATATTTGCGATCATGGCGAAAAAATTTGTGTTTCGTGTCTCATGAAACCGCATTGGACTAGTGATGAAGTTATATTGTATTTTTCATTTCTTTTTATAAAAACTAATCTGTTATACATAGTAAGTGCAAACGTACACGGCACATTTGGAACGTTATAAAATAAATGTCTTAACACGGGAAATTCCAATAAAAATTTTCTCTATTATTTTATTTTTTTATTTTTTTTGGTGCAAATTATAAAGAAAGAACTGCAAAATGTTGGGATTTGCAGCGTTTATGGAATTTAAAAATTCGATCATTTCAATTTAAAGAAAGCTTTCACAGAAAAAGGAAAGAAAAATAAAGTGCTCACTTAGAAAAAGAATACGTTAGAAATTAAAGAATAAAATCATACATACATATGCTCATGTATGTACATACATACATACTTATGTACATATGTATGTGTGTATGTATGCAAAATATCAAAAGCAAAATTAATAACACCAAGTAAAAAAGTTAATACAAATAGAGAAATAACACAGAAAAAAAATTTTGCAAATAAATTTTTATATTATATCTAAAGATAATAATCTGTTATTAAATTATGCTGTACAGAAAATCTTAGAAGAATCATTTTATACCTACAAAACTCAAAATTAAATCACAAGAAACAATGAGCTGTGAAAGAAGTTCCTAGAAAGTCGGTGGAAACAAATTATGTTTTAGTGAAATTAAACAAATTGTATTTAAAAAAAGAGAAAAGATTTTTTTCAAGAAAAATTAAAAATTGTGCTAAATTACATATGAAACTTCCCGCAAATATGTTATGTACATATATACTCGTATAAGACTCAATAAAAACTAAAATCATATACCTACTTTACATAATTTGTATTTATGTAAATAAGTTTTCAAAATGTAATAAATGACCAATAATTAACATTTTCGCTATAACGCGGCCACAAAAAAAAACTTTTTAAAAAACACATAATATCTACATATGTACGAGTAAATATAAATATGTACATAGATCTGTTGTATCTAATTTTTTATTTATTAAAAACCAAATAAAACTGCTTAACTAATATGCATATAAATATAACTTTGCGAAGCTAAGACTTAAATTATATTGTCTCCAAATACACCAACCAAATTAATTAGTAAAATAATACAACTGCTTATAATTTTAAATCAAGAAACTATTTACATATATACCTGCATCTATAAAATTATTTCGAGAAAGGTTAGTATTTCAGTTAAATAAGAATAAAAATATATTGCTCACGGACATACATACATACGTTAATATTTGCATAAGCTTATACCTGGTGAATATTTACTAAAAATATCGAGCATTTGTTGCAAGAGAGGAATAGTAAAACGGAAAATGAATTATCGTATGAAATAATTCTGCCAAAAAACCGAACCGATCAATGCAAAGATCTGAACATTTTCGAGAAAAATTTGTGAGATATAAAATTAAATTTTAATAGGCGTGCTTCCGTCCATTTTTTTAAATGCAAGATTTTGTGATTTTCAGAGCTCAGGGTTTGTGTTAAATTTTGTAAAAATCGGTACAGTAGAACAATTTAAAATAAAATATTAAATTTGAATGGGCGTGACTCCGAACATTTTTTCAAATAGAAGATTGTGTCTATTTTTGAGCTCGAGATGTGTGGTAAGTTTCGCACAAATCGATTAAGCCACGTGAAATATAATAATAGATTTTAATGGGCGTAGCCCCGCCCTTTTTTTAACTTCAAAATTATATAATTACCAGAACCAAAAGTGTTTGCTAAGTTTCGCAGCAATCAAATAAGTAGAATATCATAAAATCAAATTAAAAAAATGTGCAGTGGGACTAATGAGAGGGTACCTCTCGGACAATAAGAAACCGATTTATGAAGTAACACTGCCAACAAAAAAAAATAGAGAAGAATTGATAACCTCCTCCTTTTTTTGAAGTTGAGGTGAGTTTGCAAAATATTTGTGTGCAATTTTTGCGTAATATAAAGAATGATATAAATTTTTTAACATTAGCTTAAAGCTCATATTTTGCGTTATGCCTCTCTTGTAGTAAATGCTCGTAATATTCTATAATTTAAAAAATTATAATCAGGTACATATGGGCCATTCCACACAATGTCACGTACGTTGACCAATCAATTAAGCTTGTATTTCAGAGAAAATTTAAATTTTTCTTTATTTCTTTAAGTACTTTTGAGGAGCGTAAGTAGCTCTACCTTTGGTAAAATAAAAGGAAAAATCTAACCGCATTGATCTAAAAAAACAAAATTTATTGGACAATATGTGATGGAAAGCGATAGTTTTTAAATCGATTGCAAAACAATAATTTTGAAAAGGTGTAATGAATTCGATTTGAGAATTATTTTTAAGTCAATCTCAAACTACTGACTTCAAACTACAAAATAAACGAAATATATCAACAATTATTTTTTTTAAAAAATATTAAAAACAAATTTAAAGGTGATTGACAATAGCAAACACAACACACCTTGTATCGTTTACAAATCGGTTTTGTGTCTCAATCATATTGCATCACATAGCTGAATTAATAAAAACAAAAACTGAAAATTTGGAAAAAATAAAAATTTGCTCAATTTTTTCGAAACATATTCTAAATAACAAAAAAAAAATAAATACACAACTTGCCCAATGAAAATAAGTTTCTTTTTAATAAAATAAATTTGAATCACATATACTCGTAGATGTAACCCTTCAATCAAGCGATCTAAAAGTTCAAAACCTTAAAATTAAGCACTTGTATCTTAAAATGTATTTTCGCAACAGTTTTACATGGGAGTGTGTATGTTTGTATGTGTGTGTACAAAGTGAGCAAAATATAAAACACACAAAACAAGTTACAAAAAATTCAAATAAATCAAAGAAATAAATTCAAACGAATAAAGTAAAAATTTGTTATAAAACTCATCTTATTTATTTTTTGTTCTAAACATTTAAAGCTTTTTAATAGTAGCTATACATACTTACATACATTCTATATGTAAATACTTATGAAAAAAAATTGGAAATAATTATTCAGGAACTACTTTTTGTCTACTTCCAAAATATCAATAAGTGTGCATTTTTCGGGAATCGATTATTGACAACACCCATATAATTAATTAAGAAGCTATTATTTCACTTATGCAAAATTGGAGATCATTTGTAGTTTTCGCAAATACTTCCGATATGTCTTGGTTTTTTATGAAAATTAAATCCATGTCATGAAGTATTAGATTTTTATTTATAAAAAATATATTGATTAAAAGAAATTTGGAAAAAAAGAACATAATATGAAAACCCAGATTTACTTAACATTATGAACATGGTGTGGTTGCAATAACAACCCTATATTTAAAAATCATTATATACATATTTATTAAATATTTATTGAAGTTTTTTTAAGATTTATTTAATATTTCGAAGCAAGTACTTGCAGTAATACATGCCAACTAGTTCGCGAATGCAAAGCCTAGATAAACTGTACAATGTATCTGAAAAGCAGCCATACAATCTATCTATAACATCCATAGGATGTTAATATCATAGTTACATATGTACATATCGCTCATTTACTCAAACAATGTCATAACTCAAAAAATAAAATTTTTTGTCGTGTAGTACGACCCCCTGTACCATATTAAAATTATACCAGGTACCTGCACGACTACAGCTAAATTGCAACACCAAAGAAACACAAGCATTTTGTTGGTATAAGTAAAACAGATATCTGTCAGAAACAGATGTCTTTTGTTTTAAAAAATAACAATTACAGGGTAAGGCCGAGTACACACTGTGGCATTTTTTGACAAATATGGCAAAAATAGCAGTGGGAACTAGTAGCAACGTTTGTCATTTCCGATATTTTTCGTGGTGTGGCATTACCACACAAACTGTTTATATATCTGATGTAGACAGTTGTGAGAACAAGTTGGCAGCACTGCAGACACAAAAATAATAGTGACATTTTCTCACATTAAGTATGTATGTATGTATGTATGTATATACAGAAAGAATTTTAAATGTATGCGGGTATACAAATTTAAATGTATGGAAAACGAAAAAGAAAGTGGAAAAATACAGGACGCATGACATGACGACATAGCTTATTCATTTTTGTGGAGGTTCGTGAAGCTGTATGGAATCATCAATGTGGCATTTATAAGGAAACTGCATGGACAGAAATTTTGATGGAATTAGGCTTCATTCATACGAATTTTTTAAACCAACTTGAATCCTGCTCCCGTAAACTGAAATGCAGAGTACAATGAAATCCTTTTGTAGGGCGCATATTAAGCCCTGGTCTTTTCCACCACTTTCTTTGCTGTTTTCTTATTATTGATAATCACACGGTGGCACTAGCCAATTGAATAATTTTGCAATTATCCATTTGTATAAATTTTAATTAACAAACAATACGAAAAACAAAGTCTGACAATGATAAAGCAAACGACACTAAATGTCATTATGTTAAAATTAGTTCCTGTCACAACACACAACAAAATTGTGTGTCATCGAAAAATTTGATGTAAACGGCACTGCACACATATGAAAATGACACCACAAAATGACAACACATGAAATGCCAGATGTAAACGCCCTGCAAGAAATGAATGACTGAAACTAATACAAACGTAATTTTTTCACTAACACATTTACAACAATTTTATATTGAAATCAACAGTGACAGTCAATTGCTCTAGTTGCTCTACTCTAACATACATGTAAGAGTGGAACATCTAATGTACATATACCAAACATTTTAAAACATCGCATTTTATTGTAAAATGTACAATTCGTTCGGTCTGTGAAAATAAAATTTATGGAAGTGTTAAAAAAGTTAAATAGAAAAAATAGTGAATAAAAGAAATCCCCAAAGTTTAATTAAATATACATATATATTTTCTTCCAAATTTTAGATATTTATAAAATTTAAAGCGTGTTGGAGATTGAAAAAAGCGTGAAGAGGATAGATGACACCAACGTTTTTTTGTGTTTTTGCTTGTTTTTATGCCTTTAAATATTTAACTTATGTATATCTCTATTATTTTGTAATAAAAAGCAAATAAAACAGTGTAAAAATTGTGTTTATTAATATTATTATGCATGTTTGACTAATTTGCTATGCCGGTTATATACATCAAGTGTGATCAGTCAGACGTGACTACCGCATACATCATTAATGATAAGTAAACATACGGCAGAGTAAGCAGGTCAGATATATATGTTCCATAGTAGATATTTTTAATTAGTTAGACAAAGATGCAAAATCACACGTACACAAAAGTTTACATCACTTTTTCCAAATTGCTCTTAACAAACTGATAGAAACTTAGATAGACAAATCCATCACCACTGTTGGTCAAATGACCGGTCATTTGACTGGGAGTCTTCTTGCAGGGAACTCGGCCTAACTAAAGTACAACTGCAGACGAGACAGGCCCCACTACGAACCAGAAAGCACCGTCGGATCGAGCTTAAAAATAAAGACCGCATTTATGGCAGCAAGCTTCATATTTTAGACAGCGCACATATTAAGAAATAAAAAAAATCTAATCTAGATACATATGCCGATCCATTATTCCCTCTAAAAAAAATAGTTCTCCATCGCCATTTGCTGCCGTACAGACCCACACCATTACATATCCGCAACATGTTTGATTGTGGCACACAGACTGTTAACATGAAGGGCCGTATTGGGTTTGTGTCCATACTCGTGTTGATCCATCTGCTCCAAAAACATTGAATTTGCACGAAAATAGTCAGTTTTGAAAATCGCCAATTATTTATTTTTAACTTGTGAACTCTTGAAAATCAAATTATGTACTTCATTATCTACAGTCGACGAACTTGCAAAATATTATTAAAGAACCGAACAAATTTGGGAACCGCATATTTATAGAAAATGTTTTGCTACGTACTCTTTTATCTATTTAAAGCAAACCTTCTTAATTAGTGTTGATTAGAAACAAATAGAAAAAACAATTAAATTTTTAAGAGATATTCTAAAGAGCACAAAACATAAGAAATAATTAAGAGAAAATAAATGCTTTCAAATTAATTATAATCAAAAAAAAAGAAGGCAAACACAAATAAAGAAGTTCCATGAATCTTCGCATGCTGACATATGAAATTCAAAATTAAAATGCATATGGAAAAGATATTTAGAACCAACTCATTAATATTCATATACATTTCCGCAAAATTTTTAAAAACAAACATACATACAAAGATTAATGAATCATCTGACTAAAAGGAAAATCAATCAAGAAATGTCCAATTTGAAATATTTAATTATTGCAACCCTTTGCTTGCTCGGAACAAAATGTCAAAAATAAACAGTAGGCACAAATTCGTGGTTACAGCAATTTTGTACAGCCTCAGTACATATAAATAATGTATGTACGTACTTATGTACAATTAAATGATTCCTTTTAGGCATTTGTCACTATTTTGCCAAGAAAAGAAAAGAAAATTGAATTAAAAATGAGGTGAGTGTTACAGAAAGTACCTGAAGTATAATTTTTCTATTTTCGTAAAACCAAACCACACAGACAGACAGATTGACAGGCATTTAATTTCGCCAGACATTAAAATTTGCATAATCAATGAATTTTAGACAATGTTGGCATGCAACATTTTTTGTTTTGAAACCTTTTACTTTTCCAAATTGATCTATGGAAACTCTTACCTGAACGTTTGAAAATTTTTGAAAAATTAATAGTTCAGATATTTGTAAGAAATTTAAAATTTTCGTTAATTAAGGTACATATAATAAAATGCATTTTCTTACAACAACAAAACATCTTTTCAAAATAAGATTTTGATATTGAAACCATTAAAGAAGTTTTGGGAAAAGTGTGCTAGAAGTAGAGTGAGTGTCTTGAAAAATTGTGAAAATAAAACGTGTGCGGGCGGAAAAATGTCTAATAATCCTTTTTTTCTTTTTTCTACAAACATTTCCAAAACACTAATTTACCAATCATACATATAACAAACAGTTTTCAATATTTACCGCTGGCAATACAACAGACGTATGGCAGCGACATGAATGACAGTGGAACCGGTAATAAGAAATTTCCAAAAAAAAAATTCTAATAATAATAAAAAGTTGAAATTTAAAATTTTTTTTGCTTGATAGTTCAATCAGCCTCACTTCTTACCATTTAAGAAGACATTTTTTAAATTGTAGTACTTTATTGGGACTCGAATATTTTACAAACTTTTGAGTTCTGAACACCTTCAAGCGTTTTTCTAATTAATTAGGTTGGGTTAGGAAGGGTGGTGCTATACCGCATCTCCACTCGGAGACTCAATGGATCCATTGTGATTCCCTTCTATTGCCCATTAAAAGTAATATTTATTTTATTATAATATTTGAGGTGATAGCTAGACCCTATCCGCATTTCACTGTTGATCTGCAACAGATCATCAGGGAAACTTTATCCAAAAATTACTTAGACAACTAGAGAATTATGTTAAATTTTTATTTAAATAGCTGAAACAATAACTCATTAATCAACATATTTTGTAAACTTTACCTTAGATTCTCTTGAAATTCTGTTAAAGTGGCGGCCAATCATTTGATTTGACAATTTTTGACATATTTTCAAAAAATTATCAAAGAATAAGTAATAAAATCTTAAGTCTAGATATAATGAATGGGCCGACCAATGCCGAACACAAATTTAGTGATACATATTAATTATTAATACAAAAATGAAGTACTAGCACAAAAGTATCCTCAAAAAGTTTCAACTGCGGTATTGCATATTAGAGCCTTAGTGCACCTCTTTTTTAAGCGGATGTGTCCAGTAAAGTTTAAGATATTACGAGCCAGGGGATTAGGATGAGTTTTGAGCTGTATTAAATATTTGCCTACGTATTTTCCAATTTCTTCAGTCACTAGTGGCATATTTAAATCACGATGTAAATTTAAATGATTAAAATTTAAATTAATTAAATTTTCAAGCAACTCATTTTTACTTTACTTTCGTTTTTAAAAGATGAAATGCAAATTTCAGATGAAAAATATGCTAATTAATATGCAACTGCGGTATTTTATAGCCACTTAATTTTAAAAATAGTGCAGCCTTGATTCATAAAAATATCTTGAAAAACTCTAAATAGAGGGGGAGAGAGAGCAATATAATAATATTACATCATAAATTTTACAGACGTGAAGTTTTCTTGTCTCTCTATGTCGACAACGTTCGACAAAATCTTAAAATTTGTTTTGCTTTGAATTTAAGTGTGCGACAAATCGAACGTTGTCGATATCGTCGGACAGGCCCTTAAACTTGTCTTGAAGTTTACCTTAGAGGTTTTCGCAAGCATCTGCTTTGCATCCCAATAACAATCATCAGCATTCACACAAACCTGCGTCCCACTGTCATTATTGTAAAGAACGAAAGTCAAAAGAAGTCACTTGCCTCTGGATAGTCGACTAGAAACGAATTTGTACATAAAATTCTTGTAACAAAGTATATTTTATAAATTGCTCGATGTTTTCGTTTTTGATTTGTTTTGATTTTGTTGCTTTTTTTATCTAGCGCATTTACGCGCACACTTACGTTGTAACGTAATATCATTCTGACAATGAGCTAAAAGATATTGGTACGCTTTCTCATACGAATTGTGATTGACTGCTGTTCGTTCGTATAGATTTTCGATATTTATCTTACCGCATCTCCTTCAAGTGCATTTATTTTCGCCTTAACAATTCGGAATTTGGTTTTTAAACAGAAGTAACACCCAGGCGATGAATGCCTACTACCATTACTATGTGTTATCTTCTTAAGGAAAGGGATAGTGATGGAAGGAAGGAAGAGAAAGAGGAAAGCTTCATTCTGTTACAACTTACTTGCAGCGCCTCTGGTGTTAAATGAGGCGTATTAAATTTTTGTTTGTGTTTGGCAGCCATTTTATTGGTTATTTTACTTCGCCGATGATTCTTCTACACAACGAAGGAGGGCATTCTCATGTTACATTAGAATTAGTATCTGAAGCCGGTGCAGCTCAGAAACCAGTGACTATGCCTTCATCACTTGAACTTTCCTACAACAACTGATACAAAGGGACACTAATGCACGTCAGAAAAATGCGAGGTATTGTTATTTGAATAGCTGTTGCAGACCGGGCTCGAACCCAAGATTTTTCGTTTTGTAGTCAACGTGCTAACTACTTCAGCCAACACCATCCTCGGAATTTGAATGGTTTTGGCACTTTTGGCCCATCAGAGTGATTTTTTCTATTTTTTCATCTCTTTATTTATTGCACATCTACACACATGTAGATGCTTAAAAACATTTGCCACAATATTTTGCTGACTTGACAACATACATATGTGTACAATTTCACCACATACACAAGCCGAATACAGTAATTTTGTAAATGTGATGGTGGAACTTTTTCCCTGGGCTTTCTTCCTAATTAGACCGAGTTTCTTTTACCAGAGAATCAAAATTTGTTTTTGCCAATCCTGGGGCCTAGTCGTCACTTTTGATAACGAGCTGATGCGATCACTTTTTTTTAGTTTGAGATTATGGCATTCGATATCGAACCATTTTGTTACATTGCTCGATAGCTAATGCCATAATCTCAAAAAAGACAATACCAAATTCATGCACCATCAGACCCACCGTGCACGCAAGAAGTCACAAGAAAAAATGTTTATCTTTTTTTTTTTTTTTTTTTTTGCATAAAAAACACCATGTGTATGGAACATGTTTCGAGTTGGGATCTTCATTAACCGGTAGTCTTGTGTTTGTCGGTCTTCTAATGACCTCTACCTGCTTCTAATGCTATTGCTTCGGCTTCTATTGTAAATTAAGTGCTATTTTGACACGGTTTTCTTATTATTTACTTTCATTCTATTTTCCAAATGCACAACACAATACAAAATTTAAATTTTCTTTACAAATATTTTTGTTTTACATTTTTCACAACAACAAAAAAAATCACACTTGAGCGTTAATGAAAATGAAAATCACATTCGTATTCGCATTTAGAATTCACTTACTTTAGGTTTATTGTTCTCAATTTTGCCAGTAAATCTTTGAGATGATGATGATTTCTGATTGTGTCCTGTTTTTTTTTATGTTAAATGCCAACTAATTTGTCGGCACTGAGATCAAATTAACAAAACTCATTGTTTGTATACAAAAGGGTTTTCATAGGTGATTTTGATGGCCTTGGTGGTATGTATTTAAAGGGATTAAGGTAACAAATTGATTCCGATTACTTTGAAGAGAGCAGCACGCCGATTAAACTGTTTGCTTCTTCACTTCGGTTTTTTAACTCAATCAGCTGGATATTTCACAGCAAAATTCAATTGAGACCAGATATACTGACAAAACTCGGTCTTTCATACAACTTTTTAAGAAAAATTAACTTAAACTAAATTTTTCAAGTATGCAATTTTTTTTAATACGAGAAGCGGTTAAAAAACATTTTTCTCTCATTTTCAATTAGCAACTTGCACGATAAATTTCAAGTAAATTAAAAACCGCCATTAAGACTCAGAAACAACAGCTGGCTTACGCTAGGACAGAATCCTTTTGCAAATGCTGAAACAAATACAAATTTGAACACATTGCTTAAAATTTACAAGTTCGTTACAAGAGCGCTCACTCGCTCAAGAATACAAGCACATGTGCATACGTACTTACACACATATGTATCTATAAACATATGTATGTATGCATATGTATCTTTTATATGTATGTTTGCCATTAAATAAACCATAAATTTTGCTGTTCCTAAAAAAAATTTGTACAAACTTCTAAATTTTATCGGCACCAAACGAATGTTTGTAAAGGTGTCTTTACATGGTAATACAAAGTATTACGACTTTGTAGAATCAAAATATTATAAAATCCTCTTTGTGTTTAAAAAAAAGAAGCGAACAAGGGTCTTTTGTAGGTATTTTGCATGTTTACACTGATACTATAAAGGTAGGATCACACGATTGCCGTAAATACACCAATCTGACCCAATTTTTATTGTGGTGAATTGGTGCACAATAATAGAATTGTCCCAATCAAATACGTTGCAGTCACATGATTGCCCCACTTTTTAAAAATTTGATTGCCACAAATTTTCGAAGAATGAATTTATGGCAATAATTGCCGCATCCTAGTCATACGATTGCTCTAACTTGTGCCAACACAAACAAACAGCTGTCGTGGTAGTTTTTAGTTTGTTTTGTTTTACGTGCAAATAGTTTTCTTTTAAAAAGAAATACTTTTTGTCTGTTTTATTTTGTACGTGAAAATGTTTTATTCGTTTAAAAGAAATAAAATTGCCTCTGCTTTGTATATTTTGTGCTCATTAAATATACAAAGCAGAGGCGATTTTCGTTCTTTTAAACGAATAAAAGCTAAATATATGGGTTAAAGATTGTATCACAGTTCCATGTTAACGTTTCAAATAAGTTATAATTATACATAAAGTAAGTTGAAGTTTACAGTACTTACAAAAACACTTCAAAAATTGTCGCGTATTGGCTTTTTTGATTGCCGCTCGAGAACACAATAAATATTGGTGCATTTTTATTGGGGCATGGTTGTCTATCAATCGTTCACACGATTGCCGCACCAGACTTGCATTTGATTGCGTCAAATCACCACAATATTGTTCTCGATTGTCGTATGGGACAAAAAATTGTGAAATCACACGATTGGCATATAAAATGGAGCAATAATTGGTACATTGCGTCAGTCGTGTGATCCTACCTTAAGTAAAATGCAAGCAAAGTTATTAAACTGTTGAGTGAATAACAAAAATTGGAAAATTGCAAAAAACAAAAGATGTGTACTAATAAAACTAAATATTGAAGAAAACATTTTATAATTTCAATGTAATTTTACCACAAAATATATTTTTTTTAGGTTTTTTTTATTGTTTATTTGGTTTTGCTGTACCAGTTAAGTAGCTGATGGTCGCAGTCGTAAAATATTTGCAATAACAACATGAAAATTTTCTAAGTTGATTTTAGCTGTTTTTGTAAAAGTGTCAACACCTTCAATGGATACCATTAGTGCTGCCAATGTTTACTTTGAAATACATCTCTGGTGTGATGAGAATACTTAAGTTTCTAAAATGGTTTAGAAAATAAACATTTACCGACCGCTTGTCAAATTTTCTATCCGTATTCTCTCCCACTCGATACATTTTGCTTTTACATGATAAGATTTTTTTTGACATGTCGTAATAAATTGTATTACCATGTAAAGACACCTTAAGTAGGAATGAGATAAAAATAACTTTGCAGTTGTTGTTTTCTTTTTTTTTTTTTTTTTGCTTAAAAATGCATAAATAATTATGCGCATGTGCAACATTTCTTTGTTTATTGTGTGTTGGCTTGTAAGTACATATGTATGTATCTTTTTTCAGTTACAGAAACACTTGAACTATTTTTAGTCTTACAACTAGTAAACACATTAATATAATACACATCTGCACATATGCATCCACATGCAGACATACTTGTGTATGCAACTGTACATTAGGGTGGCGATGGTAAATCGACTCATATGGTGAACATTTCAAACAAATCGGATAACTCTAAAGGGCGCATCGTTTAGGTCGAAATTTAAATTTGTTTTCAGCTCGAAAATAAAATTTGTAAATTGAACTTACCAAATGTTATACCAAGACGAATCTATCAGGTGATAGCACTACATCAGGTGACAATTAATTGTCTTCATACCTTGTCAAGTGTCAAATCGGTCTCTGTCTTCTGGTTTACTTGGAAATATAAGTCTGTAAAAAAATTTACTGAAAATGCAAAAATATACGACCTGGCCCACAATGTCCTCAGAAAACGTTCCTTCGATTACTTAGTCTACGTTTAGACACGAAAACATTTGGTACACCCAGTGAAAAAACAGCTTAAAATCAATAAAAACCATATGGAATTAATAAGAAACATTAACGAAAGTCTAGTCATGTGTAAATTTCTTATTTAAATATGGAAAAATATTAATTTATGTATTCATTTATTAATTTTTTTCACTTTTAAGTACCTCAATATACATTTTGTATTATATTGAAAATTATTGAATTAATGTGACACGTTCTTATTTTTAAGTTGCAGCTTTTCCCTGACTGTAGGGAAACATTTAGTATGTTAACAATATTCGGCTGGGGTAGAGAGACACGATTTGTTAACATATTTCTTGCTATATATGCATACACACATTCACATGTATGGTTGATCTTATCCCTAATATTGGAATGTTGCCGGTAACATTTTCGTCTGTGTGAACACGAAGAAAACAACAAAAGCGAATTCCAGATGTTTTCCTTCCAAATGTTCGCCCGTCTACACTCGGACCTATGTATGTATGTCTGTGTATTGAAAACTAGAACAACCCTGCAGTTTTAAAAGTAGAAATTGACTCCAAATCTTTAGGTATTTCCCTAACGAAAAATCGACTACCTACTACAGTTGCCACAAGTAATGCAAGAGTTCGCTTTTTGACTCTCTCGCTCATGGACATGTTAATGTCTTCAAAGCATATTTATATCAAGTATATGCAGGTCTACAACAACTAAGAAAGTACAAAAACCAGACCTGGGCAACTTGCATTAGTTTTGCATAATCACGATTGAAAAACAAAAATGTTAGTGCAAATTTAAATTTGATGCTTGTAGTGCACTATTTTTTGCACTTTAATAAAATCTCTTAACAGTAATGGATAAATATTGCATTAGCACCTAATCGCATGACAAAAAATACACTAATTTTGTAGTGCCACTAAGCACATCATGAGGTAATGCAATATTATTGCATTATCAAATATTGTACGCAGTAATATTAAATAAAACGTGAACCTATTTTATCAGATAGCACAAATAATAAAATATAAAATACAGTGAAGTTCATTGAGGGCACCTTTATAAGTACGTACATACAAATTAAAGAAAAGAAAAACTGTCAATATAAATACAAACTAGGTTTCAGAACCAATTGAAAAAAATTAATAAGTTTCATACTTCAAGTACGTTGCATCTCGAGCTTGTATGAAAAACCGTGTAATTGACAAAAGATCAGAACTTAGGTTTTCGTTTATTGTAAAGTTATATCTTAAAAAATGGTGATTTTATAAACAAAAAATACTACCGCTAGGAACACTTTCATCAAGTTTTGTCTTTCTCTCGAAAAATTATAAAAATGTAGTGATATGATTTTACGTCTTGGGTGACGATATGTATAGGGTGTTTTTTTAGAGGTATAGAACTTCGAATTGAAATAAAACACAAGAAAATCGTTTTAATGTCCATCAATTTGGCTTTATTGGAAGGATAATTTTATGCCATTAACGTTTAAATATGATTTCGGGCCGCGGCTGGCTCGAATAAAGCCAATTCTACAGGTCCAATTTTCAACCACTTTTTCGAGCATATGCGGCCGTATGTTGCAATAACGCCACGAATGTTGGCTTCCAAGTCCCCTAACGTTTCTGGTTTGTTGGCGTAGACGAGCGACTTCAGCGGATGCGTATTATCACATAGAGTAAACGTAGTGCGAAAACGATCCATGGTTAACCGAATTAATTGCTCTGTCGACCATAAAATGAACGGAGCTTGCGGTAAACTTCGCGAACTGAACCATTATTTTCGAAATAAATTTGCACGATTTGCAAGCGTTGTTCTTTTGTCAACCTGTTCATGATGAAATGGCAAACCAAACTAAATATTAATCACTTGACAGCTGACAAAATGGCCTCCAGTTAAAAAGTGATGCCAACTTAAAGTTCTATACCTCAATAAAAAACAACCTTTATATAGGAAACAATTTACATATTTATGTAAATTTGTTGTATTTTGCACTATAATGCAATAATACTCTTCATAATGTGTGTAGTGGTGAAAAAAATAGTGAAAATAGAGTAACAATGCAATATTCATGAATTACTTTGAAGGGATTTTAGTTTAATGAAAAAAAAATTGCACTAATATTATCAAAGTTAGTGCTAATGTAATAAATTTGCCATGGCATTGATTTGGTTTAGTGTGGGAAAATGGTCAATGCATTTGCTTATTTAATGCAATAGTCCCAGATCTGCATACAACAAAAAGGAAATGTATGGATATACAAAACCAAAGTAAATTTATTAATTGATAAACTTTTAATATATGAAATAAGTATAATAAAAGAGACATATGTACTTAAATAATTAAATATAATTATTTTTAAATGTTTTGTAGCATATTTTTTAAGTAAAGATTTATCTAAACTTTTTCACATGCGTTTTCAGTACACACAATTGTGTATAACAAAGCAAAACAAAACAAAATGGCGTACGAAAATTGTAAACAACTTTTGACATTCAGGCATTCACACTACACGAGAAAAAAATGAATCACCTGAGTACTTGCATATACCTTATATAAATTTACTTTGAATGTCTTAAATTTTTTTTTGCGAGTGGAAAAAACTGTGCTATTATCAGCGTTGCCATGTTGGTGCTTTTCGGGTATTTTTGGTGCCTTTTTCCTTTCTAAGTACCCGAAACTTTAATAAATACCCCTTTCAGAAAAACTGGTATTTATAGTGCTTTTTACAATTTCTCGCAGTGTTTTTTGGTGCCTTTTCAATAATCAATATTTTTTAATTTAAACAAAAAAGCAAACGCTTCGAGTTTTCTCAATCGATTTTTTTAATTCCTTATAAGAATTTTTTTTTGTATTTGTTAAGCAACGATTTTACTCTTTCAATTTGCATGTGTGAATACAGTTAAGCAACGTGGATTTGTCACTTGTGCAAATTACAACAAAAAAGTGTCTTAGTTCCTATGAAATTAAAAATATTTTTAAGTAAATTTGACATTAATCTTTTGTTAAAGACTACTAACTTATTATGGCTTTCTTTAAGATTGAAAAATAACAATATTGAAAAAGCGAAAGATGCGTTCAAGGAAATATGTATTTGATGTACTCGTAATTTTAAAATATTTGCCCGGTATAGTCAAACAAAAAATAAATACTTATTTATATAAAACATAAATAACAGATAATATTTAGCTTAGTGCTTTTTAACCCGCAATTTTTTAAATTTTTACCCTATTTTTATATGCTCACAGTGCTTTTGATGGTCCAAGTGTTGGCATCACTGGCTGTTATTCCACAGAAAATCAACAATAAATAAATTATTTTAGGTATTCTATATTTATTTTGATTTTGTGTTGGCGTCAGTTACAATGGGAAGCTCATAGTCAGTGAATGTGTAATTTTAAGTGAAAAATTTACATTTTTAGGAAGGTAAAATGAGAAGTAAATTAAAAAGTCGCATAAAAAATAACAATTAATTAAAAAATTTATTAATAATTAATTATTTTATCAATAGAAAAATTAATTGTATTGACTAGCGAAATCACTGACGAAGGATTATGCAGATGGTGGCAATTGACTACCGTCAATGTCATCCACATGTTAAAATCGTCAGTCGTGTGCATTGCTAGTAGTTAGGCTAGTAGTTAGTGGTAACGATTGGTAGTTAACGAAATAGCTAGACATTCGCCAGCTACGCCGACCTCAGGGAAATGTTCTTATTTTGTTGTTGTTTTGAATATGGGTCGTGTATTGCATGTTTTCTGTCGACATAGTGGGACAGACCCTTAATTCAAATCTATATATGTATATAAAAATTACTCCAATTTTTTTAGCACAGCATCACGCGTAAATGACTGGATGCGAACAAAATCGCGGGAAAATTCTAGTTTGAAATAAAAATCTAAAGTGTTCCCTAAAACTAAAATATTTTGCTATGAAATATAAAATAACAGTCACAGTTTACATCCATACATACACACAAGCGGAGAGTATTGTGGCTTATTGATTTTCAAAAATATTATTATTTGTGAATTCTCAAATGGTTTTAGAAAGTCTGTGCATGAGATAAGAGGTTTGTGACTGTTCAAAATGTAGTTGAAGTCTACTGATGATTTGGCTAAGCACCAATGAAATACATATATAGACAATGCCTAACCACCAGCAAATAAATTTCAATTAAAATAGACTTATGATAATATGTCGAATAATAAATTTCTTAAAAAACATTTATTTAGGGCCTGTCGCAGGACATCGACAGAAAACGTACGATCGACAACTTCTATGTAAAACAACAATAAAATGTTTTTCTTTTTTTTCAAAACAAGTAATCGAAATCGTGGGACAGACCGATAATTTTAAAATGATTTCGTATTCATTTTATCAGTTGATATATAAGTACATATCTTCATCTAAAATCCAAAAGGCCGTAACTGCCAAAAATTCAAAGGTAATTGATTATAATGTAAATAATGAAAATACATCATTCCTTACAGACCAACCTAAATTAAGACGCAAAGCGTTGTCTGGCTGTCAACATTTCTCATGCCCATAGAAAATGTATGAAACCAACCGAAATAACGCGGCGTCAACGCTTTGCAATAGGAAAATCCAATTTTAACAGCGCGTAAAGAAGTGAAGTTGGTTGCAAAAGTACTGTTGTTTTTGTTAAGTAATGTAACTTTAGCTACTTTCAGGTAAATTTAGCCTTTTTATTTTTATTTCTTATTTCTATTTAGAGTTTTTTATTAATCAAAGTGAATAAACATTACTGTTTCTGGCGCACCGTTAAGGCTCTAATTTAGGTTACTCATTTCAGCGTAAAAGCTAAGCGCTAAATTACGTTGCGCTTTGCGTTGTAATTTAAGTTGGTCTGTTAATATTTCACACTGACACGTTAAAAAAATAACGATTTTATTAACGGAAATCAAAAGATCGTAGCAACATTGCCAGCAAATACGTAAGCCAAAAAAAAGTGGTCCTTGCCAGTTCGGAAATGCATCATTGCTTTGCATCATACCAGCAAACTTTGATTAAAATTAAATAAAAGTTCGCTGGTAAGCTTTTTTAGCAGTAGCCATCTTTTTACATCATATTTGACATTTATTTGTGCGTTATCTACTTCAGCGAAGCACTTTGGTACATTTAAATTGCCTTTTGCAGCGCAGTGATGCACTTCCGAACAGGTCCAGTAACTACACTTTTATATTAAAAACAAAATTAGAACAAAGGTTGCATTCGCGTTTCAAATACGTATTCTTTCCGGAACTCGAATTTGTTGTTTGTTTGTTTGTTTGTTGTAATAAGTTTTGTATATTTTATATTCAAGAGGAAAGGAATACAGAGTCAGGCCGAGTTTACATCTGTGTGCCATGTGCCCAAAATGCGTAACCGCTAATTACTAATGAAAAACTGTTTTATTCAGGCACGTATTTATTAAGTTGAAAAATTTTAAAATTTTGTTGAGCCTGTGGAAGATTTTGTGACATCAGTTAAAGATTTGTCACACGTGCAGATCGATACGTACATATGTAATTGTTAGACGAAACATTTAATTTTTGAGTTATACATACATATGTATGTATGTATTTAATAGAAATGACAAACTCCGTAAGTACTTGCTTCTAATGCTGAACGAATTAATTAATTAGTCCATTTTATTATATATTTTGTTATGCATTAGTTCCATTTTGTATATATTTTTTAATATAACACCAATTGTGAACAAATTACATAAATATTTATGTAATATCATTAACATAAGTGTAGA
Organism: Nowickia ferox; assembly: GCA_936439885.1. Taxonomy (NCBI): domain Eukaryota; kingdom Metazoa; phylum Arthropoda; class Insecta; order Diptera; family Tachinidae; genus Nowickia; species Nowickia ferox. The sequence continues at coordinate 32,963,258 of OW387027.1, read as the reverse complement.
TTAAAATTACTAAAATTTACTAGTGACTATCTGTTTCCAATGTCTACTTATGGTCGCTAAAGAACTATCTGATCAGTATTACCAACGTCAGTAGTTGCTTTTCAATGACACGCACATATACATATAATGCGTCAATAGTACTGGTGACAATGTCACTAGCGAAGCAGTACTGTTTCACTAGTAACATTTCCTACAGGGTATGTTCACATTTACATATGTGCAAGTAGGTAAGTATAGGTATAGTAAATATTTTTCTTTTGGTAGTTTGCATGTAGGCACATTGCACATTTAGCATACGAGTACATGCATGGGCATAGAAAGGCAATTCTGGGCGGAGCGGCATTGCCCCCGTTTGGATTATTAAAACTTGCATGTAATTATTTATTTTAATATTAATGATGAAAATCACCACTCATTATCCCCCCCCCCCCCCCTTACAAACCTAGCTACGCCAATGCATACATACATGTGTGCGTTTGCAGATAGTAAATTCATGAATATGTACATACATGCATTCATACAAATTAAATTTGTTGGTGTAGTTAATCTTGCACACATGCAATCACTTGCGCCATTTTTCCTTCAGTCTTTTTTTTAGTTCGTTTATTTTCAAAAACAGCACACATTTCACATTTATTTATTTGGCTTCGCAGTTAAACAATCTAATTAAATGCGATCGTGAATAACTACAAAAACAACATTAACCAAAAGTTACATATGTATTTAGAACCAAAACGCAGATACATATACATACATACTTCATTCCCATTTTTTTTGTCATGAGTTTGCCAGTGTTTGAGTTTGTGCATGTTTATTTGGGTGTGGATCCGAAAGCATAAAAAAAGCAAACAACACAACCCATACAAAAAAAAAAATTACGTCTGTATGGACTTGTACGAAATTGAGTTACGAAATGAAATAACAAAACAAGTCAAACAAGAATTTCAAAGTTGTCTCTATACTCTTCGCTCTTGAATATTTAATTCTTATGCACTAAATGTGTACCTCACTCTTTCTCTCCTGTTGTTTTCAAGTGGGGTTTTCTCTAGTTAAAGCATTTTCATATCTAATCTAAGAAAAATCTAATCATTTTTACTAACGTGCTTTTGTTGTTTTTCATGTTTGCTGGTTTTTGTGCATTCGATTGTGCAAAAGTGCAATGACCCGGCGCAATAAGTTTTCGATACAGCGTTGTATTTTTCTCTTTTTTTTCTTTTGTGTGAATAGCCTAATGGGTTTTTCGTGCAAACGCCAATGAGCCGCCAACAACATTCACTTCATTGTGAATTTATGTGCAGCGATCGCTGTTGTTGTTGTTCGTGTTATTTTAGCGTATCTATCATATTGAAATAAATGTACATACATACATGAATACATACATACATACATACATACATTTGTATATATGATTGTATGTGCTTAGTTTTTTACTCTATTAATGCATACGTATTACATCCCAGTCAGCATTTTATGAAATTAATGATCATATTCGCGACTTTTTCGACTTCTCCGCGCGATTAAAATAATCATTTATGCTGTTCATTCGGGAGAAAATGCTACCATAGCCGCCACTATTCTAAAAGAGTATTTAGTGATTCGCGCTTCTGATCAATATCGACTCATTTTTGAGATTTTGAGACAGTTTGTGGTAGTACAGTCAAATCCCGATAATTCGTACCCCGATAAATCGTAATTCCCGATAATTCGTAATAAACTGTCGGTCCCTTGAAAAAATCTCGTTAATTCGTAAGATTTTCATACATTTTGGTCCCCTCGCTAATTCGTAATTTTTTTTTTAAATAAAATCTTCTTTACCTCTTATAAATCGTAATTGTGTGCTAACTACCACTTATAATTCGTAATAAAAACAACAGAAACATGTAAAAAATGATTTTTTGTTTACCGCAATTTTTGCGTGGGTTTTTGCTTTTGCTTGTGTGTGTGTTTATTTTTTTAAGATCAGTTTGTTACATGAATAATAAAGAGAAATGTCAAAGCGCATAAAACTCTGTCGGTGTTACAAAAACAAAAAATTTTTGTTTTTTATGTTTTTTTATCGTTTTAGTAAACAAATTGAAAAACCCCGTTAATTCGTATTTATTTTATTTTAACCCCGTTAAATCGAAACCCCACTAAATCGAAAACCCCTATAAATCGTAAGAAATGGCCGGTCCCTTGCAGTTACGAATTATCGGGATTTTACTGTACTTGTAATCATTTGCGAATCTTTTCTCAGTCATATTACTAATCATTTACGATTATTTTTCGAATCATATTATGCTCGCATTTTTAATCTTTCTTTTTTAATAAAATATATTAAAACTAAGGTCTAATATTTTTTTCCAAGATGTTTTCTTATAATTTGTTATTGATAATTTTTAATATAACATAAACATAATAATCGGGTCTATTCGGGAATACGCGCTTCACTTCGAACGTTCACTTTCGACAATTCGACGTCAACAGATTCTAAAAAACGTGCGAAGAAATATGGTTTTCAGCAATTAATTTAAATACAGCTGATTTAAATACAGAAAAAGTTGAATTCAAAAAAGGTTTTAAAAACAGTGGAAGTGCTACGTAACTTATATAATTCTGCCAAAAAAAACCCACTTCGATGCAAAAATCTTAGAACATTTTCGAAAAAAAAAAATTATGGCATATAAACTAAATTTTAATGGGCGTACCTCCACCCATTTTTTAAATGCAAGATTTTGTGATTTTCAGAGCTCAAGGTGAATATTAAGTTTTGTAAAAATCGGCACATTAGAACCACTTAAAATAAAATATTTAATTTTAATGGGCGTGACTCCGCCCATTTTTTTCAATTGACAGATTGTGTCCATTTTTCAAAAAAATCGGTTAAGTAGAACCCCATGAAATATAATAATAGATTTTAATGGGCGTAGCCCCGCTCATTTTTGAACTTTAAAACTGTATAATTGCAAGAACCAAAGGTGTTTGTTAGAATATCATAAAATCAAATAAAAAAATCTGGGCGTGTCCCTGCCCATTTTTGTTTTGCAATGGGATCAATGGGAAGCTATACCCTCTCAGAAAATTAAAAAAATTTACAATCGGTCCAATATGAACCGAGTTATGAAGTAACACTGCCAAAAAAAATATCAAAAAAATAGAGACGAATTGATAACCTCCTCCTTTTTTTAAGTCAATTAAAAAGAAACAACAAACAGTGAAAGTGAAACTTTTTGATAATTAAATAATTATGTATTTTTAATTTAATTTAGTTTAATTTAATTTCATATAATTTAACTAAATTTAATTTAGTTTAATTTCATTTAATTTAATTTATTTTAATTTAATTTAATTTAATTTAATTTAATTTAATTTAATTTAATTTGATTTAATTTAATTTAAGTTAAGTTAATTTAATTTAATTTAATAATTTATTTTTTCTTACTACTTTCTTTCTTTTCTAACTAATATGACATTGAATCGTGGTGAACAATATGAAAGAAAAAATATGTTTTCTGGCACTCATCTCCAACGTGGTATTTTAGAATAGCAAAAAGTGAAAGATGCTAGTATTTGTGGTGGAAGTGACTTCTCGAATAGACCTGAAAATAGCATGACATAATTCAATAGCGCTTAGAAAATTTTCTTGGCAGTCCACTGTTTTCACTTTCAAACATAGAAGTTTTTAGACTTCCTTTTTTGCCTATCTCTTAATTTGTTTAGCTTATTTTTGTTTTGCACAAATTTAATACACTTTTATATTTTCGTCACTTTAATGCACGAGCTTACTAACATAAATGAGCTGAAATTTGCAAAACTCATTTGCTTCAAGATCTCTACAAAAAAGTATCCCGTTATAAACAGAAGCAACAGCAGAAGAAACATTTTTTTTATAAAGAGAAGTAATACTCAGGCAATGAATGCCCAGTTTTTTTTAAACTTTGCTTTTTGCACATTTTTTAATAATGCAGTGTTGCAGCGCCTCTGGTGCCAATGAGGCGTATTAAAGTCTTAGAAGCTGTGCTTAGTGGCCATTTTATTGGTTATTTTACTTCGCGGATGATTCAGCTACACAATACAGACACAGGAGGCCGCTCTGATGTTACATTAGGATTAGTATCTTTGCTAGGCTGTGCTGAATATGACTCATGATCAATTTATGCTTGCACACATTCAGTACACTTGTTTCTTGTTTCTTAAACAAATTACATTTTAAGCAATTCTGGAAATAATTTTCGATCCTTATTTAAGAGCAAAACTCATTAATCAGTTTATCTAATCATCAAAGGTAATCGAAAAAGACTCACTTTGGTGAAGGAATCTTCCACATGCTGACTGGGTTATTTATGCTATGTATATATGTACATATGTCCATACACACATAAATACATATGTACATGCATGCTCACATTGCTTGAAATTTTGTAAATTTGTGTGCTTTAGCACGCGTATTGAAGATGGTTAGTCTATGTACAGACGATTGCCAGATCTTAGAATATTTGCAGTAAAATGTGCTAAAAACTTTTTACAACCGTGTGAACTGGAAATGTTTGTCTGACAACGTTGCCATTAAAAGCATTATCAGTCCATCGTTATGGTAGGTACAGTCTTTGCAACTTGCTTACGCAATACCTTTTCGAATATTTTGACACAGACACTGCAACCTACAATGCAACCCATAAAAATCAAAACATTTTGATATTTTCGAAACTTCGAATGCAACTTCGAACGCAACCATAAACAAGACTATAGACTATGCGACCGACAATGCAACCTGCCTGGTTGCATAAACACGTTGCTAAGTCTGTACCTACCATTACAACAAATTACAACAAATTGTCATGTCATCATATTTGTCAGACATCAGATAATAGGATCATTGTCCGAGAATTTTTTCTATTGGCAACGCTGCACACACCTGTTTGTAAAAAACGGTAAAGGTAGAGGTCCATAGCTCGCTTTTTGCGCGTTATGCTTTACACGCGTTTCATCCTCTTGTTTCATTCTATACTTTGTTCGCGTTGAGTTACATGCACTGCTTTTCATGCGCCATTTTATTTTTGTTTTGATCAGCTGTGTGCGTTTGTTTATAAATACTTATAAAGAAAAAATGGAGAGTGAAATCGAGTTTTTAAAAGAATTTGTGGAGTTAGTCGTAAAAGTAGTCGATAACTAATATGCAAAATTTGTTACTGAGAAAAGTGTGGTGAACAGTTAATTAAAATACATCGCATTAATGAAAATATACACATATTTTATTAAACAAGTTTTTTTTACTAAAAAATTTTTTTTATTGAAAAAAAAAGAAAAAAATTATCCACGGCCAAATAATATTTATCGATAACGTAAGAAATAAAGTATTATTTAACATCTTTAGCATTCAAGAACAGCTGACTTTCTTTTATGGTGCTTGTAACGCGTACAAAAGTAGAAAGTAGACCTACTTTTTGCTTTGAACGCGCCTACGCGTTCTGCGCTTTTTGCTATGTAACTTGTCACATACTATTACATTGATTCTACTTTTTTGACAGATGCATAGAAAGCGTAACGCGCAAAAAGCGAGCTATGGACCTCTACCTTAAGTGAAAAATACAATAAAATACATGCAGGGAAAATTATTCCAATTGTTTCTTTATGGTCCATAATAACACAGTAAAAAAAGACAATCCAAAGAAGTCATGAACATGTAGAGTTTGCAATCTGGAAGTAGTGCAAATTTCGATCCGTTTTAATGATTTTTACATAGGGTTGTCATTGCAAGAAGTTCTCTTTTTCGATGCCTAGTCGCCGAATTTTTTGGAAGCAATGAAAATGTAGTTCCTTCAGAATGACTTCCAATTTTTTTTACTGGGAACTTATATTTTCACTTCTTACATTTAACACAAGCACACACGATTGATAATTGACAATTTCAGTCAAATGCCTTTGAATCTGGCAGTGCATAAGCACAGATCTGACAACTTTCGCATATGACAACCGTATGAACTGAAAATTTTTTGACTGACGATATTGTCTGATAAAGTTATGGTCAGACAATTGCCTGGCAATAAATTGTCAGATTTCCTGACATTGTCAGCACATTGCCATATATGACAATATTGCAAGATCTGATAATCGTCTGTACATAGCTTTACGAGTATGTGTCAAGGTTTTTTTTGGAGAATTTGAAATTTTTGTTTGTTGTGAGTTTAACAATACTCACGCGCACTTCTCTAATTCTTATCAAAAATTTTCAGTTTTTTCGTTCTCCATTTTGTGTTCTAATTTGTTGTTCAAAAGGAAATAAAAATATGTTTTGGTAATTTAACTTTTTCTTACATCTTGATAGCAAACAATCTAAATAGTTTTTTTTATTAATTTATAATGTTTCACTTGATTAAAGTTTTGTTTAAATAAATTCACTCAATCAAATTTTAATTTCAATAATTTGTATATTAATGGAGAGCTATAATTTATAATGTTCGTTTTAGTTATAATAAGATGATATAGGCAGAGTTCAGGTGATAGGGGCGATTCTATCCTTAACCCTAAATTCTTAAAAAATTACACTTTTGCCAAATATTGTTAGTAATAATTTTGGAGTCCTTTTAATTTATTCTAAAAAAAAGTAAAAAAAACAAATTTTCCTTAATTTGTGCACAAGAAAAGTGCAAGAAGCAATATCTTTCTTTTGGCAAAAAATGTTAACAAGATTTGTTCGGTAGCTACATTTTTGCCATATATATGTAGTTAAGCGCTATCACTAAGTCTGAACAAGCTGTTGGTCAAAAACTGATGACAGAATTTTTTGAGGGTGATGTGACTTTCGAAATCTTCGGAGGCCCATAAAAAAATTGGTCACGAAAATCGCCAAACTAGGTATAGGGTTTTACTACCGTTTGGTAGTACCATAGAACTTATACAGTCAGGACCGTGTGGATTTTTCACTGTTGCACAGTGTCATTATCGCATGTAATTTGGCTTACAGAGCGATACGAACTTAAGCCTAGAAACAAAGAAATTTCGAACAATAACTAACTAAAAATATTTATGACCAAAATATGCATTTACATCACAATATGCAAAAATATTCTCTAACATATCGATACCAATTTCTAATAGAAATTTTTGCCACTGTCAGGATTAAGGGAAAAATATTTATTTACATGAAACTCCTCTCCCTGATTATTTCATAAAGGCAGAAACTAAACTAAATAAATAAAATACAAATACAAAAATACAGAATAAGAGGTTTATAAAGCAGTCCTAAATTATATAATATACGATACAAAGATATAAGATATTATTTCATTTCGTACGCAATTACATTTAAAACTTATCTTTCATCAGTAAACTAGACTTTTTGACTTGCTTATCGGCTTATCTAGAGATTTTCGGAAATGTATATATGTATATATTTTTTTTTGTAACAGAAAAACTCTTTCAGCTGTTGCAATAATAAAGCGATAAGTTTTTAATACCAAGTTATATTGAGGAAACATGTGTGTAAGTGTTCATAACTTCATTAACAATGAAAGAAAATTTTAATGATAATCCCGAAAAATCCCCGGCTAAACCATCATTAAATGTACAGATTTCAATCTATTGCAAAATTTATCAACATCATCTTTGACTTTTTGTATTGTCGATTTGTAAATAAACAATGAAAGGAAAAAGGACATAATCGTTCAAAGATACTACACACAAACTAAATCCCAGGATTAACTTAATAGACAAGTAGCCACAAGACTAAACAAATATGTAGAAACATTTTAGCAAAAAAGAAAAAGAAAAGGAAAGTGGTGTTTAAAAGGCAGGTATAATGAACAGAAAATAATTACTTAAACGAAATTGACCGCAAATAATGCAAAAGGTATAAAGAAAACTAAATTTGCAATGGATTATTTCTGAAGAATTTACTTTAAATTTTAGTTACTTAGATATTTTGGTTTCAAATAAAGGACTGCGCAAAAAAGGTCATGAAGTTGTCAATAATAACCCAAATAATTTTTTCATATTTTTCAATCGATTCTTTATTCGTGGAAAATCTTATTTTGATTACATATAACAAATTAAAGGCAAATTTAAATAAATTTATTAAATGAACCAATGTGAAGTAGTAAAATGAAATTTAATCCAAAAATTGATTTTTGTATCATCTCTGCAGTTAATTTACTTGTAAATCGATTAAAGGAACTTTACCGCATATCAAAAAAAATATATGGGTAAATTTCGATTCAAAAAACAGAATAATTTCCATGGCATTATTCACAAATATTATTGCAGCGAACGAATACTTTTAGACACATACTTTTAAAAGCCTTATTCACTCATCATCAGTGTGACCAAATCTAAAATATTTGCAGCCAAGTCAGCTTTGAAAAAAAGCTAAAACGAATGCAAAACTACTCTAATATGCAAATAAAGTTTTTTATAAAATTTTACCGACTTCAAACAGAAGCACTTACACTATGTTCACACTTATATTTTTAAACATGTGTTAGGCGAGTTTTCTAGAGACTACACACAACCGTTCAGATTATATTTGAGATTTATAAGGTTGATGTTTTGTCAAAAAATTATTGTGTTTGTAAGAAATTTCGAACAATTATGTTTTTTATTTGCTTTATTATTTTTAAACAACAAATGTTTGTTTTAGTAAATAATTTAATATTTTTTAAGCACTTATTGTGTAATAGGGACACAAATTTGCCAGACTTATCAAAAACTCACTGAACATACTCCGTTTACGTATTTATCGAAGTGTTTAAATCTAAAGCATTTCATTTGAGATGTTTAACCAAACAAGTCAATGTATGGTAAAACATCTCAAAATCGTCGCGTTTAAGTTCCTAAGAGCCCGTTTAGATGAAGGGTGGCCTAGCTGCGACAACGCTTAGTTTCTCTTTTCGAGTCCCTTCTTAAATCCACGCGCGTTTATATGAAGACTTTTTTGTCGCAATAGTCAGGCGACTTTTTGATATTAATTTAATCAATAATTTTTATTCGTTCATTCGTAGCAGTGCTGCCGTAAAGGAACTAATTGTTAGTTTGGGAACTGTAGAATTAATATGTCCATTTATTAAATCTTTTTTTAACTTACTACTAAAATACAATAATTAGTTTTCTCTCCTTACTTTATTTCTTTATAATTTTTATATTATAATATAAACGGTTATATTATGCATGTTATAAAAAATTGGTCTAACTGGCAACATTGCTTGTACATATATAGCATAACAAAAATACGAGAGAAAGAAATATGTGAAAGAGAAGAGTTAAAATTGTCGCCTCAGTTCCCAGCACGTGCGACTTTTGCTAACCCGCAAGCTTCTCTTCACTTCTCGCCTACAAACTCGACTCGCAAGCGACGTGTCGCAGCTAGGCCACCCTTCATCTAAACGGGCTCTAAACACGAATGATACGTTAAACACATACTCGTAAGTGTGAACATGGTATAACAAGTTAAAAATTATTTTGATGCAATTAAATAAAAAATTGAAAATCTAAATCAGGCATAATAACTTGTTAAGTTCTGTATTCAAAATGTAAAGGGTATGTATCGGTTTGTCCCATTCCGTGTATAATGTGCACAGTATTCATATGCGACCCCACAAAATATGTACATGTCGCTCATTTACCCAAATGACGCGAAATTATCATCATATCATTATTAATGTTGTGTAAAAATTGCATACAAATATCTTGTTTACTCAGCTCTTGAGAGAAAAACTAAACTTTCTTTCTGTGTGTAAACTGAAACCTTTAAACTCGTTTTCTGGCAAACTACTTTCTTTTTTTTACATACGACGGTGAAGGTTTCTTAAGATTTTTATAAGATTCGGCACAGCCGCGTCCCAGCAAAAATAAATTTGGTTAGGTTAGGTTAGCAGGCTGCTGGTAAGGAAGGGTGAAATTTAGAGTCCAGCTCACTTGGGTCCAATACAATGATCCCTTTGTGCTACCTGTTAGTTGAAGAGAAGATAGTGAGAAAGGGTGATAGGGAAGGGATAGTGATAGAGAAGACAGGTGGTGAAGGAAGAGATGGAGGAAAGCTTCATTCTTTTACAACTCTGCTTTTTTGATGTTACATTAGGATTAGTATCTGATGAAGTCGGTGTAGTTTTTAGTGACCAGTGCCTTATGCCTGCATCACTAGAACTTTTCCCAAAACAACTGATACAAAGGACACTAATGCACATCAGAAAAATGCGTGGTGTTGTTATTTTTAATGACTGTCGGAGATCGGGCTCGAACCCAGGACCTTCGGTTTTGTAGTCAACGTGCTAACTACTTCGGCCAACGCCACGCGGAAAAGCTTACAGTGCGTCCCCTCTGCCTTACGAGGATGCGATAACGTAAACCAATGACGAAATTGGACACCAACACTACAAAGTCCGTCGGCTGTTTATACTCAAATTCTCAAAGTTTTTTGTAGTGCGTCCTCTCTCGCTTACATGGATACAAATTTGGATGCGAATGAAACTTTTACTTCGAATTTTGATGTTTTATTTTTTAATTGAATTTTTTACGAAAATAAATATGTGCTTCGGTAGTTCAGTGGGTAAAGTTCTAGTTTAACAGAAAAGGGCTAGAACAATACCTACTGGGATCGACTCCTGATCCAACGCGCGAACAAAAAGTATTTGATTTGATATTGTATTTAATCTATAATAAATATAACAAAAAAATAAGTTAATCTTAGAGTAGATATCAAATTCTGGTCTAAACAGCAATTCTTTTAATTATTTACGTATGAAAAAGGCATGAAGTATGGGCTCTTTTCTGCACATCCTAGATGCATTCACAAGGTAATACCTGGAGAACTACCAAGTGGGACATCACGAACAAAACTCATGTGATGCAGAAGCAGGTTGGTAAGCGACATGACCAACCTGCTTCCAGGTAGACGAATAGTTTTGCTGGGATATAGCACTCTTACTTGTTCTGGTGTGCCTTGAAATATCAATGAATGCACCATTTAACCCATTTTAAAACAGGCTTAAGAAATATTAACCAAAACTGAATATATATACTTGTTCCCCTAATTTTGCCGATAAGTGTTCTTTGTATAATTTAATTTTTTTATATATTTTGTCTTATCGTAAAGTTTTTCGATAAAAAATTAAACCCTTAATGCAATCTAATCAATTGCATTTTAAAAGAAAGCAACTCTTTTTATGAAAATTGTTTAATCGCTTATTTTCCAATTTTCTACAACTTATCGAAAGTGTTACAATTAAGTTAAAGTATTTTACATTATTTTTTTTTTGTGTGTGTTATAAATGAAGAATGCTTTAAATTATAAATTATACGTCTTTAAAGTTTTATTTGATATAATTTTATTTCTCTGACATTTCAGACTGATAAGATTAACGGAATTGTTACATTTATTTGGAGATTTCAAATGACACACTTGCCACACTTTGCACTCGAAATTATAGATTTAGTTCAGCTGAGTTAAAAAAAAATATACTCGTACTATACTTATATGTAGTTATAACAAAAGTGTGCATTTTCTTTTTGTAATACAGTGCATACATAAAGCTTTAAGGGGACCAGTTGATTCATTTTGTTAATTGATGAAAATTTTAGAGCAATTTAAGGATTTTATTTATTTATTTATGAAGTTTGTTTATCACGTAGTACGAGGCCATGGATCCGTCTTAACTTTCGGCGCAAATTAATATTGATTAATTATCATGGATATTTATTTAATTGTTAGGAGGTGGGGTATGCCACGGTTTCAAAAAAAACTCAATTTCAGCCAAATAGCCACCATGGCACACTTACAGCACCATACTCTTTCAATTACCAATTCGCAGATTTTGCGGCTGTATGGGAACTTCCCGAATTCAATCTTTGATGTCTTGACTCGGTTGTGGGCCACTGACATAGACCTTATCTTCCAACGAAAAATGTATACAGATGTTATATCACAAGATATCGGTGGCCAACTGTGACGGCCTCTTTGAGAAACCAAACAGTGAAGAGACTTTATTTTATTTTTGTAGCATGTAGTATCGTCTTGTTGAACATCAATATCTTCCACATAAAATCGTTTGTGGAACGCCCAATTACAAAGATCAAAAATATTTTTAATATTTTTTATTTTTATTCTCAGTTATTGCAACACGCTGTAGTAATAATTTTTGGAAGGGAAAAAAATACTCCGCAAAAGATTTTTACACTAGGATGGTGTCCAACAGCTCTTTCTGAATATAATTCGCTTATGTTCGAACCAATGCTTCAGCGGATACTAATCCTAATGTAACATTAGAGCGCCCTCTTTCGTCGGTGCTGTATAGTAGAATCATCCGCAAAGTAAAATAACAAATAAAATGGCTACTAAGGATAGCTTCTAACACTTTAATACCCTTCATTGACGCCAGAGGCGCTGCAACACTGCAGAGTTGTAAAAGAATGAAGGTTTCCTCTATCTTTTCCTTTACCACCTGTCTTCACTATCACTATCCCGTTCCTAAAGAAGGTAACATTTAGTAATAGCAGCAGGCATACATTATCTGTGTGTTACTTCCCTTTTAAAGAAAAACGTCTATTTATATCCTAATAATATTAATATCAGAATCATGGCTGGTCACCTTAAATTTTCTTTCTTATCTTCTTTCATATGTATGAATTGTTGTTTTTTTTAAGTACTCGTATTTATTTCTACACACACCACAACGATAAGCTTCAAAAAAATATTTACTTTAGATTTTTACTAAAAATCGATTATGAACGCAATTTGTATTTAATTACGAGTGCAATGTTTCTTCAGTAGACTCATTTAGTGGTTCGCTTTTGAAAAGAGGTGAACGAACGAAGTACATGTTTCGAAATAGTATAATCGTTGTACTATTTCCAGTGTTTGGCTTACACAATAGAAAAAAACACAAGTCATGTACTCGTATGTATGTATGAGTGTTTTCGGAAGTAACTTGGTAGTGTGCCAGTTTATTAGCCGTTGGTTGTGGATTCGATTCCTCCGATGACATGGAATGAATGAACAGAAAAATCATGAATTCGAAGCCACTGCATAAACGCTAAAGTTACACATGAAAGCATATCTAAGGCGATATGCTATAATCGCAACCCTATTATTTTCTGTACAATGTCCGTATGTCTGTCACAGGCTGTTTCCTCGGAAATTTCGACCAAAACAGTAAAATGATCAACACCATCGAACCGAACATCACCAACTGGACGGACAGCTCTTTTTCCAATACTTGATATGCTAAGCTATGTTCGTCCAATTTTTGAGCAGCTGATTGCCCTACGGACCGTTTATTTCTGAAGGCAATAAGTCCTGCAGCTATTGCCACATGGAAATCTGGAAGCTTTAAAAGGGGTTCTTCATTGGATACATTGTTAGAAGCTTTTGCCTTTTTGGCGTGTCTCAACAACAATAAATTCAATAATATCATCCGTAAAAAAGTAATTAAAGAGTTTTATTTTTGTTTTGAGCCAATGGAAGTAACGCTGCCTCATTCAAATGTAAGTACATCGAAAACTTGTGTCATACTAGTTTGGGGAGCTCTTTTGAGGTTTTAGATAGTGAATTGACAGCTGTTTACTAAACAGAGGAAATTAATAATTTTCAAATAAGTCACATAGAGTCGTACATCCACCAATAACATTCAGGATTAGGTTGAACTTATAGTCTGATAGCTTCAGCTTCAGGCAAAAGCGATTGGGCTTTTGTCGTTTAAATTATGCTCTTGTTGTTGTTGTAGTTGATGTCAACGCCCATTGTGTAGGATCGCTTGCAGCTACTACTGCACCTACAACGAAAGTTGAATAAGCCGATGATATGCCAAAGTTCAGATATTTGAGGCCTGGTTCTTGAAAATCCCGGGACTCGGGATTTGGGACCCGTTAGAAGCAAACTCTCTTGAATCTCTTGAAAAAAAACGCTCTAACTAAAGAATCCCAAAGTTAAATAATCGCCACACCAAAAAAATCGCCAAAATGAAAAAGAGCTTAAGTGAAAAATATTACCAGAAATATAATAAATCTGTAAAATGCAAAATAAAAGTCACCAAAAAACTAAGAAAATCGCAAAAAAACGAAAATAAAAATTCTAAATGAAAAAAAGCTCCAAAACTAAAAAATTGTTTAAACTAAAAAATATGTTTTAAATAAAAACAATAATCGTCAAGAACTGGAAAAATCGCCAAACAAAAAAAAACAAAACTAAAAGAAGGGTCAATAAAAAAAAACTAAAAACTTCGTTTAGTATTACATATCTACATATGTAGTGTCTGTTAAAGGCCGTGATACACTATCATACACAGTCATGCATTTTCTGGGAAAATACAACCCTGGTATGATGGAGTTTATGAAAATTTTCAAAAGACAATAACAATTCATCAGATCAGGGTTGTATTTTTTCGTAGATCGTGCTAAGTGATAAGTGATACACCCATAGGGAAAAACAACTTAAAATTGGTAAAAACAACATTGATTCAATAAAAAATCATGAACGACACAGTCTAGTCATGATCAGCGTTACCATATATATTTTTTTAAAATCTTCTTATATCTGAAAAAATAACTTTTTTTTCCAAAAAAAAAACTTTTTCTACAAAAGTACCAAAATTTTAAAAGAAAACATAAAAAGGTATTTGGAATTCATTTTATTTAAAAATATTAAAACGATTAAAATCAAAAACATAACATATAATAAAAAAAACATAAAATAAAATTCATATTTAGATTTAGAGATCTTTAAAAAAATATCACATACATTAATAAAAATATTTCTTATACCTTGTTAAGAACTGTGTTCAGTGAGCAGAATAATTTCCCATAATGGCGGTCCAAATGTAAAAAAATACACATACATATAAACAAAACAAACTGAAAAGACTGAACTCCAATAAATAAATAAACAAATAAACAAAAAAGAAATGGCTGGTGACTTCCCAGAATACAGATTGGCGATTCTATGAATTAAAAAATGTTACGGATGTAAACAAATTTATTCCAGTTCCAAAGTGACCTTTGAGTTGCATTTTGCTGGAATAATGCAAGAAGCAATAGCTGCTGCTTTCTAAAACTTTGTAAAATTGTCAAGTATTTCTTTTACTTTTTTTTAAGCACTGATAATTTGAATCAAAAATCGATCGCAGTGACTCCAAGAGATCCATATTTCTATTATATGCAAGTAAAATTTCTTTTAAACCAAAACTTGCATCCATTTTGAAAATAAAAACAATAAAAACAATTTCAAATTGAACACTAGATTTAATTGCTCAATTAAAATTAAATTGACTCAATTAAAAATGCATGTCTGAACACAGTATTATTTGTGCACTCTTTTATTAAAATTTAAAGCCATTTAAACGGCATAGTCGCACATAAAAGGGAGTAAACACAATTAGACACTGTTGCAGTAAAAGGGAGTGGGGAAATATAAGATCGTTTTATTGCATACAAACATCACTTAATATTTTCAGCCAATATACTGCAAAAGTTAAATTATGTATTTAAAAAAACTTTATATTTTGCAAAAAAATTTTGGCATCTCAAAACTTCAAAAACTTCCAAAAAAAGAAGGGAAAACTTGACAAATGGTAACGCTGGTCATGATGAAAATTTTTATTTCAATATTAAGTCCATATTTACATTATGCAAGTCTTATTGCTAAGCTGATTAGTTTGAAGGAGAGAGAAACGAGGGGAACAGTAACGTTTCTTTTCCCCTCGTCTCTCTCTCCTAACAAACTAATCAGCTTAGCAATAAGACTTGCATAGTGTAAACTAGGACTAAACAACATTAATTTATTTTGATAATTATAATATGGAATGATATAAGGAAATAATATTTTTCGACACTGAATTAATATTGAACTCTTATGGAACAGTATTATCGTCTTACTATTAAATTTCAACTTAACTGAGAATTTAATGAAATAAAAGTGTTAAAATAACATGCTTAGACTTTGAAACAATATTCATTCAATGTAATTCAATAAATAAATCAAATCAACATTAACTCGAAGTTGAAAATTTTTGATTTAATGTATTTTAAAATAATTTTTCTATTACATTGAAATTTATTGACTTAATATGACGCGTTTTTATTTATAAGTTGCAGCTTTTCCCTGAGTGTGCAAATTTAAAGGACGTTAAGAGGCAGGATTTCGAAGTTTCATCCTAGAAAATTATGTATCTCGGTCCTGTCGTTGGGGTGTAATTAATTATGGCCACAAAAGTGGCTAAAGTTTCCTATAGTGCACTGTACCAAATTCAACTGCTTAAAACGAAATTATTGTCAATCTTACTTATGCGTTCTTTTTCCAAAACCCAACCCTAGACTACATACAGAGATACAAACATAAGTAGGTACTAAAATGCATTAACAATCTTCCTAGGAATTGCTGAATTTTATAAATGTGAAATAATAATCAGGTAACACCACATTATCCAGAAAGGGTTAAGATGTGAAAATTTTGCATTTACGTGCGAAAATGCGCATGCAAAAAAAGAAAAACACGTCTAACATAGAATCTAATTATAAATAACCCTTTATTTTAGCAAAGAAATTTTGTGTTTTTTTGTTTACAAAACAATAAAATCGTAAAACTACAAGGTCATGTGTACAGAAAATTAACAAATTTCTTTAAAAACTTCTTGGTAATTATTTGTTATATTTTTTCGCTACTTGCCTTTTACTTCAGACTCTCAAAATGATAAGAAAATTTATATTTGCCCTAGACATGAAATCTTTTTTTCCAGACCCTCATAAATTTCAGCTCAAAGTGCATATCGCTCGCTAAATAAATTTCCATTTCCTTTGTTTATTGCAAAAAAAAAAAAGTTTTCCACATTTTAATCTCCTGTCAACTGTAATGACCCCGCAGTTTGTAAATCTGAAATGCAAAAATAAATAGTATTGTGTTGTATAAATAAATATTATACATAATTAAATACGTTTAATAGATATTTTAGCACTCAAATTAAACACTCACACATCGAAACATACATAAATACACACAGTAAGTCGGTCCATCCCCTGACCCTCATGTATTCATTTTTTTGTATTTTAGTTTCTTGTGTGATCGTGCTCGTGGCTGGACTACAAAAGAAATACATTTCAAATGTATTCCATAACAATATTAATGCAGTTACAATATTAATTTTTACTTCGTTCTGTTGATTTATTTTCTATTTCGATTTGTAATTTTTGTAAATTAAATTGCAATTTATTTTATTTGTTTGAAGAGCGGGCCAGTCAAATTTAACAAACATACTTAAGCAACAACATACAAAGATATTGTTTGGACACGTGTCTCAAGTTGAATTATGTAGATAAAATTGTTTAACTTTGGCTGAAATTCCTTTTTGAGTTCTGTCAAAAAAGAACTTGTGAGATCAAAGAAATCTATACAGTATCTCTATCTAAGCTGGACTAGATTTTTGCCAAGTTTTGTTGTGTATGCGCCCTCAGCTGTTTGTTGCACAACATCAAGTCGGAAAGCAGCTGTGGGCTTTGAGCTGTCGTATCGCACAGAGGAGTATTTGAGCAAAAAAGCTGGCCAAAAAGGCAAAAATGTATTTAAAGAATTCTTAAGAACTAAATACACAGCTCGATGCACAACAAAATTTTACATCATGTTGTAAATTTTGAAGACTTTAAGTTGTGATTAGTATCTCTCAGATACTGCTAAAGTCAGAAAAGTGAAGAAAATTGCATGAGTTTTAAATGTTTTTTTCGGTTTCAACTTGTACGAGTATATATGTGACGCCCGAAATAGAAAGGGAGCTAAGGGTAAAACCCGGTTTTGTTCAGGAAAGCCATTTTAAAGATTTAAATACGTGTATCTTTAGTGTACCATTACTGAATAAAACGCGCATATCTCTGGGAGGGAACACTTTTGGGGCATGGGATCGGTCTCATTCGATTTTCAGATGTTGTCCACATCAAAAAAAAAAGTGAAAATTGATTTTTTTTACCCTTAGGTCCCTTTCTCTATGCGCTGTCACATATGAAATTTTTTGTGGCGAAATGAATAAAGGTATTACGTTATTTTTTTTTTCACTGAAAGATTTGATCAAAAGCTATTGTTAGTATTGAAACAAACAAAAAATATCTTGAATATTAATGTTGAAACAATTCGTTTGAAAATTAAAAAAAAAAGTATATACGAATATACAATTTTTTTAGCAAACAAAAGAAAGAAAAGGGTTTTTAAAAGTGTAGGTAGCTGCATTGAGAATTATGTTTTATACCACAATAAAATTTAAAATCTCTTATTTTAGACGAAAGAAAAAAGTTTGCGCAAATTTGCGCCATTTTTTTTTTGTGATTTTTTTCTCATCTTGCATCGGTAAATATGAGTAAGAAACCTTTTTGTCAGTCATTAAATGTATTGCCTTGGGGCGGGGAGGGGATACGTCCCCCTGTCCATAAAATCTCTCAAAAGTTAAATTTTTATCATATTAAGGCAAAAGTAGTTATTTTTTTAATATTTACATTAAATAATATTTTGGTCACCGCCCACAAAATGAAACGGGGGCGGAAATGGCATCTTACGGTCTCCTGGGTCCAAGTTTAGGATTTTGAACTTTCGCCGACGTTAAAAGTTGCATATGGGAAAAGTTAATTAAAAAAATTTAATTTTTCAGAAGTAGGATTAGTTCCTCTGGGGGGAACTTTTTCCCCTTTGTCCGATTTTTCTTATTTTCAAGACTATTATTATTTTCAAGGACTACAAGACATATTTCTGATAAGTTTTATTGATCTAGGGGTACTCAATAACTTTCACAAGCAATATAAACTAAAAAACGTAATGGCCAGCTTTTTGGCTCAAATACTCCTCTGTGCGTCGTCGTAATTATTTCTTAAGTGCGATCAGGCTTGTGTGTTTTGTTTGATGTTCAATAAGTTTTGACTCTCACTCGCACTTGTTAACTGTTCTGTTTTCAGTTACTTTGTGGCACATAGCAATAAAAGTGTAAACGTTTTTAATAAAAGTAGGCGTTGGAAACTCCTGCATCATATGTTTACTACGAATATAAGGACCGTTTCCCAAAGGAAGCTCCTGGCCTGGTTATTTGGCCAAAACATAGAATACAAATAAAAGGTCAACATGCTAAATTTTTAACGCGGCCATTATTGCATATATTGTTTGGGAAACGTTTCATTTTAAAAGGCTTCAATTTTGTGGCCATCGGTTCCGTACCCCCTATTGTTTTCGCTACGGTATCTGTCTATCACAGGCTGTTTTCTCGAGAACTGTAAGAGCTATGGAACTGAAACTTTGGAAGAATATGTAGATTTTTGGCAGCTACAATAACAAATACATGACAGTTAAAAACTAAAAGTTGTTCTAAAACTAGCAACGAAAAATTTTAAAATCATATGTTATATACATATAATTATAAATAGACACTTGATATTTGCAAAGTTAGTGTATTTTTATGCAGACTACAACAATTAACACTTAAATTGAAAAAAGTCAAAATTAAAGAATGTTCTATCAGTTAATGTAATTTTTAGAATGTAATTTTGACAACTTGCTGTATCTTGGAAATCGGAAGAGGTAAACTCGTGAAATTTTCAAAACGCTATAAATAAAAAATCCCCAAAACCAAAAAAGTACCAAACTAAAAAAATCTCTAAAACTAAAATAAATCGCCAGAAACCGAAAAAATCGCCAAATTTAAAAAAAACGCCAAAACTAAAAACAAACGTCAAAAACTGAAAAAAATCGCTAAAGAGAAAACAAGCACCAAACATAAAAAAACCTCTAAAACTAAATTAAATCGCCAAAAACGAAAAAATTCCAAAAGCGAAAACAGCGCCAAAAATAAGAAAAACCGCAAAAACTAAAAATATAGCCAAAAGCCGAAAAAAGTGTACCGGTTATTAATTTTATATTTTAATGTCTACATCAGGTAAGATATTTGATTATATAGGCTAAAGTTCGTGCAGTACAGTGGAATCTCCCTTAACGGACACTTCCTATAGGCGGACACCCCCTTTAGACGGACACTTTTGACAGGTCCCGGCAGCACTCCATAAGAAAAGAATTGCAATCGCTCCCCCTTGAACGGACTCTCTCATGAGCGGACGCGGACACCAGCTGGACAAAAACATTCTCTTGAACGCACACTTCGTTTGTTTATTTCCGATTTTTTCATGTCATAATTTACAAATAAGCTTGCCAATACTCTTAATTTGCTCGGCTTAACAACAAGGCTGGGTTTGTCGTATTTACTACATCAGATAACATATTTAAATGTGGGTATGGTAAATATTTTCTCTCTTAAATAATAATTTCAAACTAAAGCTTAATGTCCATACTAGAGATGGGCGCGTGTGGAATTTTGCTAACACGACACGACTCGAACACGAATACCAAGACGCTCAACACGCACGCAAAAATTTTTTTCAACACGATACTGTACAACACGCACGAAATATTATTGGTATAATATTGAATATAAGAAAATTTAACTTATTTTCTTCAAGAGTCGCTTTTCAAAATATGGCACTAGTTGGCACTGCCAGCTAATACACTCTGCCACCGCATCTGATACTATCTGTTTATGTATAGAACTTTAAGCTTCAGAGGCCCATACAATATCAACAAATATGCTGGTGTTGTGTGTTTGACGATACAAAATATAAAATTTTTTCTCTACTGGAAATTCATTCAGACATATTTTACATCTAAACTCGTTTCGTGTTTTTCGTGTCAATATTTCTCAACGCGAAACGACCCGAACACGCACGAAATCATATTTCGTTGTATGCGTTTCTGTATTTTCTCTCCGATTCTAAATTCAAGTTACATGCAATACATCTTATGCGCCAAGTATTTTTGTTGTTTAAAAAATAATGAACACAACCGAGATGACACTCTGTTCATAAAAACAATCGATAACTCAAATGTAAATTTTGTTCGTGACATAACTGATTTTAATTTATTTTATTCTTGAAAATAGTTGTAAGCTTTATTACAAAAGCTCTTTCTTTTATTAAAAACTTTTTTTATGCTAAAAAATTAAAATTTTAAATCCACCACACGACCATTTTTATCGATCTCATTGAAAATATAATATAATTTGCCATCTTTGACTATCAAAAACAGCTGACCGTTTTTAATGATGCATACGACGGATACAAAAGTAGAAAGTAAACCTACTTTATCCGTCCTATGCGTCTATACGCTCTATGCGTTTTGCTCTGTAACTTGCCACATACAATTACACTGATTCTACTTTTTTGACGCATGCATAAAACGCAACAACGCATGGAACGGATGGTATGGACCTTCAGCTTAAATTAGCCTCTTCATGTGCGATTAGCTTTGATATAACATAAGGAAGAACGTGAGCAGGATAAGAAAAATAAAATTTCGATATTTTTCTTCACATCGAGTTAACATCTACTGCATCACATCACATAAATTTATTAAAAAAACATGGCTTTTAATTTATTTTCAGATTTTAACATTCACACATCCACACCAATATATTTTCATGTACGTGTGTTTTTTGATAGTCCATTTTAGATTATTGTTATAAGATTTCTTGTTACATCCATCTCATAAAAATTCTTATAACATTGAGATAAAATTAATTTCAAGTCTATACGTAACATAATTTTACGTACAATTACGTAATTTTTTGACAAACTCATGTTATGTAATCATCGCTTACATTTTCAAAATAGAGGAATATCTATTGAAATAAATACTACTTATAAAACATTTTAAACTTTTGTTACATATGGAAGTAGTGCATATTGACATATTAATGATTTTTTGTTCTTAAACCCAATTGAATTGTTTATTTTTTTAATAAAAGTATTTAACAAAAATAACCATTTTAGAAAAATTTTACTAGTACGAGTAGTTTTCTCTTGGCCGGACAGCTCCCTTGTACGGACACATTTCAATGGTCCCTTCGGATTCCGCTCAAGAGAGATTCCACTGTGTTACGGAATCCTTCGTCTGCGAGTCCAGTCGCACTTTATTGAATTTATTTTTTCTAGCTGCTTATGTTTAAAATTTCTGCTCATAGGTAAAAATAAATTAAAATTAAACTACACATTAATTTTTGTTATTTTTTCCTGACTGCAAAAAGCAAAACAAAATGAAAGATTCATTTTACACACACAAAGTTTACTTTGATAAATTTTCACTATATCTCGAAGTAACAATAGATAACAAAAGGGATAAACAAAAGAAACGCGTAAGCATCAAAATCTGTACTCCCTCCCATTCCATTTTCCCTCAAGACTTTGCAAAGTAAACTTCACATGTGTAAAAGTGCTCAAGAAAAGTTTCCCTCCATTTGATACAGCAGCTTGAATTTGAGTGCTTATTGATGCATCCAAATATCAATTTTTTCTCCTTAGTCCCAAATCTAAAATAAGTAGAAAAATCCATTTATATACATATGTATTTGTTCAATTGGATACTAAGAACACGGAAGTGAAAATACACACTACATATCAAATATGCATTATGCATTTCGCACTCATAATACTCGTACATGCTGCCCTCTAGTGTCTGCAGAAATATTTCGCCCAGTGAAGCATATAAAATGTGAAAGTAATATTTAAATATGGCTCCATGGCGCGATTAAAATACATTTGATAAATGTCCTTTGACTAGGCTGGAATGATTTTTATTTAAGAAAATAAGTTCGTGGGCAGCACAAGCCGGACCTGTTGCCCTTTTTCAAATCAAATTAATTGAACTTAACACAGTACTCGTATGAGTAAGAGTAAATTTTAAATTGGTTATAGGAAACTTTTTTTATTTGCCGATAAGAACAGCTGAGAGGTGCGCGGCCGTAACCAGCGATGCCAACTTGTTGCTTTTGGCACTATTTTTAGTGCTTTGTGAAGACTTAAAACGCCAAATTTTGAGCGTTGGTGCCAAACTAAGAAAAAGCAATAAGTATTGCTTTTAAGAAATTTGTGCATTTCTTAAAATTACTTTAATAAAATTTTGATGTATTTAATTTTTTTTAGTGTAAAGCACACCTTTTTCGTCCGATATATTTCATTACAGATGATACTATTGCTGAAATAGAGAATAGTTTAGAAAATATTAAACATTATTAAACTTGACTCGTTTGGATCTTCACTCGTTTTTCACGTTAGTGTTTTTTACGTTATATAGATCTGAAAAGTACGCTTTACAGTGCTTTTTTTAAATTTGGATGTGGGGTACGTTCGTAAATTCAGCAAATTTATGCATCTATACAGCAGTTCTGCCAAGTTTTACTGCGTATGCGTGATCAACTGTTGCACATGCTTTGCAACTGCTCAACATCTGTGCATAGTTGACATTTTTGAACGAAATACAAACAATTTTTAAGTCGGCAACTAATTTTATTTAAGAAAATCATGATAACAAAAGTGACAATTTTCTTTTAAATTATAGTAAGAAAAAGATTGGAAAGAAAATTAAATCAGCTAATTTTTATAAGAACACATTTGGCAGAAAAAAGAAGGCAACCTAAATAAAAAAACTCCTTTGAAGTATTAAAAAACTACCAAAATTATGTGTTTCAGTCATTTTCGAATATATCAACCTTCTTTTTAGGTTAAATTCGCACACACACATATTCAACTTTTTGTTCCACTACAACTTTTTGCATTTCAAAAAAATTTACTGCGCCATTTGCAGAGATTTGCGGCAGGTATGCCGTTTACTTGCATTAAAAAACGTTTGACGCTAAACAGTGCTTCCAAGTTATGCATTTTTGAACGTTAGATGTTCGCGATGCTGCAGACGTGCACTATAAATGCTTTTACGAATGTACCAGTGCTTTTAGAGCCAAAAAAGTTGGCATCAATGGCCGTAACATGGATCTGTTGCTGTAACTTGTGATAAGTCCTCGCATCGAAAAAATTTATATAATGTCCAATTTTACACCGGGTTAGTCCCATAAAAATTTATATAAACTTACAAAGAATATCAAGAAATACTGTTTTTCTCCTACTCACCGTGTGTTTTAGAGGATGATAACCATTTTTTCTACTCGAAAAGTTCTCACAGAACAGAAACAGGGCACTGATATGTTTTTGACGGCTCTTATTGGCCAAAAAAAAATTTTCATGCAACTAATTTCATGAAAAACTTAAAAGACTGGATCTAAAATTGGAGCAAATATGGTTGCTTACTACTTTTTTCAAAAATTAATTATACATTACAAAATTTATTTCAACGATTACAAAAAACCGCACACAATAAACAATAAACGTTTTAAAAATCTT
This sequence comes from Nowickia ferox, assembly GCA_936439885.1. NCBI lineage: Eukaryota > Metazoa > Arthropoda > Insecta > Diptera > Tachinidae > Nowickia > Nowickia ferox. The sequence goes on along the minus strand of OW387027.1, from coordinate 32,939,057 downwards.
AATAAAGGACTTGAAGATTTTTGAATACCTGTTTCAGAGAATGACAAAAAAGTTATTGACGATTTTCAATGGAATTAATTTATGCAAATTTTCTTCTTTGAGCCCTGCAAGACACACACATTCATTGTTCGTTCAATAAAAACAAATAATGAGACTTTGGCCCTAGGTGACAGTTTAGCACAGGGAGTTAAGCAATTATTATGCCTCCAAATTTATAATTTATGTATGTGTACAAAAATGAAAGATAATGTCAAGAATTCGACATTATTATGCAAATTTATGCAAAGAAATCGTTTAAGTGCCAAAATAAAATAAAAACCAATAAATAATCGGAAATAAAAAAAATTAATTTGCATTAAAATTAGAAACAAGCAGCTGACTGACTGACTAAGGACTGCACGCATACAAAGGAAGGGGTTAGAGGTGACGGTTAAATTAATTTGCATAACTTAGCAAAAGGATTAAGAATATTAAAGAAATATGTATGCAATGCCAAAACAAAAGCAGCAACATGACCTTGATACCGATTCGAAAATAATGCAAATTAGTTTAAAGAAAATGTAACGTATTTTTTGTTACAATATAATTGTATACATACACATATACATACATATGTATATATAAGTCTATATACATGCACATTCTTGTACATATTTGTTTTCAGCAAAGTCCAGTTCAAAGATTTGCTTAAGAGACACTTTAATCCTTAATTTCCTTTAAATGCAAATACGCATGTAGTTCCTTCTCTTTTCTTCTCAGGCCTTTCCATATTATCCTGGTGAATTTATCAATTTCATGTGTTTTTATCCAATCAAAAATTGATTTTTATCGATTTTACTCATTTATAACAGATTTTATTTCTTTATTGTTGTTGGTTTAGAAAATTTTTGCAGCCATACGAATCGTATGCGTGAATTTCTTTTATATTATTTTTGTTGTTTTCATTTCCTTTTATCCTTTCCCCTTGTGAATAGGTTTGCGCTTTCTTGCTTTATCGAATGTAGTTTCACAATAAAATCTCTGCATACTCATACGCACACGCACACACACTCGTGCACTCACACGTATGAATGCATTTCATTTTCTTCTCATTTACCTTGAGTATAAGTTAACGCTCGCGGAAAAGTATTTGGTGTAATGTTGGTGAGAGTAGTCAGTACTGTCCTTTGTACTCCTCTTGCTAAATAGGGATTTTTTGATATTTTATACACATGTATGTATGTAATATATAAATGTATTAAAATTAAAATAACAAGTGGCATTGGATCATTTATGTATTCATACATACTCGTATAAGGTCTTATTCATGAAAAATATTTTTGATTTATGAGAGGTTCATACAACAGTTTTTCATACAAAATTTGTTTTATAAAACAAAATTATTTTGTATGAATAAGACAGTTAGTATTTACATACTTACGAGGATTTTATTATAACAATAAAACAATTAATTAGTTAATTTATTTGGAGTTTTGTTGGTGCCTTAATTATGCATATTAGGCCGATTGGAAGTATCAGCCGCCAACAACATACATACGTAAGTACAAGGCGAGGCAGGACAATATTTGCCCGAGTTATATATTTGATATAAAATCGCTAAATTGGATTTTCCAGTCATCAAAACATCCTCTTTGCAAGTCTTTTCTATTACTAATAAATTTCTCCATAATGTCTGTGCCATAATAAACTGGTATGTGATGTTTTGATCCTTATACTATTATTAAATGATGCATATTTGCTCCCAATGTTATGAGGCTATATAATATACAGATCTTATGTTATAAAATAATGAAAACGGATTATAAATATCGCTATCCAATTTTTAGTGAGAGCCATTGACAAAAAGTCTTCCCAAAAAACTTAGTTTCATCTCATTAAAGGACCATGATAGGCCATAGTTGGGGCAAAATTCTGTACAGGAAAAATCTTGTGCACAAAAATGGTTAAATAAAATTGTATGGGGCCAAAAGTATTTAAAGTTTTTTTTTTGCGTCAAAAATAAAACTATAGTTATATGTGTGAGAAAAGTTGTCTCATTCATCTCTTAAGTACACAGAAAAAGTAAATATTTGGAACAAATACAGTTTAATAAAGCAGCTCCAAAAAAAAATTTAAAATAGTTTATGTGATAGAAAATTAAAAAATAAGAAAAAAAATTAAATAAAAAAGTTGGAGGCGACCCATATTTTCTGAGTTCTGGGGCTCTGAACTTTTCATAGGAAACTGTGAAGAGCCTCCAAAATCAAATTTTTAAATAGCTAATCTAGTAGAAACTTGAAAAATAATAAAAAAATTATTAAAAGGAAAAAATTAGCTGCGACCCATATTTCCCGAATTATTGCTCCTTAAAGTTTTGATAGAAAATGCAATTTAGTGAAGCTGTTCCAAAAAGAATTAATATGTCTTTTTAATACATATTCAGTTCTTTCCTTAAAAGTTTTGTAAGATAAAACACATTGAATGTCGCTAAAAGTGTTTGGTGATCATAGAATATTTTTGGCATACCACTTTTTTCTTTCACTGTACCTATAAAGAATTTAACACACCCGCTACGCATGTGTTACCGTCGCTGTCTCATGGACGGCTAAATGAAGGGGAATAAGAAGGTGTTTGAGTTTAGCTAGCACAATTGTGCTATGAAACTGACATCAATGATAGTATCACATGCCATTTTTTATGGCCAGTCTACCAGAAACTGCTGGTGGAGCGAATAAAAATAAAAATAAAAACTTTCTGCATCCCATACATTTTTCGAGAGGTCTAAGTCCCTTCTTTCAAAATCCGTTTATAAGTTTAAAATCGTTTGATATTTCACTTAGTTAGAGGTTGATTAATGCATACGCGTACGAAAACCCGATTTTTTACCCGTAACTCAAAATTGCAAAATTGCAAATTTTCAAAAACAAATTGACAATACCAACCAGCAAAATCGTGACACATGTCAGGTATTTCAACTTTATTAATTTTTGTCACGCAGTGTAATTATTTATTTACAGAATTTTATAAACGAGCCAGTACAAAAAGAACTTCCAAGGAAGTCAATAAGATCCTGAACTTGTAACCCGGAAGTCGTGTATATTTTGATTATTTCTAATGATTTTTACATAGGATTGTCAGTGCAAGAAGTTATTTTTTTTATCCGTATTCAGTGTATTTGAAGTCATGTTCATGATGTGGCATAAATTTAATTTTGCATATGTGCTTATTTGCTTTTCCTAAATTTCTTTTAAATCAATATATTTCCTAAAAAATGAAGACATCGTAAGTATTTGCTGCGAAAACTACAAATTATATCCAATTTTGCATAAGTGAAATAGCTTCTTAATTATTAATCTAGATGTTGCAAGGCGTATTCACATCAGGTGATCTCAATTCGCCAACTGACTATCAGCTGATGATTTTTCTGCTGTCAAATCAAGCAAAACGTTCGAAAATATTCTGACAGCAGGTAATTTTACACTCACAAATATACAAGGCGAATACGCAGAGTTGCAAATCGAGACCACCTGGTGTCAATTCGCCTTGGGATCTTGATGCTTTGTAAGTAGAGAAAACTTAGTTCGTGAATAATTAATTTTTCACTGGGGTTTGTCTAGTTATTAATTTTTAATAATTGAACGCGCTATAACTCAAAAATAGAAATTAATTTTTGTGCTAACACGCAAAGAAAAATTATGGTTGAGGTAACCATAATCAAACACCAACATACTATGATTGAATTATATGGTTGCAGTCAAATCATATTATTGTCAATAGAAAAGCAAAGTTTTATTAATATTATTATCTGAGTTAATAATAACATTATCTACAATAACAATTAACTTTGTTAGACCTAATCTTAGTATTGTTCAAAGTTATCACATTTTGGTTGAATATGACAATACTGTTCTTAGATGTGACTAAAATATAATTAAAAATAACCATACCATATTCTAATATTATAATAATATTGTTAAATACGACCACAGTATTATTCTATATAATAATAGTATTTTGTGTGCGTCAAAGCCGAAATAAATATAAAATAATATTGTTGAAATAAAATGTATATACATATGTGGAGGTCTACTTACACAAATATGTGCGTATACACGAAATACAGACACGCTTGTATAAAGAAATATATATATATAAATATTTTTAATGATCTATCCTCTTGTTTATACTTCATTTATTTTTTTATTTATTTAACACTACGCGTGCAATACCGATAGCTTACAAACGAAACACTGAACTGACAGAAGATATTTCTGAAAAAGATTTTTTTTTTAACTAAATAAAGTATGGTTTTGGATAACGTTATATTGTTATTTACATCATATTATTTTTACATAATAATACAAATTATGTTGTAGTCATAAATTTTTAACAAAACTGTATTGTTAACTTCTAACCATATCACACTTTTTATGAATATAATAATGTAATTATTAAATTCAAACATTACTTTGTTTATCATAACGCAATTAATGTTTAAAATAACAACAACTTGTTTTCAATGACCACACATTTGTTTCGGAGAACATAATATTATTTTCTCAACCATGCTACAACCATATCTTTTCTTTGCGTGAACAAACATGTTTTTGTACAGAATTCTGCATAATTATTTTTCTTTATGAAATTCAAGCCGAAATCGGTATTTTTATAATTAAAAATATTTATGTATGTATAAACGATAAATTATTTGTATTCAATAAATTAATTGGTCTCAGAAGCATTAAAATTATTTTTCCTCTTGTAAATTTAACAAGTAAAGTTCGGTATGTAAGCATGTGTGCTTTCCCACATACATAATTATGTACATATGCATGTATTAATAGTTATATACATATTTATGTACATACTTTTGTAGATATGAAATGTATTTTGTATTTGAGGTTTTTTAATTAATATGTGTGGAATATAAGCTAATGCCTTTTCTGAAAAAAAAAAATTAAAAAAAAATTTAATTTTTCGGACATGTGTGTATAAAATGACTGATAACCTCGAAATATTTTATGGCACCCTTTTTTGCTTTCCAAAAACCAAAGTACTCGATACCTTAACAGCTACTGATCAATTTTCCTTTCACAGTTTTTGTTGCTTATTTATATTTTAATGTACTATATTGGATTGCATTTTTTTCTGTTTAAGGAAAGGCATCATGCAGTGCATTGAATGTTCGAGTATAGTATTCGTAGTCTGTCGATCAGTCTGGCATAAAAAAAGCAATTAATCATGCCCACAAATTAAGGTCAAAAACTTATTCCATTAAAACAAAAAACGACATACTCAAAATAAAAACAACAACAGCAACAACAACAACAATACAATGGTAGTTAAATTACAGATTTTCAATACGTAAAGAAAATTAAAAAAAGAGTTTGGCAAGCATATGTTGGATGAGAGTGTGTAAACCATTCAAAAATTATGCTCAACATATTTGTGTGTGTATGTGTGTGTGTATCATTGTAATGATGCATACGGAATGGAGTTATTCATTGCTAGGAACAAGGGCTTTCATGCAAATGGATGTTTTTCCCTTTACCCTGATAATGGCAAAAATATAAGTAATAAGTATATCTTCACGACACAATGGATTTTTTGTAACAAATTGATGAGATTTATTAACAAACATTTTGGCATAATTTGATGAAAATTCATAATTTGGTCACATTTCGCTTTAAATTCATGTTTTTGTGTCATATTTTTTTACCAATTGACAACGTGTTCTATTATGTCTTATTGCACTAATGTTTTAAATTATTTCATGAGCCTATTATGAACGTAGAATGAAATAGAATAAGGGGGAAGATCTGGTCCAAAGACCAGCACTGCGACACCTGATGGATCTTCTGTGCGACAAATCTGTAAATTAAGTTAAATCAATCTCTGTATGACTCTCCTTATGAAAGTCAACACATATATGGGAGAAGCCCGCCTAATATCATCTGAACACAGAAACGCAGAATGAAAAACACGTCTTCTACTGTTACATTAGACGATATATTCGCAAAAAATGTGTGCCGTTGTCTCGCTATCTTCTAAGCATAAACGACACAAGAGTGAACGAACTTGGTTAGTTTTCCACAGAGGATAGTTCAGTCCAAAGTGACCAGAAAGAAAACCAGTAACAAGCCGTAAATTTTCCTGTTGAGGTCCAGGAGCCATTATATGAAAATGGCTGCATCAATGCTTTCACCTGCCTTAGACCCTAAGAAGTCAGCCACATTTCCTTAGCGGTCAGAGTGCCATTTCCTTTGATTAGAAACAGAAGAAGAATGAAATTAAATTTATTAGGTATATGCTTGAGAGCAGGTACATAACTGCTTCTATGGGTAATGGTATGGTTACTATTAAGGCAGTCAAAGGGTGTTTCCAAGATGGTGTTTTATCACAACTTCTTTGGTCAATGGTGATTGACCTCATTCTTAGTGAACAAGGACACGAAGTTATAGGGTATGCTGATGACCTGACGTCATGACCAATGCTTTGTGCACTGTAACGACATGATGTAGGAGACATTGCCTGGCGGTCAACTCTGATAAGAGTGTTCTGATACCTTTTTCTCTTAGAAGAAAACTTTTTCTAGGGACAGTATCGTTGAATGGGTGCAATATTCCTTATTCGACCGATGTCAAATACTTGGCGGTTACCCTTAATAGAAAACTAACTTGGAACCGACATGGTGAATGCGTAACACAGAAAGCCACTAGGGCGATCTGGGCGGTGAAGAAGTGTGCTGGGTGCACCTGGGGCATGAGCTCAAAAATGGTTATGTGGATCTATACAACGATCGTTAGGAGCGATTTTTTGGTGGCAAAAGATTCGGCAGGTTGTGGCAACAACTGAACTCTGCAAAGTTCAGAGATTGGCGTGTCTTCTTGCAACAGGCGCAATTAGGTCATGTCCAACCTTCACCATTGAGGCCTTGATTGGACTACCACCCATACAAATCTTTATAAGATCGTTTGCGGCAATGGCCGCTTGTAGGATGGGTCTCGAGAGATGTGCTCGTTGTGTTGGCGAAGAACACTCCGTCGGTGCTGAGTACAATGTCCAGCTTAGGGCTGCTAGGAATGCCTAGTGACAGAATTAACTGTGAACTGAGGTTCGACAGGAGATTCAATGCCACAATCCCACCAAGGGCAGTGTGGGACGTAAATAGTCACGCGGTGGATTCCAGAAGTTTATGTTGGTATACGGATGGATCCAAAACGGAATATGAAGTTATTGCTGGAGTTGTTAGGCCCAACGTAAAAATCTCTTTGCCCATGGGCAAATGGCATACGGTATTTCAAGCGGAGATACAGGCAATCAGCAAATGTATTGACATTAATTTAAATAGTGGCATTAGAGGAGTGCATATAACTATATTTTCCGATAGTCAGACAGCTCTTAAGTCCCTCCTTTCATGGGAATTCTGTTCCAGACTGGTTTTATTATGAACATATGAACGAATCTATTGGCCCAATTATAAATATTCATATTCTTATTCTAAACAGTCTGCAGTATATTCGGCACATATGCGAATCATAAAAGTAAATTATGCAACGGATGATTTTTCAAAATACAAATCTGGCACATGAAGCCGAATTGAACACATTTTCTGAGGCAGCACATTTGTAAGCATGTGAATATCTACATTTACATACATATGTTACTAGTACACGGCATGTAACAAATGTAGCTTCGTGATGATGTCAAAATTACGTCAGAACCACATGTGCATGTGGTTTTTTACATGCCGTATACTATAGGCTTAACATTTAAGAGGTTATTCTTTTGTGCAAAGCAATGTTACGAGTATATTACTTGATTTATCATTTAATTCACAAATTGAATTTTTGTATAAGCTTTTCCAATTTTCGTTCGTAAATTCTTGCAGATGAATCACATCATGCAGCATGTGATGATAAAATTCATGTGATGATAAAATGAAAATTCCCTAAAAATAATATAATTTTGAAAACTAAATGAAAAGTTTTGCAATGCAAACACTAATAAACACAAATTAAACTTAGACAAATCATTTCCTCAAATTACACAATTTCCAGGTAATAAAAATTAAAAATATAATTTTCCTCTCATGAGGTGGATATGACATTTTTACATAAGGAACGATTAACTTAATAAACCCGAGTATTTAGTGGTTACGCTCTTTTGGCCAAATGTTTGCCAAGTGTGAACATATGTACATACCAACAATATTTTTCTAATTTCAAAGACGAATAAGTTCCCCTAAAATGCTGTAAAGCGAAGAGTTTCATGCGATTTTCTGCAAGCTTCGAATAAAATCAACAATAATAAATCAGCTGTACTCGTATGTTGGAAATCAAGCGATTTAAATAAAGTCACTCGATTTATATGTACAGACATGCTTACATACAGAACACAAGGCTGTTTACAAATATCGTACTTATGTACATATGTATGCATGTACTCGTATGTACGTATGAATAAATTATAAATTCGCTTAATGAAATAACAATAGCAAACAATTGCTCTAATGCTAATGAAACGCACTACAATAACAACAAAAACAACCAGCGGGGCTTTTTGTTGTTTGTTATACTTACATGCCATTTACTACACAAACTTACACAGAACATACACACGTAATTATGTATGTGTGTGAATGCACGCATTTTCATACACATGTACATATGTAATTAAATATATGTGTGCTATGTAATTCTGAGCGTATGTGCACATGTACCCAACAAACGTTTTTTGTCTAGTTCGATCGGAAGCAATCGAAACTCATTATCTGAGAGAATTCTGCACAATTCTCAACATCGGAAAAAAATTGTTGTCGTATTGAAGTCGGAGACAAGCACAAAGTAGACCAGAGGTGACACAGGACGGAAGATAATTGTGTTTTTGTGGTATTTTTAGAGGTCTCACTCACACAGTCATCAAATCCTCTTTACTTTTTCTTTCGCGTGGTATTATTTTAAAGTAATTACGTTTTATTCCTTGTGGTCTCATTCGCAGCCTAGTTTTTGTAAATAAGTGGTAAAAATTAATATTTGCGAACGAAAATGCTTAAAACAAAGTCTCTAATCATTTGAAAACAAATTTTAATCACTTTATTAATACTAATAACCCTTTTCGCATTGTGTTTTTTAATTCAATACCACAAATTCCTCCATTTAATTTTGTGCAAATGTTCATGTGTTCAAGTGTATTTTCAATTTATGCTTTGTAGTCTTATTCGTTGTTTGCTTTTTGCAAGTTGAAGTTAAAAATTAATATTTTTGAAGGAAAATTTTTAAAATTGAGTTTGTAAGCATTTGGAAACTAATTTTAATCACGTTTATAATACTAATAATATTTTACACATTGTTTTATTTAGTTCAACACTGCAAAATCTTTCATTTAATTTTGTAAAAATGTTCAATTGTTCATTTCACTAAGTATACATTTCTGCTGTTTGTTTTGATTATTGTACTAAAAATATTCAATAACAAACACATTATATTTGTCCCTTTTTAACAGTGATAAAATCAGCGGATTTTAGCTTTTTTCTTAAGTCACTTTCTACAGCTCTGGTCTACTTTGTGGAGACAAGTTAGATGTTAGGCCACATCAAACTCTTTCCAGAAATGTCTGATAAATGTCGTAAAAGTTTCTAAAAACACAATGGAATATACATATTTACATGTATAGGAAATTTAGGAGTTTATTATTTTTATTACTGAATTATAAGGGTCCTCACGAGAACGTTCAAAAGTCTGGCAAAATGAGCAAATGGGCATTTCAACGCTTTCGTAAATAAACTGTCAAAAATTATATGGAAATTTATTTACACAAACCTAATCAGTTTGTCCGACAATTTTGGCTCGTAAGCTTAAGCTGTTCAATTGTTTATTTTATAAATAACAACTCCTTTGAATATTCTAAGCAATTTAGTTTATTTTGGCTTTCTTTATGCATTTTGAAACACAAGTTACACATTTCCCTCATTTTCATAAAATTTTAAATCAGCTTGTCATATGTAAATATATTCTATTTAAAAGTTTGTATTAAAAATTTTTGTTAAAATAGGTTTCAAATACATTTTATTTTTTTATGAATATAAATCGATTTTTTGATGTTTTTTTTCAAATTGACATTAACTGTTTGCCCAAAAGTTGAAAAGGGGCTTGATGAAACAAGTCTTGCGAATTTGCACAAATGGTAATTTTAAGAATTTTCATTAAAACCCCGTATGTTTATAACAATGAGTCAGTCAAAAGACGAAAATTATAAAAAGTGGAAGTGGAGCTTCTTCTTTTGTATGCAGAACTTTCTAAATATTTTTAACTTTTTTTTTTGCTAGTGTCACATTTTATTTCCAAACAGTTTTTTTAAGCAAACAACAGCCCAGACGCTCGATTAGTCCATATTTACACTATGCAAGTCTTATTGCTAAGCTGCTTAGTTTGACGGAGAGAGAGACGAGGGGAACAGTAACGTTTCTTTTCCCCTCGTCCCTCTTTCCTAACAAACTAATCAGCTGAGCAATAAGACTTGCATAGTGTAAATTATGACTTACGAGCGAGTTACCACTCGAACTTGCGAGTTTTTTAACTTTTTGGATTTTCTCATTCGATTTCTAATAACACATATCAAAATTTCTAATGACAGCATTCGATAACGAGCAAAAAGGCATTCGAAATAACGTTTGACATAGAAAAAGCGTAGAAAAAGAATATTTATATTCAATATTTTACTTATTTATTATTTTATAAAAATATATAAGGAATTTCTAGTTGACTTTGAATATAACAAAACACATTTAGGGAATTCAAAATGAGTATATTAAAATTTTAATGTGGCAACATTGAGCCATCTTAATTTTTTATTGTGAGCAAGCAACGACATAAATGCATATACTGTGTATATCAAAGTCAGGCAAACACACATACATCTTTATATTATTTACATATTAGTTTATAATATGAGAGAAGGAGAATAAAATGCATGTTTGTACGAATGCTTATGAGAGACTGAATTATTTTCTTCCGTACATATTAAAATAACAAAATTTGTTAAATTAGAAATTATTGTTGGATAAATTTTTCAAAATAACTTTTGTTCTGCGAAAAATACAAATATTTTTTCACCAACTACAGCAGCGCTGACAGTTTTAAAATGTTTAGTTTAACATTACCATATTGCCATATAGAAAATGACATGCTTTTACACTTTTAAATTTGCCACCTGGTAATAAATTTGATTTACACACAAACAAAAACAACAAACTTGCCACATCATATTAAAGTATTAAAGTTGATATTATTCAGCAGGCTGCTGAACATGCTTCTACCTCCCACCCGCAGACTGGGTTCAATAGAATTTATTCTACGGATATTGAACGTCTCGTGTGTGAAAAAAGAAGAGCTAGACGGGAATGGCAACAGCACAGATCACCTCAACATAAAACTAGGTTTAAAGAGTGCACTAAACGACTCCAAGAGTTGCTTGCATCTGAAAGAACTGCATCTCTTAAAAATTGTCTGGAAAACCTCGATGTCACACCAGCATATAATTACTCTTTGTGGCGCGCTGCGAGAAAGCTTAAAACACCCGTTGAGTTTACACCACGTCTGCGCACTTCTACCGGAGGTTGGGCAAGAAGCGATAGTGAAAAAGGTAATATATTTGCTGAGCATTTTAAATCCGTATTTACCCCAAACACATGCACGGGCGTTGTTGATTTGCCGAGTGTAGTTGCTCTACCCTCTCGACCCTTAACATTTAAGATGCATGAGGTACAAAAACTAATTGCTGAACTCAACCCAAAGAAAGCTCCGGGTATTGATGAAACTAGTAATCAGATGTTGATGGAGTTGCCTCGTATTGTAATTAGAATCCTTCTATTCATTTTTAATGCCATATTACGACTGGAGTATTATCCACACCTCTGGAAGCTTACCAAGGTCAAAATGATTCCAAACTCGGGCAAAGATCGTTAATAGTCATACAGGCCAATAAGTTTACTGTCAGTAATGTCAAAGCTCTTCGAAAAGCTACTCATGATAAAATTTTCCCCAATAACTAACTGATAATGCGTGCATACCGGATCATCAATTTTGTTTTAGAAGTCAGCATACCACAATTGAGCAAACTCATAGATTGGTTCAATTTATAAGAAGATCATTTGAAGAAAAGAAATATTGTTCTGCCCTCTTTATTGATGTTTCTCAGGCATTTGATAAAGTGTGGCATGAAGGCCAAATTTTAAAATTGAAGACATATATACCAATAAACATTCTTAATCTTTTACAAAGTTATATTCTTGCCCGGAAGTTCACTGTTGTGGAAGGGAGACTTCATGAGTGTGCCCGAATCTATATCTTCCGCTGTCCCACAGGGTAGTATTCTGGAGCCAGTCTTGTATTTAATATATACTTGTGATATGCCTGTGAGCAATAATATTCATACCTCTACATTTGCCGATGATACAGCCTGCCTTAGTATGCACGAAAACTCTCAAGAGGCATCTCGATATCTTCAGGAACATATTATACAGCTGGAACTATTGCTAAACTTATGGAGAATAAAGGTAAACCAACAGAAGTGTGCTCATATAACATTTACCCTGCGAAAAGATACTTGTTCCCCCATTAGAATAAATAATCAAATTGTTCCTCAACACTCACATGTGAAATACCTTGGTATACACCTTGACCGATGGCTTACATGAAAACACACACACACACATTGAATCTAAGCTAACACAAATGAAACTAAAATTAACTTAGTTACATTGGCTGATTGGTAGAAATTCCACCCTGAGTCTAGATTGTAAACTTTTGATATACAAGTCGCTCTTGAAACAAATATGGTGCTACGGAATACACCTATGGGGCACTGCTTCAGCTTCCAGTATAGAGAGAATCCAACGAAGGCAAAGCAAGATTTTAAGACTAATAACATCGGATCCATGGTACATCAAAAATTCAAATTTACATCGTGATTTAAATTTGCCACTAGTGACTGAAGAAATTAAAACTATCACTAAGTTTATGTCCGACACTGGTTGGGCCTACTTATTATTATATCTAGATTTAAGATTTGATTACTTATTGTTAGTTAATTTTTTGAAGATACCTACAATAAATAAATATACGCATGGAAAAAAATGATGATTTTATTCCTGCCAATGCTGCTTCCAACATATTGCAGACAAATAGGGTAAAAGTCGAATAATTTTTAAGGGAAAAATTTGCACAAAATTCGTCCCGAAAGTGTGAAATGTTCTGCCGAATGCCTGAGGGAATTTTATACAACTATTAAGATGGTGTAAGATACAACTTTAACGCTTTGCGTGACATTTCTAGCGTTGGCAGAAAAGCGTAAAGCAAAATGTGTATGACACAATAAAAACTTTGACAACACTCACTTTTTGTTTTACTGCTTTGTTTAATGCATAAAATACAGCACAACTCGATTACTCTGATGCCACTAACATGTTTTTTATGTAAATTTACCAAAAGTTTAATAAAATTCATATTAACATGCGAGTTTGGCCAAACAAATTAAGATAATTATACCAACTGATTGTCAAAGCACGCAAAAATTTGAGAGTTTTCTAACTTTTCACTTCGCTTTGCGTTAAAAATACCTTATGTGACATGTTTTATATAAGCAAAGCGAAGCAAAAGTTGTATCTGACATGGCTTTTAAAGTTTTAGAGTTTGACTCATATATCTCCGTAAAAATGCTCACTGGGTGTTTGTATACATGTTCGTACATACATATGCATGAGTACATATGAATGTAAGTATGTATGTATAATATACAAGGAAATGCTAGAAAAAATTTAAATTAAGCAAAAGAAAAATACTAGTTTCTCGACTTATAAATAAGAAAAAATATATAGATAGAAACCCTTTCTCAATATTTGGATGTAATCAAATAACCTGCATAAACCGGCTTGTAAATGAGGAGAAGGAAACGAATTTTACACGAAAAAATGACTGTACAATAAAATAAAGAAAAAAAAAAACAAAAAGCAAAATAAAAAACGCAAACAAAAATGTAACGCATGGAGACGCACTCACACACAGTCACAATGTAAAACTAATGTAAAACGCACTATACGCAAATGTGGGTGCCCACTTAGACGCAAAAAAACCAAGGGATATAAAAAATGCATATGTACATTCATACATAGTTATTGAGAGAAACCCATGCACACACATACATACATACATACATGCACCAAAAAACAGTCTATCTCATTTTTTATGAGAAAGGCAACAAAAAAAATCGAACAACAACAAAGATGGCAAAAACATACACATCAGCTTATAAAAGACTGCAGTTAATTAACAACAACAATAATTGTGTGCGATAACAGCAAGATCGTTGTAAAAGTGGGTGTTAGAAAGAGAGCATGTTTGTTAATTAGAGGAATAGAGAGAACTGTATAAGCAGTTGCATTTTCCCCTCCTGAATAGCAAGTTGCATTCATGTAGAACAGTTAAAGTGTTATACCAATTTGAAGAGCAAACTAGTGCGAGTATCACAGAGATGATTTGTTTACAAAAATATGAGCATGCGTTTTTGTAACAGACTGGGAGAGAGAGGGTATATTTACAAGTTTTGTAAAAGTTCCCCTCTTTGATGTAATGAAAACATGTTGACTGACGTCTTCGTCAATGTTTGAACTGCTCTCTGTTTTTGTAACGAGAGTGTAGTTTTTATGTTTGTATAGGGGAAATCCAATTTTCCTATATGAAACTATTGCCGTGCCATGGACGTACGCAAAATAATATAGATTTTGCTGCGTTTTATTCTATGAAGTTGGTGATAGAGCAGCGTATTCGAATGACTTTATACATGCATTAGCAGTTGGCATTTATTCAACTTCGAGCTCTCGAATCTGCAACAACACAAAGTGTCGCAGTTTTTCACAAATATATCTATGTACATAATTACATACACATATACATACATACATATACCTACATATATGTATATGTACATACGAAAAAACAAATTATCTCAAAATTAAGAACACACTTAAAGAAAACCTTTTTGGGAAAGCAAGAACAAGTGAAAATTTTCTAGCGACTTTAGAAAACAGTTACTTGACCAGCTAAAACTTTATGGATTACTTTTCTACAAAAACAATAAAAGGATTATCTAAAACAAAAATTGGCAAGCAAGTGTTTTTACAAAATAGTGCAATACACCTGAAAAAATTCTTAAAAAATTGTAAAATTAAAAGAAAAAAAGAACCTTAAATAAATTTGTGCTAATTAAACATTCCACACTCAGCTTTTTAATAAAAAAAAATAATAATTTCGGAATTTTATTTATGAGGCCTTCAGTTTGCTGAGATGTGTGTACTAAATTTGATTCATTAACAGTTTCAAAAATTAAATACTACAAAATTTTAAACTCACATAGGTACATACTTACATATGTATGTATGCATATGAAAACTTACAACAACAACAAGAAATCTTGGAAAATAAAAGAAAAACTTGCCAAATAAATTTGGCATGCTCTGAAAGAAAATACTGAAAATTTTATGGTAAGCAAATGTAAAGAAATATTTTAGCAAAAGCTTAAAATATGTAAATAAATAATTTTTTTAAATTATTTTTTTCGTTGAAAAAAAAAACTAATAATAGTAAAGGAGACTTTATTTACTTCTTGCTATGTATAAAAACATACACACATACATATGTACATAGATATTTACATTACATGTCCATACATATATGTATATGTATGTATGCATGCATATACATATGTACATATGTATGTACTCGTATGTATGTGCGTATAAAATATTTATTTTATTAAATGTTTATTAGTTCCTAACTTATTAACAATCTAACCTTCATACATATTTTTTGTTGTTATCTTGTCGATATGCCGTCCCTTTGAAAACCTTGAAATTTGTTTCGGTTTTTTTTATTCTCATTGAAAACTTACAACTTAATTTTTGGATTTACAATTTCGCCATATAAATATACGCATATTTACATACATACATATGTGTATGTATGTATGTACATATTTATGTATGTGCATATGTGCACACCAATACTCAAACATTTCAACTAAACTAAAGCATAAACCGGTTTTTACACCAAACATACATACATACATACGTATGTATAAAATTTGTAATTGACACGTATTTTTTATATACAAAATCTTACAACAAAAAAAAAATTAAAATAAAAAACGCCCTTTAGCATAATAAAACTACATACAAAGTTTTGCATTCAACATAAATGTGTCAAAGCTTTAGTGATAAACTGCACATAACAAGCTCTATATACAATTAAAAACAAAAAGTTTTCTCAGAAACTCGGAAAAGCTAATGTTGTAATTTTGTGTGCAAAGCTTTCAGGTTGAGATCACTCTTTTTCAGTGTTGCCACAAACGAAAAAGAATTTTGTGTAACTAAAATAAACATTAAATGCACATTCAGATACATATTTACATACTATGTATACATATCGTGCCATAACAGTCAAAAAACTTAAGCGACATATTTTTGATCATAAATAATTGATTTTCGTCAAAAAAAAAACGAGGTCCCAAAAATGTGTCGGTTAAGCTTTTTTTGGCGGTTATGGCTCGATATGTCGACTAATTTTAATTTTCTGTCTTTTTATTAACTAAAAGCAAATTTAAACTCTACTTAACATCCATTACTACATATTATGCATACTTCTCATGTTACCATTGAAAATTTAATGTTTAAATTCATAAAAAAAACAAGTATAGACCTTTGACCAAGGCAAAAAGTTATTAATGTGTCCTCACGACGACAGATTGTTATTAAAGATGTATTTATTATTTTGAACTACAAAGAAAAAATTTCATTCTGTATTTAATTACAAAATACAAAAAATAAATTCTACCATAGAATTCATAAAATTAATAACCAAAAATTTTAAAAACTTAATAGAATGAAAGAGTGCTTATTTTTCATTATTAAAACAATGTACTACTCATATACGAGTATGTATATATATACTCGTACATATTAATCAAACCAAATACAGACAATAATAAAACTTAAAATCAGTTTCAAAAACATGTTTTAAAAAAACCTGTTGGAATTTTCTCTGTGTAGAAAATCGGTTTTTATTTATTTAATTCAAACTGTTTTATTTTTTAACAAAGGCCATAAGCAACTGTAAACAGTATATCTTGCATATTATTAAAGTTGAGCTATTTGATAAGTGTTGTTTAATTTTCAAGATATTGGTTTTTTTCTTTACGATTTTATTATTTTTGCTAATTATAAGTTTTCTATGTTATCCCTGCGGAAAAGGAATTTTTCCGAATTTTCAGCTTTACTCATCGTTAAACTGACTATAAAAAAATTGAAAATTTTTCGCCATATTTGACCTTAAAAATTTTTTGTGGAGGTAAAACTAACATAATTTTCCATGTTCTTCCGAAAAATCTTTTTACTTTAATTTTTTTAATTCGGTATTTTTCTGTAGTAAAATACTTTTTTAAAAAATTTTTATATGTAGCAGCTTTTGAAACTTTAATCTTAAGTATTAAGACAGGCGTCCTCAAAGTAATGCAATTTTCTCGAGTGCAGTATTTAATGTGAGGTATACAAATATTTTATACAAAATTGCAGGTAGTTATTTTAGATAATATCGGATTAATCTGAAGAAGAGAATATATAAAATTTTTTTATTAAACTGTTTAAGTTAATACTCGTATATATGTATAAAGTTTTTTTATTTTATAGTCCAACACTGTAGACTTCAGGAAATGTGCACAAACTGCACATTCAAACTAGTGTTGAGCGAAACTGTGATTTTTTAATAATGTTACTCCTTGTGAACGTGATTTCTAAATCGCTGTTCTGATTGTGATCACAGTTTAGCAGTATTTTGTTTGTAGCAGTTCTGTTATTTTGACAAAATCTAATAAGAAGAGCAGTAGTGAAATTAAACAGTGCCTGTGATCACGGTTTAACACATTTCAGCTCTTCTGCTTTAAAAGTATGTATTAGTATTGGTATTTTGATAAATGCCAATAAGAAGAGCGACAAGAACAAACAATTAGCATCAACCCCAACCAAATATTGATAATTGTCGTATGAGAGTCAGAAAGACAGTAAAATTGCAAATACAAAAATGTGAAAGCTATACATAGTTGCCAGAAAAAACGATTTGACACGATTAGACGATTTTGATTTTTTCTCGACAAACGGTGAACGTATACAAATAAATTCATGTGGAAGCTTTATTTACTGTAAAGTAAGCATGCAAGAGCATTCAAAGTTTGTATGAAAGAACTACATTTGCAAAACCTGTTACTTGATAAATTCAGTCACAGTTGTGATTAGTGATTTTTCAATTGCTGTGAAAAAGTAACAGGTTTCGAAAAATAGCTCATCACTAATTCAAACCAAATGTAATTTCTTATGTATTCCGAAAAACAAAATATTTATTTTATGAACATATAATTGCTATAAAACAATTATATTTAAGAAATAGTTCCGAAAATTAAAAAGAACAAAAAGTATAACAATAATGAAATATGTATATTAAAAAAAAGCTCAGTTTTCGCGGGACAAAATTATAGGCTCAGTTATTTGGTCCTAGTTCGCTAAAATTAATTTTTAAGATCTGGCAACACTTTGCATTTCACACATCTGGAAGTTCCGTTATAGTTTTCAATTTGTTTAAGCAAGCAAAAAGTTAAAAGAACAAACTAAAAAAATTGCTTTCTTCACCATTTTTCTAACAATGGGTCTAAAATTAAGTGAAACTGCAGAATCTCAGCGAAAGATTATTATACACTCACATAATCCAGACAAATCTTTTGCCGACATTGGCGAGTTGATAGATGGTTTTACCATTATAACAATAATGAATCGTTTTAAAAGAAAAATTTAATGTTGAAAGTTCTAAGCGTAGTGGTCGTCCGCGCAAATTAACTGAAAGAGAACGTGCCCAAACAGTACGAGAAATTAAAGTTGATCCCAAAATAACATCTACACAGCTGGCAGCAAATATAAAGGAATGTTTTTCAAAAGACGTGCACTCTAAAACCGTTCGGAGATTGTTGCATGAAGCTGGTAACAACTGATATCAATGGGAAGAAACGAATGTCTTAGGCAAAACAGTTTAAAAACGAGTGAAGTAGCTTCTCGGATCAGGTGATGTTTTCAGATGAGAGCAAGTTTAATATTTTTCAACCTAAAGATGCAAGCAGACGCAGCGATGCCAATTTGGCGCGTTTCGCGCTAGATTTAGCGCGTTTTAACTATGCTAAACGCGCTTTTTTTCGTCTTAGCGCGTTTACTAAAAAAAGCGCTAAATTAGCGCGTTTTGAACAAAGTTATCATCACTTCAGTTCAATATATTTTTTTACTTTTTTTGCATAAATTTAACAATTTTCTAGTATTCAAAACTCAATATTTTCTAAATTGGTTAATGATTCGGCTGTCGCAAATAAAATTCCCTTGACTGTGGTTAGAATTAAAAACGCATTTTAATACTGTAAATGGCAAACATTTTGAAATTTCACAACTAAAAATATGTACTCGTGACCAAAAGAAATTATATTACTTCTTAATCATCTATTCTAGTTGAAGTACAAAAAGCATTTGAATCGCAAAACTATTCGACAATTTATATAAGTTGTACAAAATTTGGCAAATAAAATTAAAATAAAAACAAAGGATTTCGATTATTTGGAAGCAATTCTGATTCTGTGTTGAATGATTTAAAAAAATAAAAGAGCTCCTAAAAAAATTAATTGTATTTACTAATGCACATGTACATACATCGAATTTTATTAAAATTTAATTTAGCGCGTAGGAAAATAGAGCGTTTTGGCTATAAATAGTTGACAATGCTGTAATTTAGCGCGTTCTGGCGCGTTTTGCGAAGGGGAACAGCGCGTTTGGGTTATAAATAGTTGGCATCGCTGAGCAGACGTGCCATAACCATAACCATAGAAAACAGCCGGTCGAACCAAACTAATGGGCAACACTGTATTTAATTATAAGTGAGTCGCCATAACGCCATAAAATTTACCATAGAAACCAATTGAATTTTGGTTTGGTTATGGCTATGGCACGTCTAATTGCACCTTAATGGGCATTACAGAGTATGCCGAAAGGTAAAAACTGCATATGAAGAAAATTATCATACACCAGCAGTAAAGTATGGAAGCGCGGGACTTATTGTACAGGGCTGTATGTAATGGAATAATAGACGAAACTGTTTACCTTAACATTTTGAAGGAAAATGTCAAGAAAAGTGCAAAAAAATTTAATGTACCTGGCTCATTCAAATTCCAAGTTATCGCGCTGGACCCCAACCATTCAGTTCACTACGTGAAGATGTGGCTTGCGTTAACACAGCACACGACCTACCTCATCCTCCTCAGTCCCCAGACCTAAATCCCATCGAGCATTTGTATGAGAAATTTTACCGATGACTCCGAAAATGCACTATTTCAAACAAATGTGACCTTAAAGCTTCGTTGTCTGAAGAATGGCTTAAAAGCGAAAATAGTTTTTTTCGAGTTTTGTTATGATTTGTTACGGGGGGGGGGTCTGTAAAATTGTTACGTAACATAAATTTTACTAATTTCGTACAAAAACACTTAGATTTTTCATTTATTTATGTATTTAATTTATCAAAGTAATACATAATAAATCAAGAATCATGACTGTTAAATAGATATAAATATACATATGCATATACATATGTATGTATGTACATAAATACATAATTGTTACTATTTATATTTTGCAAGCTTATTTGATTTTTGTCTACGCACTGTGTTAGTCTAACAGAAAATAAAAATAAAGGAACAAAAGTATTCGACTTCCCGAATATTCGTCCATTCTCAATTACTTGCATTTTCCCATAAATAAAATAAATAAAATAAATAAATGCATAAATCCTAAACGAAACTTAAGAAAATGCCATAAAAATATTTATATATTAGTTTATAATAACTAAAAGAAATTTACTTCAATTCAAACAAAAAGTGATTTAAAAATATATACATATGTATGTGTATGAATTAAATTTAATTTTTTTTTTAATAAAAACTTAAAACAATTTAAATTATTTTAAAGTTATTGTTACGTTATTGTGAGGGCGGGGGGGGGGGGTCTAAGAATTGTTACGATCTGTTACGGGGGGGGGAGGGAGGTCAAAAATCGGAAAAAATGGCGTTACGAATATGTGGATGGCCCCTTAGATCAACACTATAACATAACATTTGCCATTTTTCATACATCTAGTACTAGTCCACTCTTCCATTGTTAAACTCTATTGTGCTATAATTTGTCTTTTGTTTCGGGAGTCATTTATAAATTGAGATTGTGTTATGATTCTAATTGAAAACCCATCAACCCATTGCAAGCATTGTTACAGTCACCCGTATTCGTCTAGGAGAATTTTTTCCTATATTAAAGAAAACTTGTACACGTTTCCTTTAATTTATTACGAATTTCTCGTAGACGAACATTCGACTCGACATACGCGATACGGGTGAATAATTTCTAATGAATCAGTTTTAACATATGCATCCATTAATTTTTGGTCACGTTATGAAGAGCTTTGAACACTTTAATGATTGATAAAAAAAATTTAAATAACAAGAATTAAAAACTCGAAAATCGATGGCTTTCTTGTAGATTTTCTGTTTCAAATACTTTGCCTAAAAATCGCTGTTTCGATTTCGGTTAAAACCGAACAGAAATCCCTAATAAAGGGTGATTTTTTATCAACTTTCTTTTTGGTAACACTGTTTTTGCCAACTCAGATGTTTTGTTAAACATGTTCAGTTTGGCCTGCAATTTAACCATGAATCGCCTTACAAACGAACAACTCTTGCAGATTATTAAATTTTATTATCAAAATTCATGCTCGGTTAAGAAAGTGCATTGGACACTTCTTCCATTTTATGGTCAGTTTGGGCGACCTTCTAAGGCTGCTATTGAATCTTGTGACTAAACTTCGCACCAAAATTACATTGTTGGAAATTAAACCACCAAGACGCATACATAGAGTGCGGACACAGGAAAATAACATAGCTGTATCCGCCAGTGTTGTTGATGACCGTGAATTATCGATTCGACGCCATTCGCAGCAATTGGACCTGTGTTACTTTTTTTTCCTAAAATGGAAGAGCGTGGACGTGACGTGACAGAAGGCAAAATAATGGCCCAATTGAGAGGCGAGTTCGGGGAACAGTTTATTTCACGTTTGGGGCCGGTCAATTGGCCGGCCGTGCAATTTAACGCCTTAAGACTATTTTTTGTTGGGCTATGTTAAGGCTCATATCTAAAGGGAAAAGCCCGCAACGGTTGAGGCACTGGAAGAAAATATTGAAGATTTTATTCGTGCGACACCGGCCGATATGTTGGCGAGATTATGCGAAAATTGGACCCAGGTTTCTCTTATGATTTTTCATTTCAAATGACCGTTTAGAAAACTGAACGGTTCAAAGTTGGTCGCAGTCGGGTTATTTTATTTTTTTAATTACTACTTCTTTTATAAAACAAATCTGAAAGCACTTAAAAAATCACCCTTTATATATATTGAAAAAATCTATATACCGATGAACAATTGGCTTGGTAAATTGATGTGGTGTAAGCAACACTGTTACGTTCATCCAACACGTTTAAAATTCTTTATGTTATACTGAATCAATTCTTGTACAAGTAGTCACCCGGTAAAAAATAACGAGGAAGGCATTTCCATGCACAAGTTGTACAATATTCGATATCTAAGATTAGTCAAAACAAAAGTAACTGTTGATGTTGATTACAAAAACCGAAAAAGAATATTCGTTCGTCTACCTGTATTGAAAATAAATGGATGATGCACAATTTCTGCAAACAGGATTCCATAAAAAATCATTTAGCATTCTGCGTGATAATCTTTTGATTGAAAATAATTAAATGTATTTTTTGAATCTACACAAAAATTAATTCCACTTTTATTAATTTTGCAAGTATGTTCTCGTATGTAGAAAACAAAAGAATATTGTATTTTTTTCATTTATCCCTTCCTTTATTTTCGCGGTAATTACGTAATTAAATTTTATGACTTTGCAAATTACTTCTTGTAGGTTTTTTTAGGGATTTTAGGTTTTTCCTACATTTTATGGATTTTTTAGCAGGTAACGAAAAGTATGTACTTGTAACCACTTTTTTTCATTAAAAAATTTTCAAATGTTTTTTTAATAATTATTTAATCGACAGATATACCTGTAAACATGTAATTTTTACGTGTATGTAAGTATGTATGAGATGTAAAGCAGGTGCATTGGGTAGATATTTTTATTATGACAACAAACAATGCATTTAAGTTGCAATATTGAAATATTATATTCATAATATAATACATATATACATATTGCTTACTAAACAGTCAAAACTCAAAAAATCCCAGATGTTTGGGGAGAAGCAAAAAACAGTTGATACAGTACAAATGACGCAAGTAAAAGTTACTGCTTCCCAGAGGCATTTTTGTAAAGGAGAGACAATGTTACAGAATCACTTGTTGCGCACGAATAAGGCATTTTTTGTTTGTTTTTTAATTTTGTGCCTTACTAAAGTGCTTCATAGAAGTAGTACCCAGATACCAAAGTTACTGGTTTGCAAAATTTTTTTAAATGCATATTGCATAATACGCAACAAAGCTTCGTAACATAGTGTCCACACCTGATGAATTTATATCATGATGAATGTCAAATTAATATCATGATGAAAATTCAGTATTTAATCTTGTATACCAAACTTTTATTTTTAAAACATTAATTATTTTTAATTTCTAAAGAAAAAGAAAAATTTAATTTGACCTATTAAAAAAAAATAAAAATTTTTCAACCGTGGAACTATCTTTTCAAATTTTTCCAATTTCTTTTATCAAACTATTTCTTTCTGATATATAAAATATGTTTAATTTATATAGATTAAGAAAAAACTGTTATATACCAAAAAAAATTCAATTTTCCAACCCTGGAATCGTCTTTTTTATTTATTTCGATTTTTAATTCCAATTTAATTCTAACTGAAATATAAAGTAGGTTTAATTAACAAAAAACCAAAAATTAGTTTCAGCCAGTTACTTTTATATGACAAGAAATAGTTTAAATTTTCCAGCTCTGAAACCGTCTTTTTGATTTTACTGATTTTCAATCCAGTTTGGGAGCTTCGGAAACCACATTTCACATTTCATTATTTGTCTTCCCTATTCATAAGGAGCCAGAACATATATAATTTATGTGTCGCATATTAATATTGTGAAAATTGCACACGGAATGGCAAACCTTACTATTTTTGGTGAAGGGTATAATAATAGTTATTTAAAAATCTAGGGTAGTTAGGTTGCACAGGTTCCCAGTTTATGTGTCAAAACCACACCACTTGGGTCCTAGTTGGTCCCGTTATGCTTGTTAGAGTTTTGGTATGTGTTGATTTGGAAATATGTACAATGTATATTGTACATATGTATTAAAGTAGAATCTTTTGTTCTGTTGATTAATTAAATAATAACATATAAATTTAAATGCTTAGCTAAAATAAGCAAGTTCAATTTAATATATATATTAAGCTAAGTCTAGACGATATGTTGAATCAGCATATTTATGATGAAAAATTTGTTACGTGTAGGCACTAAATTTTTTTGCAACATACGTATGCTTAACTACATATAAGGGCATTTGTTAAAGTTGTCAACAAACTCATGTTCTCGCTTTTAGCATATCGTGTAGACACCATATTTTTACTTTCTAACAAATTTACTATGTATACTGACATATATGTGATTTGTTGATAGCACATAGAATTGATATTTCAACCCAGCTTCTTTTAAATTTTTCAATGTAGCGTATATTACATCTATGGTACCATTGATTAAAACGAAACTGTAAATGAGATTTTCACATTGTATGGAAATAGAGTTTTTAATGTAGAATGCCAGTGTAACTCAAAACAAATCATTTCCAAAAATTAAAATGTGGTAGGCAAATACTCGTATGCTAAGTCCAAAAAAAGTCCATCTTAAAACCATATGAATTTTGAGTTTTTTGGTTCAGGGCCAAATTAACGATTTCAAAGGGCCAAAATACCTTTGATAGGGCCAAAAAAAAATTAATGTACTTGACTTCAATATTTTTAATTAAATAAAAACAGAATTATGATGTTCTGGTTCCTTTGAAAAAAAGTTTAATTGCAAGTGGTACAATACTATTGGCTTATACAGTTTAAATAAAAATAGCTAAAATAGCCTAGAGAGTACCACTGGGCTATAAACATCGAAAAGTGCCACAAATTGGCCAATTGTGCCACATTTTGCATCACTGATGCATCTAGTGTACTTGCATTTACATGCAAATAAATTTATTGTCTTACTTTAAAACAACAAAATTAATAGTTTCGTTGTACTCACAAACATTTAGTTTCAATAAATTTAGACACTTTTGTCCTTCCTGAAAAATTAAAAATGGACTTAGCATATTTGCCGTCTAAGCCACTAAAAGCGATAATTGATACAAATTAGTAATAAAGAAATAGAATTGTCAAATCTATTTTATATTTAAGCAAACGCTCACACGACTTAACATATATATCAGCATACGAAATTCAACATATCGTATAGACACAAAAATTTTATGCTAACTCATATGTTGTACTATAATTTGCTGACATATGTTGACTTTAAAAATTTTGGTACTTTCAGCATGCCCTGTAGACGCCAAACAAATTGGTATCAGCATATGATGGCGGGATATGTTGTTATTTTAAAGCATACGAATACAAGCATATGTTTGCTGATTCAACATATCGTCTAGAATTAGCTTTATATACATATGTATATATTAAAGAGAAACTCTCAATAACAAATAAAAAATAGTTTTCTACAGAACTTCATTGTTGCAATTTTCTTGTTTAAATATGTACATAAATATATTAATATATATTTACGCTTATATTAATGTTAATTTACGCTTATGCTTTTAAGTCTTTCACTCGTTTTTTCCCAACCTTAATGACAACACTTCACGTCATCTAAGAGCGAAATAAAACGCAGGAAAAATAGTCATCATGTAAACAATGATCCTCAAAAAACTAGAACGGCAACACTGCTCTTTCCTAACTCTCTTTCCGTCCCACATTACAAAGAATAAATTGCTGAAATGTTAATAAAAAAAATTTTTCTCTCTTTAAAAATAAATAACTGTACTCTTTACATTAATTTGTGTAATAAGAAAAATTTAGGTTAAGGTTAAAGGTTGAGGTATTGGTTATTTCCAATATACATACATATATAGATATTACTAATAAAATAAATATGAGCAAACTTTTTAAAAACTTTACTATATGCACAGCATTTTAAGCGATTTTCTCAAAAACTACAACAGTTCAATAAAAACAATTTACAAAACATTAAAATTCATGTTTTGCCTATTTCTCTTCGATAAAATCGTACGTATGTATGCAATAGAGTATATTAAATAAAAATGGTTATATGTTTACATACTTATGCATATGTATATACATGCATATGTACATACATACATAGAAAAAAAGTTTGTTAGAAAACTTTTGGGCGAACTTTATGAAATTAATTTAAGTTTTTGTTATATTGTTTTTACAGCATAAGCGTTTGTAATTCATGGGTTTTAAAAATTCTTAAAAAATTGCTTATAAAAAAGAGCACACTATAGTATTTATATTCAAGTCCACTGAATAGTAAATAGACAAAGCTTGCAAAAATTTTAATACATATGTATGTACATTAATTGAATAGTTTATTTCAATAACTGAACAATTTTTGATTTTGTGTAAATCAAAGAAAACTTACCAGCAATCCTAAAATTAGTCATACAAGACTGATATTTTTTCCTACACTGAAAGAAAAACACTTCGTTGAACCCCTTTCATTAATACAACGAAAAATTTCATTAATAAAATGAAACATTATATTATATTGATGCAAATTTCATTAATTGAATGAAACCTTTGTAATGTTAAATATTTTACATTTCGTAGTATCATTAATATTACGAAATAGGTTTTTCATTCGGGTAATGAAAAACTTAAATACACGTTTTTATGAAGAATTCAATCAAAAAAATAGTTTAAATTGATTAGGTGACATACACAGAAAAAATAGACAAGAATTATGTTCAACAAAACCATGTTATTGAAAAAAATTTTAATTTCAACAATATTTGTCATTAACTTAATACAATATTTAACAATACCGCGCATTTTAAAATATCATTTAATTTAATTTTTTGTGTTGGTGTTTATCTTGCTTGTTGATTGACCCAACGCGGTCATGTGCTATTGTTGTTGTATTTTTTGATTGCTCGTGTTGTATACGTGTGAATTCCGACAAGAAGCCGGAAAACGTCGTGGATTTTTTTTTCACTCAACAAAGTTATTTTTAAATTATATCAACGCCAAGCGCACATGTAGAATAAACATAGAAATCATGTTTGCGTGTATTCAATATTTGCATGATCAAAACGATTTGCTATTTAGCTGAGTGGTAAGCACGTTAGTCTATTAATCAAGAGATTGCCGGTTCGACTCATCCCAAACACATTTAGTTTCGAAGGTTGTGTGGAAAGATAAATAACTTTAAAATTTAACAAGTAACCAAATTCTAAATAAAAATTAAAAAAAAACTAACAAAAACACACATTAGAATTTGAAAAACAAATTCATTAAAAATTTTTGTTTTTCGTTAACAACTCAATTGTCAATAACACAATCATTTTAATTGGAAATAATTGAGTTGATTTTGTTTTCTGATGTTACAAATGTGTGTTTGTATTTACAAAAATCGTTGTAGGTGCCTTTTTAAATAATATTTTAATTGTATTTACAAATAAATTAATTGTATTTACAAATCATTTTTTCTGTGTAAAAGAAGATCAAAGTATCAAACCACAATTGCAATTAATATACAGTTGCGGAAATTATAGTTTCGTTGAAACTTTAAAGAAATATTTTCGTAACTGCAATGAAGAAAACTTCCTGCTGCTGGCTAGTCGGCTGTGTACTAGCCTTGTAGTCGCAGGTTCGAATTCTGGAGACAAGTCAACGTATTTTTTTTTAAATATATATTTATATACATATGTATATTTATTTATAAGCTTTAACTTTTCAAATAAGTTAAATAATGTTGCATTAATTCGATCAATTGAATAATGTTGAATTACAATTTCATTAATGATGGTATGCGAGTATTTAGTGTGTTTTAAAATAATATTTGAGATTGTTGTGGCTGCAGCGGTAAGCGTGTATACTACCACGCGATGAGTTCCAAGTTCAAATCTTAGCCGGAGAGGACGGTTATATCACACTAACATTTTTCTAATGCCTGTGCCAATATACATACGTAAGTTTAAACAATTAATAAAATACCAGGACGCCGTTAATGCCCTAATTCAGTAAAAGGATTTAGGACGTTTTTGTTTGAAAATACATTTGAGTTCTTGTTTTTGAATTAATTCAAATGAATTAGAAAAAATAATTATCAATTCATTACCAGCTCATTTGATTCATTGTTCTTATTCATTTCAATTAATTCAAAATCCATTCAATTCAAACGAATTGGAAATGAATTGCAACTCACTTTAACAAATTCATTTTAATTGAAAACGAATTGCAACTCTTTCTCATTAATTCAAAATTTAGCTATTTCGTAACGAATTAAAATTTAAAAATAATGATTAATTTACAGCTCTGATGTACCAATTCCAATTTTATTTTTAATCTTTTATATATTAAATTAAATCATCTTGAATAAAATTTAAGTGGAAAGATCTTAATCCTTAGTTATACTTTTAAAATAATTCATAGCGCCAAAACTTCTTTCCATCTCAGCATTTGAATATGATAATGTTAATGGCAATAGAGCAAAACTTAAATTAATTTTCTACAATTATGAACTTCAAC
Source organism: Nowickia ferox (assembly GCA_936439885.1). Classification (NCBI taxonomy): domain Eukaryota; kingdom Metazoa; phylum Arthropoda; class Insecta; order Diptera; family Tachinidae; genus Nowickia; species Nowickia ferox. Next base: position 32,910,133 of record OW387027.1, on the reverse strand, counting down.
CCAAAATTTATCAGTTCTCAGCAAATTTTTCCATTTGTTCACCGTATTTGTGATTCACCCCTATCGTGAATAACAAGTGGAATTTTTATTCACATGAAATTTTCATTCCCCTCGAAGGGAAAAATACTCCCGTGAAAATTTTTCCGCGCTATCAGTCCCAGTGAATGCAAAAAAGGGAAGAAAATTTGTTAACCTTAAAAATTAATTGAAAATCAAACAAAGTTAAGTTTAATAGCAAATTAAAGATTTTTAACTTTTAAAGTTGTGTTTTTAAATATTCTAGGTGCAGTGGAAAAAATTCTTTAGTATACCACCGTGGTTCACAACCATGAAATTTACTCTGTGTGAACCAAAGCGATTCATACTCCATGAAAAAAGGTGTTCCAGGGAATTATTAATAAGAATCATGAACTTTACTTACTAATCTTGTCCTAAAAATAATTATTTATAACTTTTAATATATAATTCAAAAAAAAATTTCGAAATTATTCGATGCAATAATTTAATTCGTCTGCAAATATAAAGTGAACAAAACCAAGTTGAAAGTGAAAAAATTAACGTGAAAAATATTATTCGTGGTAAGGGGAATCAAAAAAGGGAAAACATTTCTAGGGAAAAACTATTCACGATTGCAAGTTTGTGGAAAGGGGAGAAATTTCGAGGGAAAATATTTGCACGATAGGGGTGATTATATTCTTTTATAACGTCCTCTGTAATTTCTAGAAATATGATCTTAACGATTTTTAAATAGTGGTTTTTTAAATTTTGATATTATGTAGCGATTTAGCTCTAAAATCTATTAATTTTTTCGTGATAGCCATTTTTGCACACTGTGAATGAGAAACTATTTCCCTATCTGTCTTTCATCCAATTGAATAAAGACTTTGCAAAGAAAACTTTGCGTATCTACAAGGAGTCTAATCGGATATTTTTTTGACAAACAAAATGTCTGTTGTATGCAATTGATATATATGTATATAAGTATGTTTGTACATATATACATGTACATATGCATGAATCTGCTTTAAGAAATACTTTCGTACACACATATAACCAAGACGTTACGTCCAATTCTCAAGCTGCATATGTATCTAAAAAGCAAACAGAATATTGTAATTATGTTTTTTCATTGGCTGTATTCGATTTTTGATGCAAATTTTCGTGCGTTAGTGCAAATACAAAACATAGTAGCTTTTCTTTAAAATCCAACAAAATACACACACATTTGCATTTGCACTAAAGCAAGAAAATTTGCATCAAACATCGCATACCGTAATTGTTTTCATAGGAAATTTGATAATTGGGAAGGCAACACCTTACATTCAAAGACACAAGTACAGTCACCTTGTTAGGTTTTCATTGAGTATGTGTGTATGTGTTAAAATTTGGAGTTTCAAAGAAGTGAACCATTCCTCTTTAGCGTTTATTGTGAAGCTACTAGACTACCACAAATTAAAATTTGGTCGAATTGCAAATCGCACTAAAATCACTAAAATCAAAGTTAAAAATGCAGCGACTTAGTGCCTTTTTTAAAAAGCACCAATTTGAAAAAAATGCGCCACTGTTTTGACTTAAAAAGCACTAAATCTAGTGCGAAAGACACTAAATTAGCATCGCTGGCACTAGTTTCGCATGGAATTTACAACAAACACATGTTTTTACAAGCTTAAAGGTAGAGGTCCATAGCTCGCTTTTTGCGCGTTACGCTTTCTATGCATCTGTCAAAAAAGTAGAATCAATGTAATAGTATGTGACAAGTTACATTGCAAAAAGCGCAGAACGCGTAGGCGCGTTCAAAGCAAAAAGTAGGTCAACTTTCTACTTTTGTACGCGTTACAAGCACCATGAAAGAAAGTCAGCTGTTCTTGAATGCTAAAGATGTTAAATAATACTTTATTTCTTACGTTATCGATAAATATTATTTTGCCGTGGATAATTTTTTTCTTTTTTTTTCAATAAAAAATATTTCTTAGTAAAAAAAACTTGTTTAATAAAATATGTGAATATTTTCATTAATGCGATGTATTTTAATTAACTTTTCACCACACTTTTCTCAGTAACAAATTTTGCAAAGACATCTGCAGACATTCTTGTCGCCGTTCGAAATTGCTCAGGGTCAGAAGTTTTAATTTTTTAAATGTGGTTTCAAAGAACCCACTTAAATTCCGTTCTAAATACAACGGCCGTACCCAAAACCTTTTCTTTTTTGAAATTGTTCATAGGCATTTTTTGCACATAAAATTAAATATACAAACTCGACTAACTCCACAAATTCTTTTAAAAACTCGATTTCACTCTCCATTTTTTCTTTATAAGTATTTATAAACAAACGCACACAGCTGATCAAAACAAAAATAAAATGGCGCATGAAAAGCAGTGCATGTAACTCAACGCGAACAAAGTATAGAATGAAACAAGAGGATGAAACGCGTGTAAAGCATAACGCGCAAAAAGCGAGCTATGGACCTCTACCTTAAGACCTGGTAGCGTACTTTTAAGGGCTAGTTAATGTTGTTTACGTATCAAATTATTCATACGAAATAATCAATGTTGCTCAATATTTTTCACAAATTCACTTATTGTGGGTGGCGTAGGTCGAAGGTACATGAATTGTTGGTAATTTCAACAAAAACAAATGTTTATATAGAAATTACCAACAACGTTTGTACAAAACCACGACTGCGACAATATTTTGTGAATTGAGCAAATACATTTCTCTGTTTCAATTTTTATAGGTATGTTCTATTTACTAAATAATGTCCAATAATATTAAAACTGGCTTCAGACACAGCAATTTCAGCTGCTCCACTCTTGAGTTTATATAACAGCCGGTTCTTGTAAAACATAAGCCCTTTCGTTTCTATGTTTCGTTTATAAACAATAACGTTTCAAATTTGCTTTTTAAGGCCATGACTCACTATCATACAAAGTCGTGCGATCTACGAAAAAGTACAACCCTGGTGTGATGAATTGTTATTGTCTTTTGAAAATTTTCATAAACTCCATCATACCGGGGGTGTATTTTTAAAACATATTCTAAAGCTTTCGTTTTGACATAAAAAGAGCTTTTTCGGTGTAACCAAAAAGACACACTCACAAAATTATTACAATAACGGAATAAATAAATAAAATGGCGGTATTCGATGTTTGATGCAAATTTTCGTGCTTTAGTGCAAATGCAAAATATCGGATTCGGATTGTGTGTGTATTTTGTTGTTGGATTTTAAAGAAGAGCTACGATATTTTGCATTTGCACTAAGGCACCAAAATTTGCATCAAACATCGAATACTGCCAATGTATTTGAAATAAAAAAAAAATTTGTATGAAAAATTTTAAATTCATTTTAAGTTTTATTTTATTTTTAATTGATTATTGCACTCATTTGAAAAACTGAAAACACATTAATAATAATTTTCCATTGATTATAAGAACTCAGCCTTTTTCTTATACACCTTACCTTATTTTGACTCAATGCTAAACATATTTGCAATTTTTTTAGAGTCAAATTATTAAAAATACAGCAAAAATCATTTGTTTATACTGAATTTGGAGTGGATTATTACACAATAAAATTAGCAGAAGCAAGGGAAACATCTTTTATTGTTACGTATGGCGAGATTCGTTTATATGAAACTTAAGTTAATCCGATTGTAGAAAAAAGTCATTTCGTTTATTTGATTTTTTTACAAGTTAAAGTAAAAAATAAATCGTTTTTTATGGTTTTACGTTAGTTTAAGTTCGCTAATTTAGACTAAAATTTCAGTTAATTTTACATACAGAATTTTATGAGTATTGGAAAAACTGAAAGCTTTTTTGTAGTCACTCTTTCATGATTCAATGCTACAAAAACGTAAACATGGTTTCGTTCGTTATTTTAAAGAACATACTCGTATATACTTATTAATTTTATAAAAAACAGGCTGTAGAGTTTATACTTGCTTGTATGTTTTGTTTCATTTTGTTTTGTTTTTCATTTCATTTCATTTCATTTGTTTTCACAATACTATATTTCTGCATAATATTTTTTTTGATTAATATCAAAATAAAAATTAAAAATTTTAAAACATTCAATTAAAATATTTATTGAAATATTTAAAAAATCCAATAATATAAAAATATATAAAAGATGATGTCAAGTATGGAAACATTTGTCTATTTGAGGTTCCAATGGTAGACCAAGGTAGAATGGTGGTGTTCGGTATTTGATGCAAATGGTCTTGCGTTAGTGTGAATGCAAAATATCTTTGGAGAGTGTGTGTATTTTGTTGTTGGATTTTGAAGAGAAGAAAATTCACTTTTCTGGCAGCACTGATAATTGAAGCGTGTTCAAATAAGATACCCCTGTATATACTCATGTGCAGCTGAGTATTTTTGTACTTATGTGCATGAATGTAGCTGGTTCAATCTTTAAGTTTTAGTTATAGCCGTTTGAGAGTGTATGAACATAGTGTTGTTTGTTTAAAGTTGTACGTACGTATTCATTTTAAACTTGATTAGTATGTTTGCGTATGTGTATAGTTGTTTGACGGCCAATACTCAAAGAGTACTTAAAACGATACCTTTGTCATTCTCTTATAAGAATTAGTAATAGCCTCACGCGTTGAGTTTATCAACAAAAAGCACTTCGCAACTTTTGCTAAAACGCACATAATTTTAAAAAATTAATTCGCACGCACTCGCGAACCAACTTTCTTACGCTAGTTAAAAAAAATATATATATATTTGTATGATTCGTATACGAAGTCATTCAATGCCATCATGTTTATTAATTAAATAATGCAACAGCAACCAACCCGTCTCCCTCCTCCCATACCTCCAAATTTTGTTTAAATATGCAGTTTGTTCTAAGTTTTAATAATAAAAAGAAGAGAGGTGTCTTAGGACACCCGGTTATAGCTATGCTGCTTAGTTATATAAAACAAATTTCATGTGTGAAATAACAATGCAACAAAATTATATTATGTGATGTAAAATTCTCTGCAAATATTTCAAAAACTTTCCATTTGTTTCCCATTATTTTCTGTTATAGCGGCGTACGATTAAATTAATGTATTGTCTGTGACCGGTGGCGGCTGTTAGCCGGCTTACAGCCAATCGGCTGTGTTCTCTGGTTTGTGCTCACGTGCAAAAACAAAACAAAAACAAATTGAGCAATCGTTCTCATTGTTTTTGTTTCTCTCACTTCAAAGAACGAAACAAAACAAAATCAAACAATTTGTTTGGTTTATTTTTGTTCTTTGGTTTAAGTACAATGAAATCAAAACAAAAATAAATGTATAACTGTAATAGCGTCGATTATTTTTGTTACGAAAATCACGTCCTAACCATGTATCGCTCAATAAATAGCATAGCTATAATAATAACTTTGTATGGTCGCACGCGTCTTCCCCCACCTATGCCAAAAATATTTCATTGGAAGTTTCCGTTTCCGAATTGATCCCCGAAAAGGGCTTTTGGCCCCACTGTGCTAACCTGCTTGTCGCCTGCATATAACAGCATACATTCCTTGCAAATTACGAGCATAAACTAAAACTCGAGAATGTTTAACCCCTGGGCCAAATTTACAGTCATTAGTTAATTATTAGTACACTAAAATGATAACTACTGTTTAACTAATACTTCATATTCACAGTGCATCGTTTAACTAAAGTTCTTAATGTGAGCAAAGAATGGTAACCCTATCAAATTATTAAATTAGTTTCACTATTGGCAGCTCTGCTGTAGCATATGGTTTTTGTTTACATGTGTTATATTATTTCTTAAAAAATTGATAAAACAGTGCTCGCTCGCTATTGAATTATTGCTGAAATTGGTTTGGAAAAACCAAAATATAATAGAACATAAAAAAAGAATGTGTTACAGCTTAATACTAATATAGTTTACAACGAATCAGCTGTTGTCTAATTATTTGTTAACCAATGACATTTGGTGGTTTAACTAATGGTAAACAAAGAGCTGTGTATCAAATATTAGTGGTTAAACTATTGCTATTAGTTAACTAATGACTGTGAATTTGGGCCTTAGTGACTGTTGAAGTCGGTTAAATTTGTTTTAAAAACTTTTATTTATTTTACAATACTGTTCGCAATCTTGTTTGTAAATTGCGTTGCGTCACCATTACAAAAAAAAAGAAAAGAACACATATTTCATACATAAATAAGAACGTGTGGAATAAATGTACCATAAAAAATAACAACAACATTGTTAGATAAAGCAATTTTTAAGTAGCCCTATTACTACGGTTGTGCCGAATCTTATTTAACCTTCACCTAAATGTTAAGTTAAAAAAAAACGTGCTGAAAAATGCCTTCAATGTTCTCGAGAAAAGCTTTTCAATTGAACTATTTTAATGAGGTATTAAAGAGTATTTTAATTTATTTGTTTTTTAATTCATAAAAATTTTAAGTATTTGTAAAAGTTATTAGGAATAATTTAGATTTTTCTGTTTTATTAGACCTTAACCTAACATTTGATTTACGATCTCATTTGTTGATAAAAAATAAAATAAATCGATGCATTGGTAAATCTTTTTTTTCACATCACATCTTAATTTTAAGCAAAAACAAAAAAGTTTGGCTGACACTATGATCTGTTGATTTTGTTTTGTTGTTGTTTTTTTATGTAAAATTATAAATAGAATATTCGATTCGTTAGGAAATTACAAAAAACCTGTGAAGACTTCATTGTCTAGAGAATTTGGAATTTTATTATATATCGTCGACTAAAATGCAAAACTACGTAAATAACAAGGAATTCTTGTCTCTATAAATGTTCAAAGCAATCAGCCGAATTAAGAATGAAATTAAAAAAATTTTACTTCAGTCAATTGAATAATGTTTGTTAGATTTTTATCTCTCCTATAAAATTAAAAAAAAAGTTTATAAACTTTATAGTATTTTCACACTGAAATGGTTTTAATAAATGGTTTTAAAACCTTTTCTGAATTGGATTCAAATAGGTTTTATGAGATGCAACCTTGTTTTCGCTGTACTAAATTCAGTGACGCCAAGCTAAAATTACTGGAAGCAGCTGAAATTTTTTATGACAATACACTTTATAGAAAGTAGCACTATTTTTCCATAATCGGGTTAAAAGGGCAAGCAACTACCTTTCGAATTAAGTGGAATTCATGACACTAAATATATAATTTATCTCTGATTTTATTTATATATATAAGGTTAGGATAGGCTAGAAAGGGTGGTGCTATAACGCACCTTGGGTCTATTGTGATTCTCTTATATTGCCTGTTAAAAGTAGTATTTACCTCACCTCCCCCCCCCCCCCGCCCCTGTACCTAGAAGTGACCCTATTATGCTTCATTAAGCCACCGAATTCTCATGATGAAGCCCCTGATGTCCTCCAGTTTACACTTCGCGATATCACTAATTCTCTAATTGGAAACGTCTGCTTAGCCATCTAAGCCTATGACGTTGCAGCTTCGGGCAGTGGCAGATAATACGTTCAATGGTTTCTTGTTCTTCTACACCTTCGCACATCCTACAGAAATCTGGAGTGCCAGTTTCGCAAATACAGGTTCTTGCTCTGACCAAGCAGTAACCAGTTAATGCGTCTATCATGATTTGCATCGCCTTCGTATTCATATCCAGTAGCAATTTGGATCTTCCTGAGTCAAGTTTTGGTCACATAGCCCTCGAGAATCTACAATCCTCCCTACTTCTCCATGAACTATTGGTCCTGCTCTCTACGCAATTACTGAGTCCCTGTAGTAATGACCTATCGGTAATTTTACCGATCTGTCACACATTCCCTCATCTAACGCCGACCCTATTCTTGCCAGCTCATCGGCAATTTCATTTCCTTCAACACTGCTGTGGCCAGGAACCCAACATAGACTGACACTATCTCGTATTTGTACATAAGCAATTTGAGGGCTCTCCTACAGTCACTAACAAGTTTCGATTTTACATTGTGTCCCTTCAAAGCTTTTAGCGCTGCCTGGCTGTCGACGTAGAAGGTTACCTTCTCACCTTCAGCTACATTCCTGGCCACTAGTTCCGTGGCCCTGTGTTTCTATTTAAAGTTCTATACATTAAAAAAAAATACCTTTTCTATCGTGCTCTAGCATCACCAAACCGATCGCTTCATATCGCTCACTATCCATCTTAAACAAAAAAGATGGCAACCTTTAAAACCCTTCTAAAATAAATTTAAGATATATATCGCTCAGTTACTCAAAGAACGTCCTAACTCCAAAAATAGAATATTTGAGTTAATGATGCAGAGTTAATCCTCATATCATTCTTCATATTGTGTAAAAATTTCATACAAATATCTTGTTTACTCAACTCTTAAAACTCGTTTTCTGGCAAACTAGTTTTTTTTTAGTTATGACGTTCTTTGAGTAACTGAGCGATATGTGCATATACTTATGTATTAAAGAGTTCGTTAATTGTTTTAACTATTTAATCTATTAATTTCTTTTATACTTTCCAATAACATTAAGGTGTTAACATATTTCTTTAATGGTTAATTTTCTTACTTTGGCTACTCTTGCACAAGTCCTTTTCTCTTTGCGAATTAATCCCTAGTAATCCTGCTTTTCATAAAACGTTGACTCCAACTAAACTTTGTCATATTCTTTTCAATGCTCACAATTTTTCTCACATGTTTTTTTTTCTCTCCCCAAAGCCAAATCAATCAATTGTTGCATCCATTTCTAAGCAGATTAAATTTTCTACCTGCTTTTCATATTTCCCTTTTCAATTGTACAACCTGTCTAGGTTTTCTAGATTTTGGTCTACACAGGCGGTCTTTGTTGTATCTATTGTTTGTGGCGTCATATATTAAACAAGAAAAACATACGTATTTTCTTTTTACTTTTGTTTTTTTTTCTGCATTTCGAAAATTGCATAATGCTGACAACAAAAAGAAATTTGGATTTTTTTTTTAATTTTGGCAGGTTAACTAAAGATCTCTTTCAGGGCTTCCTTAAGTGCGATTAATATCCTTGTCATATATGGAAACTAAACAATAAATAATAGGGATTGCAATTTTTTTTTTTTTTTTGCTTTGGATGAGAGAAAACATCATTTATCATGGTTATACACCCCTGATTTCTGTTAAAAAGGAAATTTAACTATTTAAAAGGAATATTAATGGTTTTCTTTATGTATATAAAACGATCAGTTTATGATTACTTGATTCAGGCAAATCTTTTCTTCTCACATAAAAACGGAGTTTGATATCAATTTCATTTGGAGGTTTCCTTTCTAACCATAAACTCCTTATAAGAAACGTGTTTCGAAAATTGATATTTTGCAAAATTGTGTGGCCATGACTCAAAATGCAAGAAAAAAAATAGCGAGATATTTTCGTTTTGTAAATTATATACACATACGAGTATAAATAATGTATGCTCGTATAAATATATATTTTTTGGAAATTAATTTTTTTATGGTAAAGCATACTGGTGTCGAAATCTGATATTTTGCTTGAACATTTTTCTGTATATCTATTTCTGTATTCTGTATATATATATATACAAATAATCAATTAAAAAATTTAATTGTTTCAATTAAACTTTTTACTCAATTAAATATTTAAGCAAAAGCTTAATTGACTCAATGAAATTTTTAATTTAACTTTTAATCAATTAAAAAAGTTAGTAAAAAAAGTTTCTATTGTGGCCAGTGTTGCCAGAAGTAGGGGAAATTCCTTACATGTAGGTATTTTTGAAGAAGCGTAGGGAAAATCTGACAGATTTTTTATATTCTCCAAAACGTACAAATTTTTTCGTCATGAAATAAATGCAAACATAACGTTTTTTTAGTAATATTTTCTTTTTCAAAAGGGTTCAAAAATTTTCTTTTCGTTAAACTCGCTTAAAAATATGTTTCCAGAAATATTTGTGGTTTTAAAAGTTGGCAACACTTATGTTTGTATGTACATATAGGGTGTTTTTTATTGAGGTATAGAACTTTAAGTTGGCATCACTTTTTTAACTGGCGGCCATTTTGTCAGCTGTCAAGTGATTAATATTTAGTTTGGTTTGCCATTTCATCATGAACAGGTTGACAAAAGAACAACGCTTGCAAATCGTGCAAATTTATTTCGAAAATAATGGTTCAGTTCGCGAAATTTACCGCAAGCTCCGTCCATTTTATGGTCGACATAATCGTCCATCAGAGCAATTAATTCGGTTAACCTGTCAATTGGCCACCAAGATCGTGTGATTTGACACCATTGGATTATTTTCTTTGGGGATATGTGAAGTCGCTCGTCTACGCCAACAAACCAGAAACGTTAGGGGACTTGGAAGCCAACATTCGTGGCGTTATTGCCAACATACGGCCCCATATGCTCGAAAAAGTGGTTGAAAATTGGACCTGTAGAATTGGCTTTATTCGAGCCAGCCGCGGCGGCCACATGCCCGAAATCATATTTAAACGTTAATGGCATAAAATTATCCATCCAACAAAGCCAAATTGATGGACATTAAAACGATTTTCTTGTGTTTTATTTCAATTCGAAGTTCTATACTTCTAAAAAAACAAGGCGAATTCATATACCAGGTTGTGTCCTGCCTAGTACTTTATTGCAATGAAAATTGACAAATCAAACTTTCTTTCGCTTTTTGTACATGAATTGAATTTATCCTTTAAAATTTTATTTGAAAAGAACTATTTACATTAATTTTTAAAAACCTTTTTGTTGTTTTAATTGAATTTAATTAAAAGTACATATGTATGTGCTATTTTTTTTAGTTTTTTAATCATCTTTTTACCAAAGCTTTAATAAATATATATATTTTTTTATAACTAATGCTTTTCTTCTATTTTAATGACAAAAATGCGTAGGGATTTTTGTAGGGGAAATTTTTTCAACGTATAGGGAAAAATCGGATTTTTTTAGCAGTAGGTATTTTTTCGAGAAATCTACTGGCAACAGTGATTGTGTGTAAATGTCGGTTTTTATTCAATAAATTCCATAAAAATTTCCGCTTTTTCCTGCTTTAAATTTTTGATGCAATGCAGATTTGTCAAAATTTGGTGTGATCAAAAATTCGAATAGCATAGATGCAGCCGAACACACTGAGCAAAAACACTTTTTGCACTTGCTTCATCTTCATAGATTTGTGTGTCAATTAGTGTTGAGCGAAACTGTGATTTCTTAGTAATGTTGCTCCTTGTGAACGTGATTTCTAAATCGCTGTTCTTTTAAACTGTGATTGTGATCACAGTTTAGCAGTATTTTGTTTGTAGCAGTTCTGTTATTTTGACAAAATGTAATAAGAAGAGCAGTTGTGAAATTAAACAGTGACTGTGATCACGGTTTAACACATTTCAGCTCTTCTGCTTTAAAAGTATGTATTAGTATTGGTATTTTGATAAATGCTAATAAGAAGAGCGACAAGAACAAACAATTAGCATCAACCCCAACCAAATATTGATAATTGTCGTATGAGAGTCAGAGAGACAGTAAAATTGCAAATACAAAAATGTGAGAGCTATACATAGTTGCCAGAAAAGACGATTTGACACGATTAGACGATTTTTCTCGACAAACGGCGAACGTATACAAATAAATTCATGTGGTAGGTTTATTTACTGTAAAGTAAACATGCAAGAGCATTCACAGTTTGTATGAAAGAACTACATTTGCAAAACCTGTTACTTGACAAATTCAGTCGATTTTTCAATCGCTGTGAAAAAGTAACAGGTTTCGAAAAATAGCTCATCACTAGTGTCAATGTATTTGCCGGATATGCATGGCATATTGTATTGAACTACTCCTATATTAAAGTCGCTGCTACTGCACTTTTAGTAGCAACTACATACCTGTCAACAAAAAATTCAAGGGCAGCAAACAGTTTCAGTACGTAAACTGCCACACGCACAGATTTCCTTATCGTTTATTGGAGTAAAGCAAATGAAAAGATCATCTTTTCTCAGTTGGAAATTTGTAAGGTTCATCTAAAAATAATTATAATTACCCATTTATATTTTTGAATTTTGATAAATAATGGCTAATTTTAACTAGCAGTTGTCACTGGGTAACAAAGGAATAAAACCAGCAATTTTATAGAATTTTTCTTTACAAAAGAAGTGGTTATAAACTAGTCCTTAACTAGTACCAATGGTACTAGTAGTTTTCTAAACACACTCAATGCTAATTTGAGCATTAAGATGGTATAGGAAAGTTTACAGTTGGGAATTGCTGTACCAGTAAAAGACTAGTTGGACACTAGTTCGATCTCCTGCAGGGTAATTTATAATAGTAAAAAAGTTATTCTTTATTGTTTCACTATAAAAATACAACAAACTTTTTAAATTTAATTTTATTCTTACAATAACTACGGCCAACTTTGAACCGTTAAATATCCTAAATGGTCATTCGAAATGAAAAATCATAAGAAAACCCTAAAGAGGATAAGAGTATTTTAAAATACCTTTCGAATGATACCCAGTCTGTTGGCCGCCATATTGAGTTTTGACTACTCACATCTTTAGTGACACTCCCAGGATTAACACAAATCGATTGATGTAAGACTCATCAAAATCGGTCCACACTTTCGGTTTATATAGTACCGCAAAGGAACACACAACTTATGCTGATAAACACAATACCCTTCTTTGCCCACTTGACCTGAGATTCGATAGAAACAAATGCTCACTAAAGCCGGAAACAATCTAAAATATTCAAATGTTCGCTATAGAGAACTTCTCTCGATAGTTTCTCGAATGTGTGACGGTAGCCAAGTGGCTGTGCTCATGTGCAAAAACAATACAAAAACAAATTGAGCAATCCTTCTCATTGTTTTTGTTTCACTCACTTCAAAGAACGAAACAAAACAAAATCAAAAATTTTTTTTCGTTTATTTTCGTGCTCTGGTTTTAAGTATAAAGAAATCAAAACAAAAATAAATTTATAACTGTAATAGTGTCGATTATTTTTGTTACTTAAATCACGTCCTAACTCCTGTACCGCGCAATATATAGCGTAGCTACAATAAATAAATTAAAAAATAAAATTACTTTTGTTACCTTTTCTGCCGTCTTTTTGCGATATCGAAATTAGTTCGATAATCCCTCACTTTTGCTATTGGTAGCGAGCCTGCGAAATCGAATATTTTTTGGAACAAAACTGAGCGACAGGTAAACTTTTTTCGATTCATTTTTGAGTGTCGTTCTCGAAAGTTTTACACGATAAATGTTCGAGATATATTCGAAGTGGATTAACGAAATCATTAACGAAAGTCTTGGTCAACTGAGTGCGTTGAGCAGTCGGTTAAAAATAAGTACAGTAGAACCTCGCTAATCCGAACAGATATAGGGTACGTTCGTAAAAGCATTTATAGTGCACGTCTGCAGCATCACGAACATCTAATGTTCAAAAATGCATAACTTGGCAGCACTGTTCAGAGTCAAACGTTTTTTAATGCATTTAATCGGCATACCTGCCGCAAATCTCTGCAAATGGGACAGTAAATTATTTTAAGATGCAAGAAGTTGCAGTGAAACAATATGTATGTACATATTTTGATATTTAAGTTACATTAAATTACAAGAAGATTGATACATTCGAAAATAATTTTGAAACATAATTTGGTAGTTTTTTATTACTTCAAAGGAGTTTTTTCTTTTTCTTTTTACGGCCAATTGTGTTCTTGTAAGAAATAGTCGCTTTGATTTTCTTTCTAATTTTTTTCTTACTATAATTTCAAAGAAAATTTTCGCTTTTATTATTACAATTTTCTTAAATAAAATTACTTGCCAACTTAAAACTTGTTTGCAGTTCGTTCAAAAATGTCAACTGAGCACAGATGTTGAGCAGTTGCAAAGCATGTACAACAAATGATCAAGCATACGCAGTAAAACCAGGCAGAACTGCCGCATTGATGCATAAATTTGCTGAATTTACGAACGTACCCATAGTTTCAGCCTTTGTTCGGATTACTGAATCGTCTGAGGACTACAGTTAAAAAACTCAATATATGGTTATAATTATTTTTTAAAAATAAATACTCTTAAGAATTCATTTTCCTTTAAAAAATTTACAGAAAACATTTAAACAATTATACTAACAGTGATCCAAATATTCATTGTGTGAAATAAGATTTTATTTTTATTTGAATACACATATATTTATGCAGTTCATGTTCTCTATTTTTTAATTCTTTTAAAAATAAAATTTAATTTTTTCTTGCTTTGGTTTGTTCGGCCCATAAAAAAAAACTCTTGAAAAAAGTTCACTTGCTTTGTTTTCAACATTCTCAGCTTCTTCCAAGGAATTATAAAGGTCTTCAGTATTTGAGTTTAAAGTTTAAACTAATCATTATCTTCGTGTGAAGTTAGCGAAAGGCTTAAGAGTAGATAAAGTTTAATAAATATTATTCACATCCTGCCACATCGAATCTGTGGCTTTACTTGATTTTTTTTATCAAATATTGTGGATTTTGAGAAACCAATATGGTTCAGGCCCTTGTGTTATCGATATCCGGACTACAGAGATCGATGTCCGGACTACAGAGTTTCTAAACTGGCCGAAACGGTGATTTGTCCGGATTACTGGATAGTCCGGATTATACAGGTTGTACTGTATATATGTATGATGTATTTGCATGGTAATCTAAATGGCAGGCGCTGCTGTTATTTTGCTTTTGTTTATATGTATTTATATATAATTCATTTACCTGTCTGCAAGTGTGTCAGCAAATTTAATTGTTGCGCAAAGGTTCATAATAAGGATATTCAATACTTTTTGCATTAACATATATTTACATACATACATATATGTACATAAATATACTTACCCGGCAGTCGGCGTAGCTAGCGAATGTCTAGCTATTTCGTTAACTACCAATCGTTACCACTAACTACCAGTCTAACTACTAGCAATTTACACGACTGACGATTTTAACATGGGGATGACATTGACGGTAGTCAATTGCCACCATCTGCATAACCCTTCGTCCGTGATTTCGCTAGTCAATACAATCAATTTTTCTTGTGATAAAACAATTTTTTATAATACATTTTCCATTAATTGTTCCTTTTTTATGCGATGTTTTAATTTACTTCTGCTGCTCATTTTACCTTTCTAAAAAGAACGCACTTTTTCACTAAAAATTACACTTTCACTGACCACGAACTTCCAATTGTAACTGACACCAATACAAAATCATAATAACTATAGCATGTTAAAATTAAACAAGGTACTTGCACTTCTACAACAAAATTACAACGCCAAAACACACATGCATTTTGTTGGTAGAAACAAACGAATAATTGTCAGAAACAGATGTCTTTTGTCATGATACAATTATACAACGTACTTGCACGACTACAACAAAATTGCAACACCAAGAAACACACGTATTTTGTTGGTAGAAACAAACGAATAATTGTCAGAAACAGATGTCTTTTGTTTTTAAAAATAACAATCACTGGGTAACTAAAGTACAATTGCAGACGCGGCATTCATGCATGATTATAGTCATTCAGTGTTGCCAATATGTGTGTAATACACACTCTACTGTCATGTGTAGGCCATTTACTGAGATTCATGTATAATATGATATAAAAATAATAATTAGAGCTGTGCCAAATCGTTCATTTAAGTAACCGCTCATTTTCGTTCATTTTATAAAAAAGAACGAGTTCGTTCATTTCGTTCATCCGCTCTTTCCAAGAAAAAGAACGAAATGAAAAAACAAACAGTTGATTCGGTCAATAAAAAGAGACAAATGCAATGTTTTTGTTATTTTTTGGCAAAATGATCAAAACAAACAAAATAACACAAAGGAAAAATCAGCAAGTAATTTTTTTTTGCAATATTAAAGTATTTTTTTGTGTGACATAAAATAAGGAATTTGGAAAATATTAATAGCATTAAGAAATGTTCAAGATGTGTTTTTATTTTGCCAAAAAGCGGGAGCGAAAATAACTTAATTACGTATGTGAGAAGATAACGCAGTTAAAAAAATTCATAATGGTAACACTGTTACTAAAAGTAGATAAAAAGGCAAATGAAAACGAGAAAATGACAAAAAAAATCCCACATGAACGATGAAAAAGCAAAACAAAACAAAAAAAAGAGCCAAATAATTTGCAATTTGGATTTTTGAAAATTATGAGAAAATTTTGTGTATTTTGTGAAAAAAGTATTATTAATTTTTTTTTAATGTTTTAAAAAATTATTAATTGTCTTATTCATAAATAATATTTCAGGTTTATAAAGCTCTTATTTGACATATTTCTATAAGAAATTTGTCAAATAAACCTTTAATAAACCTAAAAAATATTTTTTTTAATTAGACCGTAAGTATTTAATAAAAACTTTGACTGTTTCTAAGAGAAGAGGTATTATTACGGTGAAATAAATTTTATAGATTGTTGATGGTGCACCCTACTACATCCAGGTTTGGTCGAAAATTAGCATCTTTTGAAAAAAACTAATTTTTCGATGTGGCGAAGAAATTGCACACCCTTTGTTATACATGTTTTGGTTTTTTATTGTAAATAAACTTGTTGTAAATAACTTGTAAGAAACTCTTGACATCCTACACAGGAGAGGAGATTTTCTAAAAATTTTAAAATTTGTATGTGCATTTTGTGTAAATCAGCGCATTCAGTAGATCAGTAGATCGTTTTTGACACAAACCAATCATCAAACCCATGTAATTTAAATGGGTTTGATCATAGCTTTGTGTTAAAAAACCAGCTACTGAATGAGTTCGATACAATTCTAATAAGAATCTAGAACTTATACATATATGTATGTAATTCGTGGGTGTCAATTATTCGATTGTCTACAATAGTGCAAGTGCAATTTTATCACCGTGTTTGACTAAAATGTTAAAAGTTTTAAAGCAACATTTATGACCAATTTCACCAACTCTATTTAAATATTAATTCATATTTAAACGTCGATTTTCAATAATTTTTGTATAGACAATGCTAAACTTTTTTTAACACGAATTTCCTAAAATTTAACGTCCAAACACCATGTGGCACTTTTTTAGTTCTCTATTTCTTTTAACTAAATTTTTCAAAATTTTTGTGTGTATCCTGATTTCTCCTAAACAAAAAATATGCCAACTAGTTTTTGCTGCTCCTCAATTACGCCCCTGATAACGTACATGTGTTATTTGTTAAACTATGTTTGCATTTTAAGGATCTGCTACAAATTAACATATGGCAACAAGATGATAACACTTACATACATATACATACATACATATGTACATACATACTCGTTAGAGTTGTGCTTATCAGCTCTTTTGAGTGACCGCTCTTTTCAGCTCAGCTCACTTTACTGAAGTATTTCATTCAGTTGGCTCATTAGTTCAGTTCATTTGTAGTGAAACATTTTGTAAAGCATAAAGAAAGAGCGAGAACAGAAGCATAAAAAGTGGCAGATTTATACAGTGTGTGTGTATGTGTGTGTGTGTGGTCATACATTACAAAACAAGGCAGATGAAGTATAAAAAATAAACAAAATTAAAATATAGTTAAATGAGCGGAATTTGTTAATAAAAAATTAAAATTATTTAGTATTTCAGATATTTTGATATTATCACAGTATATCAATTATTTTTTTGATGTACTTCTGCAACACAAAAAAATTTGTAAAAAAAAAGCACAAGACTTTTATGGAACTCTTTCATTATTTGGACACAAATCTATAACCAATTTAAATTACATGCTGAAAGAGTTCGATACAAATCTAGAAACCACTCAGTACTAAAGTGAAAGCGCTCAGCTGATTGAACGGCTCACTGCGCTCAGTGAATTGAATCGTTCAATTGAACTAGTTCGTTCATGAGCTGCACAACTCTAATACTCGTGCATACATGCATACATCCATACATCCATACATACATGTATGTATGTATGTCATATAAGCAACAAAACATGCGTTTTCTCTTTTTCTTCTCCCTCAAGCATACGAAAAGTACGCAAAATAAACAACTCAGCTCGTAAATGCAAATAACGGCTGACCACGAACTTCCTAGATAATTCACAATTTATTTATTTGTACCCAAAAAAACAATACAAATACATTTTCTGTGACTTATGAAAACTCAAAACACAAAACCTGCCATAAACTCACCCCCAAAAATTAAGAAAAAAAAAATGCACGAACTACCAAAAAAATCTACCCCCTCATTAAAAATTCCATAAAAAACGCATTAATTTTGCCGAAAAAAACCAACATGAAACATTGTAACAGAATACACACACGCACAATATGTTGCAGAGCAAAGTATTTTTTTGAATTAGTGTATGCGTGTTAGAGAGGGAAGAATGGGGGATGATTTTAGCAACCAAACAAATACACACCAACTTTTATAGAATATCTAAAGAAACCATACAATAAATATGTATGTGCGAGTATGTACATAGATATGTATGTATGTACATAATATGCAAATTTTTCATAACTTAAAAGCCATTGAAAAACACGTCAAAGCAAAAATTGAACTCTAAATTTGCACTTGTCGCATAGTTTTTGAAAAAAAAAATACTTTAGATAAATTCAATAACATTTTCCTTAACAATCAAAATTTTGAAAATACTTACAAACATACATACATACATATGTATGTATTTGCAAAAAAGCAAAAAGCAATTTTTTAAATAATTCTTTTCTCAATCACAAAAGGTACTGCATATTTTAATTCAATATTCGTTGTTTGTGAATAAATTACTGTATTTATAACACATCCGTTTCCTTTCCTTGTTCTCTTTGCAGCAAAACGTTATTTGGTAAGCTGTTAAGCTGGCTCTTAAAATACGAAAACAATTTGCTCATCAAGCTTTTGGTAATTTTCCGCCAGAAGATTTCCATTCCCCCATAAACCGGCCACAAAGTCCTCCCATTTCAACACAACAAATAATGGGCGGTCCTCCGGCCCCAACGGCCTCCAATGGTCCCCCAGAGGGTCAAACTTATTGCTTGCGTTGGAATAATCACAAATCCAATTTGGTAGAAATATTAGATGCTCTCATAAAAGTTGAAAGTTATGTAGACTGCACCATAGTCGTAGATGATCAAGTGCAATTCAAAGCACATCGTGTAGTTTTGGCCGCTAATTCCCCATATTTCCAATCCATTTTGCAGGATTTGCCCATGGATCATTGTAGTATTATTTTCCCTGGTGTGAAAGCCTTTGAGATGCGTGCGTTATTGGAATATATGTACACAGGAGAGGTGAATGTTACACAAAGTCAAATACCCAAAATAATGCGCATTGCGGAGGAATTAGAGGTGAAAGGTCTTTTCGACATGGCTGACTTGAAAGAAAAATTTAACAAATTGAGCGAAGAGCATGCTGAAAGGTCCATTAGTAATCCTTATACCAGTACCGCAGCTCCCTCAAATCCCTATTCCTCTGTCACCACTACCTCCTCACCCATCACTGCCATACCGAATCACAAGCCCAGTTCGAAAGATTCGGATAACTATCGTAACAATTCCTCCTATGTGATCTCTACCTCAACGAACATTTCGCCTTCAGCTGCTCCCTCCAGCAGTTCCTCGCCCCCATATAGCAATTACAAATCGCCCTATTCTAGCTTGTATGCCAAATCGCCGGGTCCCCATTTAACTCAATCCTCAGCGGTTCAGCCCCAATCCAGTCAGCAAAATCCCAGTAACCTTACACCAACTAGTGAGCGTTCCTCTCAATGGCCTTTGTCACCCTCGGCAGCTGCCGCTGCTGCTATGTTAAGTTCCGTTTATGAATCTGCTCCTGATATGAACCCTCTAAAACGAAAAAAGCTCTCCTCCATGTCAAGTATGTTAATGAACCGTGACACTCCAATATTGCGCAATGTTTTGGCACAAACCAATCCGGCTGACTCTTCACAACAATTGCCCCTGCTGTTGCCCAATGCAGTAGCCAATACTAAAATTGACAGCAAGCCTTCAAACATGGACAAGAATGTAAGTGGTCATAACAACAATCACAGTTTTAATGGTTCAGATTACAGTGAAAAGGTCAGTGTAAGTTCTAAGATATGTGAAGCTAAAGTTTAAAGTTTCTTTTGCTGTTTCTATTCCTTCATTTAGAAATACCCAGATGAGCCACATTCCCCTTTCACCGATCGTTCCTTCGATGACGATAGTTTTGATCAGAAAGGCAGCAATTTCGGAAGTAATTTCGGCAATAATTCCAACCAAAAACCCGAATGGAAACGTTACAAACAATATACGCGCAGTGACATCATGTCAGCAATACAGTGTGTACGTGAGGGCATGAGTGCTTTGCAAGCTTCACGTAAATTCGGTGTACCTTCGCGTACACTGTATGATAAAGTCAAGAAGCTGGGCATAACTACTGGCCGTCCCATGAATCGTACCATGAAACGCAGTCCCAGCAGCGCGGAATCATCAGCTGCTTTCCCCTATGCTCACAGTTATGGGCAAGCCACGGCTGCTGCTGCTGCTGCTGCCATGCACGATGCTGCCACTCGTGACGATCGTGAATTGAAAGAACATCACCGCACTAATGAACATCATCACTTACCACCCACCATTCCTCACCCAGCTGCTGCCTTATTAGATCACGCTTTCCTGCAACAGGCTTTAGAAAATCGTGGTGGTGGCGACATTGCTGGTCGTGAAGCTCTTCATGCCATGGCATTAGCAGCTGCTGCTCATGCGGCCGCCAATCGCATGTCCACTAGTCCAGGCCCCAACGGAAATGCTGTCCGATCTCCTAGCCCCACTAATTTCGCTCTGAAATATGGCACTTTACGAAACGCAGAACAAGAGCTAATGGAACGCCACGAATTCGAACGTGAGCGCGACAGGGAACGTGAATATGCGGAAAGGGAGAGAGAGCAAGAGCAAGAGCGAGAACGTGAACGTGAACGTGACATGGAGCATGAACCTGAGGAGGAAGATGATCATGTTGAGGATTTGTCAGTTACACGCAAAGACAGCAACCATTCCCCACCGTTAGAGCCAAGAGATAGACCTGCATCCCCCTACTCACCCAAAGTGCCAGCCAATGGAGATAATGAAAAGTCTGTTATAATGACAACTAAATTGCCCTCAAATCCCAGTAACGAACCCTTTATGAATGACACAAGTATGAAGCGTGAGGTTGTAATAGATGACGTCAGAGCCGACTGATTGATGTTGACTATGGCTTGGCAATATGCGGCCGATACTTGTTACGATACCTTATTTTCTTCGCGTTGAAGTATTCAACCGAAGGAATTTTATGGGATATTAGCGGTTAGAAGCTCTAACTAAAGGTAAAAATGTATGTCGTAGGTATCTGAATTGAAGTTGTTTTGATTGAAGTCAGCAACAGGTCTAAATTATTGAGATGTTTTAATTTTAATTTTTTTTTATTTAGAGTTACAATTGTTTATTTATTTATGTAGCTCAAACAGTCAATTTCTTTGAGCTAATAGCGTATTAGTGAAAGGAAGAGGTGAATTTTTAAGGTAACCCAGGAAACATTTATTAAGTTTTTACATGGAAACATTTTTGCATAGAAAGTGCAATAAGTTTTTGAATTGAAAATAATAAAAACAAAAACAGTTTAATAGTTTTGCCCAATACATTTTAAAACGTTTAACGTAATTCCTTCTTTTTTGTTAATTTTTTCATGTTATATATGTACATACATACATACATATGAACAATCTTCTCAAACCATTCGTTTTTTTTTTAATAATCAAAAACTCAGATCATGTAGCGGTAACTTAGCTTTATACAAAACATTTCTTTTGCAAACCTATCAACCAATTTGGAATTTGCGCAGCTAAAATTTGCACTTTTGCTCTACCTAATTGGAAGGAACTGTTAAAATAATAAAGTTTAAATACAAGCAGCCCACTTATTTAAACTATAAAACAAAAAATCGTAAGTTATTGTTATTAAATATCACCTTGTGCCTAAATCGATGAAAATAAAAATGATAGATTAGTTTAAACAACAAAAAGGAAATGGAATGTAGAAAGTAAACTATGCCATAATGTCATTAAATTAAAAGTTTTAGCCCATACTGAAGATTAACCAACCCTATTAGACATTTTATAAAAGACTGAAAGTTATTAAGTAAAAACTAGGGCTGAAGCTGAATTTTTTTCTTATTATTGAAACTAAAAATACAGTGAAAACAGAGGCTCAATTTTTAATAAATACCTACATATAAAAATAAAATTACTTATTAGTTATAAATATAAAAAAAAATATTTAATTGTAAGAAACTTTTTCTTTTTTGTTAAAAACGCCAGTGATTTGTTTTAAAAATCTTAGTCTTAAAACTTTTTTAAGTAAGTTTACATATTATAATATATAATATATATCAACAAATAAGCAAACAAACAAATAACTACCTCAAGAAACTTTTACAAAAAAATAAAAATAACAGTAACAGTAATTAAATGATCTTTACAAAATTGCATCCTTGTACTGCATGTGCTGTGCATCCCATTCACAAACAAAATGTCTGGCAACACTCACGCTGCTCAGTATCAGTGATGTCAACCTTATTACAGTATAATAACACAACACGTGCAGTGCAATAATACAATATGCCTAAATACACACATACATACATACACACACATCTTAAATGTACAAATTTGTCCAGTCCACTTGTTTAGTGTTTACTACGTTCAAATAATTTTATCATATTGTATGTTTTCTTAATAAATAAGACTGACACTTAAATGAAAAACAAAAAAATAACTAAAACAATGCACCATACAATGCACCTCTAAATGTACAAAAAGAAAATTAAAAAACGAAAAAACCACTCTTTATACATACGTTAAATAGTACATACATACTGGTACATATGTATGTCCATACATACTTACATTGATAAAATTAATTTAAGTCTTGATTTCGAAAATTTAGAAAGAAATTAAAATTTTCTGGAAATTTAGCTGGGGGCAATGCAATAGGCTTTTCATTTAACTTTTAGTTAAATTTTTTTTAATAGTTTTCCAATTATTTAATTGAAATGTTATAATTTTAGTTAAATTTATCTATTGTACATACATGCATACATATACATAAATACATTTATTAATAATTATATAATTGTAATTATTTTTATCAGATTTCATTGTATATATAATTTCTTTGAATCTTGAATTAATTATTTGTTAACTTTTACTGCAATTCAAAAAAAAACTTAATTCAGCAATCAAAATTATTTTTGTAAAAACGTATCTGTTAGTTATTAGGTTTTTATCGAATTATAGTTTTTAGCTAAATTGTGACTGATAAAGAAGAAATAAACAAAACTTATTCATTAAAGAAAAAAGAAAAACATTTAAAACAATCAAAATTAAAAAAGGCCCATTAATAAGGTCCATGTATGGTATAATAAAGTAAAACATTATCTGCAGCAATTAAAACTATAACAAGAACAATTCTGCTTTTA
The DNA here is from genome assembly GCA_936439885.1 of Nowickia ferox. Lineage (NCBI taxonomy): Eukaryota > Metazoa > Arthropoda > Insecta > Diptera > Tachinidae > Nowickia > Nowickia ferox. The sequence goes on along the minus strand of OW387027.1, from coordinate 32,886,752 downwards.
ACTAGTGTAAACAATTTAAAAAAAATTTATTTGCTGTTGGTTTAGCAAGTCAATATGCTTAACAGCAACGAAATGCATCTAGACGTGTTAAACCAACAACAAATAAATTTTTTTAAACTTTTTTACACTAGTTAAACTCACAAGCAAATTTGTGAAAACGATTCCGCAGTCGGAACATAGACGATTATTTTAATAAAAACAAATAAAAATATGTAATTGGAACTAAAAAAATCTTTTAGGTGAGACAATTTTTAAATTTTTAGTTGAACTATAGTGAATTTTAATCAGAAATGATTTCTTAGTCGGGCTTAAGTTCATTAATTTCAATTCTTGTTGAATGAAATATTTTTATTAATTAATGTGAGTTTCTAAAGAAGAGAAGAAAAATTAAATTAGACCTTATTAGCTGGGGGAAATACCGATATTTTTCTGTGTAGCCACGCACTTCATCAACACCCAAGTCTATCTGCTGGGGCAGAGATTGATATTAACATCAGCTATTTAACGCAAATTTTCAATGAAATGGAATATGAGAAATGATTATATTGTGTATACAATTATTGATTTACCTTTGGTAAATACATTTGTAAGTATCACTATTCATTTTCTGTTTATCCGTTTTTTCATACAGGTTAGCACGAAGTTATATCACTCTACCTAAGTATATTTAACTATTCTTGCTTATCTTTTACGATCATCACATTATAACACGGAGAGAATTTCATAATATTTTGATTCTACAAAGTCGTAATACTTTGTATTACCATGTAAAGACACCTTAACAATCTCTACCCCAGTAGATAGACTTGGGTGCTGATGAAGTGCGTGACTGCATCAGCAAAATATCGGTATTTCCCCCAGCTAATAAGGTCTAATTTAATTTTTCTTCTCTTTAGAAACTCACATTAATTAATACAAATATTTCATTCAACAAGAATTGAAATTAATGAACTTAAGCCCGACTAAGAAATCATTTCTGATTAAAAAATATTTTAGTACAATTAAGGTCAAAAAGTACAATTTTGAAGTTTATTGGTACAATTTTAAAATTCTCATTCAAATCCCTGACCTGAATTTAGAGAAAACGCGCCTACACTATAAAGTATATTTTGCAGTTTTACTTCTGCGAGTAAACAAGTAACGCCATCTATGCGGTTTTGGTGCAAATATTGCAGTTGCTTCACTGTTACTACGGAAGATATGACTAAATGTGATTCTATTCTACAAAAATATGTATTTACAATAACCAACACAATTGATGTAATAAAAAACGCTTAATTTTCTCGCAAATTAATTAAAATTTGCGACGATTTGCTACCGTATGTTCAATTGGTAAAGCTTAAATTAGACGTGCCATAGCCGTAATGGCAAGTCACATAATCAAATACAGTGTTGCCCAAAAGTATGGTTCAAACAGCTGGTTTTTATGGTTATGATTATGGCACGTCTGATTGAACCTTTAAGGCTCAGTTAGCCGACTGTAATGTAATGTAAGTGCAACGGTAGAAAACAGCTGATCGATTTTGTTATGTGAAAAGTAATGAAAATGGTTATAGAGATGTAATGTAGCGTAACCTACTTTCGATCAGCTGTTTCCTACATTACAGTTACTTTGCGTTACAGTCGGCTAACTTAGCCTTTAAGCCGACAGAACGTACAGTACAAATTGTATATGTACAGTTAGGCCTCGATTATCCGTAATGGTCGGGACTGGGAGCATTCTGAAAAATCGATTTTCTCGGTTAATCGGGTAACAGCTTTTATTGTTTTTTTATATATATATATATATATTTATTCATATTTTTGTATTTATTTACATATCTTTGTATATACCGCATATAATAAAAGAAAAATTCATGGATTTTATGCTTGTGTTTAATCAAAAAATGCATAAATATTTACTATAAGGGAACAAAAATTTGGCTGAAAATGGTTACGTGCTTGCAATCCCGGATAATAGAGGTAATCACGGTTGATCGATGCAAACGGATGGATACAATAAAACATGAAAACGATAAACGCAAGAAACTCATGTAAATCTTATCGCGAGTTATTGACACCCAGTTATTATATCTGTCAATCAGAAAAAGGCGCTGGCGTTTCGGATAAGGGTCTGGAGAAACTTGGCTATAACCATTATATACTGCATGGTGGCAAAGGAGAAGAACAACGTGAATATTAGACCGTTTATAGCATTTTTAGTTGCTTAAACATACGTATTTTGATTAAAAACCCCCTATTTCTCCATATAAAGTGTGTTTTAATTTTTCAGTGAACTTTGGGCAGACCTTAGCGTTATCTGATCATCCCCAAATTTTTTATTTGAGGCTTGTAGGCCAAATGGAAACATTTTCGGCCCGGCAATCAATACAAAAAAATACTAAATGGTTTAGTGTTTATGCTTTGGCTGCTTTGAAACCCGGGACAAAAGATATGTTGGTTGCTACAGATGTTGCTGGCAGAGGTATTGACATTAAAGATGTATCATTGGTCATTATGCAATTGCATGTTTTTTCTTGTGTAACATATTAATGCGGAGATAAGATATTTATCCGTTTCAGAACTTTTATGAATTTTGACATTGATTTGTTGGTGCTTCTTTTTGCATATTTTACACTTTAAAGCATGTTTTTGCATATTTCAGTGTGACATACATATGTACATACTTTTAGCATTATTTCGATTTTTATTAGAGAGACGTTTTTACGGCATATTTTGATGCTTTATAGATTTTTTTTTTAGTTTAATATTCTTGGTCAAATTTTTTATTTTTATTGCTTTTCGTCTAAATCTCATTTCCAATATTCCGATTATTTATTACGCCATACAATATATCGCACACTAAATCATAAACAGTCATAACTCAAAATGTTCAAAATTTTTTTTATAACCCTGTATACTGAACAAATCTCTAACGATCACAAACACTTCTTTTGCAACATAGTCTTCTTGAAAAATATAAAAAACCTTTATGCCTGTTTTTATTTTATTTACTTGCGTCATTTGTACAATATCAACAGTTTTTTGTCTCTCCTAAGCATCTGGGATTTTTTGAGTTGTGACTGTTTATGATTTAGTGTGCGATATGTATGTAAGTTTTTAATAAACACAGTTGCTTTGAATAAAATCAATCACTCCACAATTATCCAACTTTTGACGATTCAATGAAAATATTGGACGTTAATTTCAATAAAAATTTGATTTTGCTATTTGTGACGGACGATCAGTAGAAGTTGAAAGAAAATTTTCAACGTATAAAAGTTTATTTAGATGTGACTGGCAACGATCTTTATTTGAAAATCTAAGTAAATATCTATAGATAGTGTTGCCGACTATAATTGACGTAATTTTCAGCAAAATTGTTTTAGAGTGTATCTACCTAAATACAGTTCTACAGATTTAATTCTCTCTTTTGAACTTGAAGTAATTTTTTTTCATTATTAAATTATTTTAAATATTAATTAAAAATATATATATATTCCAAATAAATCAATTTATATTATTTTTAAGAGCATATTTTTTAACAGCCTTATTTATAAAACTTATTAAGGCTTTACAAAAATGTTTTAAAATAAATTTTCATACAAAATTTTTCTTAAAAAGCCTGTATAAAGCCGTAATAAATTTTATAAATAAGGCTGTTAGTTTTAAGGACTTATTTTAAAATTTTTACTGCATATTGATTACGCACAAAACACTTTTTAGAGCGTATTTCTGGATTCCCTGGTCATTAACAATAACATGGCTAAAACTGTTGAGGACTACGTACTGGTGGTACAGGCAGAGCTGGTAAAACTGATTGTGCCATATCGTGTGTTACCAAAGATGACAGACAATTGTTCTATGACCTCAAACAATGCGTTAGGGCAAGTACAGTACCAGTGTGCCACTCAGAACTAACTCGTGAACATCTGGATGATGAATATCTGGACAACACAAGCCAGGGACATTTTTTAGGCTGAGTTTACATCTGCAATTTCATGTGTGCCATGTGCAAAAAAAAGCGTAACCACTAATTACTAATAAAAAACTGTTTGATTGACACGTACTTATTAAGTTAAACAGTGTCATACATAACTAATAAATAGACAATTTTATAGAATCCAATATGATTGGAAACTTCTTCAGTCAGTAAATACATGTCTGAAGCAAACAGTTTTTCATTAGTAGTTAGTGGTTACTATTTATTTGGGACATAGCACACAGATGTAAACCCGGCCTTACAAACAAACGTGGAGAAGAAAAAAATCTTTGGATAAAACTTTCAATTGTGTTTGTGCGAAACACGTGCGAAAAATGTTGTACATTTTAAGAAATATCTGTAGCTTGTGCAGGAAACCCGAATTTATAATTTTACGAATTTCTTAAGTTACAAAAATTATTTCGTACAATTATTTTCGTCTATAGTACCATATTTTTCGTTTATTTTATTGAATTTAGGAAAAAATAAAACATTTTTATAAAATTGGAAATTTCGTAAAATAAACAAATTTTGTTTTCTTATCATTTTGTTTACAGTACAAAAGTATTCTTAAGTCTATTATTTTTAAATATTACCTGCCTCATTCATAAAAAATATTTCAGGTTTAGGTAATAAACCTAAACTATTTTTTATGAATTAGACCATAAATCATTCATTTTCCTGTCATTGTATAAAAAATATTGTGATAAAAATTTAGTTTTTGGTTTATGCTGGGAACACAACTAGGACGAACGACAAATTTCGTCCACGGCACACCAACGACGAATAAGTAACAGATCTTATAATTTATAACTGGATAACTGGTTATTGTTTGTGCAAAGAGAGAGACATTTTTTTTCGTCGTTCATCCGCGTAAGATATAGAAATAAATCTATCGCAGTGTTCGTCACGCACGACGAATTTCGTTCAACAGCGGTGTTGTGTTAATTTTCATATGAACAAATGTGTTTTATTTTCATGACGAAAGTTCGCAAAGAAAAATTCCCAGTTGTGTTCCCAGCATTCCCAGTTTGATTCGTGAGTTTCAGTGCAAAATATGTACGAGCAAAGCAGCTGTCAACAATTAACTGAACATTCAAAATGACCGAAATTGTCGGCATAAGTGATAGACATGAGTGCCAACATAACGCCACAAAAAAAATCAAAATTCGAATATACGCAACTCGCGAAAATTAAAAATTTGCGATATTTTTGAACACACCTCGTATGTATGTATGTGATGTATGGGGAATACAGAGACTGTAACAATTCCCCTTAAATTATATTTTTCTTTTCATAATTGTTCCAACCTTCAATTTCAAGAATTACAGATTATTCAACAAAATTATTTTTCATATGTAAGAAAATATAATTTTTTTTGCAGATTTTTATACTTTAAAGATTTCAATTTTACACAAAATTATATACATATATAAAACCAAATTGCTTTTCATGATTCACGAATTTATTTCGTAATGTAAACATTGTTTTTCGTAAATTTACAAAAAAAGAATTGTAAAAATACAAAATTTTGTTATTTGCAGACAAAAAGTATTTTGTAAAATAAATACTATTTCCACTATTTACGAAGCATTTCGTACTGTAAAAACAACGAATATTTTCGTTAAACAAACCACATTTTTCGTTTTTTTTTACCTATATCATCCGGTGTGCCACAGGGGAGCATACTGACCGAAAGTATACAGAGATGTCACGAGACGGAAGATAATTGCGAATTCTTCACGTCTCGCTCACACCGAGTCTGTGTCTTCTTTAATTTTTCTTTCATAGTGGCATAAATTTAACGTTTTTCATTTTATGCTTTGTGTCCTCATTCGCTATGAGATTTTTGTAATAAAAAGGTCCAAATTAATATTTATGAACGAAAAAGTTTAAAGTTAAATCAGGAATCATTGGAAAACATTTCTTAATTACTTTTTCAATACTAATGTTCATTTGTTCAAATGTATTTTCATTTTATGCGTTGTGGTCTCATTATCATATGCTTTTTGGAAGTAAATGGTAATAATGAATATTTTTTTAAGGAAAATGCTTAAAATGAAGTCTGTAATCATTTGGAAACTAAATTTAATCACTTTAATTTTGTAAAAATGTTCTCTTGTTCATTCCACAAATTACACATTTTCTCTTGTTTGTTTTGATTATATCGTTAACAACTTAATAACAAATATACTACAGTTGTCCCTTTCTCGCCGAACCTGTGTCAAAGCTGATTTTAGCTTTTTGCATCACTCATTTTCTTCACCTCTGTGTACTTTGTGATACTGGGGCCAATCTTGTATTTGATTTATACTTGTGATATGCCTTTGAGCAGCAATATCCATACATCTACATTTGCCGATGATACACCCTGGCTTAGTATGCACGAAAACCCTCACGAGGCTTCCCGATATCTAGAAGAACATATTACACAGCTGGAATTATGGTTAAACTTATGGAGAATTAAAGTAAACGAACAAAAGTGTCTTCAAGTAACATTTGCCCTGCGAAGAGAACTTGTTCCCCAATTCGAATCAACAATCAAGTTGTTCCTCAACATTCACATGTGAAATATCTTGGTATACACCTTGATCGACGGCTTACATTTAAACACCATATTGACTCAAAGCTAACACAAATGGAACTTAAATTAGCTCAGATACATTAGCTGATTGGTAGAAATTCAACACTTAGGGGCATTTTCACAACGAATAAAAGTATACTTTAAGAGTTTTAAAACTAGTATTTCAATACAAAATACTTGTTTTAAATTCTTAGTGCCTTATTCATAAAAACCAATTCAGGTTTATTAAGCGCTTATTTGACATATTTCTATTAGAAATTTGTCAAATAAACCCGTAATAAACCTAAAAGTTGTCGGATATAAGTGGTATAAATAGTAAGGAGATCAGATGGGGAAAAACAAATATCGTTTGCACCGTTTCAAAAAACCCAAGGCACTTGAATGCTTCTTTTGCAACTTGAAAAATGTGTCCAGTATTTTCATGCCAAGAACATCAAGAGCATCTGATTCCCATAGTTATAGAGGCAGCAGCATTTTCGGTCATGCATCTATGAGTAACCATACAACATTGGGTCTTACGTGCGTTAAGTCGATCCTGTTCGCATGACCCCATTCAGAAATTTTTGCTAAATCATAGTTTAAAGTCTCCTTCATTGTTTGTGGGTCTATTGCTGAATGAGAAAGGATCAGTGATGCCATTAGGATACGACAGATACATTTTTCGTATCTTTTGATAACTTCAGGTACCATGTGTAATCCCGACATTTTTCGTATCTTTTGAATCTGTTCGCAAAATGTACAGAAAATATGATTTTTTTTTACGAAATATGAACATATTTTTTTATTTTCAGGAAATTTATATGAACTTTTTGATATAATCACCTTAGTATAAGCTCCTTAACTCGTATATTAATTTTTACAAAAATGAATTTGTTTTGATAACAAATTGCTTACTGTATTTTTAAAAATTACATTCCCAATATATATGACTTAATAAATATAAAAATTAGTTTATATCATATAATTTTCTTTACAATATTCATCAAATATGAAATAATGTTATGTTAATAAATGTTAAACGTTAAAAATTTACTTTAAAACTTTTTATAAAATGTATCTTTTTGGAAACAAATGTATCTTTTTGGAAACTAAAATGTATATTTCTCGAAATTTCACTGGCAACACTGAAAATGATGGCAAATGCTGCTGTCGTCCGCGAAATAAGAGATAGTGTTGAAATTGTGTATGTGTTTTGTTTTTGTATGTGTTTTGTTTTTGAATTTTCCATTTTTTTTTTTACAAAATTTGCCAACGCTTCGTTTCGGAATCTGAAATTTTAAAGCTAAGGTCTCACTATCGGCACAATGTACCGATTTTCGTCGTATTGCATGTGCGGATAGTGTGAGTTAGTGTTGAGCGAAACTGTGATTTTTTAATAATGTTGCTCCTTGTGAACGTGATTTCTAAATTGCTGTTATTTTAAACTGTGATTGTGATCACAGTTTAGCAGTATTTTGTTTGTAGCAGTTCTGTTATTTTGACAAAATTTAATAAGAAGAGCAGTTGTGAAATTAAACAGTGACTGTGATCACGGTTTAACACATTTCAGCTCTTCTGCTTTAAAAGTATGTATTAGTATTGGTATTTTGATAAATGCCAATAAAAAGAGCGACAAGAACAAACAATTAAGGTAGAGGTCCATAGCTCACTTTTTGCGCGTTACGCTTTCTATGCATCTGTCAAAAAAGTAGAATCAATGTAATAGTATGTGACAAGTTACATTGCAAAAAGCGCAGAACGCGTAGGCGCGTTCAAAGCAAAAAGTAGGTATACTTTCTACTTTTGTACGCGTTACAAGCACCATGAAAGAAAGTCAGCTGTTCTTGAATGCTAAAGATGTTAAATAATACTTTATTTCTTACGTTATCGATAAATATTATTTTGCCGTGGATAATTTTTTTCTTTTTTTTTCAATAAAAAAAATTTCTTAGTACAAAAAAAACTTATAAAATATGTGAATATTTTCATTAAAGTGATGTATTTTAATTAACTTCTCACCACACTTTTCTCAGTAACAAATTTTGCATATTAGTGTCTTCTCCGCTAAATCTGTATTAAATAGCTGCTTAGAAAAGTTATTGGTTAAGCCAATAATGTGCATACATTTATATGTAATTTTCAATTTACTTACATTAAAGTCAACAACAGCCGAAAATCTGCTGGAATAGCCCTGGCCGAGTTCTTCTCAAGACTATCTTTTAAAATGCTGAATAAATAGTCAAAGACATCTGCAGACATTCTTGTCGCGGTTCGAAATTGCTCAGGGTCAGAAGTTTTAATTTTTTTAAATGTGGTTTCAAAAAACCCACTTAAATTCCGTTCTAAATCCAACGGCCGTACCTAAACCTTTTCTTTTTTGAAATTGTTGGTAGGCATTTTTTGCACATAAAATTAAATATATACATATATTCTTTATAAGTATTTATAAACAAACGCATACAGCTGATCAAAATAAAAATAAAATGGCGCATGAAAAGCAGTGCATGTAACTCAACGCGAACAAAGTATAGAATGAAACAAGAGGATGAAACGCCTGTAAAGCATAACGCGCAAAAAGCGAGCTATGGACCTCTACCTTTAGCATCAACCCCAACCAAATATTGATAATTGTCGTATGAGAGTCAGAGAGACAGTAAAATTGCAAATACAAAAATGTGACAGCTATACATAGTTGCCAGAAAAGGCGATTTGACACGATTAGACGATTTTTCTCGACAAACGGCGAACGTAAACAAATCAATTCATGTGGTAGCTTTATTTACTGTAAAGTAAGCATTCAAGAGCATTCACAGTTTGTATGAAAGAACTACATTTGCAAAACCTGTTACTTGTAAATTCAGTCACAGTTGTGATTAGTGATTTTTCAATTGCTGTGAAAAAGTAACAGGTTTCGAAAAATAGCTCATCACTAGTGTGAATGCTCAAAATTTTTTTTAAATGCGACTGTTTGCGCCGAAAATGTGCTTACAATCAATCAAAATAAACCATGTTGCGCTGATAATGTGAACACTCTTTAGAAAAATGATGAGCAATCAAATTATAAAATATGCACCAATTTTTATCGGCCACTTGTGCGCCAATCACAGTCGACAAGTAGTTTTTTAATCTATTATTCATATACAGTACTGTGCAAAACAAATACAACAAACTCGGCGAAAGTAAATGGAGGCGATTTTTTTCAGTATACAACTGTGACCAAAATTTATTTGCACATATCTATATGTATAGGACATCAAATAAAACTATGTTTTAAAAACTTGTTTTCCAAAAATTATCTATAATAGCCCAGGCTTCGATGTGGAGTTGTGCATAACAAAAGCAACAAATGAGTACTTCTTGTATAATATTTAGTTTTTTCATATAAGGTGCATACCTGCTCTGCATAAGTTCACAAATATGTAATTTTTATTATGCATTAAAGAATAAGTTTCCTCCTGTTCGTTACAATTTTGGAATCATTTTCTGAAAACACTCCTGCGCCAACTTGCAAGGAGGTTTTCAGAGGCTTTTGTGAAAACTGAGCGTTTTGGTCAAGCAAGGACTGCAATTAGATTAATATTCCTGCATTTTTGCCTAATCTCAAAGTATGTTTTGAATTACTACCGTATTTTTCTCAACATGCCAATAATTTTTATTTCAAGGATTTTATTTTAATTTTGTGGTCTAACTTCATACGTCGAAAAGCAAGATATCACATGCGAGTATGTTTAAAACTCGCTTTGATATCTCGTGACAAAAACTGTTTGTGAGGCAAGCGCCGAATTGTAGACATGATATCCAATTTATCATATCGCACACTAAATCATAAACAGTCACAACTCAAAAAATTGCAGATGCTGAGTAGTGCAAACAACTGTTGATACTGTACAAATGACTCAAGTATGTACATATGTAACATAAAAACAAGAATAACAGTATTTTATATTCTTCAAGAAGACTTTGTTGCAAAAGAAATTGTTGCGGTCGTTAGAATTTTGTTCAGGTAACTGAACAAAACACTTTGATTATTTTGAGTTGTGACTGTTTATGATTTAGTGGGCGTTATAGAATTTAAATTCTGGAATAACGGTTTCTCATTTTATTACGATTCAATTATGACATGTTTTACGGAACTCCATTTTGAGATAAAGAAAACAATAAAATTGCATGAAATAAAAAAAGATATGTTTGAAGTTACTTCATTTTCTACTCCTTTCCATTCTTACTAGAACAAGCCGCACCAACAACATGGAAAAACAAATTTTTAAATCTAGTATAATAATTAATAAGCAGTAATAAGCCTGTTGGACTTTGGAGTTATAAAAATATGCCAGAGTTTTTTGATAATTACGTCATTATCCAATTTGTTGATATTGCTTTGCAAAATCTCGATTAATGAATGGACCTTAGAATATTCGCTACTTTTCGGAAATATCCATATTGAAAAATGTAAATGCGAATCTCATTTCAAGTATGACTCGCTACAAAAGTGTGTAAAAAGCGCTGCTTGTAATAATCATTATTAAAATATAGAAATTGTAGTTCAAATAGGGATTTTTATGCCTTTGTTTTGCACCAGACTGTATGTAAAAACTTTAAAAAGTACATTTGTACTGTATATATGTATGTATATACATACACCCACAGAAGTTTTCTGTTTTGAAAATAATGCATTCTGAAAGCAAAACTCCGTTTCCAATAAGCAAATAAACATAAGCGGGTATGTTTTGGGAATTTATAAAAAATAATATATAATAAAAAAATTAATTAGTGTGAGAAAGTGCCATCTTTGAATGAGAAAATAAACATGTTACGTACTCAAATTTAGTATAAAAAACCCGCTAAGCGCACTAATGCCATCTTGTAACAAAAAAATTAAATGCAATATAAAATTGTACTTGGCAGCACTTATTTCTGTTTCCGTATTTAATTTACAATAAGGTATAACGCAACGCTAAGCATTGATTTTTTTTGTTCTTGTAATATAAATTGTTTCCATATTTTGTCACCGCTAAATATACGGAAGCATTTGAACAGCTTCAATGGGTTGGTTCTCCATTTTATTCATTAAATTCAACTTTTTTTTATTTATTTCGTTTATTTCTCTTGTTTTATTTTATTTTTGCTGCCGCAAAATACAAAAACCTAAATCAGGACATTCCAAAAAACCAACCAATATCAGTCAAACTACTCAACCTACGCAAAAAGTTAAAAGTTCAAAAATTTTTGTACTTTGAGTTGACGGACACGTACTGAATGTAACAGAACTCATAAAAATTAATGAATGAATCTGGCAACACTATCTGTCATTTTGTATACAACGCGTGAAAGTTGAAGAATGTTCAACTGATAACGAATTTGGAAAAGGAGACATTATTCATATATAATCAATCAATAACTCAATTTTTTTAATGTTTGGTTATCTAAATGTAAAACGCAATACAGAAAAGTTGACAATTATTGCTGCAAATATTGCAAGCACAATGAGCTGTCTCCATTGGCAATATCAATATTTTGGCATTTGCTGCAATATATATATAATTGAATTTATTGCCAGTCTATTTTCCCACTTTCTTAATAACAAAATAGTTGTCTCTTTTTCCCACGAATTTTAAAAACCTGATCCTAACCTTTTTACCTGTCACTTACTTTCCTTCTGTGTATTCTGTGCCCATATTACATCATCCCGTTACGCAGTGTTTCAGTAATCGGTTTCTGACTTATCACTTCAAATGCAACTCTTCAATGTTCTGGCATTCATAATTTATAGCAAATGCTACAACGAAATGTCAAACCTGCATACAGTAAAAAGAGCTAAAGAAAAATATTTGTGAGAAAAATATTTATATTTATATGAAATATATTAGAAATCTGGAAATAAAATAAAAACATAAGCTTATCACAGAAAGACTGCTTGATATATAATATGTATTTATATTTAAAAATAATATGCAGCTTTCATAAATTTGTGTGATAATATTTTAAGAAAAAGTGTATCACTGAAAATAGTATACCTATCCACATATATATTATGAATGGGAACGGTAAAATAATTATAAGTGATGTGAATGATCCTCTTCAGCAATCTAGAGAAAAAATAGCATGCCGAAAACGAAATATACTGGAAAGGCATGCAGCGTTACTGCCGCCGCCACCCTTGCAAGTGGATACGAAGGAATCTTACTCAACGCAATTAGGTGTTTCACTTGAAATCTTTGACAACGCAAAGAAAAACTGCAATGAAATAAAATTGTCAGGACAAAGTGATACGCCGGCTGCATCTATATGTAATATGTGTTGTCGAAAGGATGATGTTTGTGTAAATTTGCAACATAATCATGCAACGGTTTTGACTGTCAGTGACCTTACGAGACTACCTGTAAGTATTTTTAAAATTTTACAAAATTCAATTAAACTATTTTTTTGAGCTGTAGGTCTGCTTATTTTTAGCTTTTTTTCAATTAATGTTTTTTAATATTATTAACATGAACAAATATTGTAGACTTATTATACATACCTATTTTGCTTTATTACCAAAACTTTTCAAACAATTGTAAAAGTTTTTATGACACATGGAAAAGAAAAAAAATTAAAACATCAAAAAAACCAAAAATAAGAAATACCCTGAAGAAGTTAACCGAATGTTAACGAAATATCGAACTAATAAATAAAAATATAAAAGACCTACAGCTCAAAAAAAAAATACTTTAATTGAATATATTAATAAAGGTCCAAAATTAGATAAAAGAATTTGATTGTTCAAAATTTAAAAAAAAAATATCCTGTGATAGAAAATTTAAAAATTAAAAAATAAAAGTTGTTGGCGTCATATACATATGGACATTTTTCTCAAAAAGTTCACCGGACAAAAAAAAATGGAACAAATCAAGTTTAGGGGCACCTCCCAGAAATTAAAAAAAAGTATCCCATCATATAGAAAATTAAAAAATGAGAAAAAAAATTAAATAAAAAAGTTGGTGGCGAGGCTTAGTTTCCGAGTTATGGGCCTCTGAAATTCTAGTAAAATGTTCTTATCATAGGTACGGTGTTTTTAAACGAATATGACCAATATTGGTATCTTAAAAATTAAAAGGAACCCTATCCTATAGAAAATTAAAAAAAAATAAATAAAAAAAATGGCGGCGAGGTTTAGTTTCAGAGTTATGGGCCTCTGAAATTCTAGTACAAAATTATAATTATATGGTGTATTTTCCTACGAATGCTATCCAATACTGATATCATTTGAAAATTTTTTAGGAGGTCTTTAAGGAGATATCAAAATTTTTAATAAATTCGTTAAAGTTTTCTTGCACAGCCGGCCTTCGGCCGGGCTTAAGAATTTTCTTATTGTGTTTCCCGAGACCACGCAGCCTAATAAAGATTTTCTGCATTGCAAAGTTTTCTTGCATAATAAAGTTTTCTTGCACAAACGGCCTTCGGCCGGGCTTAAGGATTTTCTCCACCATGGTGTTTCCCGAGACGGCGCAGCGTAATAAATATTTTCTGCATTGCAAAGTCCTCTTGCCTAATAATGTTTTCCGGCACTGCCAGCCTTCGGCCAGGCTTAAGGATTATCTCCACCATGGTGTTTCCCGGGACGGCGCAGCGTAATAAAGATTTTCTGCATTGCAAAGTTTTCTTGCACAAACAACCTTCGGCCGGGCTTAAGGATTTTCTCCACCCTGGTGTTTCCCGAGACGGCGCAGCGTAATAAAGATTTTCTGCATTGCAAAGTCCTCTTGCTTAATAATGTTTTCCGGCACTGTCGGCCTTCGGCCGGGCTTAAGGATTTTCTACACCATTATGTTTCCCGAGACGGCGCAGCCTAGTAAATATTTCCTGCCTAGCAAAGTTTTCCTGCTTAACTTTTTCCTGCATGGCTGGCCAAGAGTTATTTTTACCATTTCATGAAATGTATTCTCAAAAGCTTTAAGATGATACCAATATTGGTCATATTCGTTGGAAAACACCGTATACATACAATATTGTACTAAAATTTCAGAGGCCCATAACTCGCAAACTAAGCCTGGCCGCCATTTTTTTATTAAATTTTTTTTTCTTATTTTTAAATTTTCTATAGGATATGATACTTTTTTAATTTTTAAGATACCAATATTGGTCATATTCGTTTGAAAACACCGTATGATAAGAATATTTTATTAGAATTTCAGAGGCCCATAACTCGGACACTAAACCTCGCCGCCAACTTTTTTATTTAATTTTTTTGTCTTATTTTTTAATTTTCTATATGATAGGATACTTTTTTTTAATTTCTGGGAGGTGCCCCTATACTTGATTTAAGCAAAAAAAAAATTCTGTCATTAAAAATTATTGTACGATATTGTAATAGAGAAATATTTGAGTTTTATTAATTCAATCAGTTAATCATAATTTTTTCTGCTAAGATGAAAAAAGGCAGACCGTTGCGTGGCACAAATGCCATTTCTTATTTCTGATACGATTTGTGGCATGTTTATTTTAATATTAAATTCTTTAAGAGCAGAGGACAATTGTAACAATAATTCCAAAAATTACTCATAAGTTTAGTAATTTAAGAAAAAGGGAAAAGAGAACGATGGAAATGTGATTAACGGTAAATTTTTAATTTCTTATAGTCTATTTCGTAATATCACGTTCGACTTGAAACTGCGTCATAGCTGCTGGAAGAAGTTGTTTTCAAGTTTGAATTTAAACCAAATGTTTTGCATTTTTATAATCCAATCAGAGAAAATTTATACAAAAAATTAAATTTAAATACTTTTAATTTATTATGCGGCGTATACACCTTACTGAATTTCGTACTTAACGTAGTATGATATGAAGTACGGTTTTAAGATACACGTTACTACAAATCATACTAATTCATTTGTGTTGATTTTAGCGTTTATTAAAGAAGTGAAAAAAGTAAAGTACTTAAACTAATAATGTATATAACATAGAAATGTATAAAAGGAACGGACAAAGAACATGCAGAGTTGTATTTGAGGGAAACACTCCAACACGCCCTCTCAAATCTGCATATCTTTCGATATATATTGACAAACAATACTATTTTAAGCCAAGAGATTTTACAAACTTTACATGTTTAAATTTAGGCAAATTCTTAGTCAATATGTCTGCAGCCATCCCACCGGTTGATACATAACGTATTTCAATCCGATCCGACTTAACAACTTCCCTCACATGCTGGTATTTAACGTCTATGTGCTTACATCTTCCATGTAGTACGGGGTTCTTGGCCAAATGTTGAGCTCCAAGATTGTCGCCGAAAATTACTAAAGGTCCGTCAGATGGATAGCAACCTATTTCGCCCAATAATCGTTTAATGTACACTGCTTCTTTAGCTGCAGTGGACAAAGCCACAAACTCAGCCTCTGTGCTACTGAGTGCTATGTTGGGCTGTTTTTTGCTCTCCCAACTAAATGCACATCCTGCCATAAAAAATGAATAACCAGTATAAGATTTTCTATCCTGGGTACAACTGGCCCAATCCGCATCCACGAAACCCTCTGGTTGTTTGTCTGTTTTGAAATACTCTAATTTTAAATCGTTTGTTGTTGACAAATATCGTAACAAATGTTTAACAGCTTCTCCATGTTCATGGTGTGGATCTTGATTTTTTTGTGCCAATTTAACAACGGAGTGCAAAATATCTGGTCTAGTACTTATCGCCAGATACATCAATGTTCCAATTATAGATTGGTACTGATTAGAGTTCACACGTTGACAGTTTTCTTTCTGGCATGCTATTTGAAAGCCCGGATCAAGCGGTGTAGATGCTGCCCTGCAATTTTCCATTCCATAATTTATCAGGAGCTTTTTTATGTACTGTTTATGTCCTATTCTGATTCTTCCAGTATCACCTTCTCGTTCAATTTCCATACCTAGGAAATGTTTTACATTACCATTATCAACTAATTTGAATTTTCGCGAAATTTGTCTCTTTATACTTTCCACGTCTTCTCTTTCGGTACACGCAATCAGTATGTCGTCAACATATACTGCTATTAGTCTAAATCTGCCGTTTTCGTAAGCGCTATATAAGCAAGGCTCACTGTCACAAGGTTTAAAACCAATATCGCGAATCACTGCATCTAGTGTCCTGTTCCATGCACGGCCTGATTGCTTGAGTCCATAAATAGCCCTTTTTAAACGTAAAACCCGACCAGGATTTTCTTCATCAACAAATCCATCAGGCTGCTTCAAATAAATCTCTTCCTCTAGCCTGCTATTTAAATAAGCGGTTGATACGTCTACATGATGTACATAAAGTTCCTTCTCAGCAGCAAGTGCAAAGATCATGCGTATAGTGGAATATCTCAAAACCGGTGAAAATGTTTCAGTATAATTTATACCATACTCCTGGCTACACCCTTTTGCAACCAGTCGGGCCTTGAACCGATCTATATTTCCTTGTTCATCTTTTTTAAGACTAAACACCCATCTACTTCCAATCACCTTCTTGCCAGATGGCAGGTCAACTAACGACCACGTATCATTCTCTCTGAGCGAATGATATTCTTCCATCATTGCTTCTTTCCAATAATTAGAATGTTTACTGCCAACTACATCCTTATAGGATTGGGGTATATCAATTTTACTACTACCGCCATCTGCAAAATTTAAAACATTTTGAGATTTTTTAGGACAAACTACATTACCTGAACTTATTTTCTTTGGTCTACCACGACCTCTGGTTTGCGCAACACTACTTTGAGATTGTTGAAATTCATTTCGTTTTTCTTCTTCAAATCCCACGAAACCAGCCTCTGAGCTCGACTCATATTCATCGTCATCACTCTGACTATATGCTTTTCCTATGTAATCGCCAGCATCAACTATTACACTGTTCGACGAATTAACCAAAATTGGAATATTGAAGAAATCAAAATCCGTTGTCCTAGATTTGTTCTGAATGTCGTCTTCACAAAATTTGACATCTCGTTTTTCAACGATCTTCCTATCATTAACATCGTATAGCCTATAAGCTTTGGCAGTTGAAGAATATCCGACAAACGTATAATCTTTGCCCTTTGCTGCAAACTTCTTCGACTGTGTTTTATCAAGTGCCACTGCTGGTGAACCAAAAATCCGAAAATGACTAACGCTGGGTTTCTTGCCACACCAAATTTCATAAGGAGTCTTGTCCTTCAATACTTTCGTTATTGATCTGTTTCGAATATATACAGCAGTATTTACTGCTTCTGCCCATAGTTGTTCATCACCGCCGGAATGTATCATCATACTGCGAGCCATTTCTACTATCGTCCTGTTTGCTCGCTCGGCTATACCATTTTGCTGCGGAGTATAGGGAACAGTAAGCTGTCTTTTTATGCCATTTTCATCTAAGAAATGTTCAAACTGATTATTAATATACTCCTTTCCATTATCGCTTCTAATAGCTTTGATTTTCCTTTCAGTTTCATTTTCTACTAAAGCTTTAAACGTTTTAAATTTTCCAAACACCTCGCCCTTGTTCTTCAAAAAATAAACAAAAATTTTTCTTGAGTGATCATCAATAAACGTAATGAAGTAACGTGAGCCTCCAATTGATGGTGTGTTCATCGGCCCACAGACATCTGTGTGCACCAAGTCTAACAAGTTGTCAGCCCTTTTGCTTGTACCAGTTGGAAACGGTTGTGAATTAATTTTTGCTTTCATGCACGTTTTACAATCAAAAGCTTGTGGTATTGTTTTTATTTGCAGGCCATTCACAGCATTTCTTGATACCAAATCATTCAAACTTCGAAAATTAAGATGCCCATACCGATTGTGCCAACGAATAGCATCATTAGTATGTATATTAAAATTCATATGTGTTTGTCCGGAAAATAAAAATAAATTCATTTTATTTCTTGCTACCAAAATAACCTTACCAGATGCCTCCATTATTTTCGCTGTATCATTTTCAAACATTACAATAAATCCATTAGCTGTTGCTTTTCCAACTGATATAAAGTTGCCAATAATTCCAGGAACATAAAGAACGTCACGCAAAATCACTTCGCCATTTTCTGTTCTTATTTTAATATCCCCTTTACCCTCTGCTTGTATACAATTATTACATGCTAGTGTAATTGTGTATGTATCTTCTACGAACGTTGAGAACAGTTCACGTTTGCAGCACATATGTGCAGTCGCACCGCTGTCGACGCACCAAGAATTTTTATCAAAACTACTACTATTACAGGCTGCAAGCATTGCGAATGAACGATGTTGTTCTCCTTTTTCCGCGTTGTTTCTTGTACTTTTGCAGTTTTTTGCAAAATGGCCACGTTTGCCACAGTTGTAGCATTTAAGTTTTTTACCGCTACTGCCGCCATTTTGATTATAATTGCTCTTAGTTTTATTATGGCAACCAGATCGTGCCACAAAGGCCTGTTGACTTACAACACAAGCAGCTTCGTTTTCATTTTGATGTGCTCTTCGGTCGCTTTCCTCTGCCAATTTCAGCCTTAAAACATCAAGGGCAGGTAATGCATCTCTGGTTTCTATTGCTATAACGAAATTCTCCCACTCCTTTGGCAAACTCGATAATAAAATTATAACCAAATGCTCTTCAGTTAGTATAATTCCGACCTCAGCCAATTTGTCCGAAGTTTCAATAAAACCATTGAGATATTCCGTCATTGTTGAAGTGTCAGTCATACGCAGACTGAGTAACTTCTTGTAAAGACTCACTTTACGTAGAGGGCCACTGGGCATATAAATATTACCAAGCTTCTTCCATGCATCAAACGCCGTTTCACAGTTTTTTACATAGCTCAGCTGAGACGGCTTTACGGACAACATTATGGTAGCAAGAGCCTTTTCATCCGATTTGACCCATGCTTCTGCTGCCTTCGTTTCAGCTGGCTTAGCTAATTTTCCACTTACAATCGACCATAGCTCCGAGTGCACTAATATGCTCTTAACTTGTATACACCATGTGTCGTAGTTTGTATTATCTAGCTTATCTATTTGATAAATTGAGGAACTCATTTTCCTTGTGTTAGATGACTGCGAATTCAATTATATTTTTTTTCTTTCAATTTTAATTTTAAAACTTTTGCCGCATCTGGGCCCATAACCTGTTGATTTTAGCGTTTATTAAAGAAGTGAAAAAAGTAAAGTACTTAAACTAATAATGTATATAACATAGAAATGTATAAAAGGAACGGACAAAGAACATGCAGAGTTGTATTTGAGGGAAACACTCCAACAATTTGAAAGACAATATTTAAGGCAATACGCACGCGGGTAAATGAACATTATGATTAACAATGTTGTAGATTTATTAATAACTACGATCGCCCGGTTGTCTAAATTAGACCACAAACATGTGTGTACCTGTGTGTTTTCAAGTACGAAACAAAATAGAAAAAAAAATTTTTTTCAATCAAATTTACTTACGCTTCTTTTACTTTTATGCCAAGAAATTTGGGAAAACATTTATATTTCACCAATATTGGTGGACGATAAGATACTTAAAAATGTACGACAAAAAAATGTGTGCCGTATTTATATGTGGAGAATGTTATATTTTTTTTACATTAAAATATCCGCTACATAAAGATAATTTTAAAATTTAGTCGCAGAAACGTTTTCCAAATCAGCTCCTCATAAAATACATTTTGGTTTCCAACAGCATGATACACAATACTTATTATCGTACTTTACGATGCTCCGCCCACAAAAATCAAAAATTTTTGATTTTCATACTACAAAGCATACTTCATAAGTGCGACATCTTGATACATGTTACTAATTTCATACTTGTACGATTTATCGTACGATTTGTAGTAACGTGTATACTCTCCATTAGAATTTGGTCACGTTAGACACAATAAGTATGTTTTGGCATATTACGAAATCAACACATATAGTACTATCTGACGATTTTTCATTTTTCAAATGTGGGCAGAGTAATGTTCATGGTATAGGTAACACAAAGGGATCATTGTATTGGACGCAAGTGAGCGGGACTCTAAATTTCACCTTTCTTTACCAGCAGCCTGCTAACCTAACCTAACCTAACCTATCTTTCAGATAAATCGCTGTGCGTGGAGAAATTATAATTCTCTTGCAAGGCTCACTACAAAAGTGATTTGACAAGCACAGAAAAAAATATATCAAAGTACCGAACGAACGAATAAACCAAACCGTTAGATATTTTACTAGTAAAAATCCAAGGAAATACTCCGAAAAATCAAGAATGATTACAAGAGGAATAAATTTCGACCTTGACTGAGTACTATTTAATTAAATAGGGGAAATTATACAAAATATCAAAATATATACAAGAATAGCGTTTTAAATAAATTAAAATTAAATTCATTGACAAATGGAAGAAAGTAAAAAAAATTCCTGGTATCCAAAAATTGCACTCGTTTTCTTGGGATGTACAGAGGAGTATTTGAGCCAAAAAGCTGGCCAAAAATTCAAAAATAAATTTAAAGAAATCTTAAAAACTAAGTACACAAAATTTCACATTATATTGTAAATTTGAATACTAAGTTGTGATTTGTAGCTCTGATACTGCTAAAGTCAGGAAAGTGAAAAAATAACATGAGTTTTTAATTTTTTTTTCGGTTTCAGCATGTTTATATGATTTTTTTAGTGGCTAAAAGAATAAAGCTGTAACGTTAATTTTTTATTTTTTTTTTTTTGCTGAAAGATTTGATTAAAAGCTATTTTTAGTATTAAAACAAACAAAAATCTTGAATATTAATGTTGAAACAATTCGTGTAAAAATTAAAAAAAAAATTATACACGTTTTTTGCAAACAAAAAAAGAATGTTTTTTACATGAAGCTACATTTAAAATTATGTTTTATACCAAAATAAGATTCAGAATCTCTTAGTTAGACCCAAGAAAAAGGTTTGCGCAAGTTTGTGCCATTTTTTTGTGATTTTTTCAAAATTTCACATTTTTTCTGTTTTTGCTCATCTTGCATAGGTAAGTATGAGTAAGAAACTTTTTTGACAGGGGCGTTCCGGGTGAGATTAACTTCCCGCTGCCCTCAAAAGTTTTTTTTTTTTTTTATATTAAAGCACAAGTAGTACATTTTTTTAATATTTAAACTATTTTTGCAAATAATATTTTTGTCACCGTACACAAAACGAAGCGGGGACGAAAATGGCATTTGACGGTCTCCTGGGACATTAAAAGTTGCATTTGCAAAACAAAAGTATTGGAAAAGTTAGTTAAACAAATTTCTGCCAACTTTCATTGATCTAGGGGCACTCAATAACTTTTCACGAGCAATATGAACTAAAAAAGTAATGGCCAGCTTTTTAGCTCAAATACTCCACTGTGCGATGGGGTTGAAATAAAAGAAGCTCGGACTACGTATTCACACAAAGAAATATTTTAATTTATATTAATAATATCCATTTTATATTTTGAAGAACAAATTTGTTTAAAAGTTACTAATAACTAAATAGTGGAATCAGTATGGAAAAAATGTCACGTTCGAAACGTTACGTATCGACCCAGATTATAGCTTAAAAAATACGAACACGAGATTTTTTTTGCCAAGCCAAACGCATTTAAAAGTAAAATTGTTACGTAAAATTCAAAAGTTAATTGCAATACGAATATATGTTAGGCTTTGCTGAATTTCTCCTTTCTAAACGTGAGAATGAAAACTACTTCCATTTTTTAATTAGTTTTTTTTGTGGGAATTGTTACAATTTAAGTTTAAAATTTGTTAACGCACTAGTAATCCGAAAGTTTAGCTGGATCCTATGCGCATTTCACTGTTGCTAATGCAGATCATCAGGGAACCTTTACCCAAAAATTTCTTAGAACAACTAGAGTTAATATGTTAAACTTTCATTTAAGCAAATGAGAATCTCAACAAATAACAAAGTTGAAAACAAGAACTCAATAATCAACATGTTTTTTATTTTCTTACTTTATCATTACTACATTGGCTGACTTTTTTCAGCTTCAAATTGTAGTTGTAAGAGTATGTAAAGAAAATAAATGTAAGTAACAACAACAGCTATTCAAGAATAGAGTGTTGCCACACAAGTATTTTTTTGACCGAGTGCTGTCAAGTTAATAATTAGTTTTTTTGTGGGAATTGTTGCCACACAAGTACAAGTACTTGCATTTTTGTCACGTTCGAACCTCTACTTTTTTTGCCATTTTCTTTTATCCCTACTTCTATTTGCTGTCACCTTTAATATACGAGTATGTAGATTCTACTGCTCGCTATAAGTTATAGCTTAGAATAAAAACTAAAATAAAAATATATTATATATTTTCCGAGTTATGTGCCTTTAAAGTTTTCATGTAAAACTTTTACGGGAAATACCATGGTAAAGAAAATCGTTATGCCCAGAATCTTTATAAGCAACGCCGTAAGCCCGGCTCAAAGCCTGTTATGCAAAGAATCTTTGCTAAACAGTGCCCTTTCGTTAAATGCCATGGTGTAGAAAATCCTTAAACACGGCCAAAGGACTGCTGTCCAAATAACCCTTAGTAACCAGCACCAATTCGGGAAATTCCGACGAGCGGCTATGCAGATTATTTTAAAAATATTTTTTTTTTGTAAATTTTCTATCTAAATTAATTTTTTTTTGAGACGCTTCAAAGTTTTCTATGCAAACTTCAGAGGCCCATAACTCGAGAAATATGGATCACAGCCAAATTTTTTATATATTTTTTATTTTTACAATAGTAGCAGATTGATATCTATAAAGTCAAATTATAATTTTTCTCTACAGTCGTTAAGCAGCTCTTGGCTGAAGAACAGTTCTCGCGTCATCGTAATTATTTCTTAAGTGCGGTCAGTCTTGTGTGTGTTGTTTGGCCTTCGACGGATAACCGTATAATCTTGCGGTTCTTTTGTGGAGTTTCGATGACAACCACGTTGCTACTTCTTATGTGAAGGCATAGTTCAAGTATATTCAGTCACAAAAACATTTTTAAGAATACTGTTAATAACATCATGGACATATGGTCTAGCTACTCCGCTCATGTTTGTGCAACCATATTCTGCTTTGTAGAATATGTATTAAGAAAAAAAAATAATAATTTTTCTCTAGAGTTCCCTTTTAAAATGTTACCAAATCGGTCTGTATGATTACGAGTATAGTTGTGATTATATAATATTTCTAGGTAAATTAGCATGCGACGGATTATGGCATTATTTAATGCCAGTACCACTATGTTAAAAGAAGACTAAAGCGAACAAAAGTCGGCTATTTTCGTTTGAGAAAGCTTCCCACCATCGGCTAATATTTCTCTAGAGTTTAGTTTTGTAGCATAAACTGAAGCGTAATCAAAAAATATGACACGTATCCAAAGAGCTAATTTATTCCTTCGGGAGTTGCAAACAACCTATACCTTCGTGTATGAAGTAAGAGTTTCCAAAATCCGCTCCTAGCATGTAAATCTTATCAAATGTAATTTAAAAGTTCACAAAATTAACCTGAGCAATTGACACTCAAAACCGTCAAATTCGAAACAATAAACGCAGGTCTGATAGTATTTAAGAAATAATTAGGATGCCATGACAAGCCTACATATGGGCAATTCCACAGAATGTCACGTTCTATGTCACGTACGAATACCAATAAATTAAGCTAGTAGTTCAGAGAAAATTTAAATTTTTCTTTATTTCTTTATGTACTTTTGAGGAGCGAAAGTAGTTCTTAATTTGTGAAAAGATGAGGAAACATCTAACCGTATTTATCTGAAATACAAGCTTAATTGATTGGTATTCGTACGTGACATACTAAGTGATATTCTGTGGAATTGCCCATATGTGCCTACATGGGTACGTACATATAAAAAATAAAGAGCTGTGGTATGTTTGTAAAATATTTTTTGCAAGGTTTCTACCCATTGGGTTTTATCGAATATTTTATTAAATTTTTATATATATTTTAATATGCCCATATATTTCGGATGCATCATATTGGCTAAATAATGCACTGGAGTAAGTAAAATAGTGCATCATTATTTTCAAATTTAAATAAAAAACCTAATAATTGACACAAAGTTTTATTTATTTATTTTTTAAAGAGTATGTCATACAGATGTCTTCCGTCGAGTTGAGAATGAAGCCTTGTGTTCTGCGCCTCACGCTGCAGTAAACTTGGTTCAATTGAGCTGATTTCTCGAAGAATGGTTGACAAAAAGAATTCCGTAATATTCACCGTTGAGATTCGTCTAATGGCCTCGCTGATTTTGGTTAAAAAAATGGTCCAATTATCTCATGCGTGGATAAGGCACACCAAACACTTACCCTGGGGCAATGCAATGGTTTTTGATGTTTCAATCGAGGGTTGCGGGTTCTTGGAGACCAGTAACGGCAGTTTTGCTTGTTGACGTGGCCGTTTTAAGTGAAAATGAGCCTCGTCGCTCCAAAAAAAGTAGGATTTACAGTGCGAAAACGCTCCAACATGGTTTCACAACAATTTTTGCGTAAATCAAAGTCACTTTCTTTCAGTTCTTGAATTTGAATTTTAAAAGGATGGAACTTCAGGTCGTTTTTTGAAATTTCATGAATAATCGCTCTTGGAAGTCCCAGTGAGGCTGCTCTTTTCCGTATTGAAAGTCGCGGATTTTCACGTAACTGCTTTCAACCAGTTTAATGTGTTCGGGAGTCCTTGAAGATCGACTGGGCCCTGGCCGTGGGACATTCATAGCCGAAGCAGTTTCACGGAATCTGCACCCACGAACGAATTAAATTTACACTCAGTCCATCACGTATTCGGCGAATACCGAACTTTGAACAAAATTGTCGACGAGCAATTACGTAAGAATCATTAGAGTCCAACCTAAATTAGAGCGTCAAGCGTTGCGTTAGCAGCAAGGTACGTATTTTCAGTACATTCAAATAATATTTTATAAGTTTAAATTAGAGATGTGTACGTGAGCGGTTTTTATATGTATGTATGTATGTATGCATTATGTTTGCAGGCTCATTCTACCTATACCCTGTCGGAGAATGTGTGGTTGACTACAAAAATAGTTAACTTATTAGACTGACTAAAAGCTAACTGCAATGTCATCCAGAACAAATCCAAAATTAATTCTTAAGTTGAGTATGTAATCGAATTTGGTGCGGGCCAACAAATCTATTCTCAGCTACCTTGAAACTTATTTCAGTTTTATATTAACATTTTGCTGTTATTATTTTAGATGGTACATTGGCTGGGTTGTTAGCGCGTTGAGTACACAACGTGTGATGAGACATGTTCGAACCCCAGAAAAAAATTTTAAATATACAAAAAAAAAACAACTTTAAGTTAGTTGAGAAGTAATGCAGAGTGAGACAATTGACTACCGCCTAGGGCATCGCAATGTTAAAATAGTCAGTTGATTACATTGAAAAGTAATCCAAGTGTCAGTCAGTACCAGTTGCAAAATAGTTAGCTTAAAGTTAGTTTAAAGTTAACTGAATTTCCGACAGGGTATGTTTGTATATGCATGGGTATGTGCATAGATCAGAGCTGGCCACCGAGAGAAACACGAGAGTAATGTATTCGCGTATGTGTATTCATTAATTAATTGTTCGGCACTCTGCTGCTACTTTGGGCAGCTCAGAACATAGATTGTAGTATTTATTAAAAGAAAATTTAAAATTTTCAATACAGCTATATACCCACGCAGGAGTGTTATCTCGTGAAAGCGTGAGAATTCCTACGTGATTCTTAAAAAAAAACTCACGCACGATCACGCAGGAGTAATTTTTTTTAAGTCACGGTTATGCACTCACGCGTGATTAATTATAAATTTGATTCACGCGTGACACGATAAAAGCACATTTGCACATCTCTAGTTTAAATGTACTGAAAATACGTACCCTGCTGCTAACGCAACGCAAAAAATTTATTTTTTTTTCTAGAGTCGCTATACAAAATATGGCACCGACTTGGCACTGCCAGCTGATACACTCTGCCACCACAGCTGATACTATTTGCTTACGTGCAGAACTTTAAGCTTCAGAGGCCCATAAAATTTTTTTTCTACTGGAAACTCATTCATACATATTTTACATCTAAAATCGTTTCGTGTTTTTCGTGTCAATTTTGCTCAACACGAAACGACCCGAACACGCACGAAATCAGATTTTTTGTCACGAACACTTCGTGTTGAGCCGTGCGTGTTCGTGTCACGAAGAAAAACACGACACGCGCCCATCTCTACACACGTTGCAATAGTCACAAAATATCTATGTAATGCAGCTGGAGCTAGAGCTTTTTAGCATAAATATAATCTTACATACAGTCGTAAAGCAGCTCTGGACGAGTCAACATCAAGCGTCGTTGGCAATTATCTCTTAAGTGCAATCATGCCACTGTTGTTTATTGGCCTTCTAGAGTTATGCGTCTCGCTCGCACTGGTTGACTGATCTGGCACGGGTAACCGTGTATTCTTGCGGTTCTTTTGTGGAATTTCTTTAACAACCACGTTGCTATTTCCAATGTAAAGGCATAGGTCGTATATAGTCAGTCACAAAAACTTTTTTAAAATACTGTTAATACCATCTTGGGCATATGGTCTAGTTACTCCGACCATATTGTGCAACAATACTTTGCAAATTTACCTTAAAGTATTTATTAAATAAATTTCTTTTTAGTACATATATTTATTTATTGTATCTTCAAATATGAACTAACAATAATTATTCAAATCTTACATCTAAATATAATTAATTAGGCCCGACCAGTGTCGGACATAAACTTAGTGATAGTTATTAATAATACATAAGTCGTGATAAGCAAAAACAAAAGTATTTTCAAGCAGTTTCTTCTGGAGTGTTGAGTATTAGAGCCCTTGTGTCCCTCTTTTTTAAGCGGATGTGTCCAGTAAAATTCAAGATATTACGAGCAAGCGGATTAGGATGAGACTCGAGTTTTGTAAGATATTTGCCTGCGTATTTTGCAATTTCTTCAGTTACTTGTGGCATATTCAAATCACGATGTAAATTTTAATTTCTTATGTACCATGGAGCCGATGTTATTATCCGTAAAATTTTGTTTTGCCTTCGTTGAATTTTTTCTATATTTGAATTAAATAAATAAATAAATAAATAAATAATCTTACATATAAACATAGCACACATTTTTTTGTCATACACGTTATATCTTATTGAATAAAACCGCAGAACGATCAGCTAGGATTTAATTCGAAACGAATTTTGAAACTATGGAATAGGTGGAATCAAATGCCGTGAAACATTTCACTAGGCACTTTCATGAATCTTCTTTTTCATTGAGAGTAGGTGTGTTAAAAACAAAAACTTCAATAAATAAATATATTTTCAGAGTTGGGATATCAGGCAAATTTTAGCTTCAGTGTGTTCACGTTGTCTGGTATATATTAGTGCTATAACAGAATCATCATCGAAATTGCGTACGCGCTGCGAGCAAGCAATGCAAAACCAAAACGTAGTAATAGCACCGCCGACACCTGATACTAGTCCCAATAATTTTTTGCAAGCATCAAAATCTCTACTAGACGACACACCGGATCACATGAATAGCGAACAACAGCAACGCAACTGCTATACACCCGGTTATTGCGATGATACATCATCTCCTTCACATCCCTACGCTTTAGCACAAACATTAGAACAACCAACATTTCAAGTTATATCCAGATCTCCGAGTCCGAGTAATGTCGGTCAAAATTCTATGTTGGAAATCCACCATGAACGATCTGTTTCACCCTTGAATACAGAGTCCGGCGGTGGTGGCAAGGACAGAAAACGCAACTATCAACGTATACAGGTTATACCCGTCCAAATGATATGTACATATTGCAATCGAGCATATTGGCGCAAGGACTACTATCGTAAACATATGAGGCGTTGTACTGCCAAATATCGTTATGCCAAATCAGTTGTATCACAGCGGTCGCGCAGCCGGAGCCGTTTGGAACTAGATGAGATATCGGTCCAGTCTGAGGGAAATGAACAAATAGCAAGGTATAATAGGACTCGTATATTTCACTGCAACATTTGCACACACACTGCTGATAATATCATGAATTTAAAGCAACACAAGCTGACACATTTGCCACATTATCTCTGCGATATCTGCAATAATGAGTACAATTCGCAAAATGAATACGTTTTTCATCGGATTGAATGCGAGGCTAAAAAAGAGGCCTTGGAGATAGTTTTAGCGGATGCTAAAAATGAAGATAATTTAACGCCAGCCAGACGAAAAACTCGTTCATTTTCACGTGCTGTCTCAGTTGCAGCCAGCTTGCCAACTTCTAAGAATTTATTAACAAAAAAAGTCATATCTCCTGCCAAAAGAAGTGGAATTTCTAATAAAAACGTACGTAAAGTAACCTCCAGCAACGATATACAGTTTAGCATAACGAATTATGCTAAACGTCGAAAATCTACTGATGATAAGCTAAATAATAATGGATACTGTAATAAAGTTGAGCATGAGCACGACAAAGATGACGAATATGAGGAAGACGTTGATGATGATGATGATGATGATGATGATGATGAGGAGGAGGGTGATGACGATGACGATGTGTCCGAGATTGACACTTTATATTCAAAACGTATGTCTTTAACAAACCATTGGGTTGAAGAGCACAGCCTAAGCTCACAGAGTCATTTATCGCAAGGTGATAACTACATTAGTTCTATTGAAGATATAGCATTTTCATCGCTTAAAGAATATGGTAATTAACAACGTTTAGTTTTTTTGTTTTTCATAGTTATCACAATTAATTCATTTAAATTATCCTTTTTTTCGATCTTTAGATTTGTATCTACTTGAGCGCTTAAAGAATGAAGTGAAGCTTCATTTCATAACCTGCTTCGTGCCGGATTGCAAGTTTGCTTGTTCAACTCTCAGTGAAATGATGGTTCACGACTACATTTACCACTTAAAAATGCCTTGGTTTAATTGCCACAAATGCGGCCACTATTTCACCAGCAAGTAAATGTGCAAACAATTTTAATTTCTCTCAATAATGTTATGTATTAAAAATATATCGTTTTATGAAATGCAAAAGGGAGTGACTAGTGTTGTTAATTATTCGTCTTTTATATTTGTTCGAATGAAATTTCATGATTTTTGCCTTGTTCGAACAGACGAATAATTTTGAACTTTTGTTCGAATTTTCGAACGAACAAAGAATAAAAAAATTTATTCGAATAATTTTAAAAAGTTTGCTAAAAAGTTTAATTTTTTTATTAACAAACGAAAAATAAT
This sequence comes from Nowickia ferox, assembly GCA_936439885.1. Classification (NCBI taxonomy): domain Eukaryota; kingdom Metazoa; phylum Arthropoda; class Insecta; order Diptera; family Tachinidae; genus Nowickia; species Nowickia ferox. The sequence continues at coordinate 32,857,039 of OW387027.1, read as the reverse complement.
TCATTACACAAGAAAAACAAATAGTTTTAATAACAAGCTTAAAAATATTAATAAATAAAAATATTAATAACAAAAATTAAAATTTGTAAAAACCTCCGACGCAGTTGACGCTGTAGCATAAGTTAAGAACCCTATGTTCCACTGATATTATTGAAGTAACAGAATCGCAAAACGGAAAATCGTAAATGAATATATAGAAAATTTATGATAACTTCCAATCGGCTGGACCGACTTTCTTCAAGTATAGACTAGAAGACAAACGATCAAGACACCTTTCAAACCAAATTAATATCGGTCTAGCCGTTCGGGAGCTACGGCGTCAAAGAATCTGTGTCAACAGAATATATCTAAAAAATATGTCATATCCTCTAAACGGCTGGACTGATTTTCTTTAAACATTTCTAAGATCACTATCGATCTAGTCACCTTTCAAACAGAAAAAACTAAAATTAATTCAGACTATTAATCATACTACCCAGAAAAATCTTTTTTATAATTACAATAGTGTTGTTTGTTTACCTTTTCCGAAAATCTTTTTAAATGAAGTCAGTCCCTTTTGCATTTTATATGCGCGATATGCATGTACATATATTTTAAATTTTCTCTTTTCAGAGTATTTCTCGATTATCACTTACACTTGCAAAATAAAGGTCGCTATGTGTGCCACAAATGTGGTAATAACTTTGAATATCAGCACCAATTGGACCGTCATTTAATACAACATAGTCGAGTAGTTAATAACGGCGGTGAGAAGTATATTTGCAAGTTTTGTAATTTAAAATTTTTGGACGAGGACAAGCTGATAAAACATTGCAATTGTGAAAAGCATAATTGGAATGAAAAAAGGCACATGATTCAAATTGACCATTCAATGACAATTTCCAATAAAGTACAACAACCAATTAGAAAAAAAACTAAAAAATATCAAGTTACAATATTCAATATGGTATTAAAACTTTTGCCAACCAAACGCTGTATACCTATGGAAAAGTATCGTTTCCATTTGCCTCCACATCTAAGAATTCCCAAACGTATTGGCCAAGTGACATTTCCCTACCCAAGTAATCCCAATTGTGTGGGCTGTTTATAGCAATAATACAACTACAGGTATGTTTAATTGTTATATTTTTAATTTTTATTATTTAATAAAATCTTCCAAGTTAAGCAAAAACCGAAAAAGTACCGAAGTACAAATTTTTACCCATTTTGGACCATATGTATATGCGCTTTTGCGTTAAAGTAGAATCCAAACATGCAAACTTTCTCATTTAAAATATTAATAGGATAATTGGCCAGTAATGAGTTAATTCATGTTAAAAATCTTAAAACTTTTTTCTCAAGGATATTTTTCATTCCGTTATCTTTGCTACACTTAATAAAGACTCATCAATTCTCACTGCTGAAGCCACAGAAATCTTCTATGCCTTGAATAAATAAATATAAAAACACTGCTGGTAAATATAAAGTCTGTTCAAATTCCAAATCCGCCATCACAGCTATCCAAAACTTATACAACAAAAACATTATTATTACCACAATAAGACATCTAATCATAAAACACGTTTATATTTACCTAAAAATTTTGTAAATATTCCAAATTGAAAACAAATGCATATACATACATATGTACTCGTATGTATGTACTTATGTACAAACGTGTTACATGAATTGGTAATTCAAAATTCAAACAGTTCAATAATAACCAGGGCAAGTTTTTTGTGGCACGAGGAACGATTCAAAATGGCTAGCAAAAAATAGAGCTGAGCAAAAGATGTTTGCTTGCTTAATATTCATGTTGTACATTATTGAATTGTTCTCTCTTTTTAGTGCTCTTCATTTTATGAGAACACTGAAACTGGTACTCAATTTTATCAAAAGCATGCAACAGCACAAAGCATATTTATATAAAGTATATGCAGGTCTACAACAACTAAGAAAGTACAAAAACAACAGGCGATTTGTTTGTGTAAGAATAATGGATGAATGTCAAAAACAGATGGATACAACCAGACCTGTGCAACTTGCATTACTTTTGCATAAGCACTGATTGAAAAACAAAAATTTTAGTGCAAATTTAAATTTGATGCTTGTAGTGCACTATTTTTTGAACTTAAATAAAATCTCTTAAAAGTAATGGATTAATATTGCATTAGCAGCTAATCGCATGACAAAAAATACACTAATTTTGTGTTGCCACTAAGCACATCATGAAGTGATGCAATATTATTGCACTATCACATATTGTACACAGTAAAATTGAATAAAACGTGAAAATATTTTTAGGAGATAGCACAAATAAAAAATATAAAATACACTAAAGTTCATTGAGGGCACTTTTATAAGTACGTACATACAAATAAACGAAAAAAAACTGTCAATATAAATACAAACTAAAAAAAATTAAAAACTTTCACACTTCAAGTACGTTGCATCTCGAGCTTATATGAAAAACCGTGCAATTGAAAAAAGATCAGAACTTAGGTTTTCGTTTATTGTAAAGTTATATCTTAAAAAATGGTGATTTTATAAACGAAAAATACTACCGCTTGGAACAATTTCATCATGTTTTGTCTTTCTCTCGAAAAATTATAAAAAACGTAGTGATATGATTTTTCCTCTTAGGTGACGATATGTACAAAGGAAAAAATTTACATATTTATGTATGTACGTATGTTTTTATGTATGTACACATTTACTTTATATTTTGCACTATATGTTTCACTGATAATGCAATAATACTATTCATAATGTGTTTAGTGGTGCAAAAAATAGTGCACTAAAAGTAACAATGCAATGTTGATGAATGTCTTTGAAGGGATTTTAGTAAAATGCAAAAAAAAATTGCAATAATATTATTAAAATTAGTGCTAATGTAATAAATTTGCATTTGCATTGATTTGGTTTATTGTGGGAAAATGGTCAATGCATTTGCTTAGTTAATGCAATAGTCCCAGATCTGCATACAACAAAAAGAAAATGTATGGATAGATAAAACCAGAGTAAGTTTATTAATTGATAAACCTTTAATATGTGAAATAACTATAATAAAGAATACATATGTACTTTAATAATTAAATATAATTATTTTTAAATGTTTTGTAACACATTTTTTAAGTAAAAATTTATTTAAACTTTTTCACATACGTTTTCAGTATACACAATTGTGTATAACAAAGCAAAACAAAACAAAATGCCGTACAAAAATTGTAAACAACTTTTGACATTCAGGCATTCACACTACACGAGAAAAAAATTAATCACCTGAGTACTTGCATATACTTTATATAAATCTACTTTGCAACAGCATTTGTTTGTATGTCAAGCGAGGGCATTAGTTATTGTAGTGTCTAACAGTGATCTGCATGATTACGAATCAAACGGCATAATTTTGCATTTTCTAATATGAATATAGAGCTAGCACTTAACATTAAAAAATTAAATATGCTATTGCATGATTCATATCAATGAGACTGTTGTTAATAAATGCATGCCACTGCTTGCAATTGCTATTCATTCATATGATTAACTAAAGCAATGAATCAGTATGATTGTTTTGAAAACTTCTTCTGACAAATATAGTTTTATTTAATATTACAAAATAAAATAACTAGGCTCATTTTATTTTATAAATTATTTTAATTCGACAAAAACTATTAATTAATACGCAATGTTTTATTAACATAAGACTTCATCTAGTCAACGTGCTTTTGTGAGTTATTTGATTACTATACAAAACAATCAAACAACAGTAAGAATATTTTATTTATTTTTACTAACAGCACTCAAAAAAAGAGAGTGAGTTAATGACAGTCAGTTGTTAGAGAGGTAACTCTGCAAGCAATATCATTAGTACATATTGATGTTAAATAACAAAGCAAAAGCATTGTAAAAGTGAGTGGCTCATACAGATCTCTGGTGTCTAAGTATATTTCACTAGTACACACCGAATGACAATTGTAAAATGAGCACACAAGTGTAAAAATATGTGTATGTGTAAAAGAAAAAACAAACAACGTAGATTGTTTGAGCGTGTTAGTTCGCATGCGATATTGTTATAAGTTTTATAATTTATTGATTTAAGACTAAAAAATCAAATATCTATAAAAATAATATTTTTCACAATGGATATAAAAGTAAAAATTTTATTAACACTTAATATTTTATGAAATTTTGAGTTTGGGAAATGAAGTATGGTGCACTATGAAGTGTTCAATAAAAATATTGCACACTTGACACACAATGGTTTTGTGTGTTTTTCGTTTCCTTGTTCTCTATTTTTGCTTCATACTCAATTATGATCACCACTACAAACAATATTCGCTCTTGAAAAAAATACAATACTGTGCACTTTTTCATAGCTTCTGCACGCTTCTAGCAAAAAACTCTGACATATAGAAATTTCTTCTACGTTGCAAAAAAGGTGATTTATGGCAAAGTGGGCTTATAAAAAGCCATTATGTCAATGATTGAAGGAATGGCTGATATGATAAAAAATGGCATATGCCACAAAAAACTTGCCCTGATAATAACAAATAAATTTAAAAAAACCCGACTACATAAAAAACAAGTCCACTTGTGCGAAAAATAATGACTTACAGTCGGGAGTCACTATTAAGAAGATTTGAAGATTCGATTTTTAATGCTTCCCGACTGTAAATGTCAAAATATTCCACACTACTCGACTTGTTTTTTTTCTTTTCAGTTTTTTTAGATAGTGGGGTTTTTTTAATTTTTTAAATTTATTTGTTGTTTTTAGTGTCCCGGTAACTCTCATGAACAAACATATCTTCTATATATATAAAATCGTTCAGTCGTAAAGCAGCTCTGGGCGTGTCAACATCAAGCGTCGTTGGCAATTTTAAGTGCAACCAGGCCACTGTTGTTTATTGGCCAT